>CAXIVR010000008.1:98027425-98627425 GCA_964035755.1 Teleogryllus oceanicus | reverse complement strand
TCTAGTTATGCCGTTTCGGAGATCGTTAATATATATTAGGTTATTGTTTCTTCTTTTTTCTGTTTTTAGGAGGGGATACAGGACATGAAGCCCCCATGGCATTTTCAAACTTTTCTGAAAAAATGGCTGCAATTTTTATTTATTTATTTATTTATTTATTGTTATTGCTCGCATAGAAAAGAAAAGTGTATGGCATAGTTACGACTTCCATTATAACCTATGACATTTGAAAAGTGCAAAAGTTAAAAATTATTTTCGAAGCTGTCCTACACTTTTACTTACACACATACACAAGGCCAGAGATTTCTTTCTCAACGCAATGTATCGCTCAATTTTAGATCTTTAAATACTAAGCCCTTAAAATATAAATAGCTGTTGAATGACTACGAATAGTACTAAGAAGAAGAAAAGTTTCTGTTTGTTGGTTGTTAGTGATTACGGGCACGACAACTAATGAGGGCATTGGTTCCGTAAGTGAAGTGCACGTTTTTCCTTGAGAGGTGGTGGTGATCTTCCCCCGCTGGATGGCGCGATCCGTCGTCCACCTACCGTCGGCTAACGGGGTTTCCCTAAACCAGGTATCTCCCACCAGCGGGACACCGTCCCAACCAGGACAAGTTCTAAGCCCCCGACCGGTCTTCCGGCATGTGTGGTAGTATAGAGCATGTTAGTGTAACTGTTTATGTAAGGGGTGAGGATAGGACAAGGGAGAGGCAGGAAAGATCGCGCGCGGTCCGTGCTCCGTTTGCTAGGAAACTGCTCCGGCATTCGCCTGGTGTTGATCGGATAAACCTGGCGGGACTCGAATCAAGGACCTCCCGGTCAGAGGCACTGCAGTTGATGCATTGAGCCACCTCGCCTGGTAAAAGTTTGAGTATTGCGCGCATTTCCTCTAGTTTCAAATGCTCCGAAGTATACCTGATTTTAATCTAGAGAACATTGTCTATCCGCATTACAAATACATTGCGAATGCAAATCGAAGCATGAATCATAAAGTACTTTCAATATAAGCATCCACGCTCTCTATTACTGCTCCTATCCAATTCCGGAGATACACACCACTCCCTAACCAGCTTGCAAGCCCAGGTTTTCGTCGTATCTGTTAGAACAGGGCTCCCAAACAAAAGCGACGGCCGTTTATGCACATTGGCGCACAAAGGTTCCGGCGCGGGAATCTGCGGAATCGAGGTGTCCCGCAGCGCAAACGTCGGTCAAACAAAATCTCGCATCCGGCGGTGATCCCAGAATAAATAGACCACATCGCGCCGCCGCCGCCCGCGCGAAACCGCGGCGGACCCACGCGGCAGCAATCCGGAGGGCGGCGATAAAACGCAATTACTTTCGGAGTTTGCAGACACATGGGAAATTTTCGGATATCCAATTACCGTACTTCGAAACGTTATTCACGAGATAACGACGTTACATTGAGCCATTTTAATGTTCCCGGAAGGCGAAATGGGTATTTATTAACGCGACGCTTTTAATAATGACGTGAAATCGCCTCGCGTGGCCCCCTTCCCCCCTCCCACGCCTCCGCCATGTCACGTCACCCCTGTTGCCGCGAGGACCCCCCCTCCCCGTCTCATCTCCCCGCGCCCGCTCGAATTACTCCCCATTTGCCGGCGCGTTTAAATCAATCTCTCGGGAGAGACGCGGCGCCGCCGCCGCCGCGCGGAGCGGAGCGAACAGCCGGCCGGGTGCGTCGCCGCCGCCGCAGAATTGACCGTGATGAGTCACTCCCCGCCTGGGGACATCAATAAGCGCGGCGCTTCATAACGACAGACGACGTTCGTGCCGCCGCCACCACCACCACCGACGCGGGGCGATTGTTCGGCTGGAGAACGCGCGCAGCGGTTGGGCGTGGAAGGGGCGGCAGGACGAAGGGTGTGAGGGAGGAAGCGGGCGGGCCGGTGGGAAAGCAGGAAGACAAAGGGAGGACGGCGAGAGAAAGAGAGGCGCAGCAGGTGGCAACAGAAGAGAACGAGGCAGGTACAATGGCGAGTGTTGTGTGAATAGACACAGGACGTGTGAAAATGCATTAAAATATAGGTCAAAATAGAAAAAACTGAGACTAAGAATGGAAGACAAGAGGAGAGATGAAAGAAACAAGAGGAAAGAACGGGGGAGGAGAGAAAATAGAAAGGAGATAGAAACTGAAGAGAGACAAGAAAAAACGATTAGATACTACCAGAACAGAAAGATCACACAAGCGGGAAACGTCATGAATACGGAACGAAACTGACAATACGTTAGTGGGTGATATAGTGTTGCACGAATAAATTCGCAAGAGAAAAGCCAAAATACATTCAGGAGAGACATGGGTCCTGATCAAGAAAGGAGAGAGCAAACAGAAGCGCGAAGGAAGGAGACAAAACCCCTCCGGTAGCGGGCACGTGGCACGGCGCGAGTAGGCTGATCCGGACGCGCCAGGCGGAGCGGGAAGAGCCGGGCCGGGCCAGGGGAGCGCGTGTGCAATGGAGGGGAGGGGATGGTGAAAGGGTAGAGGAGGGGTGGAAAGGGGAGGGGACTGGCATGCGGTCGAGCGCGGGAGGGGGCGAGCGGACGGACAGTCGCAGCGTCAGCGCGGGATCAGAGGCCCCTCGGGGCGCGGCAGGGCGCGACGCGCGCCCCCTCCGAGGGGTTTTGTGCCCTCGCCGCCGCCGCCGCTGGATTTACGCGAGCGCGTCCCCGCGCGCGGAATAATTTAGCAGTTGCGCTCGCTGCTTCGCGACTTCTCGGCGTCGCGACTCCGCCGCTAAAGCAACAGGAGCAATGCTACGGAGCTCAGACCAAACCGACCGACTGACACGAAACGGGAGTAATGTAAAAGAAATGCATAATGAATAGAGCCCGGACAATACCCTTTTTGCCTATTTTATTTCTTGGAATGTAGTTTTAGGCAACGTACCCCATTATCAATGTTTACCTCTAAAATTGCTTTTGTGAGGGTTTTACAATGCCTATAAATACCTATTTTTAGAGATAATCGTCTAAACAAGTGTTACGAACCTATAAGTGCTTTCATTTTTATATTTTTTGTTCACTATATTTTGTTTTTTACAATCATTTCTTGAGAAATCACTGACGGGTATTTTTTGCCAAAAACTAACAACCGTGTAAAATCTGCTAAGGCGTCCTCCGATAGAAAAGCTCCATGCCCTATGTGTTCTTGCCTGTAACGCGTTGAGCAGGGACACCGCTTAGAGACATATGAGAATTTGACACTATGAGGGTTACCTTATCTACTTCGCCGAAACCAATGTGGGCGCTCGAGAGAACAGGAAATTGCTCTCGTCTTTCCGATCTTCGCAATGATAATTGAGCTATCTGTTCCTTACCAAAAACACTACCGTCTTCAGAAATAGCGCTTCCGGCATCTTTCGCTTTTAGAAGGTAGAATTACTGAAGATACGCAGAGTTTTCTTTGATATTTTTGAATTGGTATCGAAGTTTGGTACATGCCATATCAGTAAATTTGCTGTTCCTATTAAGCATGCTTTCTACAATGCCAAAAGAGAGTTTCAGGAAGCGTATTGCTGATAGAGTGGATTTATGGAGAAGATCCACAACGGACTGCAAATGTATTTGTTTGCCAGTGTTGTGAAAAGGTAGTAAACTGTGCAAAAAATATTTCTTACAACAAAAACACTACCACTCACGCAAAAATGCCAAAAACAGTGAGGAAACTCTTTTAACCTTCTTCGGCAAGTGCAGTCAAAAGAAAACAAAGACTTTCAACACTTGATTTGTGTCATGCCGAAAACATTCCATTTTCAAAATTTGAAAATCCAACATTCAACCAGGTTAATCAGCCCAATATACAAAATATTAAAATTCCACACGAGTTAACTCTTTGGAAATATTATCTAACTTCACAATATGTTTTGACAATCGAAAAAATTGGATTTGTTGTTAAAAATTGTATTTTAATATTACTCAACCATAATCTCCATTTCCCTGTCTATTTTTAAGGTTTTACTGCCAAAGAACCTCCCCGTTGTCAACCATAATACCTACTTCCCTGCCTATTTTTAAATTTTGAAGTGCCTTTTTGTCAGCCTATTTTTGACCTTTTTAGTACCTACATGTCGCAGCTCTAATAATGAATGTAAATAGGAAAGAATTGAGCTAACTGATGCACAAAATCACAAAGTTCCAAAGGGAAGTCAGAATTAAAAATAATAATAATAATAATAATAATAATAATAATAATAATAATAATAATAATAAATGGTTCCAATTGTATAACACAAACAAACGATATTTAAATTGTAGACCCGGAGAACAGAATGCCAATAAAATCATATCATAAGAAAGCACTAAAAACTAAAATCACTTACCATGATGGACTGAATAAAATATGGCAAAAACAGAATTGGAAACAATGTAATGATGAGTATAATTTGTATTCATCAGAAAAAACAAAAGATATCATCAGAAATAAACGGATATCGGTAGTGTAGTGGAAAATTCGAGATAAAAACGCTGGCTCGCACAATGAAGAAGACTACACAATCCCACAAATAAATATCATAATACGAGACGAAAGTAGAGGAAACAATAAAATAAATCAAAGAGTCAAGTTGATCTAAAACGCTAAGGCGATGCACCACAGGAACAACAACCAAGCGGGAGTGGTAGCGCGAAATGGAGAGGTGGATGGGCGGAGAGAACACGGGAAGATAGCGAAGTGCCTCGGAGGGGCGCGGGGCGCGGGGCGGCGGTGGCGGCGGCGGCGGTGGTGGCGGAGCGGCAGTGGCGCGCCGGGTGTTAGTCGGCAGCGCTAAGCCGATAAGGCTCCCGGCGCTGTCCCTCCGAGCTCAATCCCGCGTGAATTATTCATCGAATAACTAATTGAACTATCAATCACACTGCGGCTCGAAAATTAATTCCGATATCGCGAACGCTTTGAAATTTTTGCTCCGTCGCTTTATCAAGATTCTCGCTTCCACGGCGCGTTGTTTGTTTCCGTTCAGAGACAAACTCTTTCCATCTTTGGCTGCGTCGGGAGCCGGCGCTGACGCGGTTTTCGAGCCGATCGCGGGTTTAATCGAGGGACGTAAATTCGCGGAATTACTTATCTGTCAAATGACACGTCATCCGTGAAGAACGGTCCGGAGCCTTTCATGGCCATGAAAGACTCGTGCATAAAGAAGGGCGGCGAGACGCACAGTGCCCATGTTTGTCGCGGTGGACACGCGAACGGAGAAATCGAGACGAGAAAAAATGACATTTTGAAGGGGACACTGATAAAGTGGTCGGCAACCTTCTGCAACACTTCACAATCATAAGGTAGACAAAATAATACTCCTGTTTAGCAGTGAAACTTGAAAGATAAAACTGAGCGCGAAACTCAGTAAAGCCTACTCATATTTTATTGGGGGAACTTGGATGCGTTTCTTATGGAAAGATACTTCGTTCAAAATAGCTTGGTGAATAGAAAGAATATTCGATTTTAGAGAACCAAATAATAATACATGGCTCTTCTATTAGCAAAATCAATCTGTCACATTTTGTAGGATGATTAAACAAATATAAACGAAAACTGTAGTTCATTTGGACAAACTGGACAAAATTTGTACTACATTTGTAGCGTAAACTCTTATTACACGACTGGATTACATTTTCTTACTTCTTATTCAACAAGTTTGTATTCCGACAATTAGAAGGTACAATATTATAAATAACTTTTAGGATATGGGCATCCTTAAACTCAGACATAACATTCAAACAAACTTTTCTCCAAACAGAAAATTTGTTAATACGCGTTAAAATAATCACAGCATCACGTTCGATATGAGTACGAAGAAACCAAACTAACGAAACAAGGACGAATGCAGTGAGACAATGAATCCGCGAAGGCAGCTTTGTGAGCATGTTCTAAAGCACACCGGTGCTAACGAGCTCACACACGCGCATGCAGTTCGCCCTCGCACGCAGCTCCGGAGAAGCCTCCATTTGGTGCACGACATACGCCTCCCCCGTGTCACACGCCCTTCGCCGCGATCTACCAGATTACGTAACGCTGTTCCACTGCAGCACACGCCGGCACATGCACGAAAGCGCGGACGATTCCATTTGTCTTACTCAACGTAAGAGAAGTCTGTACACGGCGTCCTTAGGGTAGAATGCCAGGTCGTTGTCCGTGGGTTCGTTTTCTTGTGGCAACAAAGGCGCTGTTAACATCGCAAGTATGTTTCTAGGAACATCTGATTACTATAAATTGGTATTGTTTTGAACATACTGAAAACTCATAAAAGAAAACCGATTAAGAAAAACTTAGGGATGTGTAGAAATTTTTATAATACAATATATTTTAGCCTACATATTACTTTTGACTTCCTATTTCCCTAAATATCTCACCAAACGGAAGAAACAATATGACAACAATATGATATACAAAGAAGTGTATTAGATGCCCATATTAGCAAAAACATATTTTTTTATATTAACACAACGCCTGTGAAATCAATATTCCTCCCCAGTTGTTGAAATTAATTTGCCCCAATTTGTCCGACATCAATGAACTTACTTTTTCTTAAAGAACACTACTAGAAAAATAAGATTCTCCCCTGTATTGTTTTCTGGGAATATTCATTGTACCATCTCATGCACACATGCAATAATCCTCTCACACTTCGAACTTCTCCTCAGAACTCCGCTTTCAATAAGGTCTTTCGAAGTAATTGAAACATTTGCTAACACGCTAGATACAAGTTCATTCGCATGCAGTAATGTCTAAATATGTCAAAAACACGTCCCGCATTTTAATTCATCTCAGGGAAAAACATGGAAGGGGTATTTCGAGAATAGGTCGTGACTGCTGAGAGTTTCGTACATGGTTATCACTAAATCGTCAAAACTTTTATGGAACGTCAACAAAGTTCTCCGAGGCGCCAGTAAGAGGTTTGTAGAAATTCAGTGGGCGAATTGCATAAATCAGCATTAATTAACGTTCCCGTAAATTGTGTTACGTTTTATGAATATAATAATCCCAAAACAGCCCTCTCTAAATTCCGAGGTTCATCAATTACATAATTCAATCTTGTGATTGACAACTGGACATTTAAATTCCGACGTTTATTCAATCATAATAAAACGAGAATTAAATAATGACCTATTTCAAATTACAATTCACAAATCATCCAGATATCGAAGTGAATGTTAGTGGGCTACGATTCAGTGTATAATTAAGAATTATATTCTCGCATAATATGAAGACAAAGAAACAAAAATATACACATAGTCATATTCAGATATCCCAGTGCCTGCGAAAATATTTATGACCCACAAATACGCTTTCAGAATATTTCCTGAAGAAAGTTCTACAGATTGTCCCTAATAACCACTTCAAGACGCCGATCACAAGTAGTATTTTTCTTTGGGAAACAATATTTGTTTAAATGTCGTTATAAACATTAAAGCGGACAATGTATCCTCGGTACTAAAATTCCAAATCAGACCAACCGAACTCAGACAAGACAATTTGGGAGTAGAACAGAAATGTTCGCACAACAGTAATGCAATTATTCTCGCCCTTTCTTGAATGCACTAGAAAAAGTTATTTCCACTTCACAATGTACAAGCTGAACGAACAAGTACATTCTAAGAATGTACTTTAACAACACTTAGAAATTAGAATCTTAACTGAATATTAACCAAAAATTAACGAAACATAAGTAAATAGATAATTTAAAAAAATATTAATTACTTCTCCAGCTCCTTTAGCTTGGTTATTTAAATACAACCCTTGCATTCACACATTTTTAATTTAAATTTGGCCACGGTGCAATACAAATTAATTGTTTAATTTTTAAAATTAATTTATTATTTCCTTCAAATATATTACAAAAAATGTGAAAATTAAAAGCATATTCATGCAAAAACCATACCTAATACAGTAAATAACGGTCTACCCTTTGCAAAATGGCCGAAGTAGACATTAGTTGTCGAGATCCTCAACAAGTGCCGAGCAGCAGGCGCAGTGGCCAAAGCGCGCGCTGCTCTTAGGATGCATCTCGTGCGGCGCGAAGGATGCGAGCGCAACGAGTTATGGCGGCGCGCGATCCATCGCGGCCATGGTCGGTCACGCTCCCTTAATAAATCACCGCGGGCGCAGCGGGCCTCAGCGGTGTCGCTTATGGCCGAGGACGAAGGCGCAGCGGCGTGTTCCTTCCACCACACGGACCGGGAGCACGCACAATCCGAACGGGGTGTGTGAGTGGAATGAAGCCGAGAATGGAATGGATCCGTGGATGGAATGGACCCGACCGTGATACAGAGATATGGGTGGGCTACTTCGGCGCACCGATTTTTAAGCGTTCTGCGCGGCACCAGTTTGCATCACAAAACACGTGACCGCAATACGTGTACTTCGTTTGAAAAACCACACCAGTCGCAGGACACCATGTTGCATGGAGAGCAAGAAGTGTTGAGCAACATTTTGAAAGTGGTATTAAGTGACAATTTTTAACTAAAAGTAATAGGATGATGGTGTAATTGAAATTAAAAAAAAAAGCATTGTTAAAAAAAATCATACAACTGTTTCAATGACTTGTAACAAGGTCATTTTAGCATCTGCATTTAAAATTCCCGCTAATATTGTAACGCGAACTGGTGCCTGAAGATCATTGGCTGAAGTCTCACACGAAGAGCAAGAGCTCCACTGCAACCGACAATCGAATGGAACTGGGTTTGCAATAGAATTGCCAGTGCAATAGATTTGTCAGTGGACTGAGAGAGACGATGGAATGGAACAACGGAACGGATGACACCCTCAAATGGAACTTGTGAACTGACATTTGGCAAATGCATTAAATAACTCCGAGTTCATCAGGACGTGGTCTGCACCGCCTAATAATAAGTCGCAAATGTCACATGTTTAACTTCCTTATGTGAAATTCCCCACCACACGTTCATTCACAAAAACTGACAATCTTCACCCCATCTACGTGCTCTAGAAGTCTGTATCATTTATTCTGACACACTGTATTACCTGGGATGTGGAGGAATAGTTTGTTGAAAGGAATTACCACCATCAACGTCGGATTGTTCAAAAGCGCCTCGAGAACGAAAGGCTGGGCGCGGGGGCGCCGCGGGCCAGGGAGGGTTCAGCGGCCGCCCCGCGCGAGAGACAAGCGATCTGCGAAGGAGGCGTCGGCGGGCGCGACGTCCGCAGAATAGCGCTCGCGTCCTTTATCTTTCCCCTCGGCCTGCCCCGGGGCCCTAATTAGCATGTCAGCCGCGCTGCCCGGAGACGCGCCGCCGTGGCGAGACTAATCGAGAAGCGTCAAAAGCGCGGAGAGCGCGCCGCTGCCGTCGCCGCCCGCGCCACGCCCACGGACGCTCCAGCGATGAACAGTCCCCACAACTAGAGATGGCAAAAAAACATCCAGTTTTCCATTAGAAACATCGATATATTAACATCGATATTTTGCTTTCGATGTTTTCTTCACACAGATTATTTTGGCAAAAACATCCATGTTTTCTTAAGTTTTAATAATTTTTTTTTAAAATAAAGGGGTTTAGGCACGTTGAAGAGTAGCAGTAATCCATAGCAATATCGTTGTTTTGCGTCATCCTCTTGATCACGCTGCACATTTTGCCTGTGCAATCTAAGGGAATTTTAGGTGCTATTACTTTGATCGTGTACGAATGGCAGTGACTAAAGGGTAAATTAGCAAAACACCATGTTTTTATTGTTACTTTTTTCTTTACATTCCATAATTTTTTTTTTTAACATTCTACTAATTTTAACATACTAAAATGCTGGTAATCAAACTATAAAATATATTCCTTTTGGTACTGTAATTAAAAATGGATAGGAAAATAGCATGTTTATTAGTCTATAATTGAAACATCGATGATTTTTCGTCGATGTTTTCATCGACATCGAAAACCCTTTAGCGATGTTTCGAAACATTGATGTTTCAATCACTACCCAGGACGCTAGACGCACGGGCTGCGAGCAATTTTTTCCTCTTCGGTACCAGGGCCGGCGGAAGGCGTATGTGGAGTGTGAATCACTTCAAACTTCGTTATTTCCATGTCTGAATTCGATTTTTAAAGTTTGAATGTATATCGATTTACATTGGTTACGTTAGGTTATTATTTTGTTGTTATTATTATGTTTACGAAATTTGCTATAAAATCACTTTTAAATAATTTAAGTAGTTTTACATAACACCTTGATGTTGAAGCTCCGTCAGCTTAATAAAGAGGAAAAAATAATCTGCAATGAATACGGAAGTACGAGTATATTTTCGTTTTCCAAACCTATATATTTAAATGAAGCTGTTCAGATACCTACTTTATTTTGCGCATGGCATTTTTTCTCTCTTTCTTTATTATCCTTACTTCACTTCATATCTCAGAAAATGTTTTGCAGGGTCCCACCGCAAATATTAAATGCGTTTGTTGTGAAAGGTAGAGCAGCGAAGTCCCTTATTAGATTTATATTTAGAAGACCATATTCATGTGTATGTCTGTAAAAGATAGTATTCACCATAAATCATGAGCTATGGAGACAATTCATTCGAATATTGAGACCCATTTATCTTGTCTTAATGACGAAATTCTGTTACAAGCATGATGCATGATCACGTTAGATCTGATGACTTACTAGAAGTTTTAGAATTATCAGGAAATTATATTTCGTGAGGTTTCTATTAAATTTACTTTTCTTTCTCTGTTATTTGTGGGAAAATTAGTATTCATTTCATCATTTTTCACATATCATTCATTTTTCATACATCATACACCATTCATTCATTTCATCATATCACATTTCATTGGTTTCTAGGGTAGTTCTAAAAATAACAAGAAATGTAAATGAATTGTTAAAATAACTTCCTATTTGATAGCGAGGTCTCAATTATTTAACTGATGTCCATATTCAATAAGTAATGAGACAACTGCCTAGTAAAGAACGCATTTTAGATGTCAGTGTCATTTATGTGGGGAAAATTAAATTGATTCATTTTTAAAACGTTCTTCGTGGATAAGAGTCCTAATCATCACCATATCAAATTGTCGAAAGTCAAACTATAGTCTACGTTCAATCATACCTCACGGGAAAACACTATAAAGATTAGGAAGTTTAAACTTCTACGGCATATCACTCAATTTGCATCGCAAGAAATTAAATTAAAGAACGAATTCCCAAAATGACCATTAAGAAAGTAAGAAGAGATTTATTTCGTAGTTTGATAAAATTAGAACGTTATGACTAAATATAGCAAACCGCATTATTAGAAAAAAATGCTCGATACGAATCGTGCGTACGCAAAGCTTTGTTTCCTGTGCGGGAGATAGGCTACCCTAAATTCACCTTCCGTGCAAGCTACTTGACAAGAGAAAATTAATTACATTTTTTCTCCGAAATAGTGCAATTTATCAACGTGATATTTCGCACTAATCGCGCACAAGCAAAACAGTCGCGCCCATTTTATCGCAGCTCCTCGAACGCTCTTTAATTCCACTCTGCCAAATGGATTAACCTCAAAAAATGGACGAAAGAGTACACATACTCGACCAACCATTTCCTTTTCACAAAATCCAACAAGGTGATCCACGTTCAGCACGTATAAATATTGCGTCCGGTTCTTCATCAATATGAAGGCAACGTCCAAAAAAACACTGGGTGCGAACAGTTCTCGGATGTTTTTCCAACATGGCTTCCGGCGAGTGGTTAAATCATGTGCTGCGATGCAATCGAGGCGACGCCGTTCTCGAAATAACACGCAGGGAAAGGGTGATTAAGCACTAAGGCAATATTTTCGGAGGCGAGTGAGGAAAGAGAACGATGTCACGTACGCGACAAGGTCCGGCGAAATCAAAGCGGGCACCAGGCGCTGACGCCGGCAAGAGGGGAACAAAAAAGTGAAAAACGCGGGGGCGGGTGTGGGGGACACCCGCCAATGGCGCGGAGGCAGAAACAAGCGAGCGGCGAAAGGTGAAAGCCCCGCCGAGAATACCAAATCAACGGCGGGGCCCAGACCGGTATTTGCAGCGGCCCGCCAATCAGCGATCTATTATTCTTCGCAACTTGTGACGTGCATTGTCGCGAACGCGATTCTTCATTAAAATTTTGCAAAGGGCTTTGGCGGGAAACAATCCGCACAGAAAACGTGCACAAAAGCCGGCAGTGAATTCGGGCTATGCGGCGGTGCCGGGCGGCGGGCACACCAGCCGCTCGGGCGGGGGCGGATGCGGGGGCGGTGTTTGGGGGCCACTTGCGCGCCGTACAGCTATGCGCGCGCCGGGGCACTGAATACGCGCGCCACTGTGAAAAACGCGAAATTTACACAATTTCAGGAATGGCGTTCCTTCAAATGGGCCGCGGCTGGTGCAACAACAACGCGAAAAAAGAAGAGAAGAAAGAGTGTGTACCAAACAAAACTCCCCCTCAAATAACTTTCTCACTTTTATGTTTGCCTCGAAACAAAACAAAATAACTGTTCGCTTTTATTTACGTTTAATTAGTCCGACGCGTTTACGGCGCAGTGTAAACAAGCTTTTAAACAATACCTGGTTAAACTGCGAGGACCGTTCCATTAAACCCGCGGTGGACGGGAGCGGCGCGGAGTGAGCTTAGTGGTGGCGCAGGCGGCGGCGCTGGTGGCGGGGGCGGCGCACGGGGGCGGGGCGGGGCTTTGGCGCGGGCGGGCGGGGAGGTGCGGGAGATCGGCGGCGAGACGAAGGGGAGGGCAGTGACGAAGCGGCTGTGCCCCGCCCCCGCCGCCCGATGCGCGCCGCGCGTTAGGCGGATTGTTTCGGAACAAGGGAGTGGCGCCGCGCGGCCAGCGAGTGAGTGAACGACGCTCGCACCGCGCCGCGCCGCGCCGCGCCGTCGCTGGCTGTTTCCTGGCCTGAATGGCGCCACCAACAGGTTTCTTTCAGCCTCTCGGCATACGCCTCGTGGCGGCGGGGACGACGAGCGCGAGGGGGGAGAAACGGAGGCGGCGGCTGCAGGGCCAAGGCGGGCGATAGTAGAATGAGGAGGATGTGCAAAGGTGGAGAGGATGAACGGTGGGAATAGCAGGTTATTACGGCGTTGGAGAAACGAGGAAAAGAATACACGGAGATGAGTTGGCTGTCAAGATTCGGGATTGACAAGTTAAGGAAGATGTCATACGAACGTTTAAGTCCAGCATAAGAGAGTTGTAGGAGGAAGTCAGATGACATCCGTTTCAATAATAATAATAATTATATACACGCGATATGTACGCACAATAAACTCATATTACGGGTTCAATTCAGAGTAGATAGACGTGCTTAGGTACATTTACTTACTTGGAACACTACTCATGGACTTAACAGGGAACACCGTTGACAATATTTCTTAAGAACACGGAATCGTTCAAGGATTCAAAAAGATCAACGAAAATAAAGAGAATCAACTGAAATTACGGCACCTACAGAAACGCACAAAAAAATAATTTCCGTTTTTCTAAATCTGTTAACGGATTGAAAGCACACAACTGTTGACACGCACAAAATACAATGCGTAACATATTTGTAGTTCTGCTAGGTAGTGAAAAACAGTGGTATCTTGTGGTTGTAAACGAGGGATTCCAGACATTGTACATACGTCATACAATAACACAACACATTCGATGATAACTGAATAAAAATCAATACTTCCATTCAGAACCCAAAGAGATTCATCGACATCCACAAAAGACATTCAAGTGTCATAAAGGTACACAATGGGGTCAACAAAAACGCACGAAAAGAAGGCGGTGCCCTCCCAACAAGAGCCCGTCCTATTCCAAGGCGCTGTCCGACTAAAAAGCGCGCCGTGATAAGCAAAACGGGCGTTTACGGCGTTGGCTCGATGCGCCTGCTCCAGTGTTCTCCGGCGACGAGGTGGGCGGCGCCGGCCCATAACTCAAGAGCGAGTAATAAGGGGGTTTTAGCGGCGTCGCGCGGTGGAGGCGACGAGAGACGCTTGCGAGCGGCTCCCGCTGCCTTCTCCACGAGCCTTTCCACGCTGTCGCCCTCACGGACCACAGCGGCCTCAGAGACGACGCGGATCAAGAAAGTATACCGGTAGAGTATGTGTGAGCGTGTGTGTGTGTGGAGAGAGAGAGAGAGAGAGAGAGAGAGAGAAAGAGAGAAGTTACATACTCCCTTTATCTTTTTAATATATTTGGAATTGAAAATTTATCTGAAAATAAAAATTAAGTGTATTTATAATGGGCGTAATGACATCATTTTGGATAAATTGAGTAAAATTACAAAAAAAATGTTCGTTTATTGCAGAAGCATAACTCCCATGCTCCTCCATCCTGGATTCATCACTGCGAGGATTGGACAGAGTAAAACGTATAGACTCCATACAAGGATTGGTACTCAGCTTAGTAAATTAGCTATATCAATTGCAGATTGAAGTTCACCGTGTTAAATTATTAATGATTTTCTTAGCCTATTATAACGGGCGAAAACAATTACGTAATGTATTGAAGCAGAATGTAGCAAGCCAATGGGACAATGTCTGCTAGAGCGGGAAAGCGATTGAAAGAACGAAAAATGTAAAAATTGGATTGTTTGGTTGATAGTGCCAGAATTGTGACAGATGCGAGGATTTATTAGAAGTGAGGGCAAAAGAGTTGGCAGCCATCATATATTTTGGAAAAGAATGCTGAATTAGACATTATAAAACGTAAGCAACAACAGAAAAAGTTGATTTTAGTATATTTAAAATAGATGACTCATAAGAATATATTCGGTGATTGACATAAGTATTTCGAAAAGTAGTCGAAAACAATAGCAAAACATCACATCTAAATAAATTGAACACGTCAACTTATCACTTCTGAGGGATGGTGAACCCAACAGCCATTTATTACCATGAGACACAGAGAAATTGCAATTCCAATAAATAATATCCGTCAGATACTGCGATCGTTACTTGAGGAACTTCACTTTGCTTCACGTCGAATCGATTACGCGCTTCCCGTGGGTCCAGGACGCGCGTATACCCCCCCGCCGCCGCCGGTGCAGTCGACGCCGCGCCGCTCCTTCCTCCAGGTCAGAGGTCGGCCGCCCTCTGCTGGCCGGGACAGCCGGAAGAGGGGAGGGGCGAGGACAATGTCGGACGCTGCCCGTGATCGACGACCGGAGGGGACCGGTCTCCTTATCCTCCTCCTCCGCCGACACGGCGACCAGGTTGAGCTGGGCCGCCGCGGACAGGTGGGCTCGTCCACACAGACTACAACAGAATCTCGCCTCCTCTTCCTCATTCACAATGGTCAGGAAGCATCATGGGATGACTAATAAAAAAATTCTTGAATTGTGGGAATCGCAAATCCGAGATTCGCTCACTGTTCTACATATGTGCATGAAGCCTGCTGCATCTGTAAAGTCTATTTCCAAAGTGAAGTTGTGCTGTGCTACACATACTTCTGATGTATATGAAGGTTTCCACGGCCACACTCGTTGGAGTGTGGGTTGTCCGGTAGACGCCTCGCTCTAGGCAATATTACCAACCAACATACCTTAATCATCTACATGGTCAATGCAGGGCATTCTACAGCCTAGAGAGCTACATTACATGTATTCTAATATAGTACTAAATATTTTTTTCGCTTCATGATTATTTTAGACACCTTCGTCACTGCTATACTCCAATGGATTATACGCTATTGACATTTCGTTTGAAATGTTCTCTTTTCGCGAAAAGGAAGACGTTCATGCAGCGTAGTGGAGCCTAGATCGTTAACAGGTTACATGATTCCCAAATCAAAAGCGCTTATGCAAGGAAATCAAATATGCAAAGGCTGTATTGTCTGAACAATTTTTCAATAGTATTGATTCAAAAAACAATGTCACATAATGTCATGGCAAATGAAGGTTATTTCCAAGCGACCTAATATCTTTTGAGTCACGCCACATATTTCCTTGGGCACGAGTGGACACGCTGATTAACCAGTGGTGTAATAATACCTCGTCCATCTATTGATCCACATCGGGCTTATGTGGCAACAATTGTTAAAGTCTGAGGCAAAAACAATGAACAGAAACATGTTATTTCTTGAACCATACTTTCCGGGAACAAACAATAAAACTGCATAAAAGTGTAAACATTTCATCTGAAAAACAATCCAGGAATCAAAGAGATTCTAAACAGTCTACATCACAAGAATAGGCAGGTAGCTTCAAGGTTTGTCGGATGTGCATGTGCACACTTTAATACAGCTGCATCAGATTCAATAAAACATCCTTCTTTTTTTAAAGATGCCTTTAAATCATTCGTTTAGTTAACAAGAATTTAAAAAAAATAAGGGTTCAATAATTCCAAACACCAATTACGTAACATTTCATTTGATTTTAATTCACTGAAAATTCAATAAAAATGCACGTCGGAGGGAATAGTATGGGGGGCGAGTAAATTTTAATTACTACAAACGTTCTGGCTACATGGCGTCATAAGTCATGGCATTGTTGTTACTTCTGTAATTTTCAAGCAAGTTTGATGTTGCTTCCCCGACAAGCCCGCTATTTAGAGAAGAACTAATTTCAACTATCAAGCTTACAGCATCTAAACAAGTTGCTGCGGCGATACAAGTTCTTGTCAAGAGGAAATTGTAGTTTCGTGCGAACACGGGCAACGACAATCTTGCCGAGGCTGGGATCTAATCGCGCGGTCGGCGCGCGGTCTGGAACGACGCCCGCCACACTCCAGACAGCGCAGCGCCGCCCAGGGAACGGCACAGTCGTATGCGTACACTGCAATTAATGTATTCTATATTAAACTTAATGGGTCAACTCATTTACGTGGTCCAGCACTGGTCGCTCGACCATCTCGAAAAAATTCATATTTTGTACATAAATTTCCTTATGTTTTGGCTGTTCAAATACGTCTTTCATTTACTTTTATTTTATCTAGTTTACAAATGGCGGCCATTTTTGTTTTACGCCGTGCGCCATTTTTCGCATTTGTAGACATTTACTCTTTTCATAATTATTCAGCTCTGGATTGTCATATCATTCTAGAATAAAAACATTGGATTCAGTACACTCTGTCCTACAAATACAAATATTATTTACCGCCTTTCTATGTTGTTATCTGAGAAATATTTAAGAAAAAAAGAAACAGTATAGTTACTTTTTGTAAAATATCATTGGTATGTAACGTACCCCTTGAACATTACACCCTCTTAAAAATTGGAATTTTGAATTTTCCACCAATTTTCAACTGTAATATCTCTGTAAGGGGATTATATAAAAATTTGAAAAATGCATACATACTAGATCGCTATGATACCAAACGTCAGTAAAAATTTCAACTTTTATATTTAACACAAAGAATTTTTTTTGTAAACTTTTGCAGAAAAAGATTTCATTGAAGATACGGTTGACAAGTGATAATCATATTATTTTGAAGCTATTTTAAACGAAAACTATTTTTATTTAAAATAATTAATTATTATGTATATTTATTATCAATAAACATAAAAGTTGCCTAATACACCTTGAATGTTACTTTACTTTAAAACAAACTATATCTTAACATCTAAGTTTGTAATCGAAAATATAGTCATTTTGATGTTATAAGCTGAACCAGATAATATAAAAATAGTTTATAAATGATAACAAATATATAAATTCAACGTTTTGTTTATTTTTCGCATTGAAACTTGCCACTCTGTTTATTATTTCTGAATGGTTTTTCAGAGACAGTTGAACCGTGTATATCCATGAGGTAAATGAATTTACTCGTCAATGTCAGTAAAAGTTATTTATGCAATGAATTAAAAAACGTTCATACCTTCACTTAATAATTGCTATTCTGATACAAATCAAACTATTTTTTTTGTCATACGCCAGCAACCATAACTGCAAAAATTATTTAAATGAACATAGCGAATGATGTTGCTTTTAGTTAATTTCTATAGCCACTACACTTAAAGGTTTACTACGCCGAGTCTGAGGTTAAGTTTCTCAAATAGACGTCAGTATTCTTCAGGATAAAATACCATTCCAAAAGTCGATTAACTTCTAATTAGTGGAAATCGCAGCTTATTTCCATCATTAACGTAAACCTTTCAGAAACGCAAGTTATTACGCACAACGTCCACAAGAAAACCACCGAAAATAATTCAGAACGGAAAAAAAACTTGCTTCGGCGATTCAAACGAAAGCAGCCTTTTCGGCAGTCGTTCCTGTCTGGCGCGCGAACCCGTAACATGTCGGGGGCAGCCATCAAGAGCGCGCGAACAGGTGCACAGTGGGCGCGAACAATGCGCCCCGCTCGGCGGGCTTTCTTCCCGATTCGGGAGAACTAATTCCTAATTAATTAGGACGCGATAAAGTATCGCCGAGATCTGGTTGCGACGGCAACGCGGCGTCCGCTCAGACCACGGCCGGTCTCAATCTGGTGGAGTGCGATAGCCATCGCGCGGACCTGCTCCGTCGTCTCTGGCAGGGGTCACCAAACATGTTTACGACCAAACGAACTTGAATTGAATGTACAGTACGAATCTGCCAAAGCCAACCATAAAAACATTATCAGACGCATCACGTTACACGCATGGCCGATTTGGGAAAATCCCCCCAAAACTAATATTCAGAAACTACGTATTAACCAAAATTAGTACCTAAAATTAAAAGCAAATGCCCTCAGGAATACATCTAGCATTCTCGTACAACTTCTCTCTGGAGTTCAATCTGGATCATTAGAAATAATTTCTTTCGTACATGAGAAATGCTTATTATCTCTAACTAAATTTAATTTCCCCAATCCGAGATCAATAAATCAATTAGAAATAAATCAGAAGTCTCGAGAAAATTGACGTCTAGTTATTATGGCAATACACTGTGGCGTCTCTCAGAATGATCACTGAAAGAAACAATTAATTTTAAAAAACGGTTAAATTTAATTAATTTTTTATTAACAAACTTACTAATAAAAACAAATAATACAAATAAAAAATAGTATTTAGTATCTCGGCGTGTTCTGATATTTTTTCCTTGACATCAAGATTTAAGTAACACACTAGTGATTATATAAAACAAAACAAAAATACCCATTAGCAAAATCCCCGTATGTGGCCTGATCATCTCAAAAGGTACCATGACAGACCACTCGACTAGCAAGAATAACAAGTTTGGAGATCGACCTTCCTATTCAGAAAATGATCCAATCATTGTAACAGCTTGTTCGTAACGACATCATACACAGAATGTAACTTATTCATCAAATGAAATATCATTTCGGCTTCAGTTCTATTCCCCGCAACCTCTTTGAGCAACGAATTTCCATAAGAGAAGAGACATTTTATGAAGCATCGAAGTATCTCGCATTGTTCTCCAGAAACGGATATCCTGTTGCTGCGACTAGTAGCGAATACAAATTTACGAAGCATATTCAGAACTTCTCGTGAATATCGTCTCCAGGAACGTGGACAAGATTTCTTCAGCATTCTTTCTTCACTATAATTCTTTTAACGTGGACCAATCTGCTTTTTCCATAAGTCGTTATAAAGCTTCAGTAATTTGACAAAATATTTCAGTAAATATTTATTAACGTCATTTTGGAGATGTAAAACAAATAACAGACGTGGCTGAAGTTTGTAAGCAGACTTGATAGCCGAGGATTATAGCACCCCTAATCCGTTATTTATATCAGTTGAATCGCTCAATATTTTCGTAATACCACCTTCTTATAGAAAAAATGAAATAAACCAGAACTACATGTTCTTGGGAGTACTCATACGCCATTTTTTTTTCATTTATTTATTTCTGCTTGGCCCGAAGGCCCTCAGCATCCGCGTACGATACAGTGATGTTACATGAATTAAATTAACACTGATTGAGAAAACTTAGACTTGAATACATTGAGTACATGTGAAATAAATGTGAGAAGCCACATCGGCTGCATGATAATCAAGGAGGGTCGAAGAACTGTCGCGGTAGTTTTCGCTTTAGTCTATTGTGGTGAGGATTTTGTTTTCCGATTTTGAAATGTACGGCTGAGGGAATCTGGGGAATTTTAGGATAGAAGCGAGAGGATACGAGGGAGAAATGGACGGAGATAGGAGTAATGCCGAGTTCGTTATGTAGCTGGGAGTTAGGTACAAACCATGGAGCTTTAGTGATGGTTCGGAGGAATTTATTTTGGAAAATCTGCATTTTTTGGATGTTCGATTTTCTGGCTGAGGCCCAGATAGGAGAAGCGTAGGATAAAATTGGGCGGATCATTGACTGGTATAGGTGAGTAGCGACATGGAGTTGCAAGGGTGATGACTTTTTGAGAATGGGATATAATTGGTGGGTTCTACGGGTTGCCAGGGTTATTCTGTGGAGAATATTTGATTTCCATGTGGGCCGCCTATCAAAAAGTACTCCCAGATATTTAACATTTTAACAACATTTTAACAACAAATCCTTTATTTCGATTGTTTATTATCGGATTGTTACAATTCGCATGCCAACCGTTAAAGAGACCTTCATCCCTATGGCGGTGTCACGTGGATGTAACAATCATTACGAAAAATGATGCACGAACGTTTTACCATAGGCGTTGAAATATCGACGGGCAGAACAGAATTTGGCCATAGCACTCAACGGCCGTTTTGGAGAGCCCTGGCGATTCGAGAGCGCAGTAGGGTCTCTGGGTGGCGGATTCATTTCCTCCTGTTAATTCTGATTACGTCGGCAATTGGCGATATCCAGGTGTAATAAACCGTGCCTTAAACTATACCGAAAATAACGCGAAAGACGGCCCGCGAAATACTACGTGGAATTTTCTGCAGGACGAAGACGTACTCCGAAGGTACAAATCAGTTTTCTTTGTGTGAACAACTGAATGAAAAGTGTAAGTAACTCCTTGTTTCAAAATTTGGACAGTAGTGAATGATTTTACGAAGACAAAGGTATTTAAAAACCTTATGTGAGACTAAAGAGGTAAAAAATAACAAATCAACAAAAAATTTAAAACACTGAGATAAAAAATAAATGACGTTTAAAGTATACTGAAGACAATGATTGTAACTTTGCTATAAAAAGTGAAATGCATATGTAATATATTAAAAAAGACTGAAAAAGAAAAAAGATATCACGCTCCCGACGATGACGGATTTTCGGCTCCAGCGAGATTCGACAGCTAGTTTGAATTCAGCCGCTGTCTAGAGGAGAATCCTAGCAGCCGACTGCTCTGAGTAGTTGTCTTCCGTGATTTCACCCATCAATACTAGGCGAAAGCCGGAGCAGTACTCTACCAAACGCCGCAGGACCGGGTGCGATCTTACTAGCGTCTTCATTTTCCTATCCTCTTCCCTCACTCACCGACTTACATGCAGTATGACACACATGTCGGGAGTCCAGTCGGGATCTTAGAGTTTGTCTCGGGTAGGGCGGTGCCCCGCTGGGGCGATACCTAGAGGTAACACCCTATAACCGACGTTAAGGTCGGAGCGTGTCATCATCCAGCGGGGGAGAAACACTGCCTCATACAGCAATAAAAAAAATAATTACCCTAACGAGACTATTAACCATAATAATGAACTCGGAAACATCAATCAATCGTTATCACGCTTGAGGACGTCTTAAATGATGCAAATAGCAAAATTTACTACTACTACCAGTAAACGAAGACGATGTGGCAACATCACGCTCAAAGTATTAGAACCCTCATAAGATTCTTGAACTCGTTGAATAGAACGTTGAAAGGGTAAAGAAGCGTTACATGGGGATCGGTGATGAAAACTCGCCAACTCCCCACCGGGAATTGAACAGCGCCTAATCAATCAGCAACCAGTTGCAACCAATTGAGCTTGAGAGAACTCTGCCCGACTTCTTGCTTCACTTCTGGCAAGTACTTATGGCGAAAGTCGACTAAAAATTTCAAGTCCTACGTACCAGTAGGTTTGATGAAAAGGGGGCCCAAGCATTTCGAAATTCTCACATCCTGTATCTTTGTCAATTCATTTTATATGCAATTTTATTTTCATATACTTTCAATTACGAAATACATGCATGTATTTGCTTTGATTTAATTAAAAAAATAATTACGATCAATATATTTTAAAAAATTACATCTTTTTCAAAAAATGTTTAATTTATGGTCGAAGTTTTGACTATTAATACTAGATACAAATTTTAATCAACAAAATGCTTTGTGAATTAAAAATTTTCTCAAATGTCAGGAGGTCACGATAAAAAGTTTAGAAACCCCGGTTAAGCGGACTTTTGGTTGAGACGGCCTTAGGTTCAGCGTTCTTGAGGAACATCGGAAGAGCGGCAACCTGCCGCCCAATGGGAGTGCGATTTCGCAACGCATCGGCCGGCGCCGGCTGAAGGCCAGTGCAACTCGTTCCCGTTAATAGAGCGGCTCCTTATTAAAGGTGAGTGACGAAAGCAGCGTTTGCAGCAGGGCTATTTCTGCGTCGAATGGTAGATCGGACGTTCGGCCAAAACCACAAGAGCGGCCCACAACTCACATCGCTGATGAAATGGAAATATTTCTATAATAATACTCATCTAGATAAAAATGAATGTATCGTAAATTGCTACTCATGGAATTTGTAATTAGTTAGTAACCGTATTAATTAGAGTAAGTTCATTACAATTATTATTAATCATGTACTCCATTTTATTACCGTTTGTAATAATCATTAGTTGACATTTCAAATATCGATCAAAATTGCTAATCTAATTCTGGTTCTAAGGATGTAATCAGAGCATGTTAAAACAAACACTTTGGGAGACACGTCACTAGCCCGTATGTGGAACCATTATAAATCATCTGAATTAATTCATAAAATTTTTAATCATGCTTGTGAAAGTTAAATTTGCTAAATTCGTAATTGTCCATAAAAAAATAATAATCTTACAAAATGATGCCAACTCTTCAATTAATTAGCTTCCCGTCTCAAAAGTTCGCAATCAGGCTTTCTCAATTCATAATTCAGGTTTCCCCCGCTCTGTACTACCTTCTCTTAAAGATCTCGAGTTTACAAAACGTTTAACTGTGTTTTTTCACACACCAAAGGACAATTCCCACAGCAGGGCGACGGCCGCCCAAGGATCACTTCCCTTGCTATATGTGTGTGTGTGTGTGTGTGTGTGTGTGTGTGTGTGTGTGTGTGTGTATATATATATAAATTTCAAGGCCTCTCCATTGGGTTTTGTGGATTCGATTCCATTCATCTGAGAAACAAGAGGGACTCGACGATATCGCCGCTTTGTTTGGCAACACTGACCACACAATCTCTCTGAAATGGGTCAGCGCAGGGTTGCCTTCTCCGGAGTGGCTGAGCAGGCGGCGGCGGACGCGAGATGCAGCGCCGCGTGCGGGCGCAACGCCCCCGCCCCGCTGGCGGCCTACTTAGCCAGAAGTTCAAAGTCAGCGGCCTGCAATGGCGGCGGAGGCGGCAGTGAGCGCTAACAGCGGTGACGCTGGCGGCGGTGACCGCGGCGGTGGCGGTGGGCGATGGCGGTGGGTGGTGGGAGTTGGAAATGGAGGTGGAGGTAGCTTTGACGTTGTCACAGGTGGCGTGACGGCGGCGGGTGGTGGCGTCCATTGGCAGAAACGGTGATGATGGTGGCGGCGACGGCGGTGAAGGTGATGATGATGATGATGATGGTGGTGGTGGTTGTAGTGGTAATGGTGGTGGTGTAGTGTGGTGGTGGTGGTGGTGGTTGAAGTGGTAGTGGTGGTAGTGGTGGTGGTGGTAGTAGTAGTGGTAGTAGTGGTGGTGGTAGTAGTAGTAGTGGTGGTAGTGGTAGTAGTAGTGGTGGTGGTAGTAGTAGTGGTGTAGTAGTAGTGGTAGTAGTAGTAGGTAGTAGTAGTAGTGGTAGTAGTAGTTAGTGGTAGTAGTAGTAGTGGTAGTAGTAGTAGTGTGTAGTAGTGGTAGTGGTAGTATGGTAGCGGTAATGGTAGTGGTGGCAGCGGCGGTGAAGGTCTGCGGAGCATCGGCGGTGACGGCGGGGTGGGTCAGGAATAAGAGAGGCGGCAGCAGCAGTGGTGGAGGTGGTGGTCGGGACGGAAAGTTAAAAGTCGCCCTACTTTCTTCTCTCCCAATTGAGGTGCGCGAGGGGAGGCAGTATACTCGAGGAAATCCCAATTCTCTTCATTCGTTTACCTCCAGCAGTGTGAAAGGCATCGGCCTGGACTCTTTCACATTTACTCTCAATTTAACATAACTATAGCGGGCTGAATAACTAATAATTCAATGCTGCTTATTTTATCGCAATCGCCGTTTAATAAAAGCAAACTTCATGAATAATGAAACTCAAAATACATCATTGCGTATGTGTCGAGAAGACAGGTTTGCGAACATTATTATGAACTTCAAACTACTTTAAAAAACAACAACTTTCAGACAACTCTTTAAAGACAACTTTTCAGAAAATAACTGCAAACTGCGAGATTAAGATATATTCCCTTCCTCCAGTCGATTCTTGAAAAATACGTAACCAACCACAGGCCGCCAGTTGTACAAGTTGGGGCAAGTGTGTGTAATGCGCCTTATACAAGAACATGACGTTCTGATATAATTGAATTTCAATTCCATGACGAATTGTAGCCGATCCCGGTGTAGTAATATCACAACTGTTTGAAAATTGTTTGATCAGCGAAAAAACGTAGAAGAATATAAAATAAAAGAAACATATAAAACCAGACAAAATAAATGTGATGAATATGAAATGGAAAGAATAATTTAGAGTTGGTGCCAAAAGAAACTGAAGTGTCAAAATGAAAAATCTAAGACATTCGAAAAAAAAGTAAGCGTCGCAAATAAACTATATAACCAATGACATAACAAACCGGCACCGAAATCCATAACAATCCGACAAGTCTGCAACGTAGCATGAAATAAGTTGCGTCGACAAGCCGGAACGGGAAAGCTCAGTCGCACACTTTCGTCATACAATGCCTCGCCCTTTCCGAACGCACGTGTCGAAACGCTCGCAACACACCACATACACACAGACACACATACACCGACACGTCTACGAGTTTCGAATAATCCATTCCACGCCTTGAGCCCGCACCGCACCCGCTGCCAGACTATTCCCCGCCTGCGGCTCCAGATTTACTCTCGGCACGATTCTGGTCCTTGCGCAACTCCTAATTTCTTCACTAACCTTCCATGGAGGCAATCTACCGGCGTAACCGTCTGCCCGAGTCCTAAACGTCAACGTCCGCTCTTCTGGTTGGTTAATTAATAGTGTTTACATCCGCACACTGCGGGTCTGCTTCATGACGTCACATAATGTAAACTCTACAAGCGCAAACCTGAATATAAAACACAGCACAGGAGGCCATGGCGAACTTCAATTTTCTTCGCATTAGGTGGACGCGTTCCAAGAGCAGCGCGAGGTCGCGCTGTGAGCGACGCGCCCTCGTGTAAACTCCTTGACTCCTGCCTCTTAACTAGTCGGATGAGTGTGTTTCCGGAACGATACGATGTTTTCAAGTTTTCGGCTGGTCGCTGGGAGGGAATGAGCGCCTAATGATAGTCTTTTAGGATTCACAGTGGTTCCACTCGTTTTTATACATCAACTTTCTGTTATGGAAATAAAAAGGATAATTAAGTGTTTACAAGTGTTGTCAGCGGATGATTCAAAATAGCTGCATGCAGTTCGGTTACCGTTAGGCCTACCTACATTACATATGTTCTTCTAGAAGTTCCGATTTTGTTATAAGCAATAATTTTATATGAAGTGTTCATGCAAGAGAAGCAAGAAATTTTTATTACCTCAACATTTTTAATTAATTTAATCTTTCATCTATTTCTATCCCTCTGGCATATTGTACTTTGAGCAAATCTTCGAATGAAAGATCACAGACGCAAAGGTTTATTCACAGAAGGAACCCAAGACATAACGCAACTGAATTCGATAAAAAATACATAATTCCTGTAATATATTACACTCTCTTCACGGGATAATGGGGATACAAAAAACCTCCAGGATAAATAGACAAACAATAAACCTGATGGTAATTGCTCATTTCCCTTATCTAGAAATATCGTGAGCAGATTAACTATGGTTTAATAGTTATTCGTTGCCGCGAAACATACAAGTATTCATAATTGTATTCGATTATCTCGTATACAATTGCGCCTCATCGCAATACACTCAACAACTGGCTCTCATCAGATCGAATCAAGAGATGTTTCATCCGCAACGCCAATTAGGAGACTGCACAGCAGTCGGGAGAATTTCTGAGAAATGCTCCATTACCGACGATGGCGACTAAGCTTTGACAAGTGGCCAGCGGTTCCGCGTAGATGTGAAGTTGGGTCTCGGAAGACGCTCCGGGGGCCACCCACCGTCGAGACCGGATACCGCCAAGGCCGCAGCCACTCAGCCGTGTTAATCAGCTTTCTGTATCCCTGATGCTGCACCGCAAATCACTTGACGCCGTACGCAGACAATGATCCTCATGAATCCCATTTGGAGAGTAGGGTGGACGAGTCGCGCTAGAATACATACACCGCACAACGGTACAACACGAACTGTCATTTTGTATTTCGATAATAGTTCAGTCTGCAACATCCCAAAACGACCGTAGAAAAAAGCGGCATTACTGCAGGAATTTGTTGATGCAATTCACATCGGAATGATATTTTTAAATTCTATTTTGGCAAGCAAATCTTCACAAGCATACTAAATAAACAAAGAATAAAGAAAAAATATACTCCACATTTTGCCATTCTACAATTAGTATCAACGAGTACGAGAAATGAAATCTGAGAAGTTCCTTTTTTCAGCTCCTATGTTAAAATTAACCACAGACAATACGGAACTTTAATATTAAAAATTTCCTTCCGTGACAACAAACTGTGGAAATAATGGAATCAGTGTATTTAAGCGGTTGTCACGAAAATACATCTACTAATTAAAACATTATTTGCTTCGTTCGAAAAAAGTTATCTCGTTTGTTCAGCTCAAACTTTCAGTGTTGCATATGCAGGAGACTGCATATGTGAAGCGATCGCTACCACTTTTGAAGCGATCATGTATAACTTCATAAATGTATTCGAATGAATTTCAATTATAAATGCTACAAGAATGAATTCAGTAGATCGTAATTGTCCCATTGAAAATGCGTGATAGATAGCGGCAAGATTGGAATCTAATCGTATCAATAAAATGTCACAGAAGAATACCACCCGGAAAAATATTACGATTTCCAATTTCCATTGGATATGATTGCTGTTGAATCAAATAAAAGTCAGCAGATGATAAAACAAAAAGGTTCTCTTTTAAAACTTTTCGCCCGTGTATGGTAATAATTTTAGAAGAAGAATGAACCTTGTCGAAATAGGATACACCTATTTTGTGGCTTACTTAGATTTGTAGAAGAAAACCATTTGAAAGGAAATCGAAGAGCAATCTACGTTTTCCGTTCCACTAGTACACAGTCCTGATAAACACACATATCCATCTCATTCAATTACTAAAGGGTCACCGTACGAAAATAAGATGCGTATCTCCGCAAAATATTTAATGAGTTGACCATAACTATGAGAAAAAAATATTAAGTCGAAATATTTCCTTCAAAAGAAATGAAAGAGAAAATTACACAAAACATGCTATTGTTTGTGTAGAGAAAATGTCATCTCCTTGAAGTGTAACCATTTCTGCGGTAACTTATGTTTCTGATAATGTGTTAATCATACTGAGAATTAAACTAAACAAACAAGTCGACGCACGGGATTCCGCGGACGACCTTATTCCTATCCCATGATGTACTGCCAATGCAATCGTCAAATATAAAAGATTAGCCATCATCTGCGTAAGCAGTAACCAGCACTCGATGACAGGCTATTTGGTAAACGTTTATCACGGGCGTAAATCAACTGAAATACAGAACCGTAACGGGCCGACAATCTGACGCGAGCTCCCACTGGCACTGACATAACATTTACGACTGGAAATGTACTCACGAGCAGAGTAAACAAGGACGTTTATTTTACAATACACACACAATGTAAAAGCACTTCAACGCAGAACGCAAACTGTACAATTTAATATTCGCACACAGATAAATTTATTAAGCACGTTTCTTTAGATTTAGATTTCAAATTGAATTGGATTGAATCTCTTGTTTACGTATTTTTTAATACATATAATACCAATTAAATTTTAACAACGCATTTTTGGACAAGACCAAGTAATGTGGTTTGTAAAATAAGAAGGCAATGGAACTTACTATTCTACAGTACCGCGAGAAATTACGAAGCACATTTTTTTAAGGAGAGTGAAATCGAGAAATAGTGAGTTAGTAGATTGTATTACGTCCGACCATTTCAACCTGATAATTTTATGACGAACCGTTTTATTTCACGTGATACTTGTTTACTCGGAACTCCAATGTACCACTAAAAATATAAAAACAAACAAACGACGGAGCGTAACACTTTCAATAAATAATTCGAGAGCAATAATTAAAAACTTAGATGAGTGTTATCCACGTCCGAACGGACATCTTGAAAAGTAACACGTTCGGCGGTGCAGTCGCGCGCTGACGCGAGTAACACAGCGTCGGCGGCGAGGCAACCCGTGTTCCGCGATTGCCGTCGCCCGGGAGCTCCGTTCGCAGCGCAGCCTCCACCACCGCCGCCCGCGCCTCTCCTCCCCCGCGGCCCCCTCGCTCGCGCACTGGGCCGACATGGACCAAGAGACCCGCGTACATACAAACAATAGTTTAGTGGGGGAAAGTTAAATCCTTTCGGTAATGAATAAATGAGTACGTTTTGGAGATGACTTAAAAAATGGATTGAAAGCAAGATAAATTTGAATATTTTATTTATTTACTACACGTTTGCGGACAAAGGCCACTTGAGGTTATAAATGACCGTTTTAAAATAGTGTAAGTTGGTACAAAATATTCTCAATTCATTTAACAATAAAAAGTGGTAATTCTTGAAGTAATTGTAACGACAAACACTGTCAATTGGTATGAACTATTCTTTAATTGTGTACTTCCTCGTCACAGAAGTGAAATACTGTGATTGGTTTTTCTCCTTCACACATTTCACCGGAAAAATACATTTTAAAATGCTCAAAAAAGTCAAACAAGAACATGATATATCTAGTATTGTTAATCCAATGTGTACACATTACACATTTAATATTATTCGAAAAGTTGACGAGAAAGCCAGGAAGTAGCAAGCTTCGCGCATGGATGGTGCCAATTGGACACACTGTGCGCCGCGCCCCGCTGCTCCACACCACTCGCCCGCTGTCGCTGGACAGCGGCGGCGGCGGCGGCGAGGCGACAAAAAAACCGGTTTCCTGAGGGCCGTCTCCGCTGCCCGCTCCCCGCTTCCCGCTTCCCGCTGCCCGCCGCTCGCCGCCCGTGCCCGCCGACACCGACCACGTTGTTGATGGCGGCGCATTAGCGCTGCATTTCGAGGGTGCCGATTTCCTCGGCCCCCTCCCCTCCGCTTGCGCCAGCGCCTTCGAGGGCCGTGGACCGGCTGGCCCGAAGAGCTTCGCGGACGCTGTCCCTGGTACTCAACGCGACACAAAGAAACGACAAGCGATTGTTGGAGTCGGAATTGCGTAACGAAGCGAAAAATGCGCAACTGATGTACAAACGGAGAACCAAAAAAAGTATTGTAATGTACGTGCACTAGACTGTAAAAAACGAACTAAAGGAGTGTTCATATTTTCTAAAATTTGATTACAAGAACTTGGGAAGGACAACCATACTCTGTGTCTTACTTTACAAAGATTTCTATATTCAATGAACTGCACACTGCGTAGACTGTGTCTTACTTTACAAAGATTTCTATATTCAATGAACTGCACACTGCGTAGACTGTATGACAAAAAGAAGGCGTAACTCAGAATTGAAATCTAGTATTTTAATTTTATTTTAGCTTCATTTGCATACACAGCAATGATATTTGTCGACTAATAGTTCCTATCCTTCCGTGTACTACGATAAAATATTACAGTTTTGAACCGAGGTACTCTCTGTTCCTTCAGATCTATGTGCAAGCCGAATAAAGCACACGAACCCGTTATATAAACATCAACACAACTTTTACCGCACGTTTGCGAGAGAAAACCCTTTTCCCCCAACAATTCACCTATCAAATAACAAAGGGTAACGTCGTTAAGCGGTTTGGGTCATCGCGCCTTATTTTGCCGTCTTCGCTCGTGGTGCAGCAAGTGCGCGCGGCCTAGTGAACGAAGGCGGAGTCGCATCACCGCAGGGTCGGTCCGGCAGCTAAACACACGCACGCGCGCGCGCTCGCTTTGGAGAGTCATTGTTCCAAATTGTCGACGAATAAGGCACGAGGGGCGCGCTTCCAGAAAAGGCAGGGCGGTGCGGAGCGGAGCGGGAACACCTGGGCATACTGTGCGGTTGATGACAGTCGGGGAATTCTCAAGGATTTCGTGTTCAGAAATATTTGAAATGTTTCTACAGAATACTTGATAAATATGACGTCATATATAATTTACATTGTGAATTTTTTATCTCCATTATTCCTTAAACGAAGGCCCTTTCCTGACAATTAGTGAAGTTTGATTCATGACGTTGTACAATACTAAAACTACGTGTACACTTGTTTCTGAACGCATTTTATGCACGAGGGGGTGTTTCTTGTATTGATTAATCTTCCTTATAAATTATGAATTAATATTCCCAGCACTAGGTAGGGCAGCGTCAATAAATACACAATTTGGGGCAAGGTCAATAAATACGCACTGAAGGGGAATTTGTTATTGTTTGGGTGGCAATAGTGGCATTACTCCTGCGCGACGGTATCAATCATGCTACTGTAAAGCTGATTCAAATAATGACATTTTCTCTCTTTCTTTGGGCAACTACTGAGAAAGTTTGTGAGATACTGAGTCGAAAAAGATCATTCTTTGTCTGGCAATTAGAGCCGCTTTTAAGTCATTAAATATATTGCTTCAAATAGTATTTATGAGATGTAACAAATGTTATCCACAGAATTCCTGAGTACCTGTACCTGGTAGCCTATTGATTTCTTCGCTCAGAAGTTGCAACGTCAGCCATTGTGAGAATGTAATCTAATCCTGTCACTAATCACAGAATGTAATCCTGTGGCGCCTGTCAGCGTCATTGCGGTCCAACCGATTTCAGGACAACTAAAGACAGAGGTTTCTGGTAAAGAACATCCCAAACCAAAAGTTTTAAAGCTGAGTACACTTGAACGAATAGAACAAAACTCGATTACATCAGTAACATATCCAATAATTTAAGTTGTTCATCTGAACTGATTTTGGTCACATGTTTTACGTCATTTTTCTTTGCTTTTAAGGAATTTTAAGATAAGCATTTTTTGATCATTTTTAGCAATGTTTTAGGTCATCAAAATTCGCTCCCTATTCATCACTAAAGACCGGAAAAATATGTAGTATAAAAGTCAAAATATGTATAGAAATATGTAATGAAAACAGTAAGAATATGTAACAAATATATAAAATCGCATATAATATGTAATATTAAATATACTAATTATAAAACACATTTCCATAACACAAAATTACATTCATGACAAATTTCCTAACAAATTTTAAAAATAATACAAACTTAAAAATCATTAGGCCAGCACAAGTTGATGCACACTTTGCTCCATACAACTTTTCCGTCTGTAGTAAAAGCTTCATCTACTGCTCCCTAGGACCGTATTTTGCACACAGATAAGACGCAACAAAAGACATCGTACATACTAGCGACCAGCAAACAATCACTGCAGCGTGAAGAACTCATTGAAGTATTACACGACCACGATCGCCAATGTTTCTCCTAAATTAAGGTTAAAGGCACGAACCCCGGCATCAGCGGTACTTTTCACTCCTAAAAGTGAAAATGATCTGTAAACTGTCGCTGACGCGTACTTCTCGCCACAGATAATAATTGAAGCAGACGCGGTGAACTGTGAGAACATCACGCGTCTTCACAGAGGGTATCTGGAGGAGACAGCATGCAATAATAATGTAGGGGGAAATGCTCAGTTTTTTTAAAAATACTTTCATTAAAAATATTTAATAAAATTGAAGAAAGTGATAAAATAAAAAAATATTTGGTAAAAATCCAAAATATGTCAAATATGTAACATAGTACAAATATGTAAAAATATGTAACGAAAAAATTGGATATTGCGTTAGGACGGCGATGATCCACTATGATTATATATCTGAACGGTAAGAAGACTATATATACATATTCATATATACATATATATGAATATGTATATACAGTATATGAATACGTATATATATATATATATATATATATATATATATATATATATATATACATATGTGTGTGTGTGTGTGTGTGTGTGTGTTAACCAATATCCAATTTTTTCCTAGCATATTTTTACATATTTAGTATATATATATATATATAATCACATCTACCTAAAGGCTTGGCTCGGCGCTGCGGCGGCCGGTGCCGCTCCTTGCGGGCCGACGCGCCGGGCGGGCAGGGAGGAGCGAGCGAGCGCGGTTGCGGGTACGCACCGCCGCACGTGCACCGTGCGCGTGGGCTACAAGGTCTTCGCCTTGTTTGTCCGGGCGCAAGTGGGCGCCCATTCATCACCAACGTCGTTTGAGACTCCTTCGTACTCCCTTTCCTTCTCCACCGCCTTCTCATCTCCCTGCCCTGCTTACAAAGTTCCCATCTTTTTACGGTCGTTGTCAGTGCAAGGGCACTGTTAGTTCCGAGGAACGTGAGTGGCTTCGGAAATTTATGTTGAGGATACTTTTAAATGGTTGTTCGCTCTCTTGCATACATTTTGACTGTATTTCCAGAAATAACAAAAAACATGCGTAATTAATTTTTTATAAAGAAAATTCTGGATATCTCTCTGGACCTATGGCTTTCAGGAAAGTGCATTAGCAAATATTAAGATATATTAATTACATGTGTGCACTTTACTTATAAAAACATTGTGAGAGAACCGATTTTACACCGTCTGTAGTCATGTTTGTTTTTTAGTTTGAAAATATTAGAATTTGAAAAGAAAGTGTGATGAAAAAAAGATCATTGGAATACAATAGCGATTTCTTCCAGAAACATGTACGATGAAATAACGGTTTCTGGCAAACTGTTTGTTAGACTCCTAGGTGTATGAGACTTAATGAATTTTATGTATTTCTTTTCCATAAAAAACAAGATTGATGATATGTTGGAGTGTAAATCTTTTGGCTGACAAAGTTTGGTTTATGAAGTGCCTCACAAAACGTTAAAGATTTACAATTTATGTTGCTGTTTACGATGCATGACATGAAAGAATGTTGACTAAACGATTAGGCAACATCAATGTTTGAGTAATGGATGTGCTCGTTTGCCATTGTCCAGTTCTTGTTCAGAATCCGAATCAGAAACGAGCCATAAAACCAGACTCCATGTGCATTAATGGCACCAACTTGTATCATCAATATCCCTTTGTCCTAAGCAACCAGACGCTACTGATAGGCAAACCGCAATGCACAACTGTGTTCGCGGGAAAACTGAAGCATAGCTGGCAAGGAGTAAAACTTATATTACGTGATCACTGATCACCATGTGCATTTGGTCAAATCATTACTCCAGCCATAACATAATATTGCCATCTAATAATCACGAGCAACGGATTTAAAATCTACCGCTTCGACTATTGCTAAAGGAACGAAAACGCGTCATATTTGCTTAAAAGCAAATAAAATCTAATACGTTGATTGGTAGATGTGAATTCTGATTTCGGGTTCAACGAGAAAAAATACCTAATTCATAAAATGATTAGAAGTGCCCCAAGACATCATCGATTGGGTATGTCCAATTCAACCCAGAAACTCCGAATATTCTAATACAAATAATGCATTGTACTGAACACACTACCCTCTAACATCTAGAAATTGTAAATAATTGTCACAAGCCTCCAGTAAGAGGTTTGTTGGTTGGCTGTTAAGAACTAATTATACATTTTCACTTTCATTCAATTTCTGCAAATATCTCGTTGCACATTCTCTTATATTTTTTTCTCCCTCAAGTAAAACCTCCAGCCATAAGCCACGTCATACAACGTCTTGGTGTCTCTTCATGGCAAATCTACAGTTGCAAATTCTCCGTCTGGCATCAATGAAATGCAACATAGTAGTCAATTTCACGTTATTACGTTTTAGAATGCAAAAGGAAGTTGAGGCAATAAAGATGTCTAGGCCAGTACGAAACGAAAATGTAAGAAAAGAATTGCATTAATTCATTAGTTCATGCATACTCTCTGAAAGCACAGCAAACCACTGTTACTCCTGGTTTATACTGTCACATGCATAAAATACTGATCCTAGAAATATAAACTCATAGTTTATATTTCTAGAATCGCAGAACGATTATTTTGTGCGCAGCTAGATTACACGTTGTGTATAGTTTTAGAACTACATTTTGTTTTGTATTGTTATTATTATTATTAATAATAATAATAATAATAATAATAATAATAATAATAATATCATATTTTTCTTTATGTACATTTCGATGAAGTTTCAGAAGTGAGACTTCACCGCTCCAATGGGAAGTTGAAGTTACTAAAATCACGCCCGCATTTGAACGCATTTTACCAATTACGCTCTCTCCCGCCTGTTGTCTCTGAATCGGCGGCCGCAGGCAATGCGGTTCTCGCATACTCGCCCAGGCGACGGCGACGGCGCGGGCGCCGTGAGCAAGCACTCGAGGGCATCGAAAGCCGTCGAGCGAACCGCGCTGACATGGAGCATCGTAAGTCGCCCGCGCTGTGGACTCTGCCAGAGCAAACATGGAACGTGGGAGCAACGGCGACGGCGGCTAGCGTCGAAACGCCCGCCGCGGGTGCTCGCGGAACTCACAATTTCACGACGCGCCGACAGGCGCGCGCGTGCGCCCACGGCGGTGCATGAAAACTAGGGGACGCCGTGAATAGCTGTAATAGGACAATTATTACCAAGCTCAAAGAATCAATATTACTGATTATAACACCTTTGGCCGTTATTTGACGAACAGGTTCGGGATTCAATTATTGTACTTATGATAGTTAATAATCACTTATTTAGTTTTCAAATTCGTATTATGCGACATTTCGAGGACACATTTATTCCCATCATCAGGCTGCACCAACATATTTCTATTCAATAATGTACATTCTCCAGCTTCCTATTCGTCAAATAATGACCACGAAGTTTGTTTTGAGAGTGACAAACAATACAGTTAAGTAATCAGCTAGCGTACCCGTGCGAGATCTCTCGCATGTTACACCCCACTCTCTTCCCCATTTTTCCATTTCCATATTAACCCTGTAATATATCTTTTTCTTCAAAATCCTGTTATCCTCCGTCACTTGTTCTGTATGTCTCCTTGTTATTGATAACAATAAAATACACCCTTGTCAATATAAACTATTCATAATTTATCGTTATCACCGAACAGAGAGGTACACCCGTGCAATTTAGTCGCGTAGAACATCAAGTACTTAGCTTAATTTCACATACACTTGCAGATTCTACAGGCTCTGAACACACGGGGTAGAATCGATAAGCATCGAATCAGCAAAAATGTAATAAATGTTCAAGAAGATCTCATCCTATAGAGTACGGTGTGAGGAACGCTTCTTTGAGGACTTTGGCCTCAAAATTTTAGATTTTAAGGCCCTCAAACGCTTCTTTTAGAATTTACTTAGCGCTATAGCTGGCAGAGTGTTGCGGGTTGCATTTGACATGAATATTTAGTTGCTTTTTTAAACATAACCTTCATATTTTTAAGGTTGAGGTGCAATTCATCACTTCTCCGTGAAATTATCTTTCTTTACAGACCTCATTTATAAAGATCGGTTTCGTGTGAGAGCCGCAAAATATATGTATATTACTGAAATAATATACGAGAGGATATTAGTAATTTATTGTACTACACGATAAAGAGAGATTTTACCCACGAGCGAAGACAGGTGCGAGTGAGGTATCTTTCTCAAAAAGACAAATAGCTTTAACGTTGCGAGTAATATTTTATTGTATTCCAATTTTTAGTAAAATGGAAAATACAAAGTATGTCAGATTACATCGGGTCAAATAATTTGCTGTAAGCGCCGCCATGAGCGCTTGCGCTACCACGTACAAGGCCTAGGAGCGTAGTTAAAATTTTGTTTTATCACCCATATGTGATAAGGTACTGCTACAGCATATTATGGCAGCAATTCAAAAGCCCCTTTAACCTTGTGAAGAAAAAACAATACAATCGACAGGGACAATCCGTATCGGGGCTCACTGTATCAAAAACGTTGCACTCTACGCTTTTTTTTCATCTCTGGGCACCGGGTTCGATGCTCGCTCCTTCCACGTAAAACATGCGATGGACAATGCGAATTCATGTCGTAAGTTCGGGGGTTCTCTCGCTATCCCTGCCTCTATGAAAAGTAAACAGGCACATCTGAACACCTGGTTTAAGTATGAGATATAACATTATTTTGCATTACCGCTTTAGATACTTATTTAATGGCTTACAGTTATTTACAATTTGTAGTGGATGGAAAAAAATAAGATGTATATATAAGTTTAAATTTATTTTAAAAGCATTTCCGTAAAGAAAGATTGTTTAAAAGAATTCAAAACAAGACAAAATTGTTGCGCTCTTGAATTGATAAGCTCCTCAATGAAAAAATCCATTATTTCCAGTTCCCCGGCAACGAAGCACGTAGTCTGGACATCCCTGCCACAGGACCAAAGCAAACGGCAACGGAGTCGATTCAAATCGATTGGAATGCTCCCGCTCAATCCGACAGCCTCTTTGTTGGTAATCCGATTTGTAAATGTTCCTTGTATTAGCAATCAGGCATTATGTTCGCTTTCTTATTTTAGTAGCACAAAAAAAATGGAACACAAAGCAGTTGAGAAACAGAACGTAAGAATGAGCAGTGAATGCCAATGGGGGCGAAGAAGGAAAGTACGTCGAGAAATTCGTGCAATGTTTTACCGCACAATCTGCCTTCACACGAACAACAGAGTTGCAAAGATACGACTAAACAATGGATGCTATAGAGATGACAGATGAGCAAAACACACGGCAGAAAAAGAGGGGAAAATGCAAACAAACAGAAACCTATTCCAATCCAATGTTAGCAATGGCGGTAGGACGAGCGGGCACGTGTGGACTTGGCAGGCAGCCCTTCTTTTCCTGCAGCGAGACGAACAATGCGAGCAGCCGCGGCGCCGCCGCCAGCATAAAATTCGAACGTCACGATCCGAGGAAGAGGTGCGCCGTGCCGTGCCGTGCCGTGCCGTGCCGTGCCGTGTCGCGGAGAATACCGGGAACCGAACACGCGCGCTCACCGAGTAGGGCAGTAGGAAACACCGGAGGCGGCGACGGTGGCGGCGCGCAGCGGCACAGGTTCGGCGGCTGCAGCTACGCCGACAGCAGCGGCGGCAGCAGCAGCAGAAGAAAATGACCAGCGAGACTTACCTGGAAGCAAAAGAGAAAAACGTGAGTTATCATCGACCAGCATTACTCAGCGCTCGCATGGAAGAAGCAGGAGGAGGATGAGGGAGTTACGGAGGGGCACGGAGGGAGGGAGGGAGGGAGGGAAGGAGGAAAAGAGGGAGGAGAAGGCGGAGGCACAATGGCGCGCGAGGCGTCTGCCAGATGGGGCGATCAAAGAAATATGGCGACGATAAAAAACAAACAGAATCGCGAGACGACCGGCTACGCACGCTAATCAAGCCATAAAACGCAGGCCGGTGGCTGAAAGCGCTGGGCGTCAGGATTCGGCCGAGTTTATTCTCTCGAGCACCTTATTCTCAATCCTAAAAACCTAACTTGCACTGTGGAAAATAACACGTTGCAACAAATACTTTGCGGATTCGTAAGAAAAGTTCACCTGAAATTTTCCGCACCGCTACACTTTTCATTCACCTGAAATGTTTATTTTGTTAAGTGAATTTCACAGTTGGAAAGACCTTCCAAACATTTTTTAAACGAGAGTGAGCTCCGGTAGAGGGAAGTAATTATTTGGAATTTAGGAAGTAAGAACACTTTTTAGCAAGTGTTAAGAATAAAAATTGACCTGTAACTTTGAAATTCACAGTTGGCAAGAGAGTACCACTACGCTTAAATTGGAATTTAATATATAAATTATTCACGATTGTCAGATAACGTCAGTTCGTGGCCGAGAATAGCTGAAGACAAAATATCGCTTTTGAGGACTTCCGACACTAAAATTGTGAAAATGTGTATCAATTAATATCTCGCACCATCAAATCACGCTTTCCCCCTACCTACTGTAGTTTGGACCACACTAAAATATCTGCCTGGAATTTCTAAATCGAAAACCGAACGGGAACTCTCGACCAAAAAATCCTAAAACGAAACCCCAAACGGGAATTCAATACCGAAATCGCAATCGGCCGCTCCATTATTGGAGAGGGAGGCACGCGTTGGGACAAGCACTGCGGAGGGGAAAAGGGAGGGGGCGAAGTACTTGCTGGGGTGGGGAGGGTTGGGCAGCGCAGAGTGGACGGGGCTAGTGCAAAATGAGTGGTGGGTATACAACGAGAATTTGTGGAACAGATAATATAGCCTATGTTGGAAGAAAGAATATCTGAAGCTCGTTGCAAAATATCTAGGTCAAAATAAATATTGGAGGTCCTGAACGTTATGGCGTTCTATTTCATGTTGAACAAAATATTCTGTTTACGTTACAATTAAAAATATAATCCAAATCTCACACTTATTCCCCCGTTCGTGTGTTTTTAGAACAATTAATATGTATTATTTTAAAAAATTAATGCAGATTCAATAAATGTTTATAAATTGCACTACAGAAAACATTTTGAAAAATAATTAGGAAATATGATGCTCCCAACTACGTTATGCTGTAAATGATATCTGTTGAAATTATTATTAGTTCAATTACATGCAGAATTCATTGCATGAACGTAAGGTACGTCACTTAACCTACAAAGTGTATTTCCATGGAATCTAGCAATTATGTAGTTGCACGAAGTCGTATTAACGGACCGTACAAAAAGAAAAGGAAAGAAAGAAAACCTCAAAGAGTAATCAATTTTCAAATACATTAACCTTTGAACTATTAGCGAAGTTCGAATGACTATTCGCCGAGTAGTAGAATTTCGCTACCAATGTTTTCTTCACTAATAAACCGTCCTCTGACAAAGAGTACTCGTACAAAACATTCTGTGTAATATCGAAGAACACATTTTCTTCAAACACTTACACACGCATGAATACTTTACACATATACCGACACAAACTGTACATTCATATAACTGTTAATCCTCTCCTACACATGTGAACAAACTTCATTCACAGCGCAACTGACGTCAACATACCCACATTCACCCCCCAACTCCCTTTGCTGACTAGACTAAACATAAACACGAGCGAAACGATTTATTCCCTGAAAATTATCACATTTCCCACATCACTTTTAATCAATAATTCTATTCCTTGTTTGCTTCCAAACATCTGTCAAATATCTAGAACTAAACCTAATTCTTGACTAAGCTTGAAAACACACATAGGAAATAAAATTCACAAAAAAATTTAAAAAATAAAAATAAAAAAATAAAAATGTCACACATGAAAAAAATAATAAACAAAATTCGCATTTTGTCTTTGGACAAGTCCTTAACACTGAAGAAATCAAGTCACAACAACGCGGTCACATATATGCCCGGTTTTGACGAAATCCTCTGTCAGCAGTATAAATAAGTTCTCAAAGTTTACAAAATAATTCTAAGAACACATGCCCCACCCCATGATATATAACCAAGAAACAATTATAAGAAGAAGAGAAGTCACATACAAATTCAATACTATCTTAAGTAATATCTGTCATATAAATGCCCCAGACGGAACACTTATTTTGAAGCGAAACACAAATTTCTTCACGCCAACATCCACCTCAAAAAGCAAACTACTACTTCATTATTTGCCCTCTCACGCAGTTACGGCAACTACGTCCAAAGAGGCAGCGGGCGAACACGAAAGCCGCGGGAAGATGCCCGAGGCACATAAAAGGGTGTCAACGAGCTCGAAGCTTAAGGAGCCGGATTTCCCGAGTTCATAGCCGCAGTGCTTCGATTCATATGGATTTTATATTACAGCGAAGACAGGGCGAGCGCCCCGACGCGGCGACATCCCCTTATAAAATTAAAATGAAAGTCTCAGAAATGTCCACGGGGGCCTCTCTCTCCATTTCTGTCACGAACTCCGCAGGAAAACGGGGCAATAACCATCCCCCACGCCGACAGGGGTGTCCGCGGGCGCGACGGCAAAGCAATCGGTTCGGGGGCGGGGCCCCGGCGGCGCGGTGCGGCACCGCGCGAAACTTTCCACCAGAGAGGAAAAGGGCGAAGGCCGGGGTGGGGGTGCCGTTCGTTCTAGCGGCCGCCGCCACTGACAGGCGGGGATACAAAAAAGGAAAAGAAGAGAAAGAAAGAAAAGAGAGAAATATAAAAGAGAGACAGGGACAAGCCCCCGAACGCCTCCAGCGGGAGATAATAAAGACGGTGAAATTACCCAGACGAACATCTGAGCAGCTGAAGGGCCGTGCGCAGCACTAACACCCTCTTTTCACACTTTTACGCACGAGGTCAGGTCGCGCGAAGCGATGAAAACTGTCACAGTGGTTTCGTGCGGAAGTTGGATGCAAACAGTTAAGGAAGGAAGACAGCAATTCGAGATGAATTGGAAACGGGTAGTGGAAATCTATAAAGAACAGAACATAAGAGGAGAGGAAATATATATAGAAAGATTATGTTAAACCCTGGAAAGTTGAGAGCAAACGATGTGATGAGGGAATTGCCGAAAATGACATCTTAATTCATTTCAATAAATAGGTAGAAAAAACTCTGTAGGAAGATTATCTGAAAAATTCTAGAACTTCCCAACATTGGAATAGAGCACGATGAGAATATCAAACCCATAAGTATTAATTTATATACGAAATTTATACTTGTGTTAAAAATATACAATAAAAATATTGAATTGGGGTATTTAAAAAAAACATTCACAACCTGATCCCATGTACTAATGGAATATTTTTCCTGGAAAGGGACGCAGAGACTTAGAGGTAATGACGGTGACGGATATTACGACTTCCGCGTCGACCCGAATGCGAAGGGAAGGGGGAGTGCGCGAAGTGCTCGGAGTCCATCGGCCTCAAGAGTCGTTCAAATCAAGTTGGGCGGTGACTGCAAACGAAGTTTCGCGAAAGCGATCCGACCCCGAGGGCAGCCACAATCGCTCGTCTCGAAGCGCGTCAACAGTCCGAGGTGGCTCGGGCCCAGGGGGCGAAACGGTCGAGCCCCCCAAACTGAAGAAGCAGAAATGATATGCCGCCGACCTCCTCCTTAAATATTCCGCCAAGAGGCGAGTGGGTGGGCGCGTTACGGTGCAGACAGACTTCCAGGAAGAAACTTTTTGAGTGGAGCACTTCCAAATTAATCCGCGCACCTTGCCGGCAAATGCTTAATGAAATCTACTGCCCCGAGCAGACTCGCGCGGACTGGGGGTGGAGTGGTGGGTGAGTGGAGGCGAGGCGGAGCGGGAGCGTGGAGGCAGCGCGGAGGAAGAGGGAGTGGAGGGACAGAGCAGCGAGGGAACGGCGCCGGAGGGGGGAAGCAGGGGGAGCGAAGGCGGGGGGGCGGGTGCGGGGCGGGTGCGGGGCGGGTGCGGGGCGGGTGCGGGTGCGCGGCGGGAGCGGGGCGGGAGCGAGGCGGGAGCGGGGCGGGAGCGAGGCGGGAGCGAGGCGGGAGCGAGGCGGGAACGAGGCGGGAACGAGGTTGGAACGAGGCTGGAAGGAGGCTGAAGTGGGGCAGGCAGGTGTGGGGTTGGGTTGAGGTGAATCGGCGGTTGGTGCCGCGGGGAGGTGAGAGGAGCGATTCCGGAGCGTTTCCGAAGAGGATCGAGGGGGCGGAGGAAGCTCGCAGCTGCCAGCACTGAAGTATAGCGAGAGAAGTGAGAGACTCAAGCAGCACGAGAGCCAACACAGTACCAGAGAGTGCTCCTCGCGCCACTGCAGTTGCGATAGCGATTATTCCCGCTATCAGAAGACTCTGTAGACGCTTGGAATCGGGGAAATGTACTCCTTGAATACCAGGAAAACAGGAAATGAGACACTTCTTGTGGGAGTCGTAATTTAAATTCATTTGCAGAAATACAAAGCACATACTGTGTTGAGTGTCAATAATGAACGTGAAGTTGAGAGAATTTATACGAATGAATGCACATAATTTCAGGTTATGAATTTTGGTGCAATAAATTAGTCGTTAATCAAGTCACAACATATAAATTGTAATGACTAAATGGACGTATACAGTGTAGAGCAACTCATTTACACTGGAAAGAAAGTATCTCCGGGACCAGAAATACAACGTTACAGGGCGAAATATTTAACGCATCGTGAAGGGAATTTCTTAAAAAGTCTATATTTTGAATCATTGCACTTATTATTATATAATCGTATATATTAGCTTTTCATTTATATAGTATTGATCGTTTCTCTTCTTTGGAATACGTAAGATTATTTTCAAAAACAGAAAACTTCAAATTTAATATTATATTGAATGAAAGCGTATACACAAGCCCCGATTGAAACATTTATTTTGAAACTGACCCCAGAAATAATTCCCTTCTTTTTCGCTGTCATTCGCAGCAGGTGTGTTCTTTCATCAGCAAAGTGAGATCAAATACACTCCCATTCCACGATCAGAACTACACCCAGTTTCCATTAATGACCGATATCCGGAGACGCACTAATTACATCAAACCGATCGCGCGGACAAACGAAGAGCCCCGCCCCCTCAGTCCCGACACCACGGAACAAAAACTTCCTCCTCGCGCTCCCGACTCCTGCCCAGCACGTATACACCCACGCAGCTCGCGTCGCTCCCGTCTGGCGGCCCGCCAGCCTCCGCGCCCCACCGCCGCCACCGCCTCCTCCTCCTCCACTCGCTTTTCTAATGAACTCCCCCAGCAATTTCAACTTTTAAACAAGATACAAGCCCCTGCAAATTAGCTCGTTTGATCTCCCCCCGGCCTTTATTATTTCGCAAATACCGTTCGATACGATAGGCGCACAAACGTGACCTCTTCGGGTGGCGGCGCCGGCGCGGCCTGTGAAAGCGAGATAACGCCGGGCCCGCCCCGCCCCCTCCGCGCCCCGCCCCCGCACTATCCGCTCTCGCTCGCTCTTCTTTCCGAGAGCAACCGGTCGAGCCGCGGGGCGCCCCTGACCCCCGCCCACGCCCCGGCCCTGGGATCGTGCGGAGCGATGCGGTCGCCAGATTAACGCCCCAAAGTGTCCATGCACGAATTAATATAATTATAATCAAACACACTAATTGGGCCGGAGATAACCCTCCGAAAAGCCCGTCAAAGAGGCGCTCGGCGTCCGGCGCGGCGGCGGTCCGTCCCGTCCGGGGGTGCTTACAAAAACAACCGTGTGTAAGGGCTCTGTCCGGGCGTATTCAAATGCACGGTTTGTAATACGCGAGCATTACAGATAACGCGATGAAACGTATCTTGGAGCCCTTTGACAGCGCGCGGCGCAGGCGAAGAGGACGGGGGCGGGGCGGAAACGCGACAGCCGGATAAAGGGCTTAATTATTATTGCGATCATGCAGCGGCTTGGGCGTGGGGCGGAGGGCGGGAGGGCGGGCGGGCGGAGGCGGGTTGACGGGGAGCGAACGCAATATGTGCCCTTAATAAAGTGCGGGGCAAAAGCCGGCATCACGCCCCCGCCCTCCACAATCGACTCTCCCCCTCCCTTCCTCGCTGTGATGGATTTGAGGAGTTCGATACGCGCTCTGTTGATACACAAAAGAGGACCACCACACGCACAAAGATACGATTACTGCTGCAGTTCACTATAATTGTGTTTATGCACACGTTTGGCCCGTCAAATCCAATTCATCTCAGAGTAATACTGTGTAATTGTAATAAAGTATTTATATACCTCAGAATACGTTGAAGAAGAGAAGTTACTTTAACATGTTCTTATTGTCCTCAGTGTTTTCCGTTATGCATATAAATAAAACGAAAATAAAATAGATAAAACAATACGACGAAATAATGAAAGATTGTACTTTGATCTCGTGTTAAAGTTATATTAAAGGAAAGAATTACATACTAAGTGAAAAAGAGATACATCTGAACGAATAAGTTTTCCTTCATTTTTTCTCAAACATATTGCCACTCTTAAAATGCCCAATGTTAAACGCTCAGCTATAAATTTCCTAATAAATTCAGATTAATAAAATATATAACAGATTCCCAATAAATGGAGATAAATAGGAATAAATCCGATGAGAAGCAATTACTAACAAGTTACGGGACAAAAAAGAAGAAGAAAGAAACGTGATAGTGTCTCTCCAAAGAGACATAGAGAAATCCAACACATTAGTATTGCCTGTAGCGGGCCAATGTCCATCCCCTGCAGCCTGCTCATCGTATTGGCCCACAAAGCACTGGGAGGCCGCGTCGCTTTTTCGTCACTAGCGCGCCGGGCGGATTACAAAGTCAAATCGGGGGGCTCTGACGGCCGCGATTCAATTAACGGGAGCTGCTGCAGCCGCGCGTCCGGTGTCTGCCTGGGCGCCCCGCGCTCGCCTCGCGCGCCTCACAATAAAACTAACAGCCGCCCGTAAAGTGACTCACGACGCGGAGGAGAAGCAGAAGCACGAGGCGACAGTGGAGGCGGTGACGGCAGCCGCGGAGGAGATGAGCTGAGGAAGGAGGCAGAAGCGGGGGAGGAGGGGGAGGCGGCTCGGCGACGGCGAAGGGGGAGAGAGATGAGTGGTGAAGGTGAAGAAAACAGCTGTGGAAATGGCGACGAAGGAGGAGGCAGAGGCGATTGAAAAGCCGCAATGGCGAGGGCGGACTTGGGATAGCGATGGCAGAGATAGTTGGTGGCGAAGAAGGCGGGCGGAAGAGGAGAAGGAGGAGGGGGTAGCGGCGAAGAGATTGTGTTGATGGTAACGATGCAGGTGGCGTCTCCAAACGATTTTATGCCAAAAGAGAAAAAAATGGAAGAGAAACTATTTCTAGGTGTTCTAAAATCAATGCCTGTTGGACTCTTCTGTTTCCTCGCACCCCTTCGTTGTTGCCGTTGATACTCAATCAAGAGGCTGTGGACTTGGATCTTGGAATCTGGGCCTTTAACTTGGAAGATCTGTTGGATTCTCGATAGGCCATTCCCATTCCTTCCAAAATTTCCTTAATTGCTTCTTCACGATTTCTTAAAGTGCCCTTCATTCACGTTCATATAAAGGCTGATATTTGAAGATTAATACTAAGTCTAAAGTTGAATATGTTAGATAACTTTGTAAAATTCAATTTCCAGAGCTGGTACGAATTCAAATTATTATTTCCAACAGGTGCAAATGAGTTTTCACTACTATAATTTGGATTCTAGATAACTGTGAAGACTTTTCAAAATTCAAGTGAATTATTACTCATTGCTACGCCGTAATGAAGGATAAAAAAATCATGATGATAATAATAATAATAATAATAATAATAATAATAATAATAATAATAATGCCGGGCCTCAGGGCGCAGGCGGTTGCGGCAGCCGTCGTTTGCGCCGAGGAGGGTGAAGATTCGAGCCTCCGTAGGCATGGTTGTGTTAGTGATCGTCCCTTCATCCATCATCATCATCTATCATCATCATCATCATCGAACTATCAGCCGATAATTCATAATTTAAGGCTTAACAAACTTCTCTTACTAAGGGATACAGCCGAAAAGCTGATACCCATAATGACACATGTTAATCTCTCCAGAATAAAATATGACTGGTCCTGTGAAGATAACTTGTAGCGTAGTCACAAATGGCCGACAGCGACGAATAATAATAATAATAATAATAATAATAATAATAATTATTATTATTATTATTAAATTGTCTTTGAATATTAAAGAAGTATTATTTCAAAAATTTCTTTAAACACGTAAAAAAGAAAATATCACTCGATTTCAAAATAGTACACTACATTGTTAAAAAATACTCACATTTTTCACACATAAACTTGCAAAACAATTGGACCCAATGGCAGCCAAATTTCTCTGATAATTCACAATTGCGCGAGAAAAATATTACTATTGAACAGCTAGAACGCTATTAACTATATACATGTAGCAGCACTGTGAGGCTGGTATTAGTTTAGTGACTGAAGTACAGAGCAAGCTGTTATGGAGTATTCTGAGCGCGTTGGGGAGTATGTACGTGCGCGCACGTGAGCGTCTATGTGCACATGTGAGAGTGTGTACGCTCACATGTAACGACCGCCCCTGCGCTCCTGGACTCGCGCTTCCTCCGCCTCCCTCCCTCCCCCCGCCCCTCCTCACCCGCGCGCAAACCACTGAGTCTCCCCTTCCCCAACTCATTACTGCCGCCGACGACGGCGCGTGCAAAGGGATGGCTTGGCGAGAACTTGATCAAAGGCCGTGTGCCTTGGCGGCGGCGGCGGCGGCGCGCGGCGGGAGGTCATGGGTGGAGAGGTGGGGGGGGAGGAGAGGAGCGGGGTCTAACGGACGTCGGCAGCGGGGCCGGGGGCCGGGGTTTGATGACTGACGCGCGTATGTACACTGCCATTACGCACCTGCAACTTGGCTGGGGAGGCGCGTCAAAGCGGGGCGCTGGGAAAACCGCGCCCCCACCCCGCGCTCCAGCGGGGCCCTCAGAGGTGCTCCGGCCACGGCCACGGCGGCGGCGGGGCGGGGGCGGAGCGGGGGCGGAGCGCGAGCCAGAAGCCGAGCGGGCGCAGACGCCGGGGCTGAGGTGGGGGCGGAGGCAAAGGCGGCCGATACAGACGGAGGCATACACACACACGGCACGTGGCCGCCATCGGTCTCCTTGCTTGCTTCCGCCCTGCCCCCCGCCCCCCGCCGCCACCGCAGACCTCGCCATTTGCCCTGCCCCGGCCTGCACTGCAGTCGCCTGTACCTTTGCTACCTCAGCGCCCGCGCCCGCGCCCTCGGCTGCCGATCTCTACGCCTTAGAACCGTGCCTTCTATTAGGGTGGCAGTTAGCGGGGGCCCTTTGCGTCTCTGAAACCACCAGGGTCCGTGTCCGTTGCTACCGTCGACGCCACAGACGTCAGATTACCTGCACCATCGATGCTGACGCTCCTGTTGAGCAAGTGTTCCCGTTTTCAGAACCAATACGTCTTGCTCTTCACGCTTTCACACATCAGCTCCTCGTATATCTTCCTCCGATTTCACAACCGCTGCATTTCATTCCCCTCTCTCGTTTTCCTGCGCCATCGATCTTACATGTCAGTTTCGTTACTTCTCGTGTCTTGAACCTCTTCCGTCACATCGTTATTGCAACCTCACGTTATTCCTGTTCATTCTCGGGCACCTTGGGCGGCGCCAGGGCCCCCGCCCTCGCCGGGTGCGTTCACAAAATGGTCGCAAACGAGGCTCTCCACGACCAGGGGCCAATTTTATTCCTCACACGCCACGGCGATTTGCACACATACGACCGGAGCGCACGCCTCCTCCACTGCCCGTATTCTGCCCGTCTTGTTCGCAGCTCTACTTGCGCGATTGCTATTACTAAACCTGTCTAGCAGCAGGAATAGTTCGCGGATATTTTGGGTTGTCTACCTCCTCGAATTTCCCATTTCACTATTCCAACAGTCTAACTGACAGTTAATATTCATCGCACGCATGTATCACGTTTTTGTCGAGTTTTAAAATTTTTAGATTATCTCAAGCCAACATCGCAATACATTATATTTCGCTAATTAATATTCTCTAGGTGGCTAAACCCGTCTCTCCTATTACCCTCAAACAGTGTAGTCAGCGTTCTAATCTACCTTTTGAAACAACCCTTACACGTCGGCCTCCGATGTTATTCTCTCCCAGTATCCTCTGAAAACACAATTCGGGGTCGCTGTGCTGCTGCGACAACGCAGCAAGTTACACACGGCGCCCAGCGACTATTGCGCCGTGTCGCCTCGTCCCTCCGCTCGGGCGGCCGGTGGCGCCCTCTGTAGAGTTTGACCTCTCGCGCGGAGTTACAACACCAATTGCCTCCAATGGAACGCAGGGCTATGCGCTCGTCTCTAGATGCGTGTTCTGAGGCGAACATAGGTTTGTACAACCTTGTGTAAATACAATAATAGCCCAGCCAGTTCCCGAACATTTAAATTGTATTTAGCTAAATCTGCAAAAACAACTTATGAAATCGACATCTTTACAGCTGACGTTTGCAAAATCATTTTCAATTCATTTTCCAGCGATCAGTAGTCAACGGCACCAAACGGACTTTCCGATACGACGACTTTAACCGTTTAACAAAGCTTTTGGAAATCAACTTCAAACATGCGAACGGACTACATGAGGGCTGATTGTGGTATTGCACATTGCGAACAATAAGAAACCAATTCCCCTGGAACTGCACTAGCAGTTGACCAGATGGAACACAGAAAACTAAATTTCTACAAGAGAAACATAAATTCCTTCTCAAAGCCAGTTACAATAACTTCATAAATGAGCTGTACTTGCTGAAGCAAGACGCTGAGCTTTTACATCACCAGACGCGATGGAGCTTGAAACGAAAAAGGAAAAGGAAAGTCCTCCGGTGCGCACCCTGGACATGTCCAGCCCATTGCGACTGCCTTCCGTGCGCCTTCGCCGCGCCCTCCGCGGCTGGCACGCTCGCGCGACCTGCAGTCGTTGCAGGCAGCGAGATTGCCGATAGGAGGACGTGAAGTATGGCACGGAGTGCACCAAGGACGAAAATACGTGGAGGTGAACTCAGCTGGGTGCGTTTTAACCCTTTCTTTAGTACGATGCGGATTATTCATCCGCACTTTTGCGAGATGGTAATGAGAGATAAATGGAACATATCATTCTTGTGTTGCGTGGTATGCGGGACTTGCATGCCTCCTTCGCCTGCTTACTGGTAATTCCAGAGTTGTAAATACTGGCAAATATTTCGTATGCGCTAAAAAAGAGAGTAACTACACCTCTTGCTAGCCGTTGAAAATGGGTTTTACTGTTTTATTTACTATATCTCCCACAGAAAATAACTCGAATGAGTACACATGTGAAATAACGGGGTCTAAATAATTGATTCATGTTGAAAATGCTCCTTAATGCAGTTGTTTTTATCCCTATCCAATACAGAGAAAATGTAACTTGAAAAATTGTCAAAATAATTTGAATGTTAGCTAGAAAGTTATTTTCTCATTGTTTACCATTTTTATTCTCCCATTTATGGAATAGTCGTACATACTAGTACCGAGACAATAAAACGTTTTCTATTTAGATTAAAAATGAAATACAACAATGAAAGGTTTCCATGGAAAATAATGGTGTATGATACTCTAAAAAAATCTAACCTAAATTTTATGACCATTCATTTCCTGAATGGGTGAATAAATCAACACCGAATATATTTTTTCTGATGATCATCTGGAGTATTCAAGCAGTAAGTAGAATCATCAGTTCAATACAGACTCGAGAATGCCTCTGTTTTTCTCAACTGCACCGCTATTGTAGTTTAAAAGTCTTATTTACTCAGTTAGTCTATACCTTAATCGCAAGTTTGTCTAGTATTAGTTTTGAAGGGCTTCCGCAGCACTTCTTCCATCCCCCGTTCCTTGCGTACTCGCTCAACACACTCACATCGGAGCGACGAGCATTTTCAAATTATCATAAAGCGACAGGCTCCTCCTTAATTACTTTTTCTTCGTCAAAGCCAGCCCCATAACAAAAATTAATGAGCTGCAGCGCGCCAAAGCGCAACGCCGCATCGCGCGCGTCTCTAAAGGCCGCGTCGCGTCGCGTCGCGCCATGCCGCAAGAGCCCCTCTGCCCGTCGCGCCGGGGAAGCTGGCGGTGGCCCAGTATTATACGCGCACGTTTTCTTGAGCCCCGGAATACCTACCCCCACTCCTTTACCAACAATAGTTAAATTCAGAATAAATGATAGCTACGAGCGTTGTTGACAAAATCTGATAACCAGAAATGTTCGCTCCCGTGTAATAGAAACTATTTTGCATCGAAAAACGAACTACAAATTTGATATAATAAAATTCCTTTTGTGGAAATAACCAAACTGGCCACTCCTCACGCAACTAGCGTAGCGAGGGCTCAAGCAAACGTGCGCGGATGATGGCACGGCGACGCGGGCCCCGGAGGGCGTCGGCGCGCGGGTATTCTTAGGCGCGACGCCTCATTCACGCTGCCGCGGAGTGGTGGTGCTGCGGAGGCGGTGCGTCTGTCGCGGGGCAACTAATGAGGCGGAATCGTCTGTTGTGTCCTCTTCCCATTTCTTGCCGCCTTCTGTTGTATTCTCCTTTGTTGACGTCGTCTTGGTCTTCTTTCCCGCATTTGGTCTCTTCTTTCCGACTTTTGGTCTCTTTTCCCGACATCTTGGTCGTCTTCTTTCCCGACATCTTGGTCGTCTTCTTTCCCGACATCTTGGTCGTCTTCTTTCCCGACATCTTGGTCTTCTTCTTTCCTACCATTTTAGACACTTTCTTTGTTGCCATCTTTGCCCTTAATATTGATATAATATCCATTCCGGAGAAAGAGATATGAAGTATGGAACCAAAGAAAGAAGCGTGGCAACAGAAAGAAGTCCGGGAAGCTCACAATTCAGTAATACAGATCTATTTGGATGAATAGAGAATATAAGCAAATATTCTTTTCCGTTATTTTGATTTCATATTTGACATTTGATCCGAACAGTGTATCTGTAATTCTTTTCAAGTTCTCTTGAAAGATAACAAAATGCTTTAAAGACGAATAATCTATAATTCCAAATATGTTTCTGCATTTTCACTCTATTAAAAAATAGTCACGTCCAGACATTTTGCAAGAAACCGAGAGGGCTGGTACGAAAAACCGCTGCGTTAGCCGCTGTGGGGAGGGAGTCGGGCTAAGTACGGCTTCAGGTGGCCCCGCCGAAACCGCATCCCAACTGATCGACTTAGCCGCGTCGCGCAGCCAGCCGCGCTGACGCACCACGGTGGCACCCCAGCGTTGCATTCACATTTGCATCAACGGTTGGCTGGCGTGGTTTTGAGTAGGCGTACAGCATACTTATTTGCTTTCTGATTGGATTCATTTTCATACGCCCTTTTTCTCACTTTTTTTTACTTTCTTTTATTACTTTTTAGATTTCTTAGGTACAGTTCAATCGGACTACAAAAAAATAACCGGTAACAGGAATCAATGGCAATATTTTTTCAAGCCTTTTCCTCTTTATTATTAGTCAACGAAACACAGCATGTGTTGAATATGACAGTGTAAAATCTAGAAATATCTTTATTAAGACCATTTTTGTTATACAATAATATTTGGTATATTTAATAACAAACCTTTGCAGCAACTAAATGACCATCACTATAAGTCATTCCTTCAAACGTAACAGAACTCCATTCAAATGTCAATTCGATTCCAAAAGCAAACCAGATATTTTAAAAGAAATTCGACAAAGCGCCAAACCAATACTTCATCCAACACATACGTCTTGCGCGTTTTCTCGCAGAGCGAAGGAAAGGGCTTGGGCAGGACAACGCCGTGCCATCTGGCGGCCTCTGAGAAAACCCCGGGGAGCCCTGCGCCCCGCTGGATGCCGCTGGCGCGCACAGGAGTCCGGTCGCCGCCCAAGGGAGGCGCTTAGAAGGGGAGTTTCCGGCACGCCAGGTCGCGTCCCAGGCCCCACACTCCGGGCGGGCGGCGGCATGCCGTCGGGGGGCGGGCGGGCGGGGCGGTGATGTTGGGCGGCCCAGGGAACGGCGGCGACCGGGGGCGCCGTGGCCCCCAATCAATGGACGCTGGCCGCCCGGCGACGGAGGCGGCGGCCGCCTCCGCCGATACGTCACCGTCAGGGCGCGCGAGGGGGCCGCCGCCGCCGCCACCCCCGGATTCCGCGAGGGGCGAGCGGCCGCCCACCCTCCTCCTCCGCCGCCGCCGCCCTGCTGGAGCCAATCGCCCGCCGTTTGATCGCTTCGGCGGCGACCGGCGCGTCTCTGCTTCCTGCTGCGCCCGGCAGAGGGCGGAACCGACGCCGCGACGTTGCCTGGCGACGTGCGCGCGCGAGTATTGGAGCCGGCGGCGTATTTCGCAGAATTCGCCGCAGAGGCTCGCCTCATCTGTGAAGGCTAGACGCAGAATTGTGATGCTCGGAATCTGCTCTCGGACAATGGCATAATGCATTGGAGTATTCACAGAGGTTGAATTTGATTTTGTTCCGATGGTTTGGGAATGGAGAGTATCCTACTAAGTTTAGGTTAGAAATGATTTTTTTAAAATTGGCAACGTTTTGACTTTTATGAACTTCCTCGGGGCTATAACGGACAATTTACATTTACTTGGTGATCAACTTTATGTATAACATATCACGTTATGATGTATTATGTCACATGTTATGTTCTATATTGTTATGTAGTGTCATGTTCATATGTTACGTATACAAAATTTCTCGCCAAGTACATGAAAATTATTTGTTACAGCCGTGAGGAGGATTTGGTAAAAGCCGAAATGTAATTTTAATAAAACTGATGTTCATTTCTGACCTAAACATAACAGGATACTCCCCATGACATTTCAAGATCAAGATCAGTACGCGTAGAAAGAATTATCTTTACTCTGGACTCTCCAGGCGCTTCTGAACTTTTTCGATTGAAGACTTTAATTCAGTATTTTTCTACAAGAAAATACAAATTATTTCTATGACATTTTTTTTCATCACCGCCTTCATCGAAGAACCACACACAGAAAATTGTGAGAAATGAAATTGAAGTGTATCCCATCGTCGATAAACATACACTATTCAAAACTGCACCGATTATTCAGTTCAGGGAAACGGAAGTGTACACATAAAATTGCCAGCCCTATTACGTAATTACAACTTAATTTTCATTACCACGAATTTGTACACTACAAAAGTACGTGACAACAACGAACACGAGAACAATCCCCCTAATGGAAGAGTTCGTTCCAGAATAAACAGGAGATAATTAAAGAACAAGAGCCCGGTAAAATGATCAACGAAGCGCTGAACCTCCTTCATTTGCAAGTGAGAATCCCTCTGTCTGGTCGGATTATACGCACGTAACGCCTCGCGCCGCCCCCAGCGCCTGCAGTTAGCTCCGCCAGGCGGCGCGCGCGGAAGACTGACCGCACAATGCGCTGGGCGCGCAGGGCGCCGCGGGGCGGAAGCGCGGGCGGGTGAAGCGGCGGCCGCCGCCCCGGCCCGCCTTTCCCACAGGCGTTTTAAAGCGGCCTCGTCACACTGTTCTCCAATTATGCTTTGAATACAAAATACTTAAGCGATCAATTGTTCTTTGAATAAGCAAAATACTCAAGTGATTCATTATTCTTTGAATAAGCAAAGTAAAAAATATCTGGAATCCAGAGATTTTAGTTCATTGTAACTTATACTATTAAAGCTAAATCTGGGAAAATCCGCAAATTTGAAAATTCACCGGCCTCTCCGGAGCGGGACTCGTCACACTGTTGTCCAATTATGCTTTGAATACAAAATACTTAAGAGATCAATTGTTCTTTGAATAAGCAAAGTAAAAATATATCTGGAATCCAGAGATTTTAGTCCATTGTAACTTATACTATTAAAGCTAAATCTGGGAAAATCCGCAAATTTGAAAATTCACGGGCCTCTCCGGAGCGGGACTCGACACACTGTTCTCCAATTATGCTTTGAATACAAAATACTTAAGCGATCAATTGTTCTTTGAATAAGCAAAAGAAAAAAATATCTGGAATCCAGAGATTTTAGTCCATTGTAACTTATACTATTAAAGCTAAATCTGGGAAAATCCGCAAATTTGAAAATTCACCGGCCTCTCCGGAGCGGACTCGACACACTGTTCTCCAATTATGCTTTGAATACAAAATACTTAAGCGATCAATTGTTCTTTGAATAAGCAAAGTAAAAAATATCTGGAATCCAGAGATTTTAGTCCATTGTAACTTATACTATTAAAGCTAAATCTGGGAAAATCCGCAAATTTGAAAATTCACCGGCCTCTCCGGAGCGGGACTCGACACACTGTTCTCCAATTATGCTTTGAATACAAAATACTCAAGTGATCAACTATTCTTTGAATAAAGTAAAAATATATCTGGAATCCAGAGATTTTACTCCATTGTAACTTATACTATTAAAGCTAAATCTGGGAAAATCTGCAAATTTGAAAATTCACCGGCCTCTCCGGAGCGGGACTCGTCACACTGTTCTCCAATTATGCTTTGAATACAAAATACTCAAGTGATCCATTATTCTTTGAATAAGCAAAGTAAAAATATATCTGGAATCCAGAGACCATCCAGTCCATTGTAACTTATACTATTAAAGCTAAATCTGGGAAAATCCGCAAATTTGAAAATTCACCGGCCTCTCCGGAGCGGGACTCGTCACACTGTTGTCCAATTATGCTTTGAATAAGCAAAATACTTAAGAGATCAATTGTTCTTTGAATAAGCAAAGTAAAAAATATCTGGAATCCAGAGATTTTAGTTCATTGTAACTTATACTATTAAAGCTAAATCTGGGAAAATCCGCAAATTTGAAAATTCACCGGCCTCTCCGGAGCGGGACTCGTCACACTGTTCTCCAATTATGCTTTGAATACAAAATACTCAAGTGATCCATTATTCTTTGAATAAGCAAAGTAAAAATATATCTGGAATCCAGAGACCATCCAGTCCATTGTAACTTATACTATTAAAGCTAAATCTGGGAAAATCCGCAAATTTGAAAATTCACCGGCCTCTCCGGAGCGGGACTCGTCACACTGTTGTCCAATTATGCTTTGAATACAAAATACTTAAGGATCAATTGTTCTTTGAATAAGCAAAATAAAAAAATATCTGGAATCCAGAGATTTTAGTCATTGTAACTTATACTATTAAAGCTAAATCTGGGAAAATCCGCAAATTTGAAAATTCACTTCGAATTTTTGATAAAAATAATCATTTGAAACCGCAAAACACTTACCGGCATGTTTTATCACAAAGGCTCCTTCTTTGGCAAAAGGCAGCTCTCAAGCGGAGGTCACAATGAAGTCGATTTGGTGCGAATTCCCGTCGGCCATATTCGGACGGACAAAATCAAACGAAACAAATCTTCGTTCGACAGACATTCTGCGGACGCCGTCAGAAGAGATCGTTCGGGTTCACTATGACGATTTCCGTTCATCACCACGCGAACAATTCAGACACATCCAACGAAAGCGTCCGACGTCGGCCGACGAAATGAGCGAAAATGTGACCGCCGCCTGATATAAGGAAATTTGTCAAGCCTTTTAGGCACGAGACGTGGGATGGGAGACAGCGGTAGCAGAAAGCATGTGGGTGACTGAAGGGGGACGGCAAGCGAATGGCGGGAAAATGTCAAAAGACGATTGAAGAAAGATAAGGAAGGAGGATATAAAAAAAGACTTGCCAACAGAGTGATGGTAAGACGAATAAACTAGGTAGATATCAGCAAGAGGACGCCGCTAGGAAGGTGTTAGAGCTGGAGTTGTAGAAGAACGGTGAAGAGAATGTAGACAAAATTAAAGGGCGGTGGAAGGAACATGACAAGGCAATTGATGGAAACAGGGTGGCAGTGGAGTGGGAGGAGAATATCCGTATGAAGCCATTAGGTAGGTGGAAGGAGAGGGGAGGACTCCTTTAGGAAGAGGATATCGATATGACGGACGGAGAATGTCCGGATGAGGACAGTGTGAGACAATTGCCGAATGAACACTTAGAGAAAATCCAACCATGAGAACAGTGCGAAGATAATGTCGGGATAAAAACGGCCAATCACTCAATCAATCCTATTGATTGAAAAACAGTGCAATAAAAATGCCAGGATCAAAAAGGCAGAAGGAAAATATCGGGACGAAGACGGTGTGAGGAAACGGTTGGAATGGAATCGGTGAGAGGCAAACGTCAGGATGAGGACAATGGGACGTAAATGTCATAATGACAGGGATAAAAAAAAAATCCCAGAATGTGAACACTGTACGTAAAACGCCAACCATAGTGCGAAGAAAATACGAGGCTGAGGACGGCGTGAGGATAACGTCGGAATGAGGGCGCTGCGGGGGGGGGGGATGGCGTGACGATGGCCGCGGCCGCGCCCTGGCCCTCGCCCCTCGCCACGGTGCGTGCGCGCGGCAGCTGCGCGCCGTTTTGTTGCGTTCCGCCCCGCCGCGCGCTCCCGCGGATGCGCCCTCCATGCCCCCCCTCCCCCGCCACGGACATGAATTGTGAATGCGCCGCTCAGCCCCTCCCTCCTTCCTCGCGCTGCCTGCCCATGATTACTCGCGCTCTTTCGTGCTCACGCGCATTCGTACGAGTTTGATGGGCCTATAGTGTTCAGATGTTGAAATTTAAATAATTTTGTTATATCAATACAGGTTACACGCATCAAGAAGTGTGAAAAGTGTTTTTATTATATTTACTAGCGCTCCTAAACAATTATTTACAAATGCAGTCATTGGAAATGAATTAGAGAATTCGTCAAAGTACGTTTATTTCTGATTGTGCACAACAAAACTTAAACTGGTTCCTGCAGCTAGTGAATATTGTAACTCCGATTAATAGCTAGAAATGGAATCTCAGCTAACTATATTTTATCAATATACAGTGTTTGGCGACTTCAACATTTGAAAAACGTATCTGACTGGGAATGATCTGTTTAACATAAACCCAATTTATCCACTAACCTGACGTCTGACAAGGGTCTACAACCAATGTGTCTCCACCATGTTTTAATCAAATCTTCTTCACTCTAGAGAATTGCAGCTTCCGTGCAATCCAGCGCACAACCGCGTCACAACCACGACGTGTTTACAATATTCAACAGCCCATCTGCCTTGGTAAACAGCGGCTATCTACATGAGCGGAGACGCTTAAAGCGCGCAACAAGCCCATTCAGGTAGATTCACGCGCGTTCACGCGTCGCGTCGCGCCGCGCCGCGCCGCGCCGCGCCCCCCGCACGCAACGCGGCTCCCCGCCCCGCCTCCGCGCCCCGCCCCGCCGCGCTCGAAAGCAGGCGGCGGCGTTTAACGCGGAGGCGGGCGGACATCGCTCAACAACGCGCAAACGCACGTGTCACGCGCGCGCCCACGGGGCGGTCGGGTGGGCGGCTGAGCGGAGCGGGGGGGGTGGAGGAGGGGGGGGGGGGAAGGGGGGGGGGGGGGGGGGGGCAGAGAGGGATGGGTAGAGGGTCAGAGAGCGGTGGGCGGGTGGGAGAGAGCTGCGGTGTGTTGGAAGGCAGAGAGCGGCGTGTGGGCGGGAAGGAAGTGGTGAGTAGACTGTCAGAGCGGTGGGAGACTGAGGGGCAGGGGGCGGCGGTGGGCGTGTAGACGTGGGGCCGGGGGAAGGCAGAGAGCGGTGGACGGACGAGGAAAGGGCGGTTGATCGGCTAACGGGTGGAGAAGAGCGAGGTAAGAGTCGTGGAAGTGAGGCGGTGGGGCGGGAGAGGGTGAATGGAAAGAAGAGCGAAGGGGTGACATGCGGCAAGTGGGCAGCGGGGCGTCGCGGGCGGCGGGCAGAGGCAGGCGACGCGACGGGCACGGTTGCGCCGCGGGGATCCCCTCGCGCTCGCACCTGCCGCTGCACTCGCGATGCGCTGTCAGGTGAAAGAGTTGCGACCGAGAGAGAACGATGGGCAATTGGCAGCGCACGTGCAGATTATACGTTGCACTCCGGTTCTCCTTGTCCTCCGTTTCGAATTACACATTTGGTATACGGTTACATTGAACAGGGAAACGGCAGGTGATGTATACACAGTACGAGAATTGAATAGCTTAAAAGATTCATTGTGTGTACTGTATTTGATCAATTCTCTACCACGCCCATCGACTAACATAAAAATACTCCTGAATGTATGACTATGTTAATTAGCCTTCGCAGGAAGGTTTTATACTTAAATCGAGATCTGGGATGCGGTATCGTAAGGTACTATAAATTTCTCGGCCTTGGAATCAATTGATACACTGTAAAACAGTTTTGCATAAAAAATACAACAGTGGTGTAAAGAACGTAAAACGCTACCTAAGAAACCGCAATGAACTGTGAGCCATATCCCGCGATTCGGTCTTCGATTAGAGAACAAACTAGGAACACTGTACATTGCAATTATTACACAAATTCTAACAAGGGACCTTTCAACAGGTTCAGGTCCAAATCGGGCCTGCTTTTTTTTCTTTTGAAAGATATCCACTATTTATAACAGCTGTAAAATAATTAGCTGCCATTTTGCACGGGAAGTTACTGAAAAAATTTAAGAAATTGGTCGGTTTTGGGCGCACTGTTTTTGCTGACGGCGTGGACAACCCTTACTGCGGAGAGCAGTGTGATGGCGAACGACTCAAATAGTGCTGTTATTCCTCTGTTGTGCAATGCGATACAGCGTCCTGCTGCGCGGTGCGGAGGGATGGGTTGGGAGGGGCAGGAAGGGGACCGATAGCAAGTGCACGTGCGTTGCGTTGAAGTCTGCGCGCGCGACATGGGATACCATCGCTGATAGCGCGTTATTAATATCTGCGAAGGCGGCGGCGGAAGCGATGCGGCGAGCACATGGATGAAGGCGAGGAGGGGGGGAATCTTGGGGGCTCGGCCGCAGCCTGCGACGACGCATGCTCGAGGGCCCTTCGACTCCGACTCCGAGGATCTCAACGGTTGTGCCTGGCAGTTCTTGACACGCAGTTCAAGACACACTCGTGATTCGCACACTCAATTGACACTGGTCATTTTTGTAATAACTTCACTGAATAAATTTGTATTGTATTATAGTGACTTCTGTTATGTATTTTTTAAGCATAAATTTAGTTTAATCAAGATTACGTGGAAGTTTACAGGATTTACCCTCTTTCCTACGCCCAAATTTCTTTGTTTTAATCCAATGTCTCCCGGTGTTGAATTCAGTCACAGATTAACTGAAAGGGGAAAGAAACTCATTTTATTGAACCATCGTACATTGATGTATATGTCAAAAGTAATGGAAGGTGGGTAAACAAAGTTAACTATACTTGCGTGTCGTGGAAACACGTTGGCATTGCATCAGGTTTCAATTTCTGAATGTCGAAGAACTACTGCCCGAAAGAACCGGCGCCTTGCCTGCGTCAAGGGCGGGAGCAATGTGTTTCGCGACCTTGAATTGGGACTCGTGCCCGTAGGAGCGCCTGCTCGCTCAGCGGATATTCTTACAGTAGGCAGGGCTGCACAAACCCCAGGCGACCGACAATTTGCGTCGTGAAAAGTGTGGAAATTTCTTAATTTTTTTCAGTAACGTCCAGTGCGAAATGGCAACTAATTTTTTTACTGATGTTATAAATAGTAAATATCTTTCGAAAGAAAATTAAATCAGACTAGATTTCGATCTGAACCTGTTGAAAGGTCCCTTGTAAGTTACTAACGTTTTATTATATAACACTACTAATTATATGTAGCTCAGTTATTCCCAAAACAATGGATTAATTTCTTCTCCAGATTTTCTAAATTCCACTCAAGTTGTCCAGGTTGAAACACGCAGCTCTCAAAAATACCACAATTCTGCCCCGAATGAGTAACTGACGAGGTCACGAGACTATCTCCCCCGCACATCGCGCCCGCCGCAAAAAACAACCCGCCCCGCGGGCGAAACCCGAGCCGGCGTAGGCGTGCCCCGGGCGTTGGTATCACCTCCGCGACGCAGGCGCGCCACGCCCGCAGGGGTCCGGCGCAGCGGGGCGTTGTTCCCCGTGACCCGCCGCCGCCGCCAACGCCACATTGATAAGTTGTTACTCCGTTTTATTGCGCACATGGCGCGCCGCGCGGCCGCAGAAATCGGCGCGCGGATCTCAACGGCCGCGAGGCACGCCACCGCAGTCGCCGCCCCCGCCGCGCCGCCTGCGGCCGCCGCCGCCGCACCCGCCAGCGGGCAACGCCTTCCCCGACGGCTTTGCTTCCGTCTCGGAGAGCCATCGCTGCTCTATTCGGTTGATTGATTGATTATTTCGTGTTTCCCAACGCGTCAACCGCTAAGGTCGTTGGTTCCGTTGGTGTAGGGGACGCTCTATCCCACGTGGAACATGAGATCCGCCTCCGACCTACATGTCGACTTGTAGCATTCCTCTCTCTAGGTTTGTCTGCGAGCGAGAAAACTCACAGCAATTAGGCTCTAAGCTCCCGACAGTTGTGGTAGTATAGAGCATACCAGTGTGTGTGTTTGTGTGTGTCTGAGTGTAAAAGAAGAGGATGGGACAAGGACGAGGAAGCGCAACAAGCAAACTAGTCATCGATCGCGGGCGGTCCGTGGCTAAGTTTATTGAGGCACTGCTCCAGCATTCACCTGGAGAAACTGCAGATCAAAGCAACCGGTCGCTAGAATTCTCCTCCAGACAGTGATTTCGATCTAGACATTGAGCTAGTGACGAATGTCCGCCATCGACGCGTCTCGAATCCCTTCGTATCAAGGACATTGCAGTGACAAAAGTTACGGTTCGACATACCCGTATGTTTTTTTCGAAGCCCCAGACTTAAGGACAATCTATTTCCTTTTTAACAACAGCTGCGTCTTGAAGGTTAACACAATCGTTAATATTATACATCAAAGTTCCCCAAAGCCAATGAACTTAATAATGGAATATGATGACAAATAATCAAATTGAGCCCTTGACTCCGTCGTAAGCATTGCTACATTATCATTTCTAATGAAGCAAAGCAAATGTTAGACATCAGCACACAACTGCGGTCCTTCCACTATATCATGAAAGAGGGTCAATTAGCACATGGTCCGGTATAAACTTGCAGTGGAGTGTGAAATAGAAACAGGATGAAAGAAGGATCGAAGGCGTTCCGTGGGACGTTGTTCAAGGTATTGCTTCGGATTCCACGAGAAATTGATCGAAAAATCCCAAGGCGACGACTGATCAGAAAAGCCAATCTCCAGAATCATTTACATTACTTCTATGTTTTAAACTCCTCGTTCTCTACTTTTTATCACGGCAGTTACCTCTTTCGCCTTCTGACATCGCGATCAACATCACCGTCCACCGTTCCCATCGCCTTCAGCTGGCAGGATCATTACCCTTTCACTGCTGCAGTCGCCGATCGCCCATGCGCTATCGTGCCAACTGCTCGACAAATGACAGCTCTTCAACGTCACCATTACCGTTAAGAATTCTCGCCCTCTTTCCTCCGGACTCCGTTTTCCTCCACGTTCACCACCGACATCCCCTCTCGGCCGCCCACTACAGCTGCAAGGGCTCATCACCCCAACCACAGCGGCGACGTCGTCACACACTAACTACAGGCTGCGACACCCAGCCACGTCACCAACTTCGCTATCGCAATTTCAGTCGCACGATAGCCCTTAGACATGCCGCGGGGAACTCCGCATTTGTCATGGGCCTCGGCGACCTCGCTTCTACTGGGCTTAGCTTCTAAAAGGAGAAGTCTCCCGAGGAGTTTCTCGCAAAATTTCCATGACGGAGTTCAACCTAATTGTGAATTAGCGACCGCTGCTCGGGCTGTAATGATTATCATAACTTACATTATTAATTTCGCATGCGTGGAGAAATTGAGGGAAAACTACGCAGCATAAAACCATGTGAGAGGTGTCGATGGTTTTGTTACATACTCAGGAACTCGAGAAAAATCCAGAACAATGAAAGAGAAAAAAATGCAAATATTTGATTGTTATTCCGTGTTCTCATATTGCGCTTGACAAATGAATACCGACACCCAGTGTGTCACTTCTTAAGGGAGCTGTAAGTCCACCATTTGCTATTCAGATGTTGCTTCAAACTATGCAACAGCAACGTTTTTGGTAATTTTCGTATATGTTATTTGCATGTGTAACAGTATTACTGAATATTCTGCACTATGTTATAACAATATTCACGAATATGTTTTGTTAAAATATTTAATTTATTTCAGTATTATAAGAGCATTTTATTTGTTGCCTGGAGTAGAGTGCCTGTTACTTTTTAGAAAACGTTTTGAGTGGTTTTGTTCAGCAGCTTTCATGTTGCCGCAGGATAAGTTCTGTATTGATTCCTTATTACCCACAGAATGCAGAAAAAGTGAAAATTGCCTTCCTATGTTTCACTTATTAAAACCAGAATTCACGTGAAAACATTTCGGTTGTTGAAAACGTTTGTTGAATAATTTAAAATAATTTAAATATTTTCAATTGTAATGTACGATGTGAATACTTTACGTGTCATACTCATTTCTGAGCGTAGGGGAGGAAGGAAACTTCTCTCTTCACATCTCCTTTTTCCTGGTCAGGTGATCACAGTCTTGGCTGCCTTGCTCTTCCTCCATTTGAAGGACGTCCCGGTGGTGTTGAGAAACGAACGATATGAGAAATGAATGAAAATGTGTAAAATAGTTTAATAGTCTGATTGGATATTTGGTGGTGTAGAAGGCAAACAAACCGGATCCACCTGATAAAATTACCCTATCCTTACGCAGAGATTCAATGCTCGAGTTTGCGGCTCCGCGTATATTTTGGCTACTTCACGCCCCCACTTCACCTAGGGTGGCTTCTATTGAAAACTAGCTGATTACCCGCATTGTCCGGGGTAATTTTTCGCCTTGAACGCTCCGTCTTGCCTGGCTCGCTCCACCGAGCCCGGCAAGAATTCCTCGAATTGTAGATTTCTAGAAAGACAGTTTTGGGTATGTACGGGTAACTAAATTTGGGGGAAAAATCTTACAATCTGGAACCCCAATATTTTTGGTCGGCTGCTCTACAGTGTTCGCCCAAAATTTGAGAACAATCTCTCCAGTGGTTCAAGAGCTTTAGGAAAACACATAGATTCTAACATTATTGTATTCGATGAATACGAACATCTTTGGCAAAACAAAAACTACATTTTTTGAAGGTCTGGATTAGATGCCTTCGCTGTCATTTATATGCTGCAAAACGTTTATTGGAAGGAGATTTGTGACCTACGCTCCTTCTCCCCCGCGAAGACAGTCGAGATGTATCCGCCGCTGCCTGCACCTCCCGCATGCAAATCCCGCGCGTTGCGCCTCGCAAGCGGCGGCGCGCGTCTGCGCTTATCAGGCGTCGGCGGTGGGTCGTGAGTTGGCGCACAGCGCGTCGCCGGTGCCGCTGCCACCGTCGCGGCGCGTGGGGCCCCAGACTCAAATGATTGCGACGCCGCCGCCGCCGCCGCCGCCGCCGCCGCCGCCGCCGCCGCCGCCGCCGCCGCCGCCGCCGCCGCCGCCGCCGCCGCCGCCGCCGCCGCCGCCGCCGCCGCCGCCGCCGCCGCCGCCGCCGCCGCCGCCGCCGCCGCTGCCTGCACAGGTGCGCTCTCCGCGAAGCGGCGGCCAGCGGCAGTCGCGTCTGCATTCGCCGACCGGGAGATGGTGGCGACGATGACGGTTGCACGCTTTTTGGCAGCGCGCGCGTTGCAATCGAAATAAAAGGGAAAGGGAGAAGCCGACGCGGAGTAGGCAGTATGGCAGCAGACAGTCGGGCGAGCTGTGGTGATGCGGTCAGACTGCTTGGCCTCGGGTTCAAAGCCCGGTCGGTGTTGGTGGACAAAGCAGGTTCGCAGCAGGTTTTCTCGGGGTTCTTCCGTTTCCCCTGCCTCTCATTCCACCACTGCGTCATCATAATTTCTTCATAATCACCCCACATCAAAATCCTCACCCATTCGCCTGTATGACGAAAAGGCACTAGTATTATCATTAATCAATACCGGTATATAGTGGAGCGATCCGTAGCGTAGTGGCCACAGCACTCGCTTCCCCCCTCCGTAGTTTAGAATTCAAATTCTGATGCATCACGTGCAATATGGTCGATGTGTGCTGGTTTTCGGTAGACGTTCTTCTTTTTTGTTTGTTTTATTGCTGCCTCTTATTCCACCATTGTTCTACTCACATACATTGTTATCTAATCAATTTGATATTCCCCACCACGATAGGTCGTAAAGGTCTTGGAATCATAATAAGCCAAATAGTATTCAGGCTCAGTCCGACTGAAGAGTTGTGCCTTCGAATCAAGACACATCCACCCGTGGCACCTCTTGTACAACTTGCAGAGGTCTCGATGTTCTCATATGCACAGTTTTTAATACATGATCCCCCAATGCGTCACAAAGTCTCAAGACATCCTAAAACTACAATCCATTACTGTCTGCGCATGGTTGGTCAAGATGTGATTCAGAGAGAAATTTGAAATAGTATCCTCTATATGGAAATCTTTACTTTCAATCTAAACTAAAACGCTTTTCTTTTATAATGGTAGTATTTTAGAACATATGAAATAATTTCAGTTGTGGGTGAAATTATAACAAGTCTTGCAAAAATGGGCAGCGGCATACTAGATATGAGTTCAAGCACCACTTGTGTTATCCATTTATCACCGACGAAGTCTAGTCTCCATACGCAATATGCAGGCAAAACATGTATTAGCTAGTCAAATTACTGCTTTGTCGTCACTTCCCCGTCAGCACCTTTCCGAGATTTCGCTAGACGTCCCACACACGTACAGAATACTTTCCCCAATAACTGCCATTTAGCAGTAGATCGCGAATTAATCTTCAAAGCAGAAACCGTTGGCACAACTGTTCCAACGGGGCGTTTACCCACTTTTCTCCCGCCATCACCCTCCCATCGGGCACAATGAACCCTTCTCAAAGCGCCAATTTGCAAAACGTATCCCCCCTTCCATATGTGTCGATACTTTCCCCTCGTAACCTCCGGCGTGAAACGACCCTAATGGCTGCGTTTTTCGCGGGTCGCCCACCAGCGCATTATCCTGTTAGGCGCGCGCAAGGCGCCCGCTCACCGCCCACGCACAGTGGGCCAAAACACGACCCCCTTTGAACTCTACTACAAGAAAAGTAGGCCGCCCAACGTCAATCTCGAGGCCTTCCTCATTTCAGTCACTGCTTTGTCGTCCGTACACTTCGAATTCCCTTATTACTCCCTTATTTCCCGAATTCCTTTAATTCGTGTTATGAAAAACACGGGAGATTATAAGCTTTACGAATCCTCAAAAGTCATTAAATAGAATGAAAACCATCCACATAATTAATGTTTATGAAAGGCCTTAATGATGTTTACGGAGGTTTTAAGGTTATAAGGTTTTGAGGTCGACGACGTTATAGACAGTTCGCACACTATAATAATATTTTGTGAAATGCCATTACAAGTGTTTCTATTGGATTGAGAAAAAAGAGCTATACTTTGCATGTTTGTCTGAATTTTGTGAAATCGCATGTTATTCATCATTTCTACAGTAGTACCCCTCTTGCATAGTTATTGTTTCATTTTCTTGCGAGTTGTATTACTATCCTCTTGTGTTTTCAAGCTACACGTTTTCTTACTAAGAATCCTAAAAACGTGGATCGGAACTTCAGAATTTTTCGGAGTCGCTTGTCGTTTGAAACGCCTGTTGAGAAATAAAAGAGAATGTGCTCGCGCGCTTTGGCATCGTTAGGGCCCACTGTGCACCTTCCCCGCGGGGTATCCCGACTCATTCGCGGCACGTCGTGCTCAGCGCGCTCGCCCTAAAATGGCGACGCCGGGAGGCGCGATGTCGACCAGGGTGCGCCCGCCGAGCCAAAGGTCGCTCAGGTCTGCGCTGGTGCTATACATCTCCACTGCCTTAGATGATTATTTCGTTTCCATCTCTCGTTCCCAACGATGATCCGTTGCTGAACTGAGGAAATGATGAATGTTTCATTGAAAATTACCAGAGGAGCGCCCAGCAAGATTTTTCTCGTGAGAGCTGTTGGGACTACATGTATAGTGACCAGTCTACTTGGTGCTACTTTGTTCTAAAGAATTTTTTTTTTGTTTACGCTGAATATAAAGAATAGTTTTACTCTAAACCTTTAGTTAGTAACGTACTTTGAAAGAAATTCAATAGTAAATAAAAATGGTAAAAGCCGCATAGTCTGTATCACTGCCTTCGGGCGCGGCACTGACCCTTCGTGGGTGCGCCACTGAAAATTATTGTTTTTTACTTCATTCCCATGTGCGTTATTCATTTTTTTCGTCACCAACATAGTGATTGAGATTGTAACCATGTAAACAAACGCCTATATCCACGATAATAAGCATACCACAGAAGAAAGAAAAATATACCATACCATATCCAAATTCCTGAATTCGTACATTACGTAAACAACATACATCCTTTTCCACTAGTGGTCTTGTTCCATCAAAATAAAGAACATAATTCTAAAATACACCAAGAAAATTGTTTTATTTCTTTTTATCCATACGGGGAATGTGTGCCATACCCAAAATCATCGGTTAAAACCAAAGGAATGTCCAATAAAACTAGGCACGAATGGCAAAGGCATGTTTTATCATTAAGGAGAAACGATGTAAGACAGCAAATTACAAATGAATGAGATGTCGCAAAAGGAAGTGGGATGTTTCTAATAAAATTGTGCCTTCTGCCTGCATTAGATGTGCAAACGTGCCGTTCAAGTGTTTTCATTCCATCAGATGATCATGGCGTTTGAGCATGTGTATAGATTTCTGAGCATGTCCTGAATACACTTTCCTCAATGAAAACTGCCTTTTGAAGCACGAACACTGCACATAAAGTATACGATGTTTCGACATTAGCTTTCGTGTTGACGTGTGTATCAAAAGTAGTTAAAATACGACAAAATTTCTACTTCAGTTATCTAATCATAAATGCTTCAATTCTCCGAAGACAATTTTTCAACAGCGTCGACAGCTGTAAACATTCAGTCTAACGATAACAGGAGCAGCATATCATTCGACATGTGTACCTGGTCGTCAAATTGCTGTCTGCGATGAACGGAGACTCGTGGCCATTCTGATAAGGAAATAAATAAGTCACTATTATCATTAAACTGTTATGTTGTACTATTTACAAAATTCAACGCGCGTTAAAAAATAATGTTGCAAATTTCGAAATGTAAATCTAACATGAAGACAAATTTAATGTTGACTGTTTTCATTAGTATCCGAAACTTACGAAATCGTCAATTAATAGTCTCACATCACTCATAAAATTACAGACAAACGAAAAATCTGAAACAGTGTGTGTTTTAGAATCAACTAGTTTCAACAATATTCCTAAATTATGTGTCGGAGATATATTGCAATTATTATCCTTATTAACCTCACAAAAATTTTAGTCTCACAGTATCAATATTTACATTTCCAATTTTTAACATAATGAATATATTTTTTACAAGGGAAACAAAACATGTTTGTACAATTACCGAGTAAAACAGTCATTCAAAATTTAAATATTATATCAAATTTTTTAAAATATTTACCGAATTAGGTAACGTATTCCCTGACCTCGTACTCTCAACTTTGGCGATAGGAAGACCAGATGCTACTTATTTCTGCAAACCTGCATCAGATTACAGAAAAACAAACATTCACTTCCCAGCCAGCTGTTGAACGCACCATAGAGCTGCTACCTCAAATCACAACGTCAAATGAATGACGAGTGCCGTTACATCCGCACAGGCAAAATCTCCGGCAAAAGATCCTCCCGCGTCGCACGGGGAGCTTCAACACAAGCACAACATGCGCAGCTGCAGCTTTCGTACATTTCCACCGTTATCGAAGAGAGCGGGCCATCAACCCTCCGTCACGCATCTGTCAGAGAGCGAAGGTGCGAGAGCGAAGAGAGCCCGATGGGAGATCTACTCGCCCCACCTGCCAGCCCCCGCCGCCGCCGCTGCCCCTGCCGCCGCCCGGTGCAGCCCAGACTCAGTACGGAAAATTGATTTTAGACGTCGAAGAGGCTGTGATGGATCGCTCCCGAGTTATCCCGTATCGCCGTCGAGGAAGTGTTTTTCTTTTTATAACGCGTCGACCGAAGATCGATACTTGACTTTCTACAGGAAGGCACAACAGATGGTTGGAGTAACATGACCTAATTCCTTTCCTTGGCGATGACCGTATGGCTGGGAAAAATTACTTGAATTGTAGATAAGTAAGAATTGAAAACATCTGTTAGTTCATTAAAAGTTAGGAACTAGTTACACATGAATTGCCATCGCGATTATTCATAGAAATTTCAATTCAACTTAATTTTATGAACAATTTGTTTACAGGATTATCCTATAACAAATTGCACAGAGTCGTAGATCTTTCAGAGCTTAGATTAACCAAACGATTGGTAAATGACAATGCGTCATTGCGATCTTGTCCCCTAAGCTCTTTATAGGTTGGGCACTCACATTAAATATGATTAAGATTTTCTTCAGTATTCATATTACATATCGAACAGATTGAATTTGAATGTATTTTGTGCCACATATTTCTACCGCTGATGTTGATCTCTTCGTCAATGGATATCCGATTTGAGCGACTACTCCAGTAATGGAAGTGGGGAGAGCCAAAGTTAGATATTTCTCTGTTTCCGTAGATTCCAGATCCCTAATTCCTCGATATATTGTACTGTATGATAAATTCATGATTCAACGTATATAGTTCACTGAATTTGTCCACCGAATTCGTGGAAGTTAATATTTCCCTAAGACACGAACATTTCAATGAGAATACTCACTGATTTTCTGAAACGGACACTTCAAGAACACAACGGACCACTAATGGTGGGGAGTGACTTCAATGGCCGTATTGGTTTCTCAAAGCAGCTTCCCGAAAACATCATGGATTGAACAAAATTTATAGAAATTTAAAGGGCGTAAAAATCATTTTTAAGAATCATATGTGAAAATTATCGAACGTTAATGCAAGAAAAATTTATTTTACAGAAAATGTGAACTATTTAAAATACTATCTTAAATTTTAGCGGCTTCACTCGCACCAAAAATGTATTAGTGGTTCCATGGACTTGGCCTCCCGTGGATTTGATGCATTTCATCACGCAGTGAAACAGTGAATTTCCACGAAATATATTGATTTTTCACGCAAACAGAAAAATGTACTATTGATCGAAATAAGGTGATATAATCGTTATCACTTCAATGGTAAGAAATTCGGAAATGTACGAACAGCTTCGAAGCAACAAGTAGTTCCATCAAAAATTACTATTTAAAACCATTAAAACAGGTTAATAGAAAGAGTAGCCAAAGAAAAAAATATTTTCGTTGAGCACTCACGATAGTACATCGCAATTAAAATTCAACTAACAAAAATTCGATTTTGTGAAGCTTTTCGTTCTTCTTGCACCACCGTAAGCTCAAGCTCTCAACGCGCTCCAGCCCAGCCAAAGCGGGCAATGAATGAAACACCGCACAAAAGCGGCGGCGCTGCCTGGCAGCGAGTTGAGCACTCAACGCTGAGCGTAGCCGTGACCTCTCGCTTTCTCGACTCCTCCGCGTGTAGCGGGCGTTGGCTAACCGAACGCCTGAGAGTGAGAGAGAGAGAGGATGATGGGGGGAAGGAGAGGGGGGCGGGGCGATTAGCTAAAAGGCCCCCGCCACCGACGCCGGTGCTGTTGTGACAGGAAGCCGGGCACGCGGCACGCGACCCAAGCGGCGGCCCTCGCCCTGCGGGCACGCGCCTTCCCACGCTTCTCTCCGCGCTTCCACGGCCCCCTGCGCGCCCGCCCTCGCGGCTTGCCCCTTCCGGGACAGCGCCGCAACAATGGTGACAGTTTAGTTCGCGGCTCCCCTCGCTCCAACGCCAGGGGGACTTGGAAGCGCCGGCCCGAGTGACTGTGGCCAAGGCTTTCCCATCTCTCCCTTCAGATTTATATCGTTAAGGAAGTGCTCGGTTTGTTGGGGGGAATCGAAAGATCGAAGGCAACGTTGGAGCCACTTAGGCAATTCTTCTTATTCCTCTTCTCAGCTTGGTAGAATCCTTTCAAAAAACGGATAAAAATGCTGATGATTTATTATCGGCGCGGAAGTTATTTAAAATCTTATAAACACCCTTAAACATCATTTCAATATCATTAATAGTATTACAAAAGAGATATAGACTTAGAGCTACCATAGATATTCCTAACTAATAAATTTGTTATTTAATAGAGAACTACAGAGAACCAAAGAGAATAATAATGTTCAAAATTTTTATTTTAATACAGCTTCCATGTATCTCGATTGTTGACAGACGTTGCATAGAAGATTGACGGCAAACATGAAATATCAAAAATTTATATAAAACAGGAAAAATATAAGATTTACAACGAACACTAATAATTCGTATCTTCTATCTAAATACATAAGATAAGTACACGAATTCAATGGCGTAATAATTCAATCGATTATTATTCCATCCATCAATACATGGCCGGAAGAGTCACCAGCTGATGCGTTGAAAGGGTTATATTCGCTTCCGTTCGCCCTCGCAGCGTCTCGACGTAGTAGCTGGAAGCGGCTGTGTGGCCGGTGACGAGACGCCGAACACGAGGGTGGAAGACGGGTGGCGCCTCCGGCGGCAAGCGACCGATATGTTAATAGGGCAGCGGAGGCAAGCGCGCTCTCCCGTGGGACGTCACAAGCAAGAAGCCATAGCGCGGCCATCTCGGAATGCACGTGTAATAGATTACCCGCACGTGGCGTAGATCCCAGCGGTTTCTGCAGTGCAATATTAAAAACGAAGGAAAACTACAAATTTAGGAAGAAACGTCCGTTTATATTGCAATACTGATGTATTAAAAAAGTAAGCGTAATATTTTACGGACTTCCTACGTCTGTTATAAATTGTTTATAAATGTATTTACAAAAAGGAAATACTAAACGATAATCCTAAATGGCACTGTAGGTAGACAATTCGGAGTTTAATATCAATTATTTCCCATTAGCATTCGTTATGTTTTATATTTTTAACAAATTGAATGTGAGAATGAAAAAATGCAATGTGAAATTTATTTCAAAGCAAACATACTTTCTGAAGTTCTACCCTTCGAACAACCATTTTGTTAACTCTCTTTTTTAAATTTCGGAGTTCATTTTGTTCCCAAGAGGGAAATTATTTTACAATTTGGAGAAAAGCACCTAAAAAAGGACGCGCGTGGTCAGTCAAAAGTAACACGGTTAAAAATTCAAATTTAATAAAAATATCTCAAAAGTGTATTGCCTGATCTTACACAAAACCATTGTGTGAATATATTGTTTCACATACTACATTTAAATGCACTACTCTTCCTACAGTTAAAATTGGAAAAGGAGATTTAACGTTAAAGATTGGTTAATTTACTAATCAAACATTTACACACTTATGTGTTCAAAATCGTGGTTCTACTTTGTTTAAGCAAACTAACGAATTCATTTGCGAAATCAAGCGCCCAAATATTTTATCTGCTTTTGTACTTTAAAAATAATTTGTTACTAAATCATTAAAAAATAAAAACCCGGAGAAAAACAGTAATTAAATATTTCCACAAGTAATATCTGCATATTTGCAAAATTTACAATGACAAAAATACATCTAACAATTCTTCATTTTTATTACAAGGATGCAGGGGAAATAGCGACCAAACAAAAATTATCTCCAAGAGGAAATCATTACTACAGATAATAATCCTCGATTGTAATTCTTAAAATGACGCATCAATTAGTTAAATGAATTACTCTAATTACATAAAACGCTGTTGAAAACCAAACACAATTTTTTTATTAGCGTACATCCTCGTAAATCTAACGGGCAAATATAGTATTTATGATAGGAAATAATTACTCTACGGGGCAGGAGGCGATCGCCCGTGCATCGGAGGGGCGTGGGCGGGGCGAGGGTGGACGCGTGGGCGTGGGCGTGGGCGCTGGCCGAGCCACGGACGCGCCGCTACCCTCCGCCCAGCGACCCGACGCGCGCGCCGCCCGTATTTTTTCCGAGCACCAAGGTACTGTTACAGCATAATAGATGCGCCCCGCGTTGTCATATGAATCACGCGCATCATATTACATTACGCGTTCGCGGCTCTGCCCATTAAGAGGAAATAAGTGCGACAACAGCGCTCATTTCATGCGGGGATAAATATCGGATTTAATGTCCAAACGGCGAGATTAAAGCGCTTTATTTCATTTCCGCGGGCCCCGGGCCTCCAGGGGCTGCCGGCGGGTCACTCCATGGAGACTCATGAGCGGCGCCTCGGTTCGCGCGCCCAGCACGAGGCTGCGGTGGGGTGAGATGGGGGTCACACTCTGCATCTAGCAATGCAGTAATATTAGCCTTACGCGACTCATTTACATTATAGCGAAACCTGATCAAACGGCCACCCGAAACTAGGGCCTTTATTTTCTCATGCAACCGATTGATGTTTCCATAAGACATGTGTAAAATATTCCCTCCTTTCAACGGCCACCTGACTTAACGCCCAAGTATTTTCCGCAGATTGAGCAGTATTAACCGGTAATTCAAGCGATTTTGAATTGTTTTACAAGAAGAAGCAGAGAAGTGGTGGAGATTCCTATTCATTTAATATCTTCCTAGGCGTGATGCAGTGTTATTCTGTCTAATCTCGCAAGAGATTACTCTCCGTTTCAGGTAATGTTTTTTATAAATATCTCTCAATGAAACGACAACGCGTTCACTTCTCCTATTTCACAGCATTCCTTTGGTTTGCTATCTCGTGCTTCCCTTCTGTGGGACTCGGTTAAGATCTTGCGGAGCGCACCACGCTCGCGAATGCCATCTAAAGGTCATTTGCTAACTCCTTCGACGGATGGCGTTGCCGTTAAGATTCTACAATATATGAATTTGCATTTTCAAATCTAGTTTGCTGGTATGATTCGGCGAAAACGAAAAGCAAGTTTCTCATCTAAGAAAATGAGTGATAAGAAATGGAAATGAAACCTTTCATACGTTATTATTTGGCAATTTTCGGTTTTCTTAATTTCGATTTTTTTACTATTTTTGTAAATACACTGAAAAGAGATATTACTATTAGAACAGTGGCAATTTTTACGAAATATTATTTCTTACTTCAATCTGACAACAAATTAAAATAATTGACAATGAAGTATCCTCATGTTCGATCCGTTTTATATTATTTTGGAAATATACTTTCACAAAAATATGCAATTAAATTTAACAGCAAACGCTTCAATTTTCTTTTTGACATGTCAAGTTTTACGTTTTGACGAAAAATATTTTAATTCATAACGTAAAAATGCGTCATAATTAAAGCTAAAAAGGATTTGGAGAAATACAAATGCCTTATTTCGGTGAAGTCAAAAATTACTCGAGTAAGGTGCAATTGTTCAATCACTCAATCCCCGCACAAACAGCACCGCTTGCTCTTCTTTCCCACACTCCAAATGCGCCCACACTGTCCGCTCGTAGAGCCTCGCCCTCCACCGCCACCCGTCCAGATGTCTCCCCACTGACTGCAAACAGCCCCGCCCCCTCCGCGGCCACGCGTCCCCTTGGCTCCAATTCCCCGCGTCCTCGCGACCCATTGCCCGCTTGCTTCCTTTTTCATCATTATTTTCGGAAACCACTCGGCACAGTTCGCGGTTAAAATAATCCCAGAAAACAGAGATTCGTTCTGGGAAGGGGTTGGGGTAGGGGCGATGGACGGGCAGCGGGAGGGGCGTCACGCAGCGCGCTTCATTTCGCCTCACGCAGAGCGTTCGAGCGTTCCTCTCGCTCCCGACCTCCGTCGCGCCGCAGCCACGGCGGCGGCCGCGACTGCAGCCCAACTTGGCAAGTTTGCCGAGGACAAACATCTGACCTAAATCGCCTGAATAATTCATCAAACAATCCGCCGCGGGATGCGCCGCATAAAGCCACAGGGCGTGGCCTGGCAGGGCGCGGGGGGCGCGGGGACCGATGGCGGGGGGAGCGGGCAACGGTGAACCGGGAGGGACGAGGGAAGGGAAAGGGAAACGAGGGTGGGTGAGGAAAGAAATGGAGGTACGATTTGCGTGACGAGGGAGAGTAAGTTGCGTGAAGTGAGCCAGGCGAAGTCAAAGGGAGACTTATTTTTCATTGAAGAAATTTACCAACTTAGATACTGCCTGACCTCGATAAGAAAGTGGAATGGGGTTTAAAGAATAATGGAAAGGTTTTTACAAACTAAATTATTTCGGAGAGAATATGTGTCTGGTAATGAGTGCTTTGATCTGAGAAAAACGAGACATTCTACATCACATGAATGAAATATGTGTAGTAGTTAGTTAACAAGTTCACAAAATCTCACATTGCATGTATTCAAAGAAATATAGAAAAACAGCAGATAAGATTGTACAAAGGGAACTATAACAGTACACTGAATCATCTTTTAATTATTTTAGATATATTTGAATAGATCCCGTTAGTATCGAACGACAAAGTTGAGAATAATAAGAGAGTAAAAAGTGTTGGGAACAGTAAAACCAATCGTCGCGCCCAACACTTCTATGAGAAATCAAAAGCAGAGGAAGACAGCAAAATGATCAGAGCTCGAAAAGCGAACCGCGAAGAGAGAAATATCCAAAATATCGCATGAACTCAAAAGTTACTAGCCGCCAACTAACATGTGCGCAACTTACAGCTATGATCACATTTATCCTCGAATTAATTACGCTACTAACTTGGAGAGCGTCTGACCTCGGAAAGTGGGTGGCGCGGCGAAGTGCGCTCGATGGGGCGGCGTGGGTGTTCCCAGAACGTTAGGCCGACGTCCAAACTATCAATATTCTTTCGATTGCCCCGGCGGCGCGGGCGTGAGAAGCGGCGTCCGAATTAATTTACTTTCAGAGCGTCCCGCGCGCAGCTGTTGCCGATTATTTATGAACAGTGCGGACCCCCATCGCATCGGGTGTGCAACGCACGGACGGAACGACCCTCCAAGGTAGTCCGCCGCAGAGAGCGCGTCTCGCATTTTATTTTCGACCGCTGCACGCAACAGTTGATTCGTAGTTGCAATTTGCCTGCCGTCTCTATACAGATGTAGTTTGTACTCATTGTGTGTGCCTACTTGCGGTAGGGCCCAGGTGTGAATTTCTTTTCTGTACTTTTAGAAGACCGACTGTACTTTCTGTACTTTTAGATAATTGCCGACTTTTTTATGTGCTGTCTTTCTGTACTTGTATTTCCTTCCAAGTTCTTCAATATCGCCCAACACTCAGTACTTCTATCACTTACTACACATATCACAGGTCTTACCAATGTTAAAAATTAGAGCCTGCCTTTTAATGGCACTGAAATAGCCTACAATTTATTATTTTCGTGTCTACAAATTTTAGAAACTTTTTGATTTGCATTTTATTATTTAACAGAACTTCAACAATGGGGGGTTTAGTCTTTCGGTGTTTCATTCTATATATAGTATACAACTTTATATTTCCCTTGAAAGTTCTGACACGTTCTTAATACTACACTAATCCACCAAACTATGAACGCTGCATATAACTTCATCATTTGCAACGTCACAACACGCACGTTCTGAAAACTCTGTCAGAGGCAATTCATCTCTAGTTGAGTTCCGTCGTTATAATGAAGAAGCAGATGCAGTGGCAGAGTTGGTGACGTCGGACCTCCCCCATCCCTCCTCCAGCACAGCGTCTTCCTCTCCACATGCATGACGCTCAGCGCGCTTCATTTGCATCTGTTCCCCGCTAAGGCTGTCGCCTGCAGCGGCGGTGTCTCCTTCGACCTACAGACACTGTTTTTCTCGTCAGCCAGCAGGCTCGCCAGCGGAAGGCAGTTTCGTGTTTATTGGATATCGTGCTGAAGAACCTACTGCCCGAGGCGAGAAACCAGAAGCCACGGCCTACGTAACCGGCAACAAAAAGACCCATCACGAGATTTTCTTTCTGAAAAAAGTAATACCGAATTAAAGGAAATAATTTTAGTTTTTTTTTAACCTAAATGAGAATCGTATCTGCAGCTGCTTAGTGAGAAGACGGCAATATAAAACTTTCAATAATTGACATTTTTACTTTACTGCACAACCGTATACATAAAAATACTTGTGGATAAGAAAATCATTGAGAGATTAGATTACCACTGATAAATTTCCGGACTGGGATCCAATTTAAAACCCTATTAAAATCGCCGAACGATTCTCAGCATTAACCTCTTACCCACCTTGTTAAAGTAAAACATTTTATTTCCTCTCTCCTTCTACGACTTTCCTCTTAATGATTTACCGCATTAATCTGACAAGAATAAAACAAAACGACTGCCGCCTCCAACCGGGTCGTCTCACTGCTTAGTAACCTCAATATTAAAACCTCACGAACGGGTCACGGGAACGGGTCCCACGACCGCGATATCACATTAAGGATGGCCTGCAGCACTGCTTCGCCACCTACTGAGAGCGAGCGTCTGCTGCATTTGCACCGATTGTGTCCTTCCCGTTTTGCGTCCCAGTGCGCAAAAACAGAGTATTGAAGGGGAAAAGCAGAACGAATTGAGAATTACGCAGTAGTACGATAGAAAAAGTACGAGAAAGCAAATGTGTGGTAGGGAGAGGGTACGCGAGAAGTACTCCAGAGTGGAATACAAACAACAACATCCGTAGAAATGTTGGAGAGTTGCAAACTACAAATAAAAAGATCGCGTGACCGATGGGCGTGGTCACGAGTCGGCAACATGATTTTTTTTTACGTTCATTTTATTTTGAGGGACACGGCAGGAGTGCGGATGTAAGGGAGGGCCCTATTGGCGCCTGCGACTTGGAGGCATTTCATTCACAATGCATTAAGGTGGTCTCGACTCGGTTTGTAGGTGACACATGCTGAGAACTTCAGGTGGAGGAAGCGATTACATAAGGAATTGCGGTTAAGATAGAATTCAACGGGTTCCTCGCGCAGGATTCGCGAAGATTCGTTTTGTTGGTCATACTTCCCATCTTAATGAGGAGATGCGGACTGTGGTAACCTGATTTTAGTAGATGATATGAACAGAACTGATATTACGTTAGTAATAAGACATGGCAGATATACGTATTTTATTATTATTATTATTATTATTATTATTATTATTATTATTATTATTATTATTATTATTATTATGATTCATCCAGAGTCAGAAAGAAATTGTGCTCTTTCGCTCTTCCGTTTCTTTTCCGTTTAAAAATTCTAATGTGGTTGAAACTTATGAGACATTGAAAATAATATAGACGATAAGATTGGTGGCGGCAAAAGAAATAGAACGATTTCTTGAAATAAATACGATACAGATCTTTAATGTAACATACAAAAAGCAATGTTTGTTTGAAATGTATGTGCTGTCGGACCGTTCATCCAATTGCGATAAAACTTTCTCAACTGATTGCATCAATTTGCAAGAATATAGGAATAGTACAATGAGCATGTGCATATGTCTTTCGCATGTACATGCGCGATGATGATTTTATGCGTTTATGCCGACTCCTGAGCAGAAGCTCTACGCAACCCGCCGCACCCTCACGTATTAACTGCGTCTTCGCTGCATATTCTGCCGATGCGATAGTGAAATATCGGTCGGAATTATTATTTGAATCTGGGACATGTAAATCAAATTTCTCAAAGATAGTGTCATAGCAAATCCGAGAACGTTTTAACAATAGGGTACTTAACAATTATGTCCAAATCATGGCACAGAACAAACCCATACTCGCGAGAAAGTAATCTATTAAAATTTTTTGCAGAGCGTAGCGTAAAACGTGATTAACTATTATGTGACCAGTAGCGAGTGACGTGTAATAAGTCGTCAACAGCGAAGCATTGCCGAGTCCACTAGACGAATATAAAAGATAATATTTCTCCTACAAAGTGATTTCGAAAGGCGTAAGAATACACCTCAACACTTCGGCCCAAGCGAAGAGCACGAATTCCGAGGAAGGGATCCGAAATTTACAGCATCGCGGCGTAGTGAAGCCAACACGAAACAGCGGGTCGTTCCGGGTCAAAGGGCTCAGAATTTACGGGCGGATCTCACGCACGCTGGCGGGCGATGGCGTCCGGCAGAGGGCCGGCCGCTTCCTGAGCCGCGCCTGCGTCCGCGCCCACGCCCATGCCCGCCCCCACGACCATGCCCACGTCCGTACCCACGCACGCGCCAGCCGCCCCGCCAGGCCCGCCCACACTTGCGTTCATGGCCGCCTCCACGCCCGCGCCCAAGCCCACCCCCACGTACGCGCCTACCTCCTCGCTTACGTTCGGGCCCGCCAACGCACAGTTTCGGGCCCGCCCATGCCCGCGCCTCGGGTTACACCCACACCCTTGCACAAGTCCCCCGCCATCGCCCCGTGCCCGCTTCCCCGCCCTCGTACTCGTCTCCGACATCGTCACCGCCTCGGCTGCGCCGGACCCCGCAGCCACTCTCGAATTTTCTCCCACGTCCCCACCATCGCACTCGCAAGCGAAAGAGCGACAAAACATCATCTTATGCCAACTGCGGGAGCTTTGGAATATATAAGAGAAAAAAAGACGCCGCGATTCCGACGGGAGGACGAGGATGCGGTTGAATCAGTTCAACGATGTGGTCAAAAAGGTGTTAACTCGTCCAAACATTAAATGCGGTCGTCAACTGCAAAATAGGGTCTCTAAATGACTTAATAGTAAATGATGCACAGCAACATGTGAAACTAATAATCAGCGAGTTGGCTTGAAAATAACGTTTTACGTGGGCGGCTAGATTGAAAGTTGTGCTGAGCAATTAGACAAAAATGCGTAGTTCGCTAGAATTTTCGCAAGAGGTGTTAGTGGCATTAAAGAAAGAAGGCGTTGGTAAATATTGCAAGGAGGGGAGGGGGAAGATTCGTTTCGCTTTTATGTCTATTTCAAAAGATGTAGGAAGTTTAGATGTTTTACTAATGTAAAAATGAGTGAAATATGTACATGTGGAACACAGGCTACCATTGACACAATTGTTTCTTTTACAAAAACTGTAAAACCAAATAAATATTTAAAAAAGTTACCAACACGAATTACCCACTAGACTTTGAAATATTGTTAGGTCGTTTACATCACGAAAATTGCAAACTCTAGGATTCCCACTAACCTAGTACCTTCAGCTTTCCATCAACTCAAGGTCTGAGAGCTAAAGCTTTTTAGACCCTACAGTAGGGCGGGCTGCAAGCACGGGATTAGGAGGTTAAACGCCGATGACACGAGGTCTAGCAGCGGCAGCGGAGGCGGTAGGCACCTACGGACCCACAGGTAGTCGCGTTCGGCTTCTTCCCGTTCCCCCCACCTCCCCAGAGTCCGCTCGCCCGCGCTTACTGGAGGAGGGATGGGCGGGAAAAAAGTCGAGTCACGGCCTCCAGGTAGGCCCCGCCTTCCCGAGTCCAGGCACCGGGTCAGGGGGAGGAGGTACAGGGTTGCCTCCCTCCCCAGCCCCCTGAAAGAGGGCAGCGTTGCCACATTTCCAAATTACTGCTTTTTTTCAGACGCCCCACCAGCCCTTGCAGAGGGGCTTCCGCATCGCCTGGCTTTTCTTACCGCGTTCGCTTCATTCACTGTTGGTAGATTGGGCGCCGAGATCGAGTATGTTAATGAATATGCCATATCAAAGCAGAAAATTTCACAGAACAATCAAGTACAGCTTATCAATGAGAATGAGTGCGTGAGTACATTCAATTATGATGTTCGATGGACGGTTTCGTTACATGAAACAGTTCTCTCTGTTCCTAAATTTGCTTCATCTGTGCGAATTTGTATTGTTCCTTATTACCATGGTTATGAGGACAATAGAGATTTTGTAACCTATAGTTTGCATTGCTGATTGTTTCTTACTATTTTCCAATTACATAAACAAAATGCATATTCAGCCTGCAGAGAAAGTCCTCTAATTTATGAGATTTAATTACTTTAAGTTTCATAATACATGATGTGCCTATCATTGTCATGATACCATATTCTATATTCTACAATTGAATTTCAATTCATGAAACATCTGGATCTAAACAACCCAAGTATTGAAGATGCAATGCTCAAGAAACTACTACATTAACGTAAAATACTGCCTCAGTAAGAATGCAAAATTAAGATTTCACGAAAGTTAATCTTCTTTACACCGTCTTCTCCAAAATGCCAAAGGTCGGCAGTAATAGGACTGGTTTCGCCCTTCTATGTTCTAAAAATCACAAGTCCAAGTGAAGTTAATTTATGATACTGACATCCTTCAATTTTGTCAGTTCCAAAACATCTCAAGTTGTAGCAAATGTTTTCACCACTTCTCGGATTTCTGGAGTCTTTGAAACAACCCATAAACATGAAATAACGACATAAACAGACTTCCTTCAGTTTGCCGGTCGAAGATAACCAGGAGCAAATAGCAGAAACATCCCTTGAACGTCAAAGGAGCACCCCCACGCGCCTTCAAACGCACGCACATGACGCATGGGGCCGCTGTTATTTCGTCCACAGCAGCAAAGATCTCGCAAAAACCTACGAGACGATGCGGCGGGGATTGCAGGGGGCAGTTTTTCCCGACCCGCGGTCGCCGAGACGCACACACTCACAAAAAGATCATTGTGCAATTTCGACGAAATATAGATATCTACTCTTACGTCCACAATCTACCCCACTTTCTCCGCGCGAAAAGAGGGAGGACGGGGAGAAAAAAAACAACGATCCTAAAAACGTTCAGCTACAGGAAGAGGGCGGGGAGGAAGAAAAATGAAACAAAAACAAAGACGTCACGCGACGGGTGGAATGGGAGGGGGAAAAGGTCTCGGGTGATAAGTCTGGTTCGGTGAGCATCCCGCTGACCGCCGACACGTTTTTGCCCTCGCGGTGGCTCGTCCAGATACGCGCTCCCCAGCTCTACCGAGCAGGAGGAACAGAAGGAAAAGGAGGGCTCATCGCTCAGCATGTATTTCACGCAGAGAAATGAGAGGAGACAAGTAATTTAAAAGAAAGCTCACGTGTACACATTCAGGCTTGAACCGAAAATCAATGGACAAGACAGAGCGCGTGAATCAGAATATACAACGCGTAAGACGAAAGAGGAAACTATGAAGATTGACAATTTAATGATAAAAATAAAATAGAATGCTCTAGCAAAATGAACAGCTTCAAAGAACGTTTTTGAAAATTAATGAGACGAAGAGGGAAATTTCGATTTTATGAATCGCAGAGAAAATATAAAATTAAAAGGAAAAAATGATATAAAAAGAAAAAATGGCCACTACGTGGCTGTTAGTGATGTGACACTAAAAGTTTCGAAGCTGCTATCGAAGAATTTGGCCGAAGTACAGAAGAAATGTAATATTCTATAATTACTTCTATATTCCATTCACCTGGCGGTGAACCTCTTTGACAAGTGCCTCCACATCGATGAGTTAATGGAAAACTGACCAGTAAAAAATGATCACTTTCGTAGCTGAACAATTCGTGAAAGTGACACAAAAAGCAACATATTCATGTGAAATAATGACCACTACAACTTTAATATTTTTACAGCACAGAGTATGTCACTTACCGATATCACTTCTCTTTGAGAAAACTGACAGATATGAATGTTTTATAATGCGTCTCTGTTTCAGACAACAGAACGATACATTGTACTTACCTAACTTTTTCGATTTGGATAACCATGTAGGCATGTAGCAAGAATGTATTCGTAGTTCTCAGTCACGACAATTTTTAACACATACGTATTTTTTGTGTGAACTGATTGTGCATCAGCAGTTGCTAAGATTTAAACTATAATATATCATAAAAGTCCACGAAATAACACAGAAAGCGCGACGTCGTTGCCAGGAGAAAACACGTGCTCCAACAATGGAGGAATGGTCGCCGCGTCGGCGAGAGCATCGGGGAAACGTTCATGCGACATCCCAGAGGCTGCAGTGACGGCTGAGAATGACTCAGAGTTTCCTGGAAACAGCGCGGGGAAGGTTCGCTTGCCCCCCCCCCCACTTCATTCCCCCAGCTCTCGCTTGAGCTCATTCTATTGTCCATCCTCCTTCCAAGCACCACAAAAAATAAACAGCATTTTCCTCTCACATTTCTCGTCTAACGTCGAACATTTTAATCCAGCGATTGCAACCTGGAATAAAATACGCTTTCCCCTGATGACCGGCCACTGCGATGTAATAATTATTATGCAATCATAATTCGATTCTAGTTATTTATGACGAATTTTTAAAATATTCTCTGAATATATCATGAAAATTCCCGGGATGTATTCTGATTATTTGTTGCATTTTAATTAACAGCCACCATAAAAATATCATCGACATTTATCGCTCTAATTTGCAAAAGTAAAATACCGAACAATTGAAATGGAGTAATTAATACAACGCGAGTTCTAACAAAATGGTGCAGCTGCTTTAAAAAGAATGTTTCATTTCTCCAAACTTCGAACATCGTGTCCGAAAGTACAATTTCATGGTCTACATGCCGTGCTCTTTGGAGAGTTCAAGCGCTTGCTCAAAAGTCATTTTGTGAATGATCCACAGGACTTTCCTCATTCTAACAGAAAGAAGTACTGTGTATACAATGTACAGGATGTATATACGTCGTAACCATTTAAAACGTGTACAATATTTCAACCGAATATTGACATTACTGAGAATCGGGGAAGGAAATTTTTTTTCGAGAACTGCTGTGAGTAATATGATTCTCATTTTGGGACGATCAATTTCTGCGAATGTAAAATAATCCTAGTGAAACCTTACATTCAAAGATGAAGCTAGATTGCAAGAGGCGATCGATTAATTTTTTTTTTAAATATAGCAATTAAACGACGTGGGGGAGGGAGTACGTTTTTAGGCGGGTTGGGATGGATAGAGAGAAATGCAAAAAATGAGAATAAACAGAAAAAAATATTCTGGAACACAAGTCGAGGACATGACCCGTTATTCAGTTGTTCAAATTAAACATAACAAATCCATCAGGGAAACACTCAAAGTCAAACGGAAACAGGAAAGTAGGAATGACAGAAGTAGGAGGATAGAGATCATAATGTAATTTATGAATTAATATCTTTCTTCTATGATGAAACCTCCGAAATTGGTTCGGAAGAACTGGCGAAGGGACAAGTGGCTACGGGAAAACGGAAAGGGGGGAGCGAAAGTAGAAGAGCGTCAACACAGATGAAGCGCACAGATGCGGGAGGGTGAATTGGAGACGGAGGAGAAGCGAAGGAGAAAAGGAGACGGGAGAAACTGTAGGAGAGGATACAAAGGGCAGAAATTGTTGGTGGAAGCATAGACTAAAGAGGCATCGTTACTCTTGGTGAAAGGAAGAAGCTGTAAGGAAGGAAGGAAGAAGGGGAGGGGGAAAAAGCAGATGAAAAAAAGGAAGGAAGGAAAGGAGGATTATAAAAGCATTATTAGAGAACATGTGGAAAGGAGATATGGATGTAAATGGGAATGAGCGGAGGTTATATATATATATATATATATATATATATATATATATATATATATATATATATATAACCTCCGCTCATTCCATTATATATATATATATATATATATATATATATATATATATATGGGGAGGAGGTTACGAAGACGAGGACAGAATAGGAACGGAGGTGGAAGAACGAAGTAGGAGAGGTGAGAGAGAGAGAGAGAGATGTGAAGGCGGAGAGGAAGAATCGGCTGCGAGTTTTAGTGAGTGGCGGAAGGGGGAGAAGTAGGAGGGGGAGGAGCGGCGAATGGGTAGGGACGGGGGAGGGGAGGGTCAGCGCCAGCGGCGTTGGCGGCCTCCGCAGGGCGCCAGGAACCGCGCCAAAATTACAGCCGGGAGCCCTCGATTTATTGGCGTTATCTATTGTCTCGCGCTCTATATAACGTATTGAAGCGGGCGGCGTTGCGGGGAGTCGCAGCCGAGCGAGGACGGGAGGTCAGTGATGAGGGCGATGAAAACGCCCTCTGCGGCCACCCTCGCGGCCGCTCAAGATGAACGCCCGTCGTAGCACGCGACCCTAAGGCGCCCCCAACACTCTCGCTCGCACAGGAGGGAGAAATGCTTTCTACGCAGATGCCTCCCCGATTGCTTGTTCCAAAGTTACTATTATTTTTTCCCGCTTCTTTGTACTGTGCGTAAGAAGTTACGTCAATACTCGTCTCCCAGCTATCAAACCTGAAACAAGTCGAAAAAGGTGTTGCCCGGAAAAGCACAAGTATCAGAAAAATTCTCGATGGACATAATTGTCCTGAAAAAGTATACCCTAATAGATAGAGCTAACGGAACGATAGGCATACAATGTTGCGCTATTAGAATACAGAATAGCGAAGCTCCCTGAGTGTACAGTGACCGCTTGCCAAAGTAACAAATTTAATATAATGTAAATGAAATTGAATAAAATAAATTAACAAGGTCATTATACTCTCAGACAGTAGTACTATCATCGCTTAGTTCAAACATTACCGAAAATCTTTTGTCCTTCTGCTGTTCTGGCAACCCTCGTGCCCACAAGAGTAAAGACTATCGCGTGACTCTTGCCAGATTACACGCCACTACATCGCCTCTCCTCCCAAGGGTCATACAAAACCGCAATGCGAAGAGGGAAGCACAAAGTTGCCGGAGGCCACCCTGAACAGCACCCATTATCATCGTGGAATGAAATTTTAAACCATTGGTTTCGTCCATTGTCATTTGTTGTGCTTTTGATAAGAAGAACAACTAAGGGAAATCGGAAGAACTACATCGACCGAACCCTGCCAAGGATTCTCTGGAAGTACCCCAACTAGCAGTTCTGAATTTAAACGATACGCAGTCTGTACCTGAAATTTTGTTTTCATGTGAGATGCTTCCAATAATCCGATTTTATGTATGTAGTTATACGATACGTATACAAACCGAAAAATTGAAAGAAACATCCCTCTTCAGGAAATGTAACAATATAGCATTATAAACAAAATTTTTCGAAAATAAGTCACATGCTCCGAACGACTACGATACAATTTCTCACAATGACTGAACTGAGAAGCAAAGCTCATATCAAGCCGACACACAGTTCATATGCGCAACGAATAATACTGTCCCAAATCAAACCCTAACGGACAACACGCGGCGCGCGAAAGAGTTTCAATCTGGGAACCACAATGCTACGAACTCCGGCGAGTACAAATCTCCGCATTGTGCAAGCTCTCTGGAATCGCAAACGCGCGCGCTCGCGCGGGCGCCGCCAGCGCGGCCTCTTTTGTGCGCGGCCGCAGCGGCGTCATCATCAATTTGCGCAGTATCAACCGCACGAGGAGCGCGGAATATCAATCATGAAAAGCCGTCGACGGCGCATACCGCGCACGAACGGGTCGAGGCGGCAGTTGGAGCGGTGCGGCAGCGGGGACAAGCCGGGGCGGGGACCGACGGGGTGCGGGTGGAGCGGGCCAGAGAGGGGCGGAGCTGTGGCGGGGAGGGGCGGAGGAGTGGGGCGGGGAAGGGTAGAGGAGGGGTGGTCTGAGATGGGCGGGGCTGGGTCCCGATATGGTGCAGTGGGAGCAGACCAAAGGGCTGGAGGAAAGGGGCGGGGCGGGGCTGGGCGGAGCAAAGTGGGGAGGAGCGGGGCTGTTTTATGTCGAGGTTAATTTATTAGTCATTAGTTCCGAACCCGAGAGACTGAAACATAATATTGAAATAGGAAGAAGAGGGGGAATATTCGTAATTAATGGTGCACTTCTAATGCGAGCGAATGACGAGTTTTATTCTTTGACACATGCTAACTAGTGGTTGGGTGGGAGTCGTTGAAAAATGAATATGATGCTCTTCGATGTGGATGAGTGATGTGATGCTCGATGTAAATTGTTTCGAGAGCATTATCTTTTATAACCAATAGTATGTTTTTGCTATTCAAATTGTTCTGAAGCACGAATGACTTTTTGCCAAAATTTTCTATCCAAGGTAATACATAATTATCCAATGCCAAGTACAAACATTAATTATACAATTCCTATATAATAGCATCTGTTAAGAATCATATATAGATCTCAATCATGAAATTGCTGGAGACATTACATCCATCTTGTTACAGATTTGTATAAAACTTTGAATTGCGAACAAATATTACACTTTTCTCCACCTTTTTGCATAACCTCTTGATCGCTTCACCTTTTACTGATGGCTTGCTCCGATTTAAATTTATCTCTTTGCCAGTCTCAGTATACGTAACTATCAATAATACCTGCAATTCTTTGAATGATATCACTCGTCTCCCCCGAAGAAAAAATTCCAGATCCGCACACGGCACATCCTCAAATCTTTTGGATCCCTGAACAAACCCAACAGACGCAGGAGAACATTCTTATCAGCAGCGCACGCTATCCTCGAAGCCGTTCGTTGCCTCCGACGGCAGTGACAAAACTAACAGCAGCAATTCGCTATCTACAAGCGCGACCACAAAGAGAGGCAAACACTCAGGGCGCAGCACACACACGCGAGCGGGCAGAGCTGAGGATCTAGTGGGTGGGGCGAAAGGTGTAAAAATCATGTGATGGACGGAATAGGACGGATGATGTAAAAAGAGTAGGACGAGTGTCCTCAGTGGGCCAAACATGATTAGTCCGACAGGCGTTTTAGGTGGGATTCGATGGACGTGCCGGACGAGCGGCATAGTCAAGGGGGACGGGCGGGACGGCGGAGGGCGGGACGGCGGGAGGCGGGCGGACGGGAGGGCGGGACGGACGGAGGGCGGGACGGACGGGCGGGACGGACGGGCGGGACGGGCGGGACGGGACGGGCGGGACGGGGGGAGGGCGGGATGGGCGGGCAGCAGGGGAGGCGGGCGGGTAGAGGGCAAACGCCCGAGGCCTTCCTCGAAGTGCCGACGCCCGAGGGCGCTCCGGTGACTCACCTTGCACCCCCCCCCCACCCGCGCATTCCACCTCTAAGAGCACGTCATGCCATGCTTCCACCACTCCGAGCTTTACTGTGCTGTTCTTCTAGTGTCACCCTATTCCCGAAGGAAACACCGCCTTCGGATGTAAATCATTCATAAGTGCTTTTTTTTTTATAGAAATCTTAGAATTATTTTGAATGTAACTTAGTACTGATAACAATATTTGCATAATTATGTCATTTGAATTACAAGAGGAAACACTGACTTTTACGTATTTCGAGAAATTCCTAGAAAGATTAGAATGTTGTTTACCGCTCATAACTTAATTTTCGTATTGTCGTAAAATATGTAGGTTTTCATAAATTATTTTAATACTTTTTTTAGAAAGTACCAAACGCATTTCTGCCTATTGAACGAGTGATCTATCCAACGCAAAAATGATAAGATTTTACCCTGTAAATATTTCAGCATGAAGTTCATTTTCCACTGCCATTTTTTCATAACAATGTTCTAATAGGATGAGAGAAGTATAATAGCAAACTAGTGGCCTGCAGCAGCAAAGAAGATGCAAGAACAAAATCATACGCAATAATTTCCCAAAAAGTACTACGCGCATTGCTCAAAAAGAACAAATAAATACACCACAATATTTAAATATTTCAACAAAAACAGTCTTCCCGATTTCGCATTTTAAGTCAAAATCTAAACCGTTTCCTTGTTTTTTAATTTTCCCAACGTTCTTGGTTATCGGAGGAAACCATGAACACCTTCACATGGCCGGAGGCTGCACCGTCTTTTTTCTATTTCTGTGCGCATTGTAAATTAATAATACAGAGTAGTAAAAAAAATTACAACAGAAAGTGAAAGCACTAAACATATCAGATTAAACGTAATCCTACAAATGTACGTGAGGCTTCTCGTACAAAATATACCCCAAAACGCACTAGGAATTTCCTTTTTTGGGTAGTCATTCTCCATTCAAGGGTACTAGCACGCACCTTTTCACTTCGCCCTCTACCCTCCATACAAGTGGGCAATTTCCGAGCAACTTCTCTGTTTCGCGCGCGGCGGGGCCGTCAGGGCGCGCCGGACCGGGCGGTGCAGCGTGGGGCTAGGGCGGCAGGCGCGGGGACTTAAATATTGACAGCAAACGGATGCAGATTGGAGACCAAACAATTTTGCCGAACGGCGATGCAATTCGCAAATAAAGTGCAACGTGCAGATCGCTCCCTCTACCCCGCACGCACGCACGCGCGTGTATACGCGTGGGTCCGTCCGCACACCGCGCGCGCGCGCACGCACGCGTGCATGAGCCCGACCCGGTGACCACGCGAACTGCAGCACGCACGTCCACCCACCCGCCCGCGCAAACGCGGTCGCTTGCAGCCAAGGGTAATGAGAAAATCTGGAAACCACACGAGCTCCAAACCGCCATCAAAGAGCGTATTGTTTCTCTTATTAGGACGTATCACCCAATAACACAGTCCATAGATTCCCTAAATAACACCTCGCATTCACACAGGACAATATACCCAACTATTCTATTCGATTAACGATTCGGCGAAATATATCCCCGACGCGCGTTTTGACAGCGTCCGCACAACAAAGGCCGCAGGTAAATGGCGAAATTTGATTAACCATAAATTACCGGCATGATCAACCGAGGTTAATTATAAACGATTACAATGCAGCCCTCAGATTTCGCGATGGATTGCAATGAACGCGACGTCCCGCACAAACGTGGGTCTAATGGATCTGGCATCGGGGAAATTAACGAGCCGGAAAGAACTATTACATCAAGTTTGGCTCGAAATGCATTATTACGAACAAACATCGGGATTAATGCAGGGGAGAAAACATCTCCGTATGGCCACAAATTACGAGCTGTACGGCCCGTTGCGCTCCGCCCTGCGTCAGCGCTCGTTTCGACTTGGTCGCCCCCCCCCTCCCCCGCCCCACCGCCCGGTGGGTCGCGATTTATGCCCTGGAAATCGGTAGCGCCAATCCGGCGGTCATTATTGTACAAATCCATCGCGTTTTATACACGCGCATGTCGAACGCGGGCGCGCCGCGCGGGGGGTGCGGCGTAATGCATACGTAACGCGAACGCCGGAGGGGGAGGAGGGGATGCGACGGAAAGTGCCCTTCTCGGTTTATGCATAAGTTCCGTGAAGGGGGGGGGGAAGGAAAAAGTGTGTAGAAGAACAAAGAAGTGCAGATAGCGAAAGAAGATTAAGTTGACGTCTACGTAAAAAAGGGAAGCGAAACGTAAATAAGATAAAGTGTACGGAAGATGAAGACACAAAATGATTTAATAAAGATAATAAAGCGTTACTTTTTTTAAAAGACTTAGAAAAGAAAACGAATAGGATGACAATGTCCATCAACAAAATGACAAGAAAGAGTAGTTGGAAATGCCGTAAAAAAAAAGAAATAGAAAAATATACTTGCTAACATTCAACAATCTTTTAAAAAAATAGTAGAACTACTCGTCAGAACGAATAAGAGCGTACAGGTAACAGCATGTTTATAATGTAGTGGATGGTTGGCGTGCATACAAGAGGAACCTGGCCTGGCAAAAGGGCAGCAAAGAAAGGCCGTACTTGTCTTGCGCAAACACGGCCAGTCATGCAAGAAACTAGTACAAATACACTTAAGTCCAAAATAAACCACTCCAAAATATGTAAATACTTTGCCAACTATCTCAAAGGTTAATCGCATAAAAATAAATTTCTTGAATTAAAGTTAACGTGTAGAACTAAAGACTTCTACTAATATGGTTCTTGTATGCGAATATGTACCTGCAAGTGACTCGAGGATTCCGTATCTAAATGGCTGCCAGTGATCGCAATTACATCCACCAGCAGATTGACAAAAAGCGAGATACGTAAGTCACCGCGACTGATGATGGAGACTCGCGCCCACTTTCGCCAGTCCGCTCTCGCAATGATTCACTCCGTAACGAGCTCACGCGCAGTGGCATTCATAATGACGAGGGGCGCAAATAGAAGGTGACCCACAAAAACCAAATGTTTCTGGCACCAACGTTTCCAAACGAGGTTGTTCCTCCATGTCCGTTACTTGCAATTTATAAATGATTTAAATAAAAAACAGACGTTCAATGACAGATACTCCCAACGAAAGAGGGCAATAACGTTGCACGTTTTAACAGTTATCGGAAACATTCTCAAGATTTTTTAACTCATTTGTATTGTTTATCCCTATTATCGCCTGGAAAGGGAATTTAAATTACACGAAATAATAACGTTGATAGTCTACGTCACCAATGATGATGGTCTGGTTCAAGGATTTCTGCTTACAGCTGGTGTCCAACTTACCTGTAATAAAAAATGTAGCATTAAAAACTTGATATATTACACACTATTATCATACACTTACTGGCTAGGAGCATTATTTTACTATTATTCTTTATTTGGGAGATTTTACGGGTAATTACACGAAATGATATTATGTTTAATGTGAATCTTGCAAAAAAATGAAAATGTGTATATTGCAGACAGTGTGCAAAGTTGATAGTTCCTTTCATATGTTTTAAATCGCAATAAGTCAAACTTAAATCTCCTTTTAGTACTTTAAAACAATTGATATCAAATACAAAAACAAAAACTTGAAAACATTCCGAAAGAAAATTTTCAAATGAAAATAATCTCCGGGGATCGGATAATTGGATTATGGATAGCAACATGCCATGAAGTGAGTATCGGTTCGTGACTCTTAGAAAGCCATCCGACGGTGGCGACGGCAAAATCTCTGCCACAGGCATCGGGGACTGCCGCGAAGACTCATCCATCCCGGAAGGCCACGCGCGGCGGAACGACAGAAACTAGTGAAGCTCCAATAGCACACACTTTTTCCCATGATTTGTAACTTTTGTAATTATCAAGAATTCAGAGTTCAACGAAAAATAGACCTGCGCCAATTTTATGAGCGTAATTTGCTCTTTTTAATAAAAAAAAAATAAGAAAAAATATGGAGCCGTATTTGATACAATTTTGAAAATGTAGAAGTACAATGTAAAGTAACCCCAAAATCAAAATATTCGCTTCAAACTCGCAGGACCTTGACTTCGGCCAGATCCATCGAGGATCATCACTATTGTAGAAAATCGACTTAACGGTTTAGATACTTGTGCTGAACACAGACGGACAAATAAACAAACAGGTTTTGGTGGCAACCAATTTTTCGGTATCAAGGACTTACAAAATGTGAATTTTGACTACACTTATTTCAGAGGAAGAAATGTACTACGTAAATAAACAAGAATTATCCACTTGTTCGATGTGATATCGATCACGTCGAGAATTTAATGTGACATCGGTCAATTGGATGTCATGTCATACACGCACAATACGATTTTTCTGGAGAAAATTCGCCACATTTCGCTGCAGCATTACAAAACGTTGTCTTTACTATGAATGGACGCAATAGGCGAGAAAGTACGAGTAAAGGCTACCAGCGCCACCGTGAGAGCGAAGGAGAGCAATGGCCGGGAGAGTAGGCAGCCGCAGAGATGGTGATAATGTAGGACAGCCGTCGGGGTGGTGATAATGGTAATGGTGGCAGTGGTAGTCGTGCTTGTGGTGGTGACGGTAAGTAGAGGGGGAAGTAGGAGAGGGGGTGGAAGAGGTGGTCTGCATGATGCAGGACTCGGTGGTGGCACTGGAAACGCGCTTGAGCCAGCGGAAGAGGCACAGCTGAAGCGGTACTGATTGAGAACTCCGCAGAGGAACCCAGCTGCACGATCAGAGATTGGAGGATATTGTGGACAGAGTGCGAGAGTGTGCGGAGTTGGAAGGAACACATTCAAGAACGAAAGGGAAATAGCAAAGGATGACGGGCAACAAGGAAATTAATAAGAGGGACACTGAATGTGGTAAACGAAATAACACGAAAACTGATTTTGATAGTAAACATGTTGAGGGTTATTTATAAAGTGAATGAGAGACAAATGGGCAAAGTGCAGCAAGAAAAGAAATATTTCGGTAAATGTGAAGAGAAGCGGAAATGCACAAAGTGAAACGAAAAGAACCGAGTCGAACACATCACATCGGAAAGGAGCACATCGCACTAACCAAATTTGTAGAAATGTCCACATTTTTGCGAACACATTCATCGAAGTGAAGTACTTCTCGAGTCTTCCGTACGTTTGTGAACGTAGGTTTTCTGTCTTGTTGAGAACCTTACCTAACATAATACTGGATATCTGGTTTGCTACGATGCAGGTCATTTTCAGTGGCACATTCTCATAATTCACCAAAAAGTCCTTATCAAGGAGAGACTCGACAAAGTAACCTACTACATATGCGTACTTCTTTATCTTATAACATCCAAGATGGCATCCAAGTCATTCGCACAGTTTGCAAACAGTCCATACAATTACATATTTACCAGCAATCAATATTTAATCAGACGAGCACCGTTAGAAACGTTCCAAATCACCATTTCACCGATCACCAATCTCCGTATCGCAAACTCGGCGCCAGGCACCCAAACGCAACTCTAAAAACTAAAAGCGAGTACTACCACAAACAAGTTCCAATACCCGGACGAGGCGCGGGCGCACGTCATGCGATGTTCCGCGAGCGCCAAACAGGTCGCCGCGGCGGCGCGGGAGGCGGAGGGCGAGGGTCCGTGGGTGGCGGCGGCGAGCGCACTGAGCGCGCGGGGGGGGAAGGCAGACAGCGGCGGTGAATGGCGGCGCCACCACCACCGCCGCCGCGAGGAGAGCCCGAGATTCAAACAGGTGCACGGCCCAGCAGCGGCGGCGGCGGAGGCGAGGAGCTCGCAGCCTCCCGCCGAGAGGCCCGCTTGCTCCGTTGGATGAGTAGTCGTGCCTCGGCGGCGGAGATGACGGTGGCGGCGGCGCTGGCTTCGGTGCCGGTTGAAACCTGACAACGCCGCTTGGGGTTTGGAACCGGAAGGACGGGCGGGCAGACAAGCGGCAGGGGCGAGCGAGCAAGCGAGAACAGGTTTTTCTTCGGCTCCGCTCCATCCTCCAGCGCCTCCTCTCTCCGAAGCCGCCGCCTTCGCTGCACAGAGCTGTGCGGCGTTTCCGCCCCAAAAGGCCCCCGCACCCGGGGGAACCCCCCGGGAAACTTATCAACGCGAACAAATTAAAATCCGCCTCCGGGCCATAATTACGCCCCCGGGGGAGAGGCGAGGGCAGCGGCGGCGCGGCGCCCCGAGGGCGAACGCCCGTTCCGAGAGCCGCTGCACGCAGCACGCGACGGCGCTGCCGGTTTCTCACAGGGCGGCCCGGCGGCGCGGCAGTGGCCATTACGCGATCGGGATCATTATCGTTTGGGAGCCGCGGCTGCAGCCACTGGCCGCTGCCGGCGTGGCCCCGAGCGCTTCTCACGGCGAGGTGGCGACGCCGCCGCCGAGGAGGGACCTCCGAGGTGGTGCGGTAGCCGCGGTGAGGAAGAAACGGGGGTGCTCGTGAAGTTCGACTTCTAATGTTTGTGAGGTAGTCGTACGAGGTGATAGAGGATCTGTGATGACGGCGAATGTGGAGAGCAAGCTTCTTGCGGAAAGCAGAATGTTTATGCTGCCTATCAGCGTAATGATCATACTGTTTCAACCTAATGACGGTTATGCTGCCATCGACAGCATAAACATTAGACAAAGAAGAAATCGCAGAGTGGCGAAGAGAATGGTTTTCGTTGTTGTTCGATTGAGACGTTACCTGTCGGCATAATGCACGATTATTAAATGGCTGATTTTATTTTGATTAATAATCGGCTGTCAATTACTCCAGTTGTATTGTTGTAAATGATTTTGTTGCTTAAAGAACGAAACATAAGGAAAACAAAATAGTGTCTCGAGCATACGATGAACATCATACGCTGTCGGGCAATGGAATATTGGGTGGTGGTAATAAAGCTGATGGATGTAGTGTCAGTGTTGGTGGTAGAGCCTGTGGGGTAGGAAGTGGCGGTTGTTTTTGTAGTTGTGATTGTCGTTGTGGTGGTGGTGGGGTGGTTCTTGTTGATGGTAGAGCATGGTAGTGGTAGTAGAGATGAGGTGGTGAGCTAGTGCTGATGGTGGAAGGGGGTGGGAGGGGGAGCGGCAGCGCTGTCGGCGCGGCGGCAGAAAAGCGGCAGCGGGCGGCGGGCGGCGGGCGGCGGGCGGCGGGCGGCGGGCGGCGGGCGGCGGGCGGCGGGCGGCGGGCGGCGGGCGGCGGGCGGCGGGCGGCGGGCGGCGGAAGCGAGCCTCGAGGCGAGGGACCGGGCAGCGACTGCAGCAGCGGCTACTGTCGTGAACGCCGGCGCTGAAGGTCGCGGAGAGTCGCCGGCGGCGGCGCTGCTGCACGCGTCCGCTCCGTCTCTTGTGCGTGCGACTCCGCTGCCCACGTTTCAAAGCGCGTTTTTTTTTTCTTTTTTCGTTTTGTACTTCTCCAGGTTAGTCGTTACTCTTGCAAGACCAACTAGCAAGAAAATACGCTCGCTTTCAAGGTCTCAGTCCCTCTTATATCATCGATAAGTTTATTTTTCAGGTAATTCACAAGCTTTTTTATAAATATAATGGAATGAATCTGTATTTAAGCTTTAAGACTTCTAAGATTTGTTCTCAGTACATGTAGTCTAATACTACTATAAAATTTCACCGTTTTTATTTTTGATTTCGTACAGGTCTTTTTACTCATGCATAATGTACACCATGAAATATTGCCAAGATATAAGAGAGTATTCATATGCAAGAAATATTATTACTGCGGTATAGTAAATTAAGAGAGTCCAGTATTTTGGTATCAGACTTCGTAAATAGTGAATGAAAACAAAGAAAGCTATGATTTGCAAAAAATAAATAAATAATAAATAAAAATATAATGCATGATTTCAGTAAGTTCTTCCCTTGTGAATTAGAAATAACTTACAAGGAACAAGGAATAATGCATTCATCTCTTAAAATACCGCACCAGTAATTCCCCCTAAAGCAAACGATTCAGCAACAGTATTTTCAAACAATGACCTCATCCGTCAGACCATATCGCAACATGCGAATTCGCGAGATGGACTTTGTCAGGCGCCCACACACGTCGAAGACTTCGCGTAATTCTTGGCGCGTCCTACAGAACCAATACCAAAAAGTGGAGCAAACTACTCCAGGATGTCACAGAAAAGATGAAAAGGATCGAGGCAACGGATCTTAAAAGTACTCTAAGAAAATTAACTACAACGTGACCGCTGGTAACCATGTAACGAAAAGCATGCATTCTCAATCTTATAAGCTGTATTTCCTACGCATTTTTTCCGCCGAAAACATAGCGATTGGGTTTTCTCCTCCATCTCTATCCAGCCGCACGCACTAAAATATCATTATAGGATAGGTTTCCTTCAGAATTAAAGACGATAAATAATATCAGAGGTAGTATTGTAAAAAATTTCATTAACGTAAAAGTGATGGCGAGTGTGAGTGCGTGCGCGGGTTCAAGTGTGTGTGGAAGTGCAATTACGAGTGCGCTTGCGAGTAGGATGGAAACGCGAATGGAGTACGAGTAGGAGTGCGAGTGCGAATGCGAGTACGAGTAGGATTGCGAGTGCGAGTGCGATTGGAAGTACGAATGCGAGTACGAGTAGGAGTACGAGTGCAGGTGCAATTGGAAGTGCGAATCGAGTACGGGTAGGAGGGCGAGTGTGAGTGCGATTGGAAGTGCGAATGCGAGTACGAGTAGGAGTACGAGTGCGGGTGCAATTGGAAGTGCGAATGCGAGTACGAGTAGGAGTGCGAGTGCGATTGGAAGTGCGAATGCGTGTACGAGTAGGAGTACGAGTGCAGGTGCAATCGGAATTGCGAATGCGAGTACGAGTAGGAGTGCGAGGTGCGATTGGAAGTGCGAATGCGAGTACGAGTAGGAGTGCGAGTGCGCATTGGAAGTGCGAATGCGAGTACGAGTAGGAGTACGAGTGCAGGTGCAATTGGAAGTGCGAATGCGTGTACGAGTAGTAGTTCGGGTGAAGGTGCGATTCGGAAGTGCGAATGCGGAACCTTCGTACTCGGCAAATTTCAGTCAGGGGGCGATTGCCCCTTCTACGCATTTTCAAGCACGAAGTGCGCAAGCAATAAAACATATTGTAATAACAGTACTTCGTGTACACAATATTATTAGCTATGTATTTTCGAAAATACTGTGAAAACCTCCAAACATTCTAGAGTGTGCTTTATTTGCTGTTCATGTCTTTAACAATCATCCCAATTTGGGAAGGTATAAACATAATAATCACTTGTCATTGAACGAAGTATTGGTGGATAGATGAAGACGTATTAGGAAAGGCGTTTGCCCAAAGAGCAAACTCATCAAATTAGATTCAAAGAGGAGGGGACGACTGCCCACGCTCACTGAACTGGTTTCTCGTGTTTCTGAGAAAGAGAAACAAACCTGCGATGCGTATCATCTCTGAGAAAACAAAACTAGACAACCAAGTCATTTAAAATTCGGAGATAAAATTTGGCAATATTCTGCATTTTTTACTATTAAAAATAATTCCAACTTTATTCGGCACATGCCCATATTAACCATCATCCTGAGCGAAATTCAGCCCTTCAATCGGAACAAATATGCCCCCAGCCGGCAGAAAATAACAGCAGAAAGTAGCGGTGGTGGCGGTGGCGGCGGCGCCCTGGTGAATGGCCGGCGCTCGGTGGCCGCGGGGGCGGCGACAATGGCGGCGGCAGATGGCCGCGCCGCGGGCAAATGGTGCGCGCATAACGCTCGGGGCTTAGGGGCGGCATGCACGCACGGGCCCCGCCAGGGCTGCCAGGTCACCGCGGCGCGGAGCGGGGCTTTCGCACTGAGCCCAGAGCGAGGGAAGCCCGCGGAAGAATGGCCCCCACAGGAGGTGGGGCTAGGGTGGAGGCGGAGAGAGGCTGTGGAGGTATGAGTGGTGTAGGTAGTGCTAGTGTTGAGATGGTAATTCACCAGTAAAAACGACTCGCAAGTTCCCTTAATGGAATTGCCTCAGGAAACAATGTATGAGTGCACAAGCCAGGATTGCGGGGCGCGTTTGATTGGGAATGACCATCTTTAGACGTAGCGTGTAATATAGGACACGTGGATGATGAAAATGATTATGTTGGTGGTGAGGGGGGTGATGGTGTTAGTGGCGAGAATATAACCTATGTTAAAAGGAGGTATTCTAAAAATTAACCTGTCTGAATTCAAACCAACCTCCAAAAGTTTCCGGCAATACTGTATCTACAACCTTGACTCTTTCCCGTTTCTCACAAATTTCTCCGAGATAACCGCGAGAAATTTCACTCTCACTAGGAACTTGAGTCCGCGACTCCCCAGCTGCTTTGGTCCGCCCCCACATTGGGGGCACAAGAGCATAAAGCGAGCGTAAAGCCGGCGCCCAGGCCGCCGCCGCCGCCGCCTAACGGTCGCGCGGTGCTAAGTGGGTGGTTTACCTGCGAGCTGCGCGGGGTGGGGGCGGGGGCGGGGGCGGGGGCGCGGCGGCCGGAGGCATTCTCGCGGGTCAGCAGGTGTCTGCCGGGCCCCCTTCAGCGCAGGGCGCCCCTTTGGGGAGGGCAACGGGCGCGCAGCGCGGCGGCGTGGGCGGGGAAAGGAGGGGCGCCGCGCCGCGCCGAGAGGATTTTTGGCGGCTCGACCTCGTGTAGGCCACACCTATAATTACGGGTCTCGACACCTGAATTTACGACGGCGGCAGACTGGGGAGAAGAAGAAAGAAGAGAAAAAAATACGCAAAGGAAGGGGACAAGAACGAGGGAAGAACACACGAGGGTAAAAATGGAAGAATAGAAAACAAGTAAGAAAGAGAGGGAAACAGAACAGAAATTAAAGAAAGCAGAAAAAATACTGAAAGTTTGGTAGGAGGAAAATGTGGTTGGATTAGAGAGAGAAAAGGAAAACACTTTCCTGCCAATGAAGATGTGAAAAATTCGTAACGAAGTTTCACATGACTCATGGCGTCCCTGTTTGGTTGGCGACTCATCCTCTGGTGGAGTATACCAACTTTCACAGAAACTACAAGAATTTCTCGATTTGATGGCCATGAGATGATGCGTAACAGCGATATACGCTCTAACGGAGTCAATGCTGAACAATAAAGACAAGAAACTTACTTTATGGCATTATCTGTGGACAGGTCATCCTCTGAGAGTTTCTTTACTTATCATATACCAGTCAATGATAAGAAGTTGCCAACCAATCAGGAACGCCTTATAAAAGGTGTAATTTCATAATATGCAATTTCCTACATGTTTATTGGGAAAATAAGATAATCTTCAACTTTTTATATAAGTACCTCAGATGTTTGTGTCATTGTAAAATAAGGAAGCGAAGAAAAAAGGGAAAAAATGAGGCAAAGGTTGGAAAAAAATTCCAAAATTAAAAAGGGGAAAAAAATAAAGTAGAGAAGAAAAAAGGAAATAAAAGAGAAGAAATGTTTAGATTCATGAACATTGAGAAAGTTAAACTTTAAAAAAATATAAATGATCCTGACCATTAGTCTTGAACCAGTGCATCTGTTAACAATTAACAGTGGTGAAGCATATTACTACTAAATGAGAAGTCACAAAGGATCGCCCAGAGGGTGGAGCAACGGAAGGAGAGTGAAGTATGAAAAGGAGAAAAGAAATGGCGGGAGTGGGCGCCGGCAGGGAGGAAGCGTCGGCGAGCGAGCAGGGGAGGGCAGGGCGTGTGCGCCTCCAAAGGCGCCCCGCCCCTAGCGCGCAATTGTTTCCGAGCGCGCCGCCCCAGGGGTGCGGCGCGGGTGGCGGAACAGGCCTATTTCGAGGGTGGGGAGGGGGCGGGGCGGGCTTTCTTTCGCTCTGTCGGGAGCCGCCCCGCGGGCACCGGGCGACCCCGTGACCTCCACCGCCCTCCCGGCCCATAGCCCTCCGCCCCGCAGCGCACAGGTAAGGCGCGACTCTCACAACAGCCTGCTCGCGGACACGGCCACCGCCCAAAAGGTCTCGGGGGTGAAAGTTTAAATATTATTTGATAGAGTTACCAACGAAATATCGAATCATTTATTCTTTTATTCAATCGACATTCAAATATTGGTATTTTTGTTATCGATTAATATCGATAAATTATTTATAAAATTCACAATTATAAGTATTTTATGGAACATTTAAAATTTACTACATTTTCAATTTGTTACATTCTGGTTGAATTCAAATTTATTTTCTTCTAGCATCAATTTATAATGAGGTAATTAGTAGAAATATGTAACTTCGTCCTTAATTAAATACCACTTCAAGACAGGATGCTTCTACGGAGCCTAAAGGGGAGAAAAATGCACTATAAGTAGTAATTTCGGTGTAACATTTAATAGATTACTGAAAAACAATGGACTGCAGCCATACGAATGGACTGAAGCCGTCCTTAATACGGAGACAATAAATCAGTGGCATGTGTTTATAACTTGGAACGGTCACAGACCATATCAGAATTATTTCGTGTTAACATTCTCAATATACCCAGAAGAAATACCCTATATAGTAATTCCAAATTTTCACACGATGATCTCCCATAAAATGTACCTCGAGATAAGTACAGCAAGTAATTATTTACAAAGATGTTATAATAGTTTCCGTCAGCAGTTGTGATAGACCTCTCTGAATCTAGAAAATACGAAAACTCGGATAAAGATATTTTCCTTTTTTCTTCTCACATATAGAACAAAAGTCAAATTTCTGGGGTAGAATATTCTGATCAACTGTTCTTCGAGAATAATGAACAATTTAACAAGAAGACAATGTAATATCAGTTACAAATAAACATACAACGCATGCAGTAGTAAACAAATATCTTCATGGTCCAATTATCCTTTTTACAGTTTCATCCCCACTCTTGTTCCACGAGAGTTACGGAGCCATTCAGAGGCGGGCCATTCAGCATCCAGTGTACAGAAGCAGGTCGTAAACGCCCGAAACCAACCTCTCTTTGACTGCTGAATGTCAGCAACGTGTGGGTCGGGGAGAATCCAAGGCGAGCAATGACTCACTCTCCGCACGGCTATTGGGAATCATTCGAGAGAAAAATGCCAGCTCCCGAGTCCCAGACGAGCACTACGGCGCGCTGCGCTGCGTCCGGACAATGAAAAAGCGCCTCGCGGCCGCCGCCGCGTCAAATTGGAGGCTGGCTGCGGCAGCACGGACTCAAAACAACTCCCACAGAATTTTCAGCACATGCGGCTGCCTGCCTCGGGCTATTCAATGACCTACCATAAACAATCATACATCCCGATGCAAAGATAACAAATGGTACTGGACTCAGTAACTCACCACAATGATCATGTTATTGCCGCATAATGGACGCGAAATGTACCGCCGAAACCGAAACAATGCTTGTGAAAAGAGTTATTGTATTGCTTTATGAAACGGTCGCTTAATGTTATTTCGAACGGGAATGATCTGTTGGTGTCACGAATGTAATGATGAGTGCAAGAAGGCGTTTTATTTTCCACAATGAAAATTTCATGAAACAAACCCATTTTGTCGTAATTTTTAAAATATATTTTTCTAATAAAAAAAAAAAGTTTTCATATTTTGAAAATGTATTTGTTTTTTACCTTAAAATTAAAATGAAATTTAAATACAAATTATGCTCAAAATCGTAGTATTAAATGATGGATTTCAATGTAAAATTTTTCACAAGTGATACGGCGACCAATACGTGAAAAGGCGACCACAACGGCGTATGTGGTGGTCGTGAAAAGGCGTACCAGACATTACATTTATTCAATACTATGCTGTAAATACTACACTCACAAAGGGGGGGAGGCTGTGTTCGATGTGGTATACCGGATTGTTTGTTGTACTGCGTATAAAACTGAAATTGATGATCCAAGGAATTTTAACACGGTGTATTTATAATACAATTAGTACATGAGTAAGGGAAACATTCCAATGATTTATTAAAAATCTAAACCAATCACCCAGAACAATAAACTGTCTGTACATTACCAATGCGACTGAGCATGTCCCAAGTTCATTACACAATCACAGTTCACGGCAATACGCCAGACGCAATGCGCACATCCTGGCTAGTGAAGCTGCAACAGCGCTCCGGCTAATTAAAGAGCAGAAACTCTGTACGCTGCGGTCGTGCAAGGCGGAAGGATCTTAGCAACGCAGTGCCTTCACAATTTCCATAATCACTGTCACCGCCGCAATTACAGACTGCAACAAGGCAAGTCGTCACGTAGCGGCCAATGCATCTCTACGCTTCTGAATACCGGTGGCAGTGATGGTGACTAGAGATCTGCACGGCACGGCGTGCCATTTGCTCGCTCGTACTCGCTCGACATTTCTGACTCGAGTAGCGTATAGTAGAGCATCCTGTGCTCGCTCGCGGTGGGTGAGTCCTCAGCGGCGACAATTTCCACGTATTGGAACCTGGACATACGCAACGCGTTCACAGAGGGTCTGGGAGTATGATGTAATCGGTCGTGTTTACAGTGTGCCGTGGCTTCGAAAGCAAATTAAGAGGATTATGAAAGCTTACATTCGCCTGGAGATGGCGCCCTAACACAGAAGAAGAAATCTAAAAAGAATAATGATAAGGGGAAGAGGTTTCACACATTGTGAAATTCCAAAAACTTTCTTCAGATTTCAGAAGTTTGTATGTTAATGAACAAAATTTTCCACGAGAAAACAAGGAAAACATTACATTTTCAGATGTTTTTGCAAACTTCAATTCTTTTATCAGGACACCTTTTGATTTAAAAATACTGAAAAACGAGTAACGGTGAACAGAAAAGTAGAATTTGAAAAAAAAGTAATATGAATATTATTTACCTCCGTAAATAAAGTTAAAACCGTTTGCAATCGGTAACGGATTTTTGGGTTCGCACTGCAATTAACTTGCACAAATTTGTATAATAATTAATTATTTTAATTTAATTTGAAAACGTTTCTAATAATCAAATGGTAGTAGAAACATATTTTACTCTTTCTTTTGAGCTGCAGCACATCATTATTGCACTTTATCTAGAACGATAAAATTAAAAAAAAATCAGAAATAATGTATTATTCCTATTTAAATGTTTCAATCATTGCACTAATTATTATTTTTATTTGAAGCGTATTATTTCCATGCATTAGCATAAACTGAGGCGTTTTTTTCGTGCCCACAACTTATTTGAGCTCCTATGGCCATCGTCCGTATTTTAGCTCGTATATGTACATCGCCTCATTGTGGTCCACTGTCCATGAGGCGGCATTGCCGTCCTATGTAAGACTAGCCCGCGTCATTTCCCCTCTCACCGAGCATTGGATGCTCAGCTTTGAAGGCCGAGCATATTTTGCTCGATGGGTCGCGACCGAGCAAAATCTGTCCCACTGGCCTGACGCCTAGTGGATTCTCTGCGAACTGCCGGGAGTCTCTTGCTGGACTCTAATGGTGACATATCGCTAACAGCGCATGAACGTTATGTGAGTAAAAAAAAAGCTCATGAATCATGAAAAAGAGACACAAAACAATGAACATTTCTTGGTATTAAAATAAATTTATACTAGATAAGTCACAGAGGATACAGCTACATTTGTACCATTAGATTTTATCTAGCATTACGTTAGTTTCAATTGGTATTTTAAGAAAACTCCCTGTCTATAGTTACATAGAATGCAAGGTATTCATATAAGCCTATACGTCCCAAAATAAATTAACAAATCTGCAATCTCCCAACAAGTCTACTGTAGAGTTAGATTTTTCTTAAGGATTCTTCCTTTCGCTTCCCTCTCAATTCCATTACTCACTCCATTTTCATGGTCATTACTCTTTACATCATTATTCATATCTAATAAAAATAATTGTTACAATTTTAACGTCGTTCCAACTCAATGAAGACAAATACATTGCGACAATATGACTTATCTGTCAACTCTTCGTATTTTACACGATCCACAATAAACGTGTTCTGCCACTAAACACTGTTCGACAGCTGATTATTTTTGTTCCTTTATTATGGTTTTCTGACTCAAGATGTTGACAGAAGTTGCGACGCACAGTACCGATAACAAACGATTCTTTGGGTCGCGTCTTAGGTTCCGGTTCCCAATGAGTAAACAGGATTTGGGTTCGTTTCCTCTCGGCTATTTTTAGTTTCGAGCAAATATTTTCTTTCTTCTTGGACCGCGCAATAGCTATGAAAATGATATCACGACTTGTGGCCTACGAGAAACCCCATTTCCGAGCTTCTATCATAATTTTTATTATTGTTTATTTAGTTCCCCTTCTTCTACAAATATATGTTGTACTTCCGGATTTTAAACGACTACAAAAATATTGATTCCAAACGTAAAGATATCGACTTAGTTAACAACACTGAGAAAACACATCTATAATCAATGTATTATCACTAATCCTTAGAAGAGCGACGGTGATTCGTTAACAGAAGTAACAGCAACAAATCATGTTCGGCCATTATTGAAATGTAAATTATGCTGCAAATAATAATAAATTTCATAATTTTATATTGTTTTAGAGATAATCGTTCTATTTGTACTTAAAACATGTGCATTTAAAAACAATACAAAGACAAAAAATGTAAAAACTATTTGTTTTATTAATCAAAATTTGTTTGCAAAAATTTACAAGTAGGAAACGAAAAACTGAATACTTTCTGCAAGCGAATGTTCGACGAACGCCCACTAGGCATGAAGCACGCGTAATGGCGAATCAGGCAGCGAACCGAAGACCCAGCACATGGTACTGGCTGCCGCTCGGCGTCACCGACGCCATCGCCACCCGGCAGCAGCCGCCCCGCCCCGCCCCGCCCTGCGCGTTCCCATCGTAACGATGCGTCAATTAAGGAGCGGCGGCGCAGACAGACGCGGCGCACTCGCGTGCAGAATGCAGCGCTCCCGGCGGAGCATCGGCAGATGCGCACCGCCGCCTCGTTACGATGACGCGCCGCCGCGGCCACCGCCCGCCCGCCAAGAGGGGTGGAGGAGGCGGTGACAGCGGAAGAGCTAGATCGGAGGAGGAGCGGTGGAGGGAGGGTCACTGACAGGCAGGTGCGGAGGATGAAGGGGTGGCGGATGTGAATGAGTACGTGGGGTGGGAAGGAGTTGCAGGGAAGAGAGGGGGGAGGGAGGGGGAAGGGGGAGGAGGAAGCGATGGGAGGAGGAAGCAGTATGGCCGGCAGGACAGTGATAGAGGGCCCGGAGAGGGGAGGGGGGGGAGGAAGCTCAAGAAGTAGTAAAAGGGGAGGCGAATAGGAGCAGCAAAGCAGAGAGGCGGAGACTGGAGGGGTCGAAGAGAAGCAGAGAGAGGGGTTGCAAGATGGTGAGAGAGGTCTAAGGAACGATGTAGGAGGGTCAGAAGGGTCTGAGAGAGCGGGCAGGCAGCAATCTCCCGACTGCATCCCGCGGTGAGGTTTCACTTATTCCAGCATCCCGGTTAATGCTCTTTCAATTTTGGATACCTGAGAAGGCATAGTCCAATTACATACCGACCTATGTTTCGGGAAGATGAAGGAGGAAACAATGTAGTCAAGTTTCCATCCTCGAGTAATACAAACAGACGTTCCCCCGCCAATCAAGAAAAAACCTCTAACACAAGTAAACGTGGCAAAATTATAGGAACCGTGAATGTTATCTAACTATATCATAATTATTGAATATGTGGATATTTGTATGGAAAACCAAGACTCCCCAAACCCTCCATTTTGGAGCAGCCTACGATATTCGTTGACACCAGCTTGAGTAAATTAAGAATACTCACAATCAGTTTAATTACAAAATAACTAGCATTCTTTCTCTTTCAGTCTGATCAATACAAAACAAATGAACACCCTTAAAACAAACATTTATTCTTTTTCTGTTTCATGTTCTTCAAATATGAAAGTGAAAGGGCTATCTTGGAAGCAGTGGTACCCGGGCAAGCTTTTCCTTGTATTCACGAGGAAAACCGAAAGGGATGCAATCAGGCTATGCCTTTTGGAGAGAGGGGTTTATGGAGAAGTGGTGGGAAGGCAGTGGGAGGTAAGGGGGTGAAGAGGGTGTAGTGGGCGGCTGAGGCAAGGAAGGAGGGCTCTGATGGTGGTCTCGGTTGGGAGAGCGGAATCAAATTCGAGTAGCCGGGTAAAGAATGTTGAGTTCAATAATGGCTTTTAAGCGAAGTAGGAAAGCAAGTAAATTATAATGAGGTATACGAGTGTGATATTCGGATGTACACTTTACTCTCTTCAAATATTAATTTACATATTTGTAAAAATGTGGATGAATTATAAATGTTGGTAGTATAAAATCAACTTCTACAAAACGATATATTAAATTCGATGTACTAGGTACGTACTTGAGGAAATCAAATTCTTGTATTTAATACAAAGTGTTCTCTTGAATCCTTTATTTCGTTTTTAGTTCTTTAGAGTTTACATTGATGAAAAATGCTAAACCAAATTCGAACATTTAATAAATTTGAGGGTCGCAACTGTTCATGTCAAAGAATTTTCGGTTTCAGTAACCAAAACTACGTACATTTCGGCCAAAGCCAGAGTTCTTTTTATGGCATGCTTTTGAAATTGGCACAAAAGTTTCTAGGAAAATGGAAATGAAAGAATTAAATTTATGATTATTCATTTCAAGTTGGTAATACGATGGTTACTATGTAATGGATTTCTCACAAGGCAATAAAGGAAGGAAGGATTTTCAGAACGAAATAAAGGAAGAAAGTATTCGAAAGAAAACGAAAGAGAATTCCTTGAGAACATATAGTAGCAATGACTCAGAATAATTGTAACAAATTTCACATACTGTCGTTACACATGTGACACAATCCTAATCGGTAAGCAAATCATTATGCACTGGTGTTTGGCAAGTTCCGTTCTGAAGAAGTCAACGAGAATTCGCATATCTGCCGAACACCAATCCATGATGAGTTGCCTAACAATCAGGGCAAATGTCACGTTACCCACATGTCCATTGGCAAAAAGTAATCATCTTCAACCTCACAACCTACAATCGAAGTTTGTAGCATTTATTCAGAAACACATGGCTTGCTGAAAAGGAGAGTAATCGTGTGTACCCCAACCTCACGACAACGGTGGCGATAAAAACGAGTTCACGGAGAACCAAGACGCCACAGTAGCGAGGTCACAGTCAACAGAGAGTAACGAAGGTGGCGGGGACGGACGAAGTCGCCTTAGAGACGGCGGCGGCGATGCTACAAAGGGTGGCGCCGGCTAATTGCGCTTCCTCAGATAAGCCGCGTCGGGAAGAACAAGGGACGCTGACACTCGTCCGGCGCCGCGCCGCTGCCGCTGCCAAGGCGGCCAGCGACCACGGCAAGACATCACAAGTCGCGATGGAAAGTTCTGATAAGCGATTCTCTCGTTATGAAACACCTTATTGGTCTTCCCGCGGAATTATTTTAAGATAAAAATCCCATCCACATCATTGATGGATACAGTATTACATGGATCTTTTAATATATTTTTCTGGCCAGCAAGTATACACTACATATTAACGGTAGCATGGAAAGCAGTAAGAAACTAGCAATTCTATTGTATAGTGAAAACATGCATCATATTATGAATAAAATTAATCCTGTGTTGGAAATCTTTTATGGAATGTCGCGTTCGTGATGCAGTATTTAAACTGAGTGAATGTGAAGTCGCAAAAGTTACTATATGCGTACTATCCATAGAAACATTAAGTCCCTTAGCACTTTGGATTTAGGAAGAATTCGTTTCAGTTATGAAATCTCAATATTATTATCCTTTTTAAATATCTTGTTGTAAGCTAGCAAATCATCCGAATTACCAAAGTCACATCACTCTTACATAATGATTTTCATTTGAAAGTGTAGTGATAAAGTAACGAATGCAGTTTTTGCTAACCTAGGTAACCACAATTTAGTTACAACCAGTTCAATATTTCTACACCACATTCACATTTGTTAAGTTAATACTTTAACAAATTTAAATCAATTAATTGTCAGTTCACATCTACAAAATATCCTGAAAAAGCGATATTTATTCTTGACATTTCTCTTCTAGCATTTTACCGTATATTTTTTGAAGACGAATATCTCGTGGTGGCCTATGGGTGTGGCAATGTCACACGCAGAGATTTCCAAAACTCTGACCAATGAATATTTCCAATAATTACACATGTAAGCAGATATAGTTAAATTATGTCATAATATATTGAAGGGCATGGCCGTAGGGAATAGTTTAATTTGAGTGAACTGGTGAAATTTTACTTTAAATTACACTTTACAGAAATTTAAATATCACTTTTTGCAGTTGCATTTCCTCAGTTGAACTTGTCACAGAGACAATGTAATATTTCACATAGCACCTCCAAAACTACCCCTTAAAATTCAAACAATGAATTCTGCGCAAACTATAAGGGCACGTAACACTAAATGTTGGAAATCCCTGTCCCCCCCCTCTCCGCATTCAAGATGGAAACCAATTGGCGAGCAGCTCGGAACCAGCAAACCTAACAAGCGCGTCGGACTGCAGCGGTCTACAAGAAAGCTCTTTTGTCTGTTCTCCGCTCAGAAGGCGACGATAAAGTCATACTTACAAAAGAATATTGCACGCTTCCTTTCTCTCACTTGAAAAGAAGACGTCATGAAGAGCAGGTGCCCGAAATAAAGTTGTTTCCAGACTGCTGGCACTCTCCTCAAGAAGGCGCCCCGGTCGCCCTTACGCGTTAGGCAAGTGTCGAAAGTGGTATTTTTAGTAGCTCCGTAACGGGCATTCCGAGAAGGCCAACGCTGGCGCCCCAGTGCTCCCGTCCCGACGAGGGCGCTGCGGAACAACGCACTGCCCGCGGGGCACAGTGCCCGGTCGCCTTGGCCCACGACGCGATTTTCGTGGCGCAAGTTGCACGCGGAATTGATGACATTTACTTCACAGAATGGCATTGCCCGCCGGAAAATTACTGGCTGTTATTTCCTCTCCGTTGCTTATGTGTGCTCAGGTGAAATAATATGAACCAGCTACCAATAAAAAACCAGCAACGTGAAAAGTAAGTCTTTTCTGACAGTTTCGTTTTTTAAGTTTTTAAAATATCTAATCTAGACGAGCTGTTTGAATCCTCAGGTTTGCTTTCCTGAGCCATTATAAGGATACCAACGTTTTTGGAAATATTTTCGTCTATTCATCGCACAATGAAGAGACATTGCTTATGTCAATCTTTAATTTCTCTATAATTTTTTTTAAATACCCAGATTGTTGCATTTCGCCAATAAAAATAATTTCGTAAATATTTACGCAGTGGACATGAAAAATTGAACAACGCCATCCGGAATACGTTAGTGAACATTGTCACGGGCTTTGAAGCTTACAATATTTCGAACTTCTCCGTGCCATCACGTTATTTGATCCGTGAGCATCCCCTAAACTTTAGGGCCTAAAGCACAGAAACGAACGGCACTCCTTATTTCAATGTTACGGAAACTTTGTTTCTGACGGTAATCCATGTCGATAATTAACACCACGGTGTTTCTTAGTATTTTATTCTGTTAATGAATCAGTTCTATTACTCACACCTCACACTCACTACAGTACTATGCCCAATAAAAACATACAAGAAATTGTTTAAGACAAGACTCTGAGAAGTTCCAGAATACACACAAGTCCTTCCCATTCAGCACGCGAAAATATTTTTTTTTTCCTTTTTTCGTTAATTTTCTGAGTTACTATACTACAACATACACAACGTAAAGCTGCATGATGAAGAGCAACACGCGCGACAATAAAAGAGAGAGCCCAAAAGAAACATCTGCCTCCCGAAATGAGCGGTTCGTTTCGAACAATAATTCCGAACTTGTTCGCCCGCCGCGCCAGCGCGCGTTGGGCTAAACGACAGTAAAAGGTTTGCGAAAATAATTACCGCCATGCAAATGCGCGCGCGCATCAGATGCGCACCGGCCGTGAGGGCGCGCTCGCTCGTTCGTCGAGCCTCGTTACTCCTCCAGGAGGCGCTGGCGGCGCGGCGCAAGCACCCAGCGATTTAATGAAGTCCGCGCCACAGAACGGGCCGTGAAACATTACACCATAAAGGAAAATGTATTCATGGCGTCTGATGAGACAGCGTGCAACGGTGGGGGCGGAAGCGGCTGGGGAAGCGATGGGAGGGGAGAGGAGGGGAAGGGAGGGGCGAAGGAGGCAGTGATGGTGTGGTAAAGATTGATGTCGCCGTCGTCGCGATGATGGCGTTTGTGATGATGTTTGATGTTTGCTGGTCGTGAAAGAAGAGTCGGTTTTGTATTAAAGAAATGGTAGAAAGGGAGCAGTGCGTGAGGCCGGAAGTGCCCAAGAATGGAAGAAGCAGTGAAAGCTTCAAAAACACATTAGTACATTCGGAATGAATTTAGATTTTAGGGAAGAGATGAATGCAACAGAGAATATGCTAAGAACGCAAATTGGGAGAGGCGGGTGGTAGACGTGAAGTAATTGAAAATTAATGAAGACGTACGGTCGTGGGACTTGTAAGAATACTACAGGCAGGAACTGAAGCGCTAGGTCTGGAAGTGGCACGGTAGTGTGTGAGACTGACAGAGAAAAGCAGTAAAGTATGTAACATAGGAAGGTAATAATAGCAGCCGGTAGCTGCTCGAGTAGAAGAGGGTGGAGAAAAATAGGGGGTGTCGGTGTCAAGAGTAGAAATGAAGCAGAAAAAGTAAGTAGAGGCGGCGTCAGATGGTCGTGGCGGGGGGTGGGGCGTAAAGCGAATGTCAGGGACTGAGGAGCAGGAGCTGGTGAAGTGGGCGGGACCGGAGGACGTGAGCAACGCGACAGCCGAGATAGGGACCGGGAGGGAAGGCTGAACCGGGCGGGGGGTATAGAATTGGGGGCCGTGACAGTAGTAGGGTGCGGTGGCAGAAGCGGGGGTTGAAGCGGGGGGGGGCAAAGAGAGGGTGTCGTCAGAAGCGGGGGGAGGTAGCAGAAGGAAGAAGAGTTACATGAGCGGGGAGGAGGTGGCAGAAGAGAGAGGTGTCGTCAGAAGCGGAGGGTAGGTAGCAGAAGTGGGGAGGAGTTAGCAGAAGCGGGGGAGAGATGGCAGAAGAGAGAGAGGTGTTGGCAGACGCGGGGAGTAGGTAACAAAAGCAGGGGAGAGGTGGCAGAAAAGAGAACTGTTGTCAGAAGTGGGGGGTTGGTAGCAGAAGCGGGGGAGAGGTGGCAGACGCGGGGGAGAGGTGGCAGAAGAGATAGGTGTTGGCAGAAGCAGGAAGTAGGTAGCAGAAGCGAGAGAGAGGTGGCAGAAGAGAAAGATGTTGCAGAAGGGGGGGTGGTAGAAGCGGGGAGAGGTGACAGAAAAGAGAGGTGTTTGCAGAAGCGGGGAGGGGCAGTGACAAAAGTAGAGAGCGGGATAGAAGCAGAGGTGGGAGGTAGAAGCGGGGGCGGTGGCGCAGCCGGGGGAAGGGGGGCGTGAACGGGAAGCCTCGTTCTTCAATCCACTCAGTCATCGTCAGCGCAATTCATAAGCGGCGCGGCGCGGACGGGGCGGGGGAGCAGCAGGCAGTTAGCAACGGCGCAGTGACTTAATTGCGCTGGGGAACGACCGTGGTTCGAGAGTTCAAGTACCGACGCCTGCGGGTGCGGAAGATTCAAGCAGAACTCATAGAGGGTGCTCGCAAAATTAGAGAACCTACATGGAAATGAAACTTCCGTCTTGCTTTCAACATCCCTCAAATTAGTATCTGCTTTATATTTTAACCTTTGCAAACATTTACGTAATGCACATTTTGTTTATTTCCGTGCTCAGTAAATATTTCCGCGTTAATTATTCGTTTACGAGGAAAACCATAAAGGAACCGAGTAAAATAAGACAATAATTATATAAGAATCGAAATACCTCATTACTAGAATAAGTTCTTTTGGCGGTAATTATTATATTTAATTGCGATGTTTATATTGAGTAGGCAAAAAGAGGTATGATACCAAAGATTTTTTAAGCTCCAGTAATTGGTACTAGACTTCTAGAATTATGGAGACAATCTAATCCGATATAGTAATCGGACTTCGCAATTGAAAACAAACAACAGCTATTCGGAGCTGATAGTTCATAAAGAGATTGTCAGCTTCATTTGCAACTTCACAAAGTCAACTTTATATCGTCATGGGCTGCAATACGAGCACAACTATAGAAATGAAGTTTTGGGATAACATTTTCTAATTTTCATTGGCGGTTGAAATGCAAGAACATAATCATTATAAAATAAGTAAACATTTATATTATCCGAACAGCGTCAGTTTTCCAACCCATGAAGGATACAACTGATTTCTAATTACTTGTGAAAACTAAAATAGGTCAGAAAATTTTGAATAATTACGTTTTTGCAATTTAACTGGAGTTATAGAGAGCAGCTCTAATAAAGAACTAAACAAGATGCAGGAAACAGCGTTTAAAAATTTAATAAAATAGTGTTTACCAGTTCCAGCCATGTGGAAACCCAATATAATATTTGTACAGCTCAAACAATAACATACATAACAGAACTAAAATGAAATAAATATAGTTTATACTTTAAAAATCAAATGAATGCGTGAAATTGTTGAAATATGCTCATCAAAAATATATATCCGTCCAAACATTCAAGGTTTTCTATCGGCCAGAAGATGTTTACTTTGAGCTGCAAGAACCCACGTAACATTAAGGGCACAGAAAATGATTTATTTAAAAAATGTAAAACGGGCGGCAACTCACCTCCGGAATTCAACTCGTACATCTACCGCTCCCGGAGGGTGGTGCACGCACGCGACTGCTCCGCAGAGGCGGCCGGAGAGCGCGCGGGGGCGGCGGCGACGCGGCGATGGCGGGGACAGTACAGCGGCGGGGCGGCGGCGAGGCGACGGCGACGGCGGCTGCGCGACGCGACGCTGCTGCTGCTAGCTCCTCGTCCTCTCTGCAATCACAAGAGCAACACACGGGTGAATCTCTGAACGAAAGAAATTTCTCTTTAAAAAGCAAGCCACTAAAAGCGATCCAGAGGATGTGTTTGTGTTTATTTGGGCGTTTTGAGGAATATTCATTTTTAACTTTAGTCCACAAAAATGAATGATTTTCATCATTCCGACAAATTGAAATACGTTTAGTACTGCCAAGTTTAATTAAGGTACGTCCAAGAGATATCCAACTCTCACCAGTTTTAAAATTTGAAGCTCATATGCTTACATGAAGATGTATTTGTTTGATTACACTGCGTTTATTCTGATTACACTAGTTTTTAAGGAATACTTCGATACAAACAATTGTTTTGGTATTATATTTTTAAAAAATGAAAAATATAAAAATGGTTATTTTACGCGGAGTCTTTAAAAAACGGGTGGGTTCTTTTGGGGCGAGGAAAATTTAGCCCATCCTTGTACAACCCCTAGTAGTTTTATATATTTGATGCGAGAAAAATTCTTGTTTGCAGCCAAGAGATTCCTGTGTGCAACAAACATAAAGTTAGTTAATAACGGCCCAAAACTGTATGACGGTACATAACTGCCCACTCGATTCACTTAATCTAGGATCAGTGAAAATCAGAATTTCCGTTTTCATCGAACACATTCATTCCAAGTATGCTTCATATGTTGCGAGCTTTAGATTTTTTTCTCAGCGTACGATAGTTACGATGTTTATATTTTCGGTGAAGTTTAGCATGCTCGCTTTCCACGGCGCAACCCCAGGTTCCATTCCCAGCAGGGGCAAAAATTAAATGTGCGCTTTCCTTGCAATGTCCCAGTATCGGTTGTTGTGTGACGATGAAAAAGCTCACTTCTCAGGCCAGAGATACGGTGTGCTAACCACACGTACCCTTCAACCCATGGCCGCGAGGCCGAGACGCCGCTGGTAGACCTTAGCTCGTACAGCTGTTGAGCCAAAAGAGATACATATTTCTGGTGAAGTGTACAGGCCGTAGAAAATTATTCTCTTTTTTTCTTAAGCTGCATCTTCAAACACCAAAAGTATTCCCATTCAAGCTTACAATTCAAGATGAATTAAATGCCTGTCATAAAGCCCGTGGCCACCAAGGCATGGAGCTGAAGCTTTTCAGTAATAAAGTTACTGTATTTTTAACTAATGTTCTAATTGTAGATATACAACATTGATCGATGATAAATAAGCGGCTTCAGGTTCTAGTCCATGTTTTGCATTCATCACTTTGGGTAATTAAGTGCTGTGCTTTTAACAAATGTTCTAATTGCGTTTCTACAAATTTTCGATTTCAGGTTAATGTGCGGTTTCCTGTTCTATTGCATTTTTCGATCTTACTGTTCCATTCTACTTTTGGCTAATGGAGTTACTATGCTTTTAACAAAATTGCATTTGTATAACTACATTGTCAATTTCAGGTAAATATGGGGTTTCCGGTTCTATTCCATGTAATACATGTTGACAAATCAAGTCATCGTCTTTTTTTTTTTCCTTTCAAATATGAGTATTGCAATTGTATTTATATAGCAGAGTAGCTGATTATTGGTGTACCAGAAATTCTTAAATTATGCACTTGGCGAACAATATTTGCCAAGTGTTTATTTAAGAATATTCCTTTCAGATCTTTCTGTAGAGATGCATTTATATGTAAATCAATCCATTTTCATTCGAGCGCAGAGTCCTAGACCGCGGGAACATACATATTTCCATAACCATCCTTAGTCTAACAATCACTAACGCTCCGCTTCGCTCTGGTCGATAATTTCTCAGACAATACATTTTTACATATTCCCTTGTTACTGGGCACCTACACACACGTGAAAATCCGTATCCAAAGCTTCATGGATTTATACATGTGCTCGTGTTCTGTCATGAGTATTGTATTATTCTTTGTTCTATTATTATGATACTTATTGAATAAGTTTGTAATATTATACTATCAATACTGGAAAGTACAATAAAAGTTTCGTAAAGATATCCGAAATTTCCAGATTATCTGCCTCTCAGTTACACTAAATAAACAAATATTACGTTTGTTGTTGAAAATGAGATTACATTTCAAAGATTTTATCTTGTATATTTTGAACTTACACTAAAAAGTGACATTAGAAATAGCGACGTGGAGCGGCTTTCTCTACTATCTTCTGTTCGTGGACCGAAATTAAAACTTGACATTTACAGCATTTCTCTGCGGAATCGAAATAAAACATGTGGGGAATTCCAGTTTCAGTGGCTTTTTTCCGTAACTCCTAGTAAAACGGTCCGAAGTAGAGATATGGGCCGTTTTCCATAGTGGATTTTCGATCCGTAGAGCGGAACCGAAATACAAATCGACCCACATCCCTAGTAGTGAGTTTCAAAAGCACGACCTTTTGGAATGGCAAGAGTCGTACACGAGGGAAACAAACACAGGAAAAGCTTACGTATCCGATATATTTATTTAATACAACCTGACAAATTCCCGGCGAAGCCAGAGATTATCATCCAGAAACATGCGTGGTACTATGTAGGCTAATTCGTAAAATTGAAGAACATTTTCCCTTTTAACATATTGCTAAATTTTAAAAAAAAATTGGTGTACGTTTTTTCGTATTTCGTTACACCTAAGTCATTTATCGACAAATATGCGTGTCTGCGCACAAAATCAAACCCTTTCGACGTAATGTGTTTGATCTCTTAGAGGTTTCTCCATTGGGAAGCGAACTTGAGAGTATGTTATCCTTAGTTGTCGTCTGACAATTCTGTTAGATGAGACGAGTTACTCTCCAGGGGAGAGAACGTGTACTCAGCTGCCAGAGTTGGAAAATGGTTTGTGACTCATACACTTAGCCGCCCTACTTGAAAAGGAGACGATAGTAACACACTCAAAAAGTAAATACATAATGTAATTTATTTGCGTCATAAAGATATTTTTACCAAACACAGAGGTTGTTTCTCTCGAATAGAACACGTAAATATACTTTTTTCACGCAAGTGATTCGATACAATAAACGTGATTCATTAAAATCGTTCTCAAAGAATTCGCTGCCTCGTCTAAAACATACCCGCACTCAAGCTCAAATGAAAATTGCAAGGAAGTTCCAGTAAGCCCATTGATTGATAATAAATTAAAGAATGAAAAATGTGCACAAAAAATAAAAAACTCTATGGAACTATTATACAAAATTTGTGAAATATATTTTGATTAAGTATCGTTCCGCGGTGCACTTGTGGAACAAAATCCCACAATACATAAAACCCCGCAAAACACAAAACGCCACCATACGCAAATCTACTCAACAGTATGACAAACCACAAAACAACCGCAGCCAGGTGCCATCTCTCCACATTAACGATATTAATGAGAGCTCGCGCGGCTCGTCAACTGGCGGTGATCTGCGTGTGACATCCGTCGCGATAACGACTATCGATAGTTTCCAAATGCACACGTTACCAATCCGCATCAAGCACCGCCTATCGCGGCCCCAGTGACAACAGCAGGGGCCCATCGCAGGCGGCGCAGCGACGCGCGTGCGGCCACAGCCGGACCGCACCGCCCCTCCCTCACCCCACCCGCTATTTATGTTTGCTGACAAATGCAGCGACTATAGACTTGTCGCCGACGTCGTTTGCTCTCAAAACACGTTCCGCTCTTGATCAACCCGACCGGGTCACTGCGCGCGATGATAATTTTGTGTCGCTTTTAAGGCCGCCCCTGCCTATTTTGCTTGAAATATGTTCCGCGTTTTGAACATACGTCTCCGAAACGAGTTCCCTCCCCGCCCGCACACTCTCTTTTCCCGCCGCCTCGGTGTTGATATATTTTAACGGCTCCCTTTAATTCACTGCGCCCCCGGGCGGTTATTAATTGAAATTACAAAGCTGCAGGTGTAAAGGACGGGGATGGGCGCCAGACGGAAAAATCGCGGCGAGGCGTAAAGAGAAGACAAGTTAAGTGTCGCCCGCGCTTTCTCTCTGTTCTCGCGCGTTCACGGCGCGAAGACAGTTTTACGCTTTCCGCAATGGATGCAATTTACAGGGCTGTCTCGAAGATCATTACCTTATATATTAGATAAGTTTCATCTAACTACTAGTTTCATTATCAATGAAACTACAGCAACTTCCTGTGGCTTTAAATAGTTTATTTCTAGTCATTTCCCTCGTTTTTGTCGGTTTAATAGTTTAAAAGTGCATACTAAGAAATAATACCACTATTTCAAGGCGTGCCAATTTAAAAGGAGGACAACCTGATACTGCCAAAATGTACAGTAAAACATGACAAACACGGCCAAAGTACAAATTTCAACTATAGCGCATTCTTTTATGTTGATTTCTGTTAATAATCAAGGACTGTTCATATCCTGATATCTTCTCATGGGCTGATGTTTACATTATGAATTTCATTTTTATGATATTTCATGCTATTGTTTCAGTACCCTAATTGCTTGACTTACCCAAATGAACATTTGTAATGGACAATATGGAGAGTAAAATAAGTAATGAACAACACACAATACACAATGGCTTTTTATAAGAGCGCAGAGAAAAAAAGCGCCAATCGAACACTGCAAATCCCAAACTATTCGTATTTCTCCATTTCTACTTGAGACACTACGTTCCTTAATCGTCTATGTGTTGATTATTGCTACTCCATAGTGTCGATACGCACAAACACTCTGCATAGCTCACCGCAGCAACTACACACATAAACGTCCGAGAGAGAACCCTGAGGAACTCCACATTATCTCCAAGCGTCCATCACACGACGCGGGCGGTGGGTGGGGCCGATGGGAAATCCACTAATGCCGCTTCCGCTGATTAATCGAAGGAAATTTCAATAGAGCGTCCGCGCCGCGCCATGCCGCGTCCCGCCGGTTCGACCTCCCCGAGGGGTTAAAGACGCGCGTGCTGACGGATCCCCCGCGCGCGCGCGCTCGGGAGGCTCTCGCCTGCCCTTTAGGCGCTTTATTTACCCCATGGGGTCGCAGGTCGCCCGCTAACGGTACCGCCTCGCCGGTGCCCCATTACGCTGCCTGTAGTTACGAGAGCCGCCGTAGGAGGAGTAGGAAAGGTCGAGCCCTCGGGGAGCCGACGAGCCCGCCCGCGCACCTTCACGGGCGATGGAATCGATGTGCTCGTCATTTTATTACACGTTCGTTCAGGGACGAATTGGCTATCACTTCGCTCTGTAAGCAGGCACGACTGCCAGTTTTGGAACTATGACAATTCCAATGAATACAACAAGTGTTTCCCATGTTATTGCCACATTAGGCAAATAAAATGTCCATCATTTTGATTAGACATGCATTACGAATAATTCAATCCGTAATTGTTCTATGAATGAATAACAACGATGTAGAATAAAACTGAACGTTATTGGAAAATGGAGTAAAAATTAAGCATTCTAAATCGACGAAAACTCGGTAACTTGTCAAATGATAATGTGGGCAACGTTGAATTCAGGAACACTGTTCAATGCTTTGCTTTTTCTAGAATTAAATTTGAATATTCAAACTACAAACGCGAATGAAATACGTCACATTTTTTAAAGCCAGAAATACATTACAGTACACCATACATTTTTCACTCTCGAGAGACTATGAACGCATTCAAATGAATTCCACCCCAACCCACTATCACAAAAGATCATCCGGTCAAGAAACTCGCAGCACGTCCCTCGCGTTCACTTAATTTACGCGGTCTGCCATGATGCATTGCTCGTAAAGCGTCGCCATAAAAAGCGCATCGTCGCGCGCTGTGCCGAGGCAACTCCGGCAGAGGCGCCGCCGTCGCGCGGGCACTGGAGAGCGTGTACGCCCCCAGAAGACCGCGCGCTATCTGTGGAACGTCGCGACGGCGTGGCGGGGGAGGAGAATCGTGGAAGCAGGGACACCATGCAATGCTGGAAGATACTGGGACGGTGGCGGTGGCGGCGTTGGTGGTGGTGGCGTTGATGATGGTGTCGACGATAGCGTATTGCTGGTGATAGGGGTTGGTGATAGCGTTGGCGTTAGTGGTGATGGTGGTTTCGGCATTGGTGAAGGTGACGCTGGTGGTGAAGGCATTGGTGAAGGTGACGCTGGTGAAGGTTGGGGGGCATTGGGGTGGTGGTGGTGGAGGTGGAGCGTTGATAGTGAGGTTGGTTGGGGGGGGGGAAATTGGAAACCGGTTGGTTTTGATTGCCGATGATAGTGTGTTGGTGGGGTGTCGCGAGGGCGGTAGCGATGGTTTTGGTGGCTGCGATGCTGCTTCCTGCACAACGCTACCATCGGCAACGCAAAGCCTTGGAGCCTAGACCAAGTATGCAGAGCCCGAGGCTGCCGATTCGAAGCCCGCATACGGCTCGGGTGTTTTCACTACGTAATAGGGTGATAGTTGACTTCCCGTAACCCTTCTGAAGCATCCCACCCAGAAACATTCATTAGCCATCGAACCAAACATCCTTTATATGGTGGAGGCCAATCGCAAACCATCACTGATATCACCTGCCAAGAAAAGGGAGTCGTCGTCTTCAGTATTCAGCGTACCTCATAGATGTTTTAAAACATCGATGTTTTCCACCACAAACATCAATATATTAACATCGATATTTTGCTGTCAATTGTTTTCTTCATATCGATATTTTGTTGCAGAAACATCGACTTTCTTTTAAAATGTTTAATTTATTTTTTAATAAAGGGATTTAAGCACGTTCTAGAGTAGCAGAAATCCACAGCAATATAGCTGTTTTGCGTGATCCCCTTACCATGCTGCACATTTCGCCTGTAAATTCTGAGTAAGTTTGGGAGCTGCTCGTGTTATGAATGTGTGTTATCGTCAGGCGTGACATTGCCTGAATCGATAGTGAAAACGAAATCGATAGCAAAACAGGATGTCCTATACATCGATAATAATTTTTACATATTACTAACATGCTGGTATTATATCCCTTTTACGCAGTGTACTTAAAAATGGATAGGAAAATTGCATGTTTATTAGTCTATAATTAAAACATCGATGTTTACATCGAAATCGAAAACCCATTAGCGATGTATCGAAACATCGATGTATTGATGTTTTGGTAAAATTTGCCATCACTACAACCGTCACAATTAGAATCATTCCAGGCACGTAAATGTTGTTCCAACTAGCACTCTCACAACCTCAAATTAGTTAGAACGGTCGCGAAAACGCGGCGCGTCACGTCACGTCACGTCGCGCGCGTTCGCTTTCTAGCGCGAGCGGCGTTCGTTAAGGCTCGGGGCGGCCACGGGCGATGGCCACGCGGCGATACGCCGCGCTTGCGTGGGCGGCGCGCGGGACGGGGCGATTCGGCGCCCATTTGCATAAGCATTCGCCACAACTCATCGCGCTAAGTATATGGGCGCGCGCGGGCGCCGCGCTCCCGACCGCACCACCTCATTAAGAGCGGGCCCGCAAAACGCGGAAGTGGACGGGAACCGGAGGGAGGGAGTGTGTCACTGTCAAGAAGCTAACTATCTGCAGGTGATGGCCTATTATTCATCCACGCGAGGATAAATTGCTAAATACTGTCTGGGTTTGAGTGACACATGGTTGTTCATTTAGTTATTTACCTTTATTAATAAGGACTAATGAAGATCGTCCTCAACAAATAATGTACCTTTTTTCATGGCTAAAGAATATTAAATTTTATTTTTTCGTTGCTTGCATCAATAAAACACTGGTCATTGAAAATAACATCACATACCATATAAAAATGTCAATGAAACAGAACATTGTTCAAAAAAGAAAATGCAGGAAATTAAATGTTTCACCGCATACATTCGTTGACTAAATTGTATTTTCTTTTTGTCTTTCCTTTTAAAAATAGTGAATCGAACTTTCAAACTCTTTCTAAGGGAATTTCTGTGGACAATTGTCAGTATCAGTTCTAAAGGAAAGAAACCCAGGAACTTGGTAACAATTAATAGTAAAATGGTCAGAAAGCTCCCCGAAGTTGTAAGCTGAAAGGTACTATAACGACCTAAAGGTTTTTATTCATTTGTCATCAATAAGCGCAATGTAAATATTGTGGCGGACACTGCATAACATAAAGAAGCAATGATTTAGCATCTTATGTGAAGGAAAAAATAATTTCCCTTAATCAATATGTCTCTAGTTTCTGTTACACAGGAAGGTTTTAGCATGGGTTGCAAGTTCTGCATGACGTACGATATTTTGAGATTTTTTCTCGCTTAGAAAAATTACATCTTAAAATTCGAACCACTTCTTTCCAAATCAAGTGCCTTATACTCAAGTCTGTTTAGAGCATTTGACTACTTTATCTTTTTGTGACAGATAAGATATACATTTCCGCGCCAATTATATCTCTTACCTTTTTTCGGAAGAAACCAATTACAAGCGAACTGTTAGAAAGCAGAGTGAGTTGGTCGTTCGCGATGTTCGTTTCAAAGCACCAAAGAGCTTTGGCATTCATAAGGGCGAGCCACGAGTTTTATGGGCTTAGGTTGTGATAGCATTCCGGCAGTCTCTATTTTAACGACCATCATAAAAATGCCTTTATTATTGTGCGAGTTTCCGAGCTCTCAGATTATGGTCGCTCCACTTCTATCTCGGAAATGACTACACGCGATAATACTTCGGGCTGCGCCTTACATAAGGAAAGCGTCTGTGACTTCTGGAAGGTATGGTTCCCCCGCTCGTAGTGAATCATAACTCACGAGTATTATTGGCTCGTATATTAAATGGATTGGTGATTTCTGCACCACAAATGGGTAAAAATTACGCTACTCGGGGAAATGGTTCACAAACCAGACGAAAAGTAAATTTCAATACCGCACATAAATGGACAATTAGTAACGAACGTAACGTACGTAAATATTGTTAATACTGCAGACGATATGATAATTAATTAATTAATTAATTAGCAATATGAATAGTTTAAAATAAAACATTTGCCACTACTGCAATTGCACTACAGCAAATAGCTGACAATATAATTCACTTACGAGTACATCAGCTGAATTACATAAAACAACGGGATCTAGGCAGTAAATTAGCAAGCTTAAGGGCAATGATGTATTGACAATGCCTTCTGACGTTACGGAACCCATGGATAGAAATTTCACCTAAGCACGATTGTGCTGTGAATGTGCTTTTTGTTAAACTGAGCACAATAAAATGAAAAATGTAAATGCATTAAGCTACTGGATAATGCATAAGACCCAACGCAGTTCCGACGCAGCTCACCGTTCCAAGTGGGACAAGCTTTAAGCGCCCGACTAATTACTTGACAGAGTGATGGTGCTATGCACGTGTGTGTGTGTGTGTGTGTGTGTGTGTGTGAGTGTGTGTGTGTGTGTGTGTGAGTGTGTGTGTGAGTGTGTGTGTGAGTGAATGTGTGTGTGTGAGTGAGTGAGTGAGAGAGATAGAGAGATGATGATGATGATGATGATGATGATAGACAAAGGAAGAGGGAAGGAAGATCGCGCGCGTTCCGTGGATCGTTTGTTAGGATACTGCACCGGCATTCCCCTGGTGTTAATCGGAGAAATCACAGAAAACCACTCATCAGAACAACTGTTCGCTATAATTATTATCTAGAGAGCAACTTCGACCTCGCTAAGTAACTAGGAGCGAAAAATCCTCCACCGCCGGAACTCGAACTCTAGAGCCTCCAGGTCAGTCAATGCAGAAACAGAAAATACTTGCTCTGAAGTAAACCAACCGGCAGGTAGGAAATACCCCAAAACTCAACGCACTACCTCCGGAAGGCAGCGGTGCGCGAACCAGCAACGAGCGCGTCACAAACGCACGATTCGCCCCAAAGTGACCACCCTCCTCCCCCTCCCCGGGCGCGCGGCCTTTCCCGGAGCGCAGGTGCAAAAAACGCATAAAAGGGAAAGTGCGCGCCGCGCAGGAAGACGCTCGCAGATACGGCGCTGCCGCCGACGGTTACACTAATTGAAAGCGATACGCCGCGCCGCGCCGCGCCGCACACAGTGCGCGCACACCTCGCGGAACTGGACAAAACGGGCTACAGTGGGTCACCGAAAGAGAAAGTCGTTCAGTAATGCGTTGTAGGAGCAAATAAGTAAATAAAAAATTAGACTAAATAAATATATTAGGAAAAATGTATACGTTTATAAATTTACACTTGTAGTGTTAAATGTTGTTTTAAAGGCTGAAAGCTAGGCGTACCCGAGGTTGCTGAGAGGGGAAGGTCTTTTATATCTTGATTCAAGTAAGAAAACATTTACGACGACTTTTTGAACTCTATTGGAAACAAAAAATGTAGGAGGTTCACGGTCTTTTTTGAGATGCTGGCTTCTCTACATCGTGTCGTGTCGCTCTTCCTTTCTTCTTTTCAGGCATCAGTAGCAATTGTCCTTGTTTCCTGTGGCTCTATTTGTGTGTCGCGAGGTATGATGCGGCGGGAGCCAACAAGGGAATACATACTAAATTGACTCTGCTATAGGAGTAACTATGGTGTCAAATACGTTTAACATTCTTTTTCAGCATTAATTTTTTGAAAGTTTTGTCTGCTTGAGCCTCGGGGACTAGCTTTCTCAGGACTAATTATCACGACCAAACATACCCTAGATCGAGCTCAACATGGATGGAAGGAACCTGAAAAACATAAAATTAAAAAGCAAATAATTAAAATGCACTGTAGCCGCGAACGCACTACACAACACGGCGAATCAAGGTGTGCCCCCAAGGGGAGCGCGAAGGGGCTACTGTGCGTCGGAGTCAGGGGCGCAGGCAGGCAGAGCTTCCTTGAAAAGCGGGAAGCGGCGACGAGGCCTCGTTCTGCGGCGGCGGGCGATTGTCTCGCCCCGCAACGCAATTACGAGCGAACGGCCAACCGCCCGCGCGCCCCCGAGCGCGCGCCGCGACTTTCGAATGGCTCGCGGACTCAATGGCGGCGGCGGCGGCGGCGCGGGTGAGGGCACTGCCTTGGAACACGAGAAATCCCTTCCGCGCCTCTAATGAAGAGCGAGCGCCGCTGATGACGCGGACGCCCCGCGAAAGAAGAGGGCGAGGCGGGCACGGACATGATAGCGATGGCGGAGGAGGAGACGGGGAGAAAGACGGGGGGGGGGAAGGGAGGCCGGGGGAAGAGACGACGGCGGAGGAGGAGACAGCGGTCGAGGAGGAGCAGACAGGGGGAGAGGAGGGGAAGGCGAGGAGGAGGAGGCAGGGGAGGAGGAGGCGAAGGCGGAGGAGGAGGCGAAGCGGAGGAGGGCGAAGGCGGAGGAGAGACGAAGGCGGAGAAGGAGACGAAGGCGGAGAAGGAGACGACGGTGGAGAAGGAATCGGAGGCGGAGGCGAACACGAGGGCAGTGCAGGAGACACAGGCTGCGAAGGAGACGAAGGCAGAAGAGATTGTAATGACGGCAGTAGCACTAGTTCTATAATCTAGGAGGCGACCAGGAGACAAAATGGGTAGGGATGGTGAGCGTGTCAAGGACCGGGATCCACCGCGTGAAAGAGGTCAAAGGTTCCGAAGGGGGCGAGTAGCAGCGGGGGGTAGAGAGCGTCTAAAAAGCATCACGAGAGCGAAGGAACGAAAAGATCCCGCTAACCATTTAACCTCATCGCGCCAGAAAAGTTAGTCCCCAGGCACACCTAAAGGGTCTGGAACCATCCCGAGGGAGCCAGTGAATGCTTTATACAGCTGCTTTCAACTCCTTCCGGAGTTAACAAGAAAAGTAACGTTCTTAGTTTTCCGGTGTTAAACACTTCGAAGCTGCACTTTAGGGTGCACGGTCACTGGATGATATTCATTAACCGTATTCCAATTAGAGCGCTTATGAAGTTATTAGCGCACAGGTTTTAATAATCATCAGATATATTAAACACAAGGATACACGTTTTTTCTTTGAGACTTCTTACGACGAATTAAAAATTGAGAGTTAAGGATACTTTATCCTTTTAAACATGGTACGCGGCTGTAACACAGAAGAAATACTTTGTCGGAAGGGATAAAAAATTGCGATTCATATAGCATACATTTTATATTGCCTATGCTCGGCAATTAGCGAAAGTTAGAAGCCATATGATGTGAAGCGAAATGACCAAGTTGAGCGTTTATAACTTATTGATCTTAAAGAGGTCGACAATAATACCAAATAGAGATTTGCCTAGTGTTTTGAATGGAAAGTTAAGTAGAAACTTCTGTTAATTTGAGAGTAATGGTACGACCAAATAAAACGCCACAACGTAGCATACATAATGAATGCTACCAGTTCACACAATACAAAAGGTTTAAAAAAGCCTAACTCCAATGAAAGGTGATATAATTTTACAATAAGGACGTTTATCTTTCCAACTAATTCCAAGAATAATAACATTGACCTATGTAGGGTCGTACACAGGCGCAGTCGAAATAAGATTTTTCTTGTACTACACCAAATGACTGCTGAGCAATTGTAAACTATTTTCCACGAATAACAGTATGTATATAACACGTTCCTTCTTCTTCTTCTTCTTCTTCTTCTTCTTTTTTGTTTGTTTTTTCGTACGTTTTGATTCGTTGCTTTCTTTTCTTTTTTTGTCGGCTAGGCGTCCAAATGTAGTACAGCCTCATTGCAATGCAGTGTACGTCGGTCCACAATAATACTCTGTTAGCTGCCGCAACGCATCGCATCGCAAGACGTAGACCCAGTGGGAAGGCACGGAGCCCCGACTGAGTCATGGCCGAGGTCACCGCTGCGCCGTCCTAGGCCACCGGAAGGGGAATGACGTCATCGCTTCAAAGAAGTCACCGCTGTTCTACCTTCTGTGCACCGCCTGCTAGCGATCACAGTACACCGCTAAGAAAACTGAAGTATCTGAATTCAATAACCCTACAATCAATAATACGATAGGTCTCCGATACTGGACTTCAATATTACTTCTAAGAAAGTGTTAATTGCAACTTTTGACACGGCTGCACCCTCTGTTCGGAAAGTATTGGACTATTCTATAGAATCGAGGTTTAATCCTCAATCGACAAAATCGATAACAAACAGTATGTGAATTGTAAGAATACAGGAAATAGTTATCACTTGGTGATATTTGACAGATAAATAACTCTGAGATTTGTGCTTAGCATTTGTGATATTGAGTGTTTGCTTTCCATGCACTACCTTTTTCTTCATTAACTTCATGGTCAAAGAATAAGTATTATTTGCAAAAGAAATGATAAATTGTTTCGAAGTGTCTTAGTCACTACCAGATGGGTGTTTTTCAAGTTTTCGCAGAGTTGCATAAATCCTGAATTTCAAGTGAAAATGGAGAGAAAAACAATATTGCATTTGTAAACAACGGAGAGGCGAACATACACACCTTTTTAGTCTGAGTCGCGCCCAGCAAATTTAAAGTGCAAAGTTGATGCGCAGTGTAGTAGCTCGTAAGTGCACTCACCCTTTATCGAACGAGGAAACTTTGAACATTCGTAGAAACTCATACTGGTTGAACAGCCAAGTTCTTTAACCCCTAAAGACAATTACCGGTGTTTTATAATGAAGCACCATTCGTTTTTTCAATAGTTCCTTTCAACGCGATTTATTTGTTTCGCTCTATCCTTCCAGACGAACGTCTTTCCAATTTTATATCCACGTTGAACTGATTATACCCGAATAACCCAAGTCCCCATTTCTCCAAACAACTTCCTTAAAAAGCAAAACACGCGACAAAAAAGAGCTTGCAAAAACGTAATTTCACGAGCGAGCAGAAATCCACATAGCAAATCACATTGCACGGCACGTGACACGGCCTGACTCAGCGTGATCGTGATCGTGATTCCGGCAGTGCAGGCGGGTTGCAGCGTGACAGGGCGCCGCGCCGCGCCGGTCGGGTCGGGTTGGGTTGGGTCGGATCGGGCCCAGGCCTCCTGCAATGCAGCGCCTGCCGCGCCCGGCCGCCTGGGACCCGCGGCTGATTCATCGGCGGCATGCAAATCGGGCCCCCTTCCAATCCGATGCACTCGCCGCCTCCGCCGTCGAGACACCTCGTGTTGCTGCCGAGGGTACTGCACGACAACGGCACGGTGTACCCAGGTACGCACTGCCACCGCCAGACGTCTCCACTGGGAGGAGGGGGGAGCTTTAGAAACTAGATAGGTAAATCCGGATATTAAGTTAAAATTATTTGTTTTCTTGCAATTGGATAAATAAAAAGTTATAAAACTGAAGAGTGACGTCATGTACGCTGGCACTCGAGCTGCCAGGCTCTTCAGTATGAGAGATGATTTCCCTCTTTTGATTTCGAGTTGGATATAATCTGTAGAATGTGTCACATGGTAAATGGGCAATTAAAAACATTCGGTTGCAATTATTTGTGAATGCTTAAGACAATTTTTTGCCTCAAAACTGGACGACTGACTGTTCAGTTAGTGCCCTCATTCTTATTCAGTTTTAATCGTCGTTACGAACGCTGTAGTGCATAGTAAGAGACATAGACATAACGTGAACAGATGTGAGGTCTTCTATTCCTGGCGAGATGCTCAGAATTAAAATTATTTTTTTCGTAAATAGAAAGCATTACACGAAATTCGCAACGTTTAAATATTGCAATATAGATATAAAATCATTTCTTAGATGGCAATATCCAAAGAAGTTTGCATGGGAAATTCTGAAATCATATGAAATTCTGTGAAAACAAAGACATATTTATTTCACTAATATTTAACTGCATCAACAGAGATTAGAGAGACAAGGCTCGAGACAGCCTCTGTTATCAGTGGAGTTTGTTGATCATTTATTGGCCTTCTGGCTGTTATGAAGTATCCCCTTTGTAAATACAAAGGCAGGAAATTAAAGTAACAACCGCAAATATTCCACGCAAAATATTCGTTAACTCTGCGGTTATTTATATTGATTGTTTCAATTTTGTTCATATATTACCTCTGTTAAACAGTCCGGTTACACATTATTGTTTATATTTAATTAGTAAACATTAGATTAATAATTTACTATTCATTGGATAACAGAAGTGTCAATTCAGTCACGATGAAAATTATAACCTTATTTTCTCTCGAATAAATCACCAACAGCACAAAATTTTGATTCTCAACGAGATATCTAGGGGTTCTTTAAAGTTTAACAGCAAAAATACTCAACTATGTAAAAAGGATATCGAACAAACTTAAAGAATATGTCTGAAATATCATCAAAAAGTAATAACGATGCTTGATACGCTTAAAATTCCTTCGATTGAAATGCCCAAGAAAACACAAAGATTTATTTTTCTCCTTAAATCCGATCCTCCATTAAAAAAATTAGAACATTTATTGCTGACAAGGTGAAGGAAACGTGTTCCTTGCCAATAACCAAGAACTTTAACACAACTACGGGGGTAGGAGACGATCTGAATCAACAAAAAAATTGGACACGTTGATTTGGGAACGAATGCGTGAATCTTAATCTATTTGTGTCACGTCCTTCTGCATAAACGCAAAAAAGGAAATTGCTTTTCTTCTCTTTTAATAAAAGCGCAAAAATGTGTATCAAGTAGGAAATTATATGTTCTGCGACCACCGTTCAACGATTAGCGTTACATTGAAAGGCGACTAGAGACGATGGTTAGAGAAAAATGTGACCAGGAAAACCAATGAGCACTGCAAATTCAGCATTCAGCTCTTGACCCAAGAAATATCCAGAGTAAGCGGTATGCTCTCAATCTAAACAATTTCGCCTCGCAGCAAATTAATGACCAACCCGGAAAATGTAACACCTCAATATTGCAACCGCATGCTGAAATCATACATGTAAAGTAGGGTTATATTTGTCGTTTCTCAGTACAAATATTAATACAAACCACGTTTATATTTTCTTGTGCACACACATCAAGTACGTACTTTTATACTTGGTTTGAGCGAAATACAGACCGAACATATTTCGCGGACCCACAACCATTTCAACTGCTGGGTTTATTGCAGGGTTTCCAGAGCTGTATAGTAGGTAGACATTGTTTATGACCAGTGCAAAGGCATGTGATGGGTACCATGCTCATTTCTGGGTAGACGAAAGTGGAGTCTTACACCTTCACGTTCTTTCCCTTTCCGGGACTAGCAGTGCAGGATCGGAGAGAAAGACAGAGAGAGAGAGAGAGAGAGAGAGAGAGAGAGAGAGAGAGAGAGAGAGAGAAAATTAGCCTTACACCATTAGCCTTAACACTGCGTAATATTCTTGAATCATTATATCAATAAACTCAGCTCGCACGAAATAGAAAAGTTAGGGAATCGAAGAAGAAAATGGTTTATGTTGCTTTGATGAAACATCTTACTAAGGGAGAGAAAAACAGAAGTAGCAAAGAAAAAACACATCCAGGAATAAAATAAAAAGATAAAGGAAAAAGAATAGAAATGAGAAAGAAGAAATCGGTAAGATACAATCATAATTAATAATATATTCTTATAGACTTCGTTCAGATACACATTACACACGGGTTTCATAAGCCCACACTAATTATAAAGCAGATTAAAGCTCACCAAATTTTATCGTAACATTACGGAATACAACAATCGAAGACAGCGATGAATAAAGAAAGAAAAGATAATAGTAAAAATAAGTGTTACTCCAAAGACACACACGAAAACTTATGAAAAAACAACTTGGGTACAAAAATAAACAATTACAGAATTACCACTTATTAAAAGCAACCCTCGAATAGCTAAATTCAATATCCGAAAAGTTGCCTGAAGATTAAGAGGAACTTTTACTCCAGCAAGAAATGCTTTTAAAGCTCTCACACAATTTAATTCAAAACAGTGGGGGAATGCACTCATAAAAATACATGGAAAGTCATTGCCACCATCGCTCGTCGTGAACACTCCAGAATACTCTCTTTTTTATTCCCTACGTTAGAGCCGTCAATGAGCAAAATGAACGGTATCTAACAGCCAATATAAGATCTTCACTCGGATCGTATTCCCACAGTCAGGGACATAAACGAGACCAGCACAGCCACGTTTATCGCCGTGTCAGCGCACCGCAGCGGCGCCCGGGGCAAGCGTAGCAGCTGGCCGGCGGCGACGGCGACGGCGGCGGCGGCGGGCGCCGGTCGGTGAAAGTGGCGCGCTGCGTCGCCGCCGCCGCCGCCGCCGCCGCCGCCGTGGGCAAAAAGCCCAGCAGCAGCCAAAGCACGACCAGCGCCGCTACCGCTGCACCGTGTGGTTTGCCGTTTACACGCGAAGCTCTTTCTTGTTCCATCGGACTTCGACACGAGATTTCCGCGCCGGGGCCGCGACTTCAATCGGGTTTGCATGGAAAGCGACACGCGACAGTACGCTTCCCGCTAACTGCGATTGAATCAGTAATCGATACCTTACGTTACGCAAGTGGTTAACCGGATTGCAATTAGTTAGTTGATTGCCTATCCGAACTCAAAGACAGTCCCGTAAAAATGTTTTTCGGGAAGTTTCTCTTTGGAGGAGCACCCTGCGTACGCGTTTTGGCCTCATGTCATTCTTTTCAACATATTCGTAAAGTCACATGCTTTTTAGGTAAGTTTCTACAACCCTAGCTGTCCGTTTACGTACTACACTATGCGAGCGTATGCCAGAGAAACTATAGACGTGGCAACAAGAATTTCCAGGAGGGTTTAATTCAGGATAAATTCAACATCTCTCACTAGCAAATGTACTGTTAGAAATGCTACTCTACCCGAAACACATCTCGTTTAAAAGCCTCCAGACATGCAGTAGCAAAACAGCAAAACGTAGAGAGCAGCTTGCAAGAGTCAATTCGGAAGCAAATCCCAGACTTGCACAATGCAGTCAGCATCTCACTAAGAGCACGTCTACCGACAGCCCCCGCCCTCCCGCCGCCGTCCACACCCACCCGCAACCGCCACCGCAGAGCTGCGCGAGTTGTTACAAAACACGGCGGAGGCTGCGGCGAGAGCGCACGCAGGCAGGGCGAGCGAGCGAGCGAAGAAAGAGCGCGCGCGAGAGCGAGAGCGACGGAGGAGGAGCAGAGAACTCGTTCGTGTGAGCAGTTATGGCACCTCCGCCGCCTTTGTGTCCTGCCCGGCGCGCCGCGCGGGCTGGAGCGCCTCTGACGTCAGCATCTCGCAGCAACGGGAGCAGGAAACAACAACGCATCATCGCCGCCGGTGGCGCCCGCCGCGGCGGGTGGGAGGAGTCAGCTACAGCGGCGGTATCTCTTTATCTCCGCCCGCGCCGGACGGGTTCCGAGAGCAAATGTTGACCATCGGCCGCTCCGCAGAGGCTGGGATGGACCTCGGTGCTAAAGCGGGCTGCGTGATGTAGGTGACCGAAAATCATCCTTGCGCAGGAAGAAAGCGAACCAAGAATGCAATACGCAGAAATATTTGGGTGGCCCGTGGTGTAGTAGAGGTCCGTTCACCCTCCTTCCACCCCTGGATGCTGGGGTTCAAACTCTTGACCAACCCATGTGTTAAGAGAGGTGGATAAAGTGCGTATGCGGGAGGTTTTCTCGGCGTTCTTCCGTTTCACCTGCCGCTCAAAGCCACCATCGCTTTTGTCGTTAAAATTATATCATTTTAATATACCTATTCCAACATCATCATTTCAGATAAGGCTAAAAGAGCTACGGACTGAGGATCACTAAAAAGAAAACTTAAAAATCTCTTAAATTCATATAATACATACAAATCTTCTCACAGTCGATATATGTATCACCCACCGGATTAGGATATTTACGCAACTAAAACTTTCACTCCGAAAAAATTGCCAAAATCACACCTAGCACGAGGATTTCTAAAAAAAAGTCTAAAACCTGGTTTTCTAGGAATTTACTGCACGAAATGAAACTCACATGTTAAATGATAATGGCTTTCGTAAATTATAATGAGAAAACAATAATATTAACAACAAACAATATTGAGATACAAGTATACTAATGATTTTCAAAATAATACCTACTTTTAAAATTTACAGATGTTTCTCTGTTTTTCTATAATGGGTATGTTAGTGCTATCCCCAGACGCGATACGATTAAAAAATTTACATACACAACATTTAATTGGAGGCAATAATTAGAATTTTTAACAAAAAATGTTCTAAGGTAGTTGTAACTCTATCCATTACAATGGGATTGAGATAACGACAGAATGTCTCAATAGCACAGAACATCTCGTCGATCATTTTAAAAACTATCTTGTGAACACAAAGATGAGAATGTCGGGTTTCAATGAAATGCAGACACAAATGCGAAAACTTGACCAGTTCCATTTTTACTTCTTTGTATCCATGAGCCTGATCCCCTTCCATACTTATGAGTGATCTCCCTTTCAAAAGACAATAAACAACCTAAGTTCACTGCTAGTGCAACCCCGATGGAGAAGCTCCGATAATGTGACGTCATGTGAATTCACATCGTTTTAGGCAGCAATGAATGAAGTATAAAGCAGTGTGACTGCGTGTGTGAAAGGGTAAAGTTCGGGACGAAATGTTTGTGCTTCTTAAGTAAACGCTTAATTGAAGGAGAGAAAAAATGATTTATTTAGATAAAAATGAACCTGCTTGATCACAGATGGGAAGAAAAAAATCCCTCAAAGAATGAAGGAGTTCACATGGAGGAAGAGAGGAATGGAGAAAGGAAAGTCACATGCTAAACTAATATCTTGAATGAGATTCACACAGTTTCTCTGTTAGTTTTTAATGAAATTAAATTAGCAGTAAGCTATCAAAAATCAGATATCTTGAGTACATTTTTATTTCCGATAAGGACGTTTTTATTTAAAACAAATCTCGTGTGTTTACCTCTCAGCGTGAGAAATCAAAAGAAATTCAATGTTCGTTGACTCTCTACATGTGTGTACTATTAAGATAAGGACATATCTCGAAAAGGGCATTGCCAAGGAGAGTGGGTCGATGGACACAACGCAATCTGAAGGGGACAAACATCCGCTCTGGAACTCGAGGGCACAATTCCAGACAAATGGGACAATGGCACGCATACAATCGCAGGCTGCAAATTATGACTGCAATAAGACCTGCGCCGCAACACGAGGAGAAGATCAACTTCCGTCTTAAAGCAGCCTGGAGCTGCACAAAATAGTACTCGCACAATTGCTCGGGAGTATAAAAACAACACGATGCCCTGTAAAGGAAATGACGTAGGAGAAACGACGCGGAGAAGAACACGGGAAGTTTCATGTAAACCACGAGTTACACTTTCCTCGACTGTTTGTCCATCGAGTGGAGCAGAGGAGCAAGATGTAACGCAGAGACGTCGGGTACCGCCTCCCCTTCACCACCGTCTTCGCCTTCGCCGTCATCACCACTTTCCCCAGTGCCTTCGCCTTCGCTTTTGCCTCCGCGTCCCCATTCGCCACTGCATTCACCCCCCCCCTTCGCCTCTCCCTCCCCCTCCCCCCCCTTCCCTCCGCCTCTGAATCCCCCTTCGCATTCTTCTACGCCTTCACCACCACCTTCCCCAGTGTTTTCGCCTGTCCCTCCGCCTTCGCCTTCGCCTCTGCGTCGTCATTTGCATTCTTCTCCGCCTTCACTACCGCCTTCCCCAGTGTTTTCGCCTTCGCCTCTGCCTCCGCCTTCGCCACCTCCATCGCCATCGCTATCGCCACCTCAGCCGGTTTCTCCCTGGAACCTCTCATCCGTGAATCCGCCGCAAAGGCTGGCAGGGGGCGACGGCAACCGTTCTGGACCAGGTCGAAACACAAACCCAGAAATCTCGGGACAAGCGCCCGACTTGTCGGACCTACTTCGAGATAGCATCACCTTCGCGGGCACCTCAGACAGCACGCGCGCACGACCAGACGGAATCGATTCCAGTCCCAAGGGAAGAGCATGTGTTGCACAGCGGATATGGCTTTCTCATTTAGTAATTAAAGTACTCGAGCAATCTGTTTGTTGTAATAGTAGCTATTATTATAACGTTCGAAACAAAGTTTCTCCGCGAAGCACTAATGATATAATTACGTTAGGCCTTGTGGTATTTTTGTGAGTAAGACGTCGTAAATACGATTACTATACAATATATATCATATACATAATATACATATCAATCAGATTGTTTACAATTCGATAACGTATAACAGGCGCATGAAGGAACACTACGGAGAAATCCAATTTTTCACTAGAAATCATCAATAAATTGAATTATAACTTGAAATATCAATACTAAAAGCAAAATTTTCAAATTATTTGCTTTGAACGTGTAAAAATGTTTGTCAAGAAAAGAGGAAAACCCTATAATATAACTTCTATTTTAGATGTGTAATAAGAGTTACAACTAATAGAATATCTCTTCTCAAAATTTATTGTATTCAAGAACAACATACAAAATATTTACACAAAATACACATAAATCAGGAAGGGCATCCGAATTTAGACGAATGAACTATCATCTGAAGATTCTGCAATAACACACCTTGCAAATGCTCTAAAAAATGATGAAAGTACAAACGTCTTCACTGGGTGAACTGTCACCTCATCTGTTCCACGCGACGGAACAAAGCTCCTCTGAGGTACAGTGGGCGTTGCAGTGGGGTTTTGAGCGATCATCGAGACCTACAACCTCACGCCTCATTGCAACCCTTTGGGAAAGTGAGCACCCAACGATCATACGTCTCTGCGGAAATACAGTTATCTATGTGTCCCAAATACTTATCAATTAGAGATATCCACAATTACTTTCACCAATTACATAAAAAGTGGCGACCTTGGTACCTATACATGGAATTCACCTTTATATTTTAATCGAATATGACCGAAACCCCACACGCTTTCATTCTCTTACATTAGTTGGTTAACAGCAGAATTGGGTGTTCGATTTTTCACACAGCTCATGTGAAGAGAGTTGTCTCACAGGATTAAATATAAATTGTACATTAATTCCCATAAAGTACATTTACTGACAGAACCATCTAAAACAATCATATGTCGAACCAACATAGACCCTAAACTGACATCGAGAAATCATTCACGGTCGTGCAATTTACAAAAAGATTGAATTTTTTAGCACATCATTTTACACACTTGCACTTTGATGGGTCACTAAAACAGTGCCATTTGTACATATTTCACATATTAACTTTATTCCATTCCATCTCTACCTTTGACGTAGGATTATAACCATTCCAGCAAAACACCGAGAGTACATAATACAATGAAATGTTTTAACACCCCAATCGCATTTTTTTTACCGAAAACAATTTTAGCAACAAAAAAAATCTTGGCGTTAAATAAAACGCGGCGGCGACCTGCGCCCCCGTGCGGCACCGCTCTGCAGCCCGCGAACGACCGCGCCGCGGCGTCCCCGTGTTTATAATTAGAGGGCGGGCGCCAACGCAATAATGGAGCGCCGCACTGTCGATTGGGCGCGCGCTAATGATCGTTACACGCGTTCGACACGAGCCCCGCGTGAGTAATTCGCCCCGAATTTTCCCGCAACGCGCGCCCTGGGTGCGCGCACCGCGCGTGGAAGCGCCGGCCGCGATGGCGGAGCACAATAGGCCGCAATTGGTCAAAAAATATTTTTTTTTGGCGAGCGGGCCGTCACCAGGTGCCGTCGCGACGCAAAGTCCTCGGTGGGGAAAGGGAAAGGAAAAATTAAAAAAATACAAAAGCGTAGAATAAATAAGCAACCAAGTTGTTTTTGTAGTTGTCTTGTTGTTTGCAATGTTCACTTCCATTTGCAAGTGCCGCGGTTCAAATCCCGGCAGACCCACTTGGAATTTGTAATGGGTAAAATGGGTTCGCGGCAGGTTTTCACGGATTCTTCCACTTCCCTTGTCTTTAATACCATCATAATTCGTAACATATCTTATAATCGTCCCGTTACAATTATTGACACTTTCGAAGTATGATCATTAGCCCTAGACTCTGGCATTGTTGTAAAGAATAAAGAAAGCACGTCTAGGCTGTGGTAATAGTCTGTTGTTCGTCTGCGAATAGAGCGAATCGCGTGGCATTCTCTTTGGCATCATGTGGGCGCCCTGCGCTACCAAATGTGTTTTTGACTCCTATACTCTCTGTCAGGGATTGACCCAAAACGGCCCCGCTCATTTTAACTGTTAATAGATTTAAAGAAACTATGCCGAGAGTTCTAAGACAGGAGTCTCGCTACAATTTCGGTTCAAATGGTTGTGGTTTCTGTTTTCACCTCGGCCGTGACTATTTGCGTTTGTTTTTTCATTTCTCATTCACATCCTATCATATTAATCAAATATCATGAAATCGTTAGTAATGTGTTTCACTTGTTTGGTACAATGTTATTTCAACATTATTAAACAGAACAAATAACCTGAAATGAAACAGAAATCTTCAACGAAGTTCATGGTAATCTGCATTTTTCATAATCTTTTGTTTCGATGGAAAAGTAATTTAATTGGGCACATTTGTTGACACAGTAAGATCAACTCCTGCATTTTAAAATGAAATGTTCTGAACAACAAAGAGTTATACTCTATGACTTTTTGGGGATAAGTAGCATTCTCAAGAAAATGTTCCTTGAATACATGCCTTGAAATAACAGAGCGGCTGAGTGTAGCCGAGAGTCTTCATTGCTGCTGACTCTGCAGCGACTGTCGCTATCTGGAGAAGAATTCGAGCGACCGGCTGCTCTGATAGGTTTTTCCGTAGTTTCTCCAATTAACACCAGGCAAATGCCGGAACAGAACTCTAACAAGCGGAGCATGGACCGAACGAGATCTTACCTTCCTCTTCCATCCTCCCGGCTGGGGCCATGTCCCAATGAAAGAAAATACATGGAGAGAAAAATCCTCAGTAAATGTATATGGTCGGTGCCGGATTTCACCAACCGCTGAGGAAGGAACACCGTCACTTCCCGAAAAAACATTCACTACATTAACGGGACTAATGACCTTAGCTATTGACGTGCCGAAAAAATCAATCAATCGAAATAATAGAAGATTAAATTTACGCGCCCTCGGTGCAATTCCGAACCACTGTGCGGTGGCGGCGGCAGTTTTCCGCGTGGCTTTGCGCGTCGTGCCGCCAGAGAGCGCTTCCGCTCGCACTGCCGCCGCCGCCGCCGCCGCCACGCCCGTGGTGCTATTGGATTTTTGCGATCATTTTGCGGGTATTCGGAGTCGATGTGGGTTGACTGGCGCGAGGAGACCTGTTGGTTGCAGAGGGGAGGAGTAAAAAAGGAGATTGAATGTTGCAGCTGAAAATACGATTCGAGCTTATTAGGAGCGTTGATATGCGAGTAGCGCATATAGGACTGAGTGAGCGTTGAAATTGTGGGGTGGAACTTGTTTGAATTTGTGGAAATGTGATTTGCGGGAAGGATTCCGGATGAAAGGATGATTTTCCATCTCGCGTTCTTTTCATTTTCTCCGCGGTCACCTCCAAATAAAATGACATATCTTATTCTTTACATACCAAACGATCCATACTTTAATATGATATTAACTATTCACCTAATAGAGTTCCTATGTGGCTTGAAATATTAGCAACTGAAACTTACATTTCAGTTCAAACAAAACATTAGAGGGATTCCATTTTTGTAAAATTTGATATTTGTAACTGAACTAGGAATGTGCACTTTATTTTCGGTATCACACACCAATAATTCAAAACGAATGAACTGAAGAAAACTCATTTTTTGACGGCCTGGATTGCCGAGGTCGCTAAGGTTGAAGTGCCGTAGCAGCCTCAGCTCCAATCTACGGTCGCAGTTTCGAATCCCGTCTCGGGCATGGATGTTTGTGTGTTTGTGTTGTCCTTATGTGTTCTCCCTAGTTACCCCCACAGTTAAAACAGCGCAGAGGTCGCTAAATGACCACGTTGTTGAGAAGCGACCAATAAAATTATTAAAAAAAAACAGTTTTCGAAAGCTCACCGATATTTCATACTTGTAAGAATTCTGTAATCAATTTGTTGGAAATTATATATATTCTCTATTTAGCATTGATCCTTACTTCCTGTTATCTGTTCGAATAGGAAAATCATCGGCTAAAGTCGTCTTCTGGGAATGTTCTGAAACGTAATTGGATAAGGTGTACGCCTGTCCCTGTGTGCCCCACTTCTCTGACCTTGTTGGTGGGTGACATTTGCCTCGTGAGGTGTCTATCGATCGTCGTGGTGGCGTGCGCAATCGATATTTCGTGACCTTCGTGGCACGCGGGCGTTCTGGAAACAAGTGCGCGGCAGCTGCGTTTCGAAGACGGCCGGAGCGTTCCAGTCGCATGCGACGCGTCCATTTGTCAACTATTATACGACTGGCCCACGGTGCTGCAATTTGCGGTCGTAAGTTTTGTCGTAAATAGCGAAGCGCTAGATGTGAACCAGACTGTTGCGGCGATGGTTGCACTCCTCGTAGTGAAGGGAAGGCTTCGGTAAGGATCGATGCTGTATGATTCAGTCGCAGTCATGGGCGATTCTACTTATGGATTTAAGGGAGTGGCAGAAAAGTATCTTATTCGACATGCTATCGCTTTATAATTGAATCCTACATTTTCAAATAAAGGAATTCATTTCCATTATTATTCGCATTGTTATGCGGAGGTGCATTAACATTAGTGTATGACGATATAGTGATTATATGCTTCCATTGCAATATTCATTGGGAATTTTTCGAAAACATTTTCACGTATTTTCTAATGAGCTAACGCAAACTAATGGAAACACATTTCTCAATGAATACTTATTGAACACGGATGCAAACGAACCAACAATTCATGTTAACATGGTGATGTATGATTACAAATACTTGACTTCAGATTCACCCACGAGTCCTTGAGTCACTCTTACAAAACGTTCTTGATCCAAAGGAAAATGATATGAAATAATTTGAGCTCACACAAATTTCTCGTTTATTAGTTACATACAGATTCATAGTTCCGAGCAAAAATCGATCTTGAATATATATGTTGTCATCTCAAGGAATAAAAGTTCGCGTCACAAGTAGTACTACTCGTCTATCAAAATTCTCGAATCGCATTTGCACAGCTCAATTGTCTCGTACTCTACGCCCTCTGCTGCAGACGGTCATCGCGCATACTGCTACTCGGAGGTCGCACAGCTGAAAAACAGGCAACAGCAAAAAAGCAGCTGCTGCGCCGTCGTTTTAGTGTCAGTTTTAGAGAAGGGTTTGATCTGCGTGACTCATGAGTACGAGCAGTGAACGAGTTGTTATTTTCGCAAACATTTCCAGGTTTTTTCCCTTTCGATATTGGGTTGGTTAATGGGGGGCTTGGAATGTTTCCAGAAGGCTGTGCCAGGCGACACTCGTCATCCCTGTCTATCGTGCGTCGCAGTCCGGGCGCTCCAACGTCGTCTTCCATATTTTTTTTCTCACTCTTAAGTTTGAAACACTCCTTGCTACTCATACGAAAGTTTCTAAACCACCTGAATGGCTGAAAACAGCGGATTTTTCAACGCTTACGCGAAAAATTTGAAGAATTGAATCACAGAGAGCGAAATGACGGAAGACAAAAACTTGATTTGAAGAGATTCCTCCCATAACAATTCTCATCATTTGAATCGTTAAATGAATACTTTTCTTTGAAATTTTATTCCTTTATTTGTCATTTTATAATTTCATAAACGATAAATAATTAATCCTTCTCACTGAATAAATTAATCATTATTTATTCTGAGAATTTTCCTTCGCATATTCCCTATTTGTACTTACATACAACACGCAAGCACTGCGCAATTGTTTCTTTCACCATCAGCTTACATACCTGAAACAAAATTCATATGTGTTAGAGATGATATATACTAAATATACAAATGTGGTTTCTATGAAGGTATTAACAAATTGAAGAAAAAACACTGCAACTTTAGTGTAAAAAACGTGCAAACGTTCGTACATCTGCAATCTTTGGTAAAAAATGTATCTGAACAGATGCGGGCGCCCGTCTCCTTGAAATAATTTTTATATGGTACTAAATATTTATTATTATTATTATTATTATTATTATTATTATTATTATTATTATTATTATTTTGAAACAATTACCGAAGTAGCTAAACCAATTGTTTTGGATTCAAGATAAAAATAATCATAAAAATATAACTCTAAATGCAAACGCAACTCCGAAAGCAAATGTTTTGTGGGGCGAAATACTGTATCTGCAGGGTGACGAGTTCACATGCAAATGGTACATGGCAGAGATTTTGTGTGAAATTAGTTGTCGAGCTGAAATTCTATCTACCGTTTGTTCCATCTGCAAAACGAATACTGCACATTCGTTTTACAGGTCATCCGATTGCATTTGCTCGCGGTTCTATCTAGTACCTCGGTTAAAATGCCAAACGCAATGCAACGAGTATCCACACTCATTTAGACACACATCATTCTGGATGAAAACAAGTTGAAAAAGCTGAATTTAACATTAATCCATTTCAAACTCACGTGGTACACATTTAGGTACTGTTTTCTGAACAGCTGTCAGAGAAGCGATGGCGCTCTAAGCTTGATAACGGACAGCTGCGAGCGTTGGGAGTCGGAGTCGAAAGTAAAGAATAGGAACAAAATGGCAAGATTAGACAGCGAATGGTAATATTACAAATCATTGCACATGTTTGAGAAAAAAATATCATGTTCAATTACACGACTATCAAGGGCTGTCTCCGAGACGGTAAGTAGATGCTTTCAAGTAGAAACTGAGATAGTCAAAGCGATGATTCATTTCAAATAGGGGGAGATTTGCAGGAAATCTACAAGGCATCAGAGTAGATGATACATATCTTTAAATACCTCTTAGTTGGGCCTTAATCTCAAGGAGGTCATGGATGACGCAAGCAAGAGTACTTGTACACACACACACACACACACACACACACACACACACACACACACACACACACACACACACCACCACCACCGTCAGTTATTCGTAGCCGTCAACGGTGCTCTTTTTTAGACGAAATTATTTAAACCGAAATTTGACTAACTTCAATATTTCGATCTTCTGCAAATGTTGGTATCAAATACTAAGTAGTTACTCCAATTACGGTGTCTCTTACAAAAGTAGTGTCGTTGCAGGTGTTGTTCTAGTAATTCGAGATCTCCGTCAAATTCGATGTCATTCTTCAACCCCATGTCATACGCAACACATTGTTTACAAAGACCCTATATACTCTTTCGGTTGAGTTTTGATTGTATATAAATGAGAGGGCGACCTGTATGGCGTAGAAAACGACTGAATCCTTCTGCCCCTGGGTTATGGGTCCCTGGGTATGGATTCCTAGCGACTTTGCGTGGAAGTCTACTCACCTCGTAACCCAACACTGTAGTACAATTTCTTAGTTCTTGGTCGCGTCAACCCTTTCGAGATGGACACAAGAAGATATAGGAGTGGCACTAGAAGAAGATATACGAGTGGCAATAGAAAAAGATATACGAGTGGTAGTAGAAGAAGATGTAGGAGTTGTAGAAGAAGATGTAGGAGTGGTAGTTGAAGAAGATGCAGGGTGGTAGGAGAGAGAGAGGGAGAGGGAGAGGGAGAGAGAGGGAGAGAGAGGGAGAGAGAGGGAGAGAGAGGAGAGAGAGGAGAGAGAGAGAGAGAGAGAGAGAGAGAGAGAGAGAGAGAGAGAAGAAAATCCCGGACAAGGAGAGCGAGTGGTAACTGAGAGGGGCTCGGCGAGGCGCGCCGTGAAGGAAGAGAGCCGCGCCCACCGCGCCGCGCCCCCGCCGCGCACCGGTTTCGCAACCTTTCCCGCTTCCTGGGCGCCCGGGGCGGTCGAAGGGGGGCGGCGGCGGCGGCAGAGACGCAGGTTGCAGACCGCGCCACGCAGCCGGTCGCCGCCTATTCCGGGCGCCCCGCCGCGCCGCCAGAAATAGCCGTGAAAGCGCTCATACTGGGTCAAGCGAAGGGACGAGCGGCAGGTTGGTGACTGTCACGACTCGAAACCTCCCTGTCAGGTGGCGCCAATGATTTGGACACACGTGGAGGGGAAAAAGCGAAACGCACTCTTAAGCTGAGTTGAATTGGACATCGTAAAGGGACACAGGAAACACAGTCAGAAAGTATTACAGGACTTCAAAGGGGGGGCTGTTGAAGACGAACACACGTGGAACAAGAGAAATGTTAAGAAGTAAAGGGAAAGATACGTGATAAGAGCACTTTTATAAATGACGAACGAACAGGAACATTAAAGCAGACGACTCAGCTACTGACTTTTTTTTTATTGTTTCCCCTCGGCAGAACCTCTAAGGAGGCGGGATTTATTTTCTACTTAGATGTACAGAATGCTGCCTAATGGCTTAAGCAGTTAAGAGGGAGAACTTTAAACTAATTGTTTAGTTAATAAGTAAGCGCTTTGGCATACCTAACTTGAATGTAAAAAAATAATTGTTTTTTTTTACTACATGGTCTCCTGTCTTCTTTCTCAGTAACTTTTTACATACCTTTTCATTCACGCATCACTCATACTTATTTCATTATATACATTACAATTTATTCATCCCAATCACTCACGTTGCACTACACTACACTAGAGAACGTAACACACTGTGACTCGCCATGGCACTGACTTGACTAAGTGTCCGTGGCACTCAGGCCCATTCGGAGGCGTGGAAGGGGAGGCGAGAAGTTGCGTTTCCCGCGCGTCCCTCGGTGGATGGCGAGTCTTTCCCCTCTGCGTTCGGCTGCTTCCGCTTGCTCGCACAAGGTAGCAACCGCGTCATGGGGCAGCGCGCGGAAGGTGAAGGCGACGTGTTTCGGTCCCTTCCGTAAATAGGACCGACGTGTGTCGCTGTTCGCCTCTTGACCGGAGTCGCGTACGACGCGCGGTGCCTTCGGACCCAGTGCTTTTGCAAGCGCCATTGCCGATCGTCTTTGAAGCTCCGGCAAGAATTTTTTTTAGCTACTGACTGTTGTATTAGAACGTTTCTTCACACGTAATCGCATCAAAAAAGCATTCAAGATGAAAACAATTCAAGTTAGTAAAGTGCATCAAAAAATCAGGTTGTAACTTGTAGAAATCGTTTTGTAACTAAACAGAACAAAGGTATTATAATACACCCAACAAAGAAGCATAAGACTTCTTATTATTTTATTTTCTTGCAATACAAAGATGCATACTCAATTTAATTACGTGAGGATCAAAGCCGATTTTTACGAATTTAAAAATAAGCGACAAGATGCTACTACGGCACTATATGGGGCTCAAGGGAACAGAAATGGCGACATATATGAAAGGAGACAGAATTCGAAGAAAATGATGGAATGTGGTAACAGAGGTAACAAAAAGGCCCAAGGATCTAATGGGCCGGTAACTTAATGCGTGCAAGTTACGAAGGCCCGGAATACCACAGAGCGGAGCGGAAGCGCAGGCGAGTGGGTCACTGGCGTTAGCAGGCAGCCAAAGGGACGTCAAACCAAACGCGTTCACCTCCCTACCTCCTCGTGGCTAGCGCAGGTGTGGAGCCAGAGCGCTACGGCAGAGGGTGGCGACCCACCGAACAACCACACCTGGCGGTGGCACCGCGCTCCACTGCCCACCAGCTCAGGCTGCCGCGCCGCCTCGGCCCTACGCGTCTACGCCCACCCACGCCCACGCTCGCCGCTGCTCGCACGCACATGGGCGAAACAGAGCCCGTTCTTAAGGAACCGATTGTCTTTTGTTAAATACATTTCTGTCAAATTAGCTAGCACAGCCCAATAGTTGAAAATTTGTGGTCCTTGAAAAATAATGGCCGTTAGATACCATTAAAAAAGATTACATTTACTTATTTTCAGATACTATAGTCATAAATATTTTATTACGTAGCACTGATAACTACGCAAAAACATACATACGTGCATACATACTTACATTCACACTACTTATATACTATATTTTGTGGTTATCAAAATCACAATTAAATGAAATTCTTCTCTCTTTGTATCCACCTCTCTTTGTTTTCTTGCTCTCAGAATTGTCCAGTTTTCTTGCGTTCCCTTACTGCGATCTCTTTCCTTTTAATCCCTGCACTTATTGAATATTTTCAATTTTGCAAATAGACTTTATAAAATAAAAATTAATAACTTTTCGTAATTTCATTTACAGAATCATTAATAATTGAGTCAAAGAATGTAGATATTAATTTGACCTTTCATTTAATAGTAAATTTTGGAAACTGAAGAATTATCATACAAATGATAAAAATCACAAAATCATAAATAAATATATTTGTAATCCCATAATACTAGAGGTAACGAATTTTATTCCGAAAAATCAAATCAAATAATTGTTTATACATCCAAAATAACGTGATTCTATTAATTTTTTGTAACATATTAAACTTACTTGTATTTTGGAACCGTAACACTGTTCCCACGACAAAAGAAGTTATGATATACTACTTAAGAATAGGATACTATTTAACAAAATGTTTATTTAATATTTAAATTAAAAAATAACATGACCGAAAAGAACAAATTTAGTTTTTAAAGGACTGGACAACCCTATTTCCAAGCGTCAGCATCGCTAAATTACTGTCAACGCCAAATCTTCAGGTTACGCCCCACAGTTTCCGGTGGAGAGGTTACAAATCACGCTCCCACAAAACGAGCTACAAATAGAAGCTGTGACCACACAACTGGAATATATAAGCGTCAATGATTCATTCTGTAAGCAAAGATCTCTCAAAATTATAACACAAATGGGTTGTCAGAAGAAATACAGTTTCTCCACTAAATCTTCATCACCCAGATACATAATACAAGCAACAGCTTGTTTTGAAGGCATTTTGAAAACACTCGGATTTCTTTAAATGTCCCCAATATTTCACGTATCTACTGCTCGTACATCACTTCTCCTATAATAAAACATAATAGTAATTCGCTAGCACAATATCCAATGATATCCACGTCATTCCACAAACATAGATTCATTTGTACTGTTATATAATTCATCCGTGTCACATTTTCGACCATATTCGTTCACAACTTCAACGAGAAGTATCTACAAAACAATGCGTTTTTACCAGAAATGTACGTGGGTAGACCTCCCCAAATCAGAGCTCCAATCGCATCCAAATGAAGGGTGAAGGGCGCACGCCAGTGTGGTTCGATCGACCACGAAGCGTGACAATTTGGGCCACCCAGCCGTCCGTTCGCGCTTCGACAGCCGGGAGACAAGTCGGCGGTGGTGACACGACGCGCCGTGACGTGGCGGAGTGCGAGTGGGCGTGGCGCGGCGTGCCGCACAGTGGGTCCAAATGACATCAGAAGCGCACACCACACCGTACTATTTCTGCTGTTGCGAAGCAAACATTCTAGCTTAAGATATTTCAAAGTAGCCCACCCCAGTGATAAGGACATTCTAGAAACCCGAGTTTGCGGCTTCTAGCCCACCGATGGAACAGTGGATTTTGAAAGGGGTGAAACATTCCCAAAGCCCCTTGTCACGCCTGTGGCTGGGGTTTTGGGCAAACCTAATTTTAAATAGGTTTTTAAATTAAATCCTCCGACAATTCCCGTCTTACGAAATCCCATACTCGCTCACCCACAGATCGATAAAATTAACGATAAATTGAATGAAATAGTTTTTGGCAAGATTGAATACGTGACGAACATAAAAACATCTCATCATTCAGCAATGAACACATACAGTAATCATATATTTAAAAAAATACCAAATTCAACTAACGTTTTATTTTCTTACATTATTTATTTATTTATTCATTTATTTAAAAGGAAACAAATGAATAAAAAGTAAGCAACCGACCAATAAAATTATTTTAGTTCATTTTTTTACTTTTTATTTACTTGCATACTTTTCATTAATTTGTTAATTTATGTATTTATTGGTAGACTCCAAGTGTGTTCCGGGAGACACAACACGCTCGCGCCACGCCACTGCGGCTCAGCGTGGCGTAGTGTGGCGCGGCGCGGGGTGGCGTCGCGGGTGGGCGTGGCGCAGAGGCGGCGGCGACGCCCAACAGCCTCGGCCCGCGCGCGCGGATTAACATGTGTCGGCGCTCCCTCCGCGCCGATTGTTCGCCGCCGTCTGCGATTCATCGCGAGATTAAAGGCCGCAGCGTCCCTGGCTGGCGCTTCCCACGCTCACCGCTGCCAGCCGAGTTTCGGAGATTGCTTTCTGCGTAAGAATAGCCCGTGCTTTGTAAGGTAACACATGAAATACAACCCGCTGGCGGATTATGGTTTTAGATTGTATCCAAAACGATATTATTGCGTCGCGGAAATGAATTTGAGATAACAGAAGTTCAGCGTGGAACAGTGTAGCCTTATTCTATGCCTTTTTGTGTTTAGTTTCAGCAGTCGATTAGTTAATGACATGCACGGTTAGTTGATTATACCAACACCACCTAGATACTATATCTATATATCTGTATATCTAGGTGGTGTTGATTATACCTACGTAATGCAATTTATATATGGCAAGAAATCGATAAAGACATGAAATTAATACGGTAGATAGACTTTAGCAACAGTTTTTTTACACTTTTAGATAATGACTTCATCGATCTGGGTGACCCTCGTGTAAGCATTAAAAATCCAATGGCGAACTTATTAATTATCGATTGCTTACAAGGTGAATTCGACAATCTAAGTAATTAATATTCGTCATTCATTAGTAAACTAATCTGATTAACTTATCTCTGCTACGTGCAATTACATATAGCCCCCAAACATCTTCCAATACAGCTCTACCCAATCCAAATCTTCTCACTACATTAACCGCATCACTGCAGATACCTTGCTCCATCACTCACAGTTCATCAAAGAAGCAGCGCGAGTGCGGCGGCCGTCGCTGCAGCCACAGGGCGCGATCACCGCTCACCCGCGCGCCCTCCCGTCCGTTCGTCCTGCCCGTCCACCCCGTCCACCCCGTCCACCCACCCGCCCGCCCGCCCGCCCGCCCGCCCGCCCGCCCGCCGCGCCACGCCACGCCACGCCGCAAGGCCGGCCGCCGAGCATAAAACACGGCCGGTCGCCGTCAACCAAATTGAAAAACATGTCGAGTAATTATTCACGAGCGGCGGCGACAGAGGCGTGCGTGTTTTGTCAACGGCGGAGGCCGCGCGACACGACGGAAGCGCTCTCACCCCCCCCCTCCGGCCCCAACCGCGCTCCCGACGCAGCCCTGTTGCCGCCAGCGCCTCCGGCCAGGAGCGCAGCTGCTTTTCTGGAGAACGCGAGCGAACGTTTGCTCTCTCCGCGCACGTTTTCTGGAGTTGGATGTGAGAGGAGGGAGCAGTTTCGTCGTTTTCTCGGCAGTATTATCAAATCATATTCAACTCTATGGTGAAAGAGACTGGTAGGGATTCCAAAACTCAAGGAAACGAGAGAAAAGATTCTTCGCATTGCGACATCTTCTACCACCGTTTCTGTACTCATGTTTCTGTTAGTTTACTGTCAGTTTAGTAGCATATAAAGGAAACTTTCAAAAAAGGAAGTTTAAAAAAAAGAGGGTAGTTTTCACCCATAGATTTGACATCGTATTTCACACAAAAAATAAACACTCCACTATCTCTGTAATATCCTGATAGTAATGTTGTGTTTGTACCCTCATCATTTAAAAGATCCATCCCTTCCTTCCACCCCTACCACGCATTTAAAAAGCAACTTTCAGATAATTGTGGGATCACATTATTATTCCAATGATTCTTTTTATTATTATTATTATTATTATTATTATTATTATTATTATTATTTCTAATGTTGGTACATTAGTAATTAATTCAGAGTAAACTAACCATTTTCATCTATATTTTTTCATTAATATTGCATTCTATATTCACATTGATTTTGCTGTAAAAATATAGTCAATTACTCCTAGAGGAACACGACACAAGTTTGGAAGGCTTTGGTCTGTGATGTTTATACTAACAGTGTGTCACAAGCATTAATATTGTTTCTACGATATTATATTCCTTGTGTATGATTGTGAAATCAAGAAACGATTTTGTCAATTTGATTTAAAACTGAAATCTTAAATAATCGATTCAGCGATATACTGGCATCTGTGAGCGTGAAGACACAGAATAGAACAATGCGTCATTACTGACCTTCAAGAATGTTTCCACGTGTTTCATGCTTTGCCCGGAATGCTATTGAACTTGGTAGTTACCGAAAACAAAGGTCAGCCATTCAGCTATGCGTTAGATCTTTTCAGGGCGATTAGAAGTCTTACGGGTTCTGCTGCTTTAACGGCCATTCTTAGAACGTTTTGGCGTTCCTAATTTAAAACGAATCCAGCAGGAGAACTCAAGAGCACACAAGCGAGACTTTTTTGATTCTCTCCACCAACAAAAGCTAAAAATAAATGTGACTATTAACCTTCAAGACGTAATTAGTCAGGGATAAATCCAAACTTTGGATGGCAACAGGCGCATATCTTTTACCTTTTCCAATGAAAACAGTTGCAGATGAAAGAAGAAAACTATTTTGAAGAGTATTATCTAAATAAACCGATCAAACTGCTTTTCACAATAAGGAACACACAAACACTCCCACAAATGTCTTCAAAACTGCGGGTAATCGCAACAACTGCCCGACCGGTACCCAATGTGGAATACATAGTCCGGTCTGATAAATTATAATCGAGTTTACAGGGCTCCAAATTCCCTGGATTGCAGCGTGGCGACGAGAGTTGTTACGCGGTCTCCGCTAATAAAACGGCGCTCCCGACAGAATACAGAGCTGGCAAATTGATTGCCGCCGCTCGGTATTTTATTCAGGACCCCCTTATCCGGCGGCAGCTGCCAGCCTCCGGCGCTGGCTCGCTCATCCGCCGATAGCGGGCGATAGTGGCGCGCCCAGCGGCCGATCGCCGATTGTTCGCGCGGGGACTCGCTCGACAGCCGCCGCCGCCGCCGCGCGTCGCGTCGTTTCAAAGGACCCCCGCGGGACGCCCCTCGGGGGCTTTCAAAAGAGGAAAATCAAATAACGATAATAGAATGTGCGGGGAATGATATCCCCCTATCGTCATACAGAAAACATGCAAACGGTGAAAGGGAAGATGTAGAGTAGGTGTTACGATATGAAAGAAAATTGAGTGAATCCAGACGAAACTTTTGAAAGCTACTTCGTTACGCCACCGACAAGATCAGTATACGGTAGTAATAAAAGAACCGTACGACCTAATCACTTACTGGCCGAAATGTAGCAATCGAGTTATAGGTGTTAAATTGTTGCCGTGGATAGCAATGCATACGTGTTGCTCTGCATCAAACACTTCTCACGACAAGCCGCTGTGCATTCCTTTTATTGGTTTAAACAACATTGAAATTATGAAGGAGACAATGTGATTTTCTAAATAATTACCAACACAGCTTCAGGTTTTTAATAAGTTACACGGTCTGTTCTAATGTTATATTCATTCACACACGTTATTCACGTCTTTCCATTCTCACGCACTCTAGCTGTTCGGTTTTCTCAGAGGACCGATTCCGGACTCTCAGAGTTCATCCCAAGCGAGCCGCGGACGGAAGAACGGAAGGCTCTTTAGGAACAGCGCCCAAGAAATAACAGCTGTAGGCAGTTGTTGGGCAAGCACATACAGATCCACATGGAATATTTGGATCAGAGACAACACGGTAGGTGTGCAGCGAATGTGGTTGATATGTTGAATGATATAGAGAAATGGGAGAAAAATGCTTTTAAATCAATATCAAGTCCGTTGCAATGCACAAATATATTAGAATAAATGTGGGATTGGCGAGGCGATCAGAATGGAACGGGGCGAGTCGGGGATGTCATAAGTAAGACACAATTTATTTCGATGTCGAATTCTCTTGAAATATGTTCATTAAGATAAAGTATATTATGTAAATTCGCGTAAGTATACTATTACTATCTTGATAGGATATCAAATGCATGCAATTTAAACACGAAATAACGCTAATTTTTTTAATTGCAGAAAGCGTATTTTTGTGCTGCTCTAAGATGAAAGGCATTGATATTCACATGTCCTTTGCACCTTTCATTAAACTCGTATTTCATTGTCTTTTACCTTACAGAACCTATTAACTCTCCAATATCCACACAAGATGATGGTTTTCCTTGTGTAAAAAGCAGCAAGCTCAGTCGTTTCCATTACCTGTGCAGTTGATTTCACTCACTCTAGGGTCGCGTCTAGTTAGTGGAGGCGCGCACAGAGCGCCCCTAGCAACGAGAAGCGCTCGACCTCGCGTGCGGGCGACGACGGACGTCGAGAGAGGCCGGGAGACGAGGGACGAGCGGGCGGGTGGGTGAGTGGGCGACGAGGAGGGTGGCGTGAGTGACGAAGGGAGCAGGGGCGGGCGACGAGGGGCGGGAGGACGGTGAACGAGGAGGGCGGGCGGCGGAGGGCGGGCGAGTGGGCGGACGAGCGGGCGAGCGGGCGGGCGGGCGAGCGGGCGGGTGCGCGGGCGGGCGGGCGAGCGGGCGGGCGAGTGGGCGGGCGAGCGAGCGAGCGGGCGGGCGAGCGAGCGACCGGGCGGGCGAGCGGGCGGGCGAGCGGGCGGGTATGGGCGGGTATGGGCGGGTATGGGTGGGTATGGGTGGGTATTTTGGGTGGGTGGGCGGGCGGGCGGGCGGGCGGGCGGGCGGGCGGGCGGACGGGGGAGTGAGTGAGTGAGCGTGTGGGTGGGTCAGTGGGCAGACGGACGAGCGTGCGTGCGTGCGTGCGTGCGACGAGGTCGGGCGCACGATGAGGCCGGGCGGGCGACAAAGCGGGATGGCTGGCGGGTGCTTTTGCGCTGACGGCGCTGGCGATCGCTTCCTCTTTACGATGTGGACGTGCCCCACACAGCGTCACACCCTCCCCTCAGCTCCAACATCGCGAAGCGACTACGCAGCCGGTTTAATGCAGCTCCCAACTTGATACCATCCATTCTACATTAATTTTTTTTTCTAGCGGTAGTTCTGAGCAAAATTTTTTAATGAAGCAACACCGATCATTGAATTTTTGGCCTCGCTTCCAACAACACCATTAAAAATCCGCGCAGTCTACGAAGCTTCAGTTATGGACCGTTAATTAGATACGGTAACGTACCCGGGAGTCAATACGACTCGAAGCATTAACATCAATGTTCTCCACAAACAGCGGCTCCGCGAACGGCGAACTGCGAGCGGCACCGCGTGGCTGCGTCACGGCGTGTGGAGGCGGTGGAGGCGGCGGAGGCGGCGGAGGCGGCGGAGGCGGAGGAGGTGGTGGAGGCGGTGCGCCCTCTGTGCGCACGGACGGAGCGCAATTACTCTTCGTCGACAGATCGCGCGCGGCGCGCCCCAAAGGCCGGCGCCGGCGCACCCGCTCGCCTTAATGACCGCGCGGACGATGAGACGAAGGGGCGGGGGGGGTGAGGAAACGGTGCGGCGGACGCAGAGCCAGCGCCGGAAGTGGAGGTAGTGGCGGTGATGTCGGAGAATGATACAAAGAGAAGTAGATGTTGAGATGTTAGTACAAACAAAGCGGTTGATTCCACGCGAGTTGGACTCATCACCTGGGGGCTGAGGTTATCGAAGTTCTTAAGATGTATTTTGCAAAACTGATGAACGTGTGACATAAACGACCAGTGACGGAATCGCCGAGGATGATAGGAAGCGGCAGAAAACGCGCTAGAGAGACTTAATTAACTACTTAATTAATTACCTAATCCTGAGGAACGCACGAAAGAAATTAACGCAAACAGCAACCACAATTCGGTAGCGGATATTTGACCATTTGTATAGTTTTTGTCAATTGACAAGCGATTCCTCTCAACACTCGAAAGCAACAACACGTACCTGGCAACTCATTCACAGCCTCGGGACACGTAAGTGGCCACAAATACCGTTATTCAGTGCACGCACGCAGTATTCCGCAAAGAAATACCAAGATTCAAGGACGTTACGAGGTTTTTTTCTCCCGGGAATTGTCTGAATAACAACAACTCAGTAAATCAGTATGTTTGATTTACTAGTAATTTAAATAGGAATTGCATAAGACACACCTACCCTATTGTAAGTGAAGTATAAGTACCTGGACATCTTCAAGGGTTTATAATGTCGGCGCATACACATTAATTTTTTATATGTGTATTCCTGAGTGTATATCCTGAATATAGCACTGAATTTACTTCGAAGCTCAAGCAGAATCGTGACAACAACGTAGGTGTAAACACGGTAAAATTCAGTCACAGACAAGAGAATTACGACACGTTGGTAGCCGCTGATGAGCTGATCGTATATCATACATCTTTAAAAACGGTCGACGCGTTCAAAACGTTATAAGCTGTTTCACCACTGGATTAAACATGAACTTTCATCGCAAACCGATAGTTGGACCTTTAAGTCGGCTGCTGGTGTCTGTGACGTGGTCGCGCTTTGTAGCGTTCCAATACGGCCATTTACAAATTATCGTTGAGGCCCGTCACTCCATCCTTCGCCGCGACTACTTGTCAGCCCAAATTTCGAGAAGGGGCGTGGCAGGTGGGGCGGGTGGAGCCGGATCCGTCCGCACGTGTCAGCGACCGCGCGTCAAACACTGGCGGCCTTGGGCGCGGAGCCGTCGCCTCCCGCGAGATCGCGATCGAAAGAGAGAAATGACGGCGCGTGGAAATAGACCGCTGCTGCAGCGACGCAGCTCGAAATAGCGGGCGGCAACAGCAGCGGGCGTGCTTCGTCAGACGCTCGTTCCCGATCACCAACTCAATTGGCTTGGTTAGTTTGGTTTTTTCGTGCTTCCGGGCGCGTCAACTGCTTTGGTCATTAATCCCGTAAGTGTAGTGCGTGTTTGTTTTTCGGGAGATGGCGGTGGTCTTCCCCAGCTGGATGGCGAGATCCGGCGCCGACCTACCGTCGGCTGGTGGGGTTTTGCCCCTAACCAGGACTCTCCCACCAGCGGGGCACCGCCCCAGCCGGGACAAACTTTAAGCTCCCGACCGGTCTTCCGGAATATGTGGTAGTGTAGTGCATGTTAGTGTCAGTGTGTGTGTGTGTGTGTGTGTGTGTGTGTGTGTGTAAGAGGCGAGGATAGGACAAGGAAGAGGAAGGACATATCGCGCGCGGTCCGTGGCCCGTTTGATAGGGTACTGCTCCGGCATTCGTCTGTTGTTGATCGGAGAAACCACGGAAAACTACCGATCAGAGCAGCCGGCCGCTAGAATTATCCTCCAGACAGCGACTGAATTCGACCTAGCTGAAAAGCTAGTGTCGAAATTCCTGCCGCCATCAGGACTTGAACCTAGGACCTCCCGGTTAGAGGCGCTGCAGTGACATCAATTGCACTGAGCTACCGCTACCGGTTCACCAACTCAACTGAACGACCTCTCGGCTTATCATCTGACCACCCAAACCATCCCGACTACTTATCTGATCGCCCGATCACTCAATCGATGACCCTACCACAAATTCTCAACCTTTCGCCCGACCACATCGCCCAACATCTCACCTGACTGCCCGTCCACACAACGCCCGACTTCCCAACCGATTGCATGACTACAAAACTGATCCCTTAACCACTAAATTATTGATCCAGTACTCGTGCTCCTGTCCTCCGGCGTTTTCCTGAACTTTTACGTTTTTTGTTTGTTCGCCCACAAATCCTCTTATTATCTCGTTTGCACAATTGTTCAATAGTTCTTTCGACTTCTCGTTGCCCACAACTAAGTAGACTCTTCGCGCTACATTTTTTTTTCTTTTTCGGCCATAGGTTTGTGAACAAGTTAGTACAATTCCCTTACTTTTAGCTTGAATCTTGTTCGCCCGAATAGAAGTTGATTAAATAATTTTCTTTCAAATTTGCTTGCTGAAAAGTATAGAAAAATCTCTATACTGACCGATATTTCGTACTCCACATAAATAAAATAGAATTTTGTACATTTTTTCAAGCAGTGTGTCAACACATCGCACTTCCAAAACCTTCCTCGATTTACCCTTCCTTAACTAGGCACGTGAATTAAACAGATTTTACATCAGCAACAGGAATTAACTCATTTTCAAATTTATCGATATCTAATTCAATTTTCTTCACATTTTCCGTGCCTTTTTAGAACTAAAAACAAATAAACTAGAACGAAACCTCCGTATACTTAAAAGCTCATTCGTCGAAAATGACGAGGTACAAGATTACAGAGTGAACACATCCAACTAGATGTACTTTTGTCCAGCAAAAACTATCCAGATATTTACACAGTGAATCCTTTAAATCATACCTTTAGACTTTTCTGCCGGGAAAAGAGCTCACTAGATAAAACATTAAAATCTGGTTTCATAACGTTTCATGCGTTGACAGAGGAATCGCGGCTCCACGCATGCGTATATTCTAAAGCCAATAGCGACGCAAGTCAGAACTGTGTGAATCTCGTCAGCCAAAACACGAGAATTCAGTGTACATAAAGCACTCTAAACTTTCCCTCCATTCCTGAATTCGCTAAAAAGTCCATCAGACGTGCTTGACATATTCCAGAGAACCTTGTTTCGGAAGACTTCTATTCTACAAATAAATGTGCCTTCAATTTGTTTGTTGAGTAAATTAAAATAAGTTCGCGTCATCCAGCCACTGAATTCATACTTCATTCTGATAATGTTTCAACATACCAATAAGAACAACTAACTGACTTATGTATCATCAATTATTTAGCATACAAAATAAAAAGCAATCGGCGAAGAACGAGTCGCCGCTAGATAATTTTCGAGATAGATAATTTCCAGTACACTGCAGCACATGATACAAAGTATAGGAGCAGAACTGCTGAATCTCGCACATGCCAGAGAGGGAAAAAAATCGTACAGGAGACAAAAAGTAACAAACGTCCCGAGGAAAGATACGGAGGCGGACGAGCAAACAAACCAAGAAGCACAAACAGAGCGGACCAAGATGACGAGTCCGGACGGAGAAAGCAAGCAAACCGGGAAGAACGCGGTAGAGGCACCAGGAAGGGAAGCGGGGGGAGGGGATACGACGCCGCTGCGACCGAGGCCCGTGGTGCAAGAATCTCAAAGGGAATTCGCTCCCGAGCACGGGCGGCAGTGATAATATTTGCACGTGCGCGGGACCGCCTTCGGGAAAATGTAGACACACGGCCAAAACGACCTCCAAATGCTCCTTTTTCCTAACACCACGAAATCCAGATGTCACTGTACACAATTAGACCTGACGAACGTTTACTGTTAGTCACTAGTAAAAAATGTAATAACAAAAAGTGAACACTGTTCATTCTTCTGAAAGACTCCTTTTCCGATGAAGTTTTCAAATAATGAATCACGAAAATACATTTGGGAAAATGGAACATTTACTGGTCTAGGCACAAAATGACAATGTAACGTTAAAAAATACAACTTAATTATCTAGTATTTAAAAAAATAGAAAAAATATATTTCAACGCTGCAATACGACACTCCCAACTTCACAGCTCAAGAAAAGAAAAGATTGCTTGGACGAGATGAAAAATATTGCCCTTATCGACTGGCGTGTTCTGGATTTAACTAAGCAGTAGGAACAGAGTATCACGTTCATTCTCATTCATTCATTCCGGATTCTAAATGCAATTGTTTCGCTTCATTTACAACTCGTGCGAAACGCGAAGGTTCGGCGTAGAAAGCAGCACAATAATGTTTCTTGAAATAAATTAGCTGTAGGATCAGGCCAGTTCTAACAAAATCGACTGAAAACACGTTGATCGTAGTTCGCTAACTTCAACAGTTAGTAACATGGGTTGTAATTATTTCGAAACTTACTGATCATAGCGAATCCATTACTTAGTGATATCGATATCAATTGTTCCGAATTTACATCGCTATCAGAAAATTACATTAACGTAAGAAATAAATTTTTTGTTGAATTTATATTATCACTTTTAGTTCCTTCTTTTCAAACGGGTAAAATGTAAGAAGCAGCTTCAAGTATTAAGACATTTTTTACATAATTTACATTTAAACTACATTGAAAAAAGTATCTGACTTAAGTGAAATATCTTACAATATATTTTGAATTATATATAAATTACAATCTGTGTTGAAAATATCAATTCATAACATTTGATATACGCGATGATTTATTACTTTGTCTTGTTCTTGGTTTGAATATCAAGTTTTAAGTCTAAGTGAAGGCAGCTACATTACAGAAAAGTGACCAGAACTGCAATGAGGGACAAAAATGAGTGGCGGGGTAGTGCCTCGAGCATTCGTGTGGGCTATAGGTGTAGCCTAGACTTTTTATTTTTGTTGGCAACCAACCTCTAAAGTACTCATAGTGGTGTGCGTATCAGTAGCTTATCATAACATTTTACTCTTACCATTCACTCTGTTTCCGAGCAAAAATCGGCTGGGCTACAATTTTAGCCCGCGCCAGCACTATTTTATGGGAGATACGAAGGGAGTTTTGCCTCCCTCGGTGGCTCGTTGGTTAGCGTGCTCGCGCTCCGTGGCGCAACCCCGGATTCGATTCCCGGCCGAGGTAAATTATACCTGTGAGCATTCCTTACAAATGTCCGAGTATCGATTGCTGTGTGACGATGAGAAAGCTCACTCTAAGGTTATGAAGAGTATGTACGGTGACGGGACGTCTTCATGCTAACCACACGAACCCTTTTTCCCCACGGCCGACAGACTGGTCGGCCAAGGCCCGTAGCGGGCTGTCGAACCACAGAACAGGAAGGGAGTTTCCAATGCAGGAATTCAGAAAGACACTATTGCCACGACTGCTGAATGATGAATTAACAACGGAGAAAAAATATTGAACACATGACACATGTCGACATTAAATTGTCGACACGCGTCATACACTCCGTTTATCTTCATTTTCATCTGGGCACATCACATATTGATTTTTAAATATTTTTTTTATATATTTTAATACGTTTAAGTGTGTCATACGTTCACATCATGCGCAATTAAACATTATGAAACAATATGTTCAGAAAATGTTTATGAAAGTCACGATGGCTTAAGTACGTAATGTTAACTTGGGCTACATATGTAGCCCGCGCGATCACTTGCGTCACGAAAAGAGAAGGGAGTGGTGCGGGGTGAAAAACTCCCGAAGGAGTCGGGTGAACAGCTCCGTGCCGCGGCGGCGAGGCACGCGCGAGCATCGGAGCTTGCGTCAAAGCCCCGACGCCCGCGACGACTCGCCGCCGTTATCGCTGCAACGCGCGACGCCAAGTGCAAGTGACGCTAGCGGACGCGTTCTAAAAGACTTCGATATGCGCGCTTTTATTTTTCACTTTTTTCAACATTTCTTTTTTTACGAGCTGCTTTCTGTGGATGCATCAGCACTGCCAGGCCAATCCCGACGAATGTTATGTTCCGGAGCGCTCTTGGAAACCTTGTACATAAAAATGACGAAATATGTGAAATTCAGTTTAAGAAATTCTGTAATCTCCTGAGTGTCAGTAGTGCTCAAAATACAACGATCTATGGACGCACTAAGCGAGTATGAAGAGCCTGTTCTTACGCCGACATTCCATTCAAAAAGTTAGTTTTCAACGACTTTCCGTTTAAATGATATTTTTTATAAACAACTCATGCCAAATTTAAATGATTGAAATAACACAACTAACTATAATAGTAACAATGAAGCCATTCAACACTTCATTACATGCAAAATAGTATTCTTAGTATCACATCGAACTTCATGATCAAAAATATTAGTGACGCCGAATCATACTACACATTTTTGGTGCTAAACTGAAGTGTTCAACAGAAAAGAATGGAAGGCTGTAGTTGATCGTGAGAAAACAAATGATTTCTTGATAAGTTTCCAAATCACATTTTAAGAAATCAGTGTTTTATTACAATTTTGATTTAAGACAGACAATCATAATTTAAGTGATGAAAAGAATTAGCAAATAATGTTGACGAGTCTTTTTAAGAAGAAGAAGAAGAAGAAGAAGAAGAAGAAGAAGAAGAAAAGAAAAAGGAGAAAAGAAGTAAAGAAATAGACGAAAAGAAGGACTATACTACACTGACTCAGGAAAAGACATACAATGGCAAACCAATCACAATATGCCAAATAACATCCCCACCGCCTCATCCGCGCCCCCATGAACAAGAGCGTTTGCAACGCCGACCGCCCCCGCGGTCGCAAGTGCGTGCTCCGCCGCACGTAGGCCGAACGGGCGCATAAACGCTGACTGGCACGCGCGGTCCGGCGCGAATTTCTTCCGCAATGGAGGCTAAAATAAGACCCGCCCCTCACCGGCCACTGTTTGGCGCAACAGCGCGCACGTGCCCTGAACGAGAAACTTCTCCAGAGAGTAATAACCCGACTGCACGCGCCAAGGTCGTCTCTGTGTACCACAGAGGTTAATTTTATTCATGGAAAACGTTTCCAAGCGCTTGTCCGACGGATTAAACAATAATTACATTCAAATTCCCAACGCAGAAAACGGAGATCGCAAAATCGGTTTATTTTGGAAAACATAACAATCACTTGAGTCTTCGACAAAGTGTTTTCGTCGGCAAAAAAAAAAGTTATCATTCCGGCTGGTGGAGACGGGATTGAGCTTCGAGGGTTTTCTGGAAACAATCATCCCGGGTCGTTCCAGCGGATACTGAAAGCAAAAGTTTTTAATGGGCGATTCTCAAAACACAAGCTGCTTCATGGCGAAGCTTCTCTTCTGCGAAAAACCAAAATCGCTTTCCGTGAAAACGCTTTTAACAGGCAAGGTAACTTACAGACGTTAGCATAAATTATGGCAATAAACAACAGTCAGTACGCGAAAATATTTATTTCTTATCCAAACAGAATAAAACTAGTATAAAGTTAGCCTGAGACATAATATCTCTTAACATTTGACATCTGTGAACCTTTTCCGGCGGTTAATCTCACAAGGCGAAACTTCAGAAGAAGACTGTAGGTTTTGAATACTTGCAAGTTAGAAGCAAACACAAATATGTATATGTATACATTTTTTTTTTTTCAAATTCCTCCGACGCTCCCTATCATCTGTAAGGAAAACTCTACTTCAACATCTGGCACGGACTAAGAAGGGAAAATAGCCATTTATAAAATTAAAACCACACACAAAGAGATGTCCTAAACAGGCTCATAAAAATACAAAAATTAACAGTTTTCGAAAACCATAACGTTGTCTCCGAACACAATATTATAACATTCAATTTTCGGTGATGAAAACAGACTTCTACCCGTATGTATGGATACACCCTGTTTTATAACATTAACTTGAAAAATTCCGAATTAGTTGAACGGGCAGATGGAACGTGACGCTTGCCGTTAGCTCAACCGTCGCCGAACAGCTTCCTCGCTCCTGCGCACAGCGCAGCGAGTACACTAGGTCACGAGCGCACAGGCGGAGGCATCGGCGCACAACGGCGCCTTTCATGCGCTGGGCCGGGCCGGGCCGGGCGCGCCCCGCGGGAAGCCTTGGCGCTGCCCGCCGCCACCGCCCCCACCCTTCACCCCGGAGCGGGCGCCGCCACGCCTGGGCGCCGCGCCGCCGCGACGGTACGCGAGATCTGACTTCGGGCAACGATGTCGAGAGACGTTGACGATAGTTAACGGGGAGGTCGAAGAATGGGTGTCGAGATGGGAATAAGAATGGGGTTGGTATGGGAACGGGACATGGGAGTCGTTAGATGGGGTGAGGCGGACGAGGAAAGGAAAGGGAAATGGGCTGGGATTGGGAATGGGAAAAGGAAATCATAACGGCGGCACGAAATGGGGAATGGATGATGGAGGATGGGGATCGGGGAAGGTAGGACAGAAGACGGGGTCCGGAAACGGGGGAAACGGGAATGGGGAGAAACAGGGAATGGAGGATGGGGGGCGAGATGGCGAGAAGGGAAAGGGGGAAATTGGGGGAAAAGGGGGGGGTGGGCAAAAAGAGGAGAAGGGACAGAGACTCAGAAACCGGGGAACGGGCGTGGGGCCCAAGAGCCAGCAGCGGGGGACGTGGGCATGGGGCAGGGGGCGAGGGGGCAAGGGGGCGAGTGGGCGAGAGGACGAGTGGGCGAGTGGGCGAGGGGGCGAGGGGGCGAGGGGGCGAGGGGGCGAGTGGGCGAGGGGCGAGTGGGCGAGGGGCGAGGGGCGAGGGGCGAGGGGCGAGGGGCGAGGGGCGAGGGGCGAGGGGCGAGGGGCGAGGGGCGAGGGGCGAGGGGCGAGCGAGCGAGCGAGCGGAAGGGCGGCCGCGTGCGCGGCGCGCCGGGCGATACGTGGAAGACGAATCGATGTAGCGTCGTCGACACGCGAGCGCCTCGCTGGCGTCGCGTCGCGCCGCCCGTCAGCGCTTCAAGGTGCCGTCCCTGGCGCCCAGGCGGCGCGGCGCGCGCCCGCGCTCGGCCGGCGCTGTTTGCTTAGATATCAGGGCCCTGACACCCAGAAAATATGTGGCAAAAGTGTTCCCTACTCTACGCCAGACACGAACACTTTCAAATAAATGACCTCACAACTCGTAGGTAGCTCAACTAAAACTATTTTTTGATCTTTTCGATTCTTTCAACTCGTATATTAATAATAATTGGTGCACTCAAGGGGAGGGGACAGTGACCTGTAGCCCCCCCTGCGAAAACCAATGATCCTTAATAAAAAATGTAGCTTTTACTTCTTTTCTTGCCTGACGCCAATCATTCAATATATCAATTGTTTACTTTACAAATATTAATTCTCAGTAAACAAATAAAAGTATATTTATATTCACTATAAATGTTTTTTTTTTTTAAAGAAAACATCAAGTCCGATGGACACTACCCTGTATCCCGTACCCTTACAAAAATGTTGACGGCACCGATGATGATAAAAATAACCTATGATAATAATAACTATTATTATTAATTATTTTTCATTGACGTGGAGTATAAGAAACGTAATTAGCGAAAAATACACGTTACTAAGGGTAGCGTCTAGGGTGGAAGGGGCCAGTGAGGACAGAGAAAACACACGGCGGAACACTGTAAAAGCACTTGACCTACGGAGGCTGAGGCGGCGAGATAACATATCTCTGAGACAGCTGGACGTCTTCAACTGTGTCTATATGCCTTCTTGTTTTCGAGACAAGACCGCGCCCACATCTACCAGTCACTGCCCGACGCGGGCTAAAACCAGGGGAGAGGAGGATAGCGTTATCGCCTTGCACGGCCATGACCCGCGTTAGGGCGAGAGGAACAAATGCCTCTCACGAAAGGACTATTCCTTTTTAAGCGACGTACCTTGTACGACCGAAAAAAATGGATTCTTTTTCTGAGTACAATGATGAAACACATTGAAGAGCAGATACTAAAGTTAAAACATTAACTGATGTACAAGGGGATATATTTTTATACGTTTTGGTAATAGGGCCACGCCATTTTTTATTACTATAATTTACGCACCTGCAAAACATATGTTAAAAACTAGGACCACGATGACGAAACTAGAATTACATAATTCCATAACCTTCTTTAGAAGGAGCATCATTCACATAACTCTTTGATAAGCGAGTCGCTGATGGTGGTTGAGCGGGTGGCATTCAGGCGACGATCGACAATCACCAGCACGAAGTGTGATTTTAATGAGGTCGAAGGCGGCGACACGAAAGGAAATGGTGACAGGGGATCAATAATTATGTAGTTAAATAATTCGTTAAGTAAATATCAAATTACGGAGTTAGATATCATAAAATGACAAATAGCGAATTTGATAACTTCTTACAACAAGAAAAAATACGCTTACTCCAACATCTCCATTCATCACGCGGTTGTCCGTTTTTGTCATATTATTATTATTATTATTATTATTATTATTATTATTATTACTATTTTTTTTCATTATTTATTATTTACTTCTTTTATTACGTATGTACGTAAAATACTGAAATATACAACTGACTTCAATAATGATTTTTAATAATACACATATTCAGCATGTTTCGATAATGATAATAAATTAGAATGGAATTAATGCTTTTAACATTTTTAATCTTCTTGAGCACTACCACGTCACGAATTTCATGACTCAAGTTTTTCTTCGAACGTCGGTTTCTCTAAAATATATTCCCCAAAGTTCTTTCAAAGCAGGCTATTCAATGCGTTCCGTGAAATTAAAGCTAGAATATACTCTTATTTTCCAAAAAGACTTGCGTAACTAGATAGCTGATGAGTTTAAAGAGGTAGTGGTGCCTTATAAGATTGAAAACATTGCGAGGTCGTGCCTCACTTAAAGCATGGATGTTTGGGCTTATCACTTCCTTGTCCATAACCATCCTATCATGGCATTCATGACATGGCATAGTATTCAATTGGAAAATTTTGCAAGTGATGTATTTGCGAAATGGGCTGTGAGTATGAACTGTGAGTGGCGAGCTCGCGCGTTTTAACCCGCCCGGGTCAACACGAACATCTGTAGTCATACTCATGTGCCGTTTTGTATTGGTTGGGAGTTATTTTTTTATATGCCCACTTATTACATGATTCTGGTACATAACCACCCGAGCGACGTCGGGTGTAATGCAATGGTTTGTTCCTGTCTAACAACATGAGACGTTGTTGGGGATGATGAAAATAAATAACCAGAATTCTTTGAGAGGTCGAGGTAAGCAGACCCGCTTGGCAGATCACGAGGCTACGACTGCGGATAGTTTCTGAATTAGGTACCGGAGCACAAATAATAAAAATGCGTTGTTCTGAGAGATATTTCATTTCTGTGAAAAAGTTAACTGATGGTCAGCTGGTCCATGACTGACCTCGGCATCGCTGACGATTTCGACTCTACACGGGTAACCAGCTTGTATACACTTTCAGAAATTTCTACCTTACTTTTAATGTAAAGTACATGAAAGTAATTTTCATGTATTTAAATTAAATTTAATGTACACGTAGAGTAGCTTTAACCTACATGTACAATTAAATTTAATATAGACAAGTTAAGTTAACAGTCGTACATTAAATCTACATTGATTTTAATTTGAGCATTAAATTTAATGTACATATACATTAACCCCATTTAATGTACACGGTACATTAAAATTCATGTAGTCGTACATTAGATCTCCATTAAATTTAATGTAATTTCTGACAGTGTAGTGTAAACCCGCAGAGCAACGGCCCCCTTTGGCTCGGGGCTGCGCGTAGTGCGCGTCGTCGCGGGTCAGCGCCGCCGCGCGGCCGCTCTATCTGCGTCGGCCCGCAGCCAGACACGCGGCGACGCAAATTAAATACCCGAGATAACCCCAAGTGGCGTGACCACCGTCCCCGCAAGGGGACGCCACAAGAAACCGTACTCGACAACGTCGGATATCCCTCGTGCAACGGACGTTTCGAAACAACATTTCACTGTAATTTTAAAACAATCATACAAACTATGTTTAAAACAAGCCGCCTCCAATGCCGAGACGGTTAGCACATTGGTTTTCAAAATCAGAGTTCGTGGATTCAAACTAGACTGGCGTGAGGTAAACGTTCCAAAAGGTGGAAAATTTTCAGGAAGTCGTAATTGTGTTTGTGGTTTTTAAAAGAATCCATGCTACGTACCACGCTTCATTCTGACACTTCAATGCCCAACATAGCAGCCACTGTCCGGAAGGATAATGGTTTTGTTCCAAGAGCCAAGATATTTGAAACTTCGAGAGAAAAATAAAATTTCAGAGTTATGGGCAAAGAGGTTAGAAGAAAATCTGAGATATGAAAGAATTCCGGTAAGTGACATATTGCAGTAACACTACACTAAGCAAAAATCATATTAACCCTCCTTTAGAATATCAGTCAGAATCGCACAAGAACATTAAATTAAAAGCATCAATAGCTCAGATTCATCAATAGTTCACATTATAGGAGCATATGTTGATCGCATGGTGAGGCAACCAGACTTGTACAGGACAGTGATAAAAGTAAAGAGAGTTCAAGTAGATTGAACGCATTAAGGTGGCTCGTGGATACTGAAGTAGAACCTCCGAACAAGATCTGGAACGCAGCCCGAGGAAACATTTGAACAAGGAAGAAGCAAGAAGCTGTCAGGAAAGGGTTAGAAAGGCAAAGCAGGTCAAATGCCAGCGAAGTGATTGGGATACCAAGAAATAAAAATGAAAAAAAGATTGAGTTAGTGACACAGGAGAGGGATTAGGCACACAGACAACCAAAGGTCGGGATTGAAAGAGGCGAGGCGAGAAGAAGCGTGATGCAAACGGACATCTGAGAAAGGTTCACCGAACGCCTAGAATCACGCCGAGGGAGGGAATCCGAAACGGAAAGGGCGGCGAAGGGCGGCCGGCGGGGCGCTGGGTTGGGGGCGCCTTTTACGGCGCCGAGGGCCGGCGAGGCGCCGCCCCGTACGCTCCGGGAACTCGCCCGCGCTCGCTCTAATACGTCATTCGGCGGCGCGATACGATCTTTTATGCAGGCACTAAAGAGCCAAGCGCCGGTCGAGGTTTTGATGCGCCAGCGTAAAGCGAGGGGCGACGCCTACCCCGACCATCCGGCCGCAGCCCCGCCCCGCCCCCTCCCCCTTCTCATTCCACAGGCTCCGCGGTCGCCTGCTCTGACACTCTCAAAAACCGCCATCTCCTTCCCGCTCCTCCTCCCGCTCCTTCAAAGCTTCCTCCACAACCCGAGCGGCCGATTTCTGAGCCCGAGTTCTCAACAGCGGAGCTGCTGGTGACGGCGTTTGAGACGGCAATGGCTGTAAATTCGTATGAGCGAGGGCAACGACGAAGGGGTGTACCTCAAGGACACCGGGTTGGAGACTGCGCGAAGGCACCAAGGGCCGGACGAGGGGGCGGTAGTTCCAGGAAAGGGTTCAGGGGGCGCTGAGGGCGGCGGCGGCGGGTACGGGAAACGACGAGGACGCGGAGCGGAGGGCGCTGTCGAGAGCGCCGGCGGAACAAAGCGGCGTCGAAGGGAAGTTCATCAATCGGGAGGCGTCTCGGCGGCCGGCGCAGGGCGTCGCGGCGTGGTGCAAGTGGAGCGGGGTGGGGAGGGGAGGGGAGGGGCGGGGCGCGAGGAGCGGGGGTGGGTGTCCATTGTTCCTGTGCCGCGCGGCCGGGGGATTGCGAGAGCCCTCGAAATGGCGGCGCGTGCGGTTTACGCCCGCGCGCAGATACGCGACTTTACGACCCACCGATAGCCGCGCGACAGAATAGTTTCGTCTCAACTACGGCGAACGCGACGACCGCGCAGGCGGCGGAGGCAGCGGATTTAAGCTGAAGACGGAACCTTTTAAGAGACTCCATTTCGAAAGGAAAGACGCTGCCATCAACCGAGCATCTCCAGTAATACATCGTCAATCAGCAAAACAGTATTTTCACCACAAAAGGAAGTTTACGGACTTTTAAGAGAAAAGACGACGCTAGAAGAAAGTGCTCTTCTAACAGTTTTATTGCCGTATAGAATGGAAACTGAAAAGGAAAGTACAACACTCTCCACTTCGGCAATGAGACAAGTATGACCAAGAGAGTAGCAAAACTAAAAATTAAGTTTAAAAAGAAAAGATTCCTACTCAAAATTTGTTTTTTAACACATACATTGCAACAATGAAACATTGATTTGTCGTTACAGTGGCGGAGTATTAAACTATTATGAACTGTTAACTTCAGAAAACGTGTCCTAATATATGTATTGATATAATACCGACAACTAAAACTAAAACCAAAAGAAACGTTTCTAGTACAAAACTCAATATTATTGATTAGTACAGTGGAACCTCGATAATTCGAACTCTCTGATATCTGAAATTGATCGAAATATCAAGTTTTTACATCCATTCACCCTCCCACTTGGGTTTCCATATAATCCCGTAACTCAAACCACTTGAAAACATCTACTTTTTCCTCCCCCCCCCCAATTCAGATTCGAGATATCGGGGTTCCACCGCGCTTCCCAAAGGCCCACACCCGCCCAGCGCAGGCGACGAGACTGACCTGCGAGTCTTTCGCGAGAGCGCGCGGCGGCGGAGGAGCGCGCGCTACCGGACCTCGGAGGAGAGCGATCTCTTGCCGGCGCGGCGGCGGCGGCGGCGGCGGTGTGGCGGCCGAGGCAGACGCCGTAGGGCGGGGCGGGCGGTTGCGCGGGCGTAATTGCCAGGCGGCGTCTCCGCGCCCGCCCACCCGCTCGCGAAAGCGAAACTCCGCGCCCACGCACCGCGAGCCACACCCACGCCCCACGCGCTCCGGGGGTGGGGGTCGAGGAACATGCACAAAGGAAGTGACGGACATGCTCTTGTGGGAGGGGCACGGAGAATTGGTGTCCTTTAAATAAAATGAAGCCGCTATAAGTACATGAATGAAATAATAAGCACTTCTAGGATTGGTAGGTAATCAGTGACATAAATTGTTGGGAATAACTTTGTGGGATTGGTCGGCCGGCTCTACCCGTATCTACTGCATCTTCCAGCACCTACTACCCGCACCTTAGATGCACAGTCTGCTTTCATTGCAGAAACTGCTGTAAGGTCGTTGGAGTAAAATGCAGTACATGACGTGTGCCCTTTCCGAAGTAAACATCATGCCTAAGAAAACAGTTATAGAAATTTTCAATGATGTCGGAGGGAAATTGCTGACTGTATCAGGGTAAGAGTATGATTTATTTTAGGCTTTTTTTCGGATTTGAATGATATTGCACAACAAAATAAAATAAAAAAACACTTATTTTTATTATGTCAAAACTACAAATAAATCACAATCCTTTCAACACAAAATTAGATATTCAGTGCCTCTGTAATTGTTTCAAACGTTTCGTGTAACATACATGGATATTAACTCTACACACGAGACAACTTAGATCATTTTCTGGAAACGACACACCGCCATTTCGTTACGCAAGATAAATATCTCCAGATTTTCTACGTCCGTTATCTTTCAGTACATCAGTTTCAAAGGTAGGCAAGCGCACCATCAATCGTTTCGAGACAGCCCCGCCCGCACATTCGTTCATTGTTCACCCGCCATCTTCAATCTTTCCTCCTCGATCTCGGTTCCATCTCCACCGCTCGCGGTCGGTGCCACCGGCTAATTAGTGATATTGCGAAACGGTTGCCGCCGCCGCGGAGGTGGCGCTGGCGGTGGCGGCGGCGGCGTGCGTCCAGGCATCGCGATAGCCGCCCGCGTCCGCGGAAGACGCCCGGCTGGTTTCGCGCGCGCGGGAAAAGCATTTGGTTGGTCGAGAGGGTAGAGGAGAGGTGGAAGGGAGGATGGCGACTGGCACGCGGTTGCGGCGCCGCGCCCCGATAACGCACTGGTGGGCGTGGACACGCTCCGTTGCCCTCTGATGGAGGGAGCACCCGAAACCCACGCTGCGCCAGGTAGTAAGTACGTCGCAGGAGCCTTTCAATAATTCTAACGCATAGCATATCGAAATCTTTAATATTTCGAATCCTAATCATTCTTGTCCGCTTCTTTCAACAACAACAACAATAATACAAAATAATAATAAAAATAATAATAATAATAAAATAATAATATAAAATAATAATAACATAAAATAATAATAATAATATAAAATAATAATAATAAAATAATAATAAAGTGGAATATATTATTTACGCAAGTTTCAATATTCAGAGATTCTACCTTATTCTGTAATTAATGGTTTATCCCAATAGATGCAGATTATCCTGAACAATTTACATGGCGAGGTGTGGGCCACGCTGGTGCTTCACTTTCATGCACCAACGCTCTGGGTCAGTACATATTCTCTGTGACATCATTTTCAAAATCAGAGGGAAAAGCAGCATGTCTACGCGGACTCTGACGCTAGATGTCTCTTCTCTTTTCACTGGTTCTGAATAGACACATACAGTTCCAACTGCCATTCTCATCGGAATCAAGGGAGACTGGTCGACAAATATTACCACGAAAATTAAACGAAGGCCTCCGCTGGTAAACAGTGTGATCTTGGGCGATCGAGCTGTACTTAGAGAATGAATTTTGCGCACATATTTCTGTTATTACACCCACTGGTCATGCTAGTCTCGACGAGTTTTGTCGGTCATTATCCAGGAGAAGTCTACAGGACCAAGCAAGTCCCAAAGCTCCGGATGAGCGCAAGGACAAGGAAGAAAAGAATGGGCAGTCGAGCTTAGTTAGGCAACGCAGATTCGTCAGAGACAGTGTGCTGGGTTGAGATAGCACCTTGTTTCGGTACCATAAAATGGGCATGGAAACGAAACACAAGGGTAATAAACGTGAAAGCGCAAGATGATGATCTCGAATTAACATACTAAGGAGAAAGAGACTGAAGTAGCCATAAAGTCAAAGGAAGTGTACAGATATATTCGAACCTCACATGGTGGTATAATCATATAAGTAGATAAAACAACGAAAGTCTCGTTGATATTATCGCAATACAACAAACATATCTTCCCACTACTCACAAATAATGAATGTGCACAACACGTGTGTGATCCCAGAACAAAGCTAGGAGGAAGGAGAAAGTACACGTTCACAATTAACTGTTTCCTTTTTCACTCGCATGAAACTGCACTAACGTCAGGAAAGTCTCTTATGTAATATTAAGGGAAATGTCATTACAAAATAGGTACACAATCATCGACTATTTGATAGTCTATTCGTGCTGAAGAAAAGAAGAGAATTCCGTTAAGTTGTATTAAAAAATTGCCATTTAAATACGTGTAAACAATTCATAAATTGTTGGTGCTCTAGCGCTTTGGAAAGTGTGAGATTGTGATAGTATAGTACTGCCTTCGAGAAGCAGTTCTTTCCTCGTAACGGCGTAAAACATCCTAGAACTCTTCAGCATTGATTCTTGGAGTCCCCTCCATGGCTCTCTCGGAGCAGAGCGAATGCAAAGAGCTAGCGCGACATCTACGAAGTGGCCGAGTTGTCGACTGTGGCACTCGCGACAAGAACCCTCTCGTCTCGTAGCTCCGCTTTCCTTCCCCGCACGCACCAACCAGCGCCTTCTTGAGCGCCGCCGACGCAGAGATGGCGATCCCCGCCCCTTCGCCTACGCCACCTCTCCTTCCGCCCCCCCCCGTCGACACCCCGCCCTCGTCGCACTCATCCTCGCCCCCGCTTTACCCTTCGATGTCCGCCCTCTCCCCGCTGCCTTACCTGCCCTCGTCGCACTCATCCCCTCCTCCGCTTTACCCTTCCCCACCACCGCATCCAGAACCACCAACGTACCTGCTGCTACCGTCACCACCCCCCCCTTCCCCCGTACCTCTGCTCCGTCACCACCCCCTCCGTCCATAGCTGATATGTCCGCCCTCGCCACCGCTGCCATACCTGCCCTCGTCGCACTCATCCCCTCCTCCGCTTTAACCTTCCCCACCACCGCATTTAGATCCACCACCGTACCTACTGCTGCCGTCACCACCCCCTCCGTCCATAGCTGATATGTCCGCCCTCGCCACCGCTGCCATACCTGCCCTCGTCGCACTCATCCCCTCCTCCGCTTTAACCTTCCCCACCACCGCATTTAGATCCACCACGTACCTCTGCTGCCGTCACCCCCCCTCCGTCCAAGCGTTCCGCCCGCCACGGGATCGCCCTCGTCCCTGCCTCTCCCTTACACGCGCTCGGCTGCGCTCGCCGCAGTACGCTCCTCGGCCCCCTTCTCCGCCGCCGCCGCCGCCGCCGCGCCCTCCACACGTGCTCGCAATTTGATCTCCGCCGCGCGTCGCGTTCTAATTCCCAGTCCCTTATAATAAAAAATCAATTAAGGACGCCAAAGGATTCCGGCGAGTGGTGCGTCTCTTTTAGAACGGTCCTCCGCGCGCGGCGCTGCACGGCGTCGCGACGCTTTGTGGAAAGAAGAGGGTAGGAGGACTCACGATGGGCGAGTATTCGATTCTACGAGGAATGTTTTAATGTGAAGCAGTAATTTGACATTTATTTCAAATTAGCAGTCATTTCACTTTGTATTGTATGTTCACGCTGATAACCAACCTTAACTTTAACATTATTTACTTCATTGTGGCATTAACAGCGTCTCTAGAATTCAAACAATATAAATTGCACTAATGTGAATGTTTCTTTCATTTCCTTTTGTCTTTCTATATAATATATTATTTTGGCACAAACCAATACAGCAGTATATATAGTCAACATCTTTACCCGTTCATCTTTTATAATAAAGGTACATGCAGTAAAAAACAAAACTTACATTACTTAGGCTATATAATTTGAAGTATTTCAAAAACAGTCAATTGTATTATGTTACAGAAATATGTTTCCTTAGTTCTATCAAGGGATGAAGAAGAAATTATATTAGTTATTGGATAAATTGTTTATAAATATATCTGTCGTCTGAAAACAAATGTGATGATACGCAAACTTCCCTAACCGCTATTTATTTTCCGCCTAGTTTCGCGTTCCCACCCACTGTGTCATCTAGGCGGCGGAGCAGGCGCGGGCGGGAGGCGGTCTTACGGACATGGAAACGAGCTGCCAACAGGAGCAGCAGGCGCCGGAAGATGCTCCTCGGAAACAATTACTTGCGAGCGACACACTCCGGTTTAATTATAACGTTTTATTGTCGGCCTCCTCCTACGGTGACAATGGGGACGGAGCATCGCGGTAGCGGGGAAGGCACGCGTTGGCGGAGGCAGCGGGCGCCGTTGGGAGCTGTTGAAGCGCGGAGGCGGAAGGTGGCGCCGGAATCGCGCCGCTGGCGAAGGTCGCTGAAGAGCGACCGACAGGAGCAGGGCGCGGGCGGGAGCCACAGAGTGATAAAAGGACGGCGGAAGAGGATACTGTCGCGGTGCAAGAGTCGGCGCAAAAGCTGTGAGATGACAAAAGATTGGAATAGGGAGGCTAGGGAAGATGGGAAGGGGAGGTAAAGAAAGAAATCTGAATGGGGAAGAACGCCTTCAGAGTAGGTCGCCGAAAGTCTTGGAAAAGGAGAAGCGACGATTGAATGACTGAGAAGTCGAAAAAGTGTTTTGAGTAGACGTACACATGCGGAGGGTCGAACAGGGAATAATAATGGTTAAAAATTAAAAATATATTAATGCATGGTTCATCAGTGGAAAAGTGAAAAAAACAGTATATGATTTGATAACGTCAAAATGAACACAATTTACCAAAATCGTCAGGGGCGAAAACAGCGACCACTAACAGAAGCTATAAATTGAAACAGGAAACGAATTTAAGAGCCGTCAGAAGGAAATGGAGAAAACAGGGTAACTTCCACGAGTTGAGGAGGCGAGAGAGACAGGCAGCGACAGTCGTGAAAGAAAGAGCCGCCGCGTGCCCCTCCCAGCCGCAGCCATGCGTGATGCCATTTGATTTGCATCGCCAGCGACTCGCCCAGCTCCGCTCCGCCCCGCCCCGCATCCATGGCACCACCCACCTCGCCCCGCTTTCCCACATCGCCCTGCGAACCACTTTTCACCACCCGCATCCTGCGCCCAGAACCACCCTTTGCTTCACACCGCTCCGCTCACCCGGGAACCCCGCCCTGCGCCCGACCCGCCCCACCGCACCGACACACCACCACGCTTCCCGTCCACCCCCCCCCCCCCCCCCCCGCCCCGCCTCCCCGACGTGGCGCCGCCCCTCCCGCCAGCGCGGCAGCGGCGTCTTCTCTTAATGACGCGAAATGAAGAGCTGCGAGGGAAAGAGCGGGCAGCGAGCGCGGCGCCGCCGCCCCGCGCCGAGCGCCGTCGTGTTAAGTGCCCCACGGTCCACGGGTTTTTATATCGTCGTCCCGTCCCGACGCGCCGTGCTCCGGTTCAATGTATACGAGGTCTCCGGCGAAATGCGATGACTTCGGGGCGGGCGCTCGCGATGAGGCGCTTTCTTTGCAGGCCTCTCAAAATTTACTATTTCAGGTTTCATCCAAGTTGCCTATAGAGGGCAATGGAGCTGGATGGCGTTAACTTTCGAAGTGTGCCATGAAATATTTATTTTAATATGAAACAATGCATGACTCCTAAAAACAAATTTACATTTTAAAAACGTTTACATTCCCAAACCCAGAACTAAGCTATAGATTAAGATTTCTGAAACCAGTCTATCGGACAAATCGTATGGTACATAATATAAAAACTTGTAGGGACCTACTTCACCATTATAGAAGTTAAAGCGTAAGGAAAAGGTAATATTTACTTGGAGATGAATTAGGCATTTTAAATTGAAATAAAAGTTATCGGATAACATCGTTCTGCAAAGAATTATATTTCAAAGCAAACCAACTTGCAAGAAATCGAGGTGTTCGGTTCTCCAATGTTTTCCTTGATATCTACAATCCATGTCTCATTGTAAGTGACTAGTCCACATACTTTTATGGCCGAAGAATTTTACAATTATTTAGTTGCTTATTTTCCCTGTTATAATTTTTGCGGAAAATCAAATCTTGGAACTAACTCCTATACATAATTCTTGCGAAATTATCTTGCTATCTTACTACGTACAACCGGTGTTTTCAATTAACCGCCAAATGTAATCTTATAACGGCAATTAGTTGAAACACACAAACAAAAACTTTTTTAATGTTCAATGGTATTTCCTCTCGAATTTGAACGCAGAGTCCCAAACTGTACCTTAGAACAAACTGCTTACGCAATTAACAGTATTCGTGAACGAGAAGAGTGTCTCGGCAGTCGGTAACATGTGCTCAGGAGCAATGGACGAGAAGAACAAACGCCACCATTCAGTCGAAAGCAGCGCCCGATTTTCGGTCATGAATCTTTCAATATCCACGGCCGAACGCACTCCACGCTGCACTCCTATCTCCACGAGTGGAGACCGCCCGCCGTCGGACGAGGTGCGCACAAAAACTCTCCTCCGCGGCGGCGGGCGGGAGGCTAAGAGGAAGGGCGGGAGGCAGAGAGTGCGTGCGGAAGATAGAGCCGGACAAAAAGAGAACGGGCGATTGTCAAAAGGAAAGAGCACAGGCTAGAGACACAAGGAAGTGAGAGAGGATTCGTGGATGGCAAAGCGGCAGGCGACAGGAGGGCGGCCGGGCGGATGACAAGAGCACGGGAGGACGGTTAGAGGGCGGGCGGCGACAACAGGACGGAGGGGGAAGAGAGCGAGGGGGGGCAAGAGGTAAGAGGCGAGTTGGTGGGCGAGGAGAGGGAGGGCGGACGGGCAAGGGAGCGATTGGGCAGCAAGAGTGCGGGCGGGCAAGAGGGCGGTCGGGCAAGAGGGCGGGGGCGGGGGGGGGTGGCAAGAGGGCGGGAGGGCGGGCGGGCAGCAAGAAGGGGAGTGGGTGGCAAGAGGGCAGGAGGGCGAGCGGGCAGCAAGAGGGGCAGTGGGTGGCAGGAGGGCAGGAGGGCGGGCGGGCAGCAAGAGGGGCAGTGGGTGGCAAGAGGGCGGGAGGGCGAGCGGGCAGCAAGAGGGGCAGTGGGTGGCAAGAGGGCGGGAGGGCGAGCGGGCAGCAAGAGGGGCAGCGGGTGGCAAGAGGGCGGGAGAGCGAGCGGGCAGCAAGAGGGGCAGTGGGCGGCAAGAGGGCGGGAGGGCGAGCGGGCAGCAAGAGGGCAGTGGGCGGCAAGAGGGCGGGAGGGCGAGCGGGCAGCAAGAGGGCAGTGGGTGGCAAGAGGGCGGGAGGGCGAGCGGGCAGCAAGAGGGGCAGTGGGTGGCAAGAGGGCGGGAGAGCGAGCGGGCAGCAAGAAGGGGAGTGGGTGGCAAGAGGGCAGGAGGGCGGGCGGGCAGCAAGAAGGGGAGTGGGTGGCAAGAGGGCGGGAGGGCGAGCGGGCAGCAAGAGGGGCAGTGGGCGGCAAGAGGGCGGGAGGGCGAGCGGGCGGACGGCCGCTGGCGCGTCGAGAGAACAGCGTCTTCCGCTGGCGCGGCCTCTCACTGCCCAATGGGAGAGCAACAAAGTAATACTAATAACGCCGCTCAAAAACTCCCCGCTGCGCTGCGCGAGGGAAAGCGGAAAGCCGATAACCGCCCGCCCCGTATCGCCCGGGCTTCTTTTTTCAAGTGGCCCAGTGGAACAACGCGCCCCGAGCCTCGGCGCCTTTAAAGCACTGCTTTCTCAGGCCGGCAGACAAATTCATGGATTGGGATTTCCTGACTTTTTTTCTAACATTTTCCATTATATTCGCTGACGAAATTCACTCACGAATTAAGAGAACTCTTCGAGAATCATCACTTTCTTTACAGTCGCTATTTATTTTATCTCGTTTCTATCATTTCTTGGGTACGTGGTTTGGTTCAGTGAGAGTGGTAGAACACCTAACATAAAGTAGAACACCTTCAGACGATATAGCAACCTGAGAACATTTTCAATTGCGTATTCAATTCTAGTTTGCCGTACGTGAATAGCGAAGTAACATTTTTCTAATCAATAAACTGTGAAGGTAAGAAACAGTTTCCATGCACGAGTGCTAAAAACATCTTCACCAAATTAATATAGGTTCTGGTGCATCCGAACACACTAAGCAATACTAAAGCAAAAGTCAGTCATTTAGGCTCATAGGGGAGGCCAGTTGGTTCGTTTTCTTCTGGAGGTAATGTCCGCCTCCAGGTCTTCGGGAAAACAAGGAGCTCGTTTTTCTTCTCAGAGGGCAGTAATGAACCATTCACTGCATGCTAGCCTCCAGCGACTTCCACTACAATTTCTGAGAACTGAAAGATGTTTCGGGAAGAAGACAAATGGGAAGCTAAAGAAATCAGGTACCACTCATTTACGACCTAGCAGTACATCACCACAATAGATATTCAAAAGCACCCTTCCTCTACCAAACTGATTTTACATAATGACAAACATGTGTACTGAAAAACAGTTTTGATGCTGAGAGTAAAATTAACTTTCGCCAATTACTTTCTTATGACTCCATTCATTACACACATTACATTTGAAGTCTCTGTGGATTTTCGGAGTCTCCACTAAACGAAAATATATATTTTATCAGTCAACATGATTCAGCAGCATTTCTGCCGTACGGGGAAATTTATTCACTCGAAGACGTTTCAGACGTCGTGTTCTTGCACCACCTGTCCCTCTTTCAAGTTCACCTGATAAGGTTGAAATCTTTGTTACCAAGAGACAAAAGGTCGTAAAGGAAATATATGACCAATATTTACGGAGCGAAACGTGATCGAAATCAAGGTCAAACAGTACGAATGCAAGCTCAGTATGATATTGTTCTCTATCAGAACTTATGTGGCACAATACGCATGAAGGTTTTTAAAATACACTATTCTTTCAGAGATTTAAGTACGACAATAAGAGGAAATAAATATCAGTTCTTGAATGACTGAGTACACATTTCTCAATGTCAACAAATCTGTATAATATAATTCAAGCCATAAGGATTAGATTGGAGACAGGATTAAGGATCGAGCACAATCAGTGACTCTCTGTTTAAGGCCCGGCCAGGCACCTGATCCGAGGAAACTACCAAAATAGCCGATCACTACAGTTCTCAACCGATCAGTGATTGTCCTCGTCCCAGCAGTTTAGCCGATGCCGAAAATGATACCACCGACTGGACTAAACAGAGAACTTCCCGATCTACAAGGCTTGCCGACTTGCCATCCGCTTCTCAGTTACAACGTTAAACCTCCTTCTCAGATACAGTTATTAACATTTTAGTTTTAGTGACAAAAAAAAATCGCCCAGAAATATTTCTTCGCCCTATCGATTCGCTCTTTCCGCAAAGTACGCTTCTGAATCGCAGAGCAACGAAAGCCGTCCACCGCACGCGTTCACATCACATCACCCGGAATATGATGCAGAAGTTTCATCTCCATTCGCTCACGGAATGCCCACTCCCCGGCGAGTTTTCCTTTATTCTGCTCGGGCTCTGCGCGAGCATTTCTTCGGAAATCGAGAGAAAGCTGCTCCACGCAAAATCCGCGGCACAAGAATCTGCCCGCACGGCGTGACGCAACGGTAGGGATGAGGTATCGACAACAAAATATCCATGTTTTAAAATGGGGATGTTCAAAATTAAAAAAATAAATTATTTAAAAAAGAAATGAAATATTTGTGAATATTTCAAGTAAAACACGCGGGGATATTTATTCTTTTATATCTCCAATATTCGGTTTACTTTACTGCACAACTAATATTTTATTAAATATGACATCCGAGAATGTAGTGGTAAGTTTTTGAAATATCTCATTTTAGAATCACGGAGAGTTTCCCAGAATCGACTCTTCTCGGCAATTTTTTTTCTGAAAGCACCATAAATAAATAAAAACTGACATTTGAGAGAAGCGTAGAATAAACCAACATTTCCAGGAGTTGAGACACGAGACACGATTACGCTCGACAGAAGGAAACTACGAGATTAGCCAGTGGTGTCGGTGACAAGTCGCAAAAAACAGACTTGAGTTCGAGATGGAAGCAAATGCAGCTTCCGTGGCTTCGGGATGCAGCAGAGCTCTGTTCACCAACTTTAATAGTAAACTACTCTTTCTACGACGATTAATCGTGTTTCCAACACAATGTTGCGATTTCGCATCCTTATCGTAGTTTAGGTTGACGTGGGTTTAAGAAACTGCATAGCCGCAAGAAACCTAAATAGATCAAACCTGCATTACGTCCCAATACATATACACCTAACTGCGAATTATACCTCTATGGGGTGAGTCCCATTTGGTCGTCAGTACTTGCACGGTAATTCAGCACAAAAGCACATTCAGCACAAAAGCACGTCACGCCGATACTTTTTAATAATACAGAAGTATTTCACTCCTAAAACACTTTCTTCGGATAAATCAGTAAATCTGAATTTCTTACTCCTATTCAAGTATCCCGGTCCGACTCCTGACCATTCGCTCGACCATAAACAATTCATTTCACAACGTTATTGATCTCAACGTCCTCGGATAACCTGCGTTACACCGCCGGGAACCATGTAATATAGAAGACGCATCACATGCTGCCACAACACCTTCGTTCCACGTATTTCCCCTGCCACCTTCGGCCCACATGGTTATATTGATACTTCTTTCTCACATGTTTCAACAGACAACTTCGGATCACATGCATTCACTACAACCGCCCGCACAGGCTTCAATAAATAACGCTCTACAAGCTGTCCTTGATACATTACAATATATATATATATATATATATATATATATATATATATATATATTACACCGCCCCACATACTGGCCCCAATATCTTCACCTCACATGCATTCACCAACACCTTCGTCTGACACGCATCCTCCGACATCATTGCCTCACATGCGTGCGCCAACATCTCCATGCTTCCACCACCACCTACAACACATCCTGAGTTACTTCTTTATCCCTTGCTCTGCTGCTCCCCCCGCCTGCACCATCGCCTCGCCGTTTCCCAGAAGCAGCGAGTCGCCGCCGGCGCCACCTCTTCTTCGCCGGCGGCGCGGAAACAATGAATATTAAACACCTCGCAAGGACCCGCGCGCAGCGCAGGGCAGGGCGGCGCAGCGACCGGCGACGTCGAGTGGGGAAGGGCGGCGGCGGCGGCGGCGCAGAGCACCCGAGGGGGAGGAGGGGGCGGCGCGAACACGTCCCATTTTTTCGCGACTAACGCGATTACATCTGCGAAACGTATTTACGTCCTTGGAGGCGCGCAGCCTGCCACTACGCTCGGTCGCGCAGGCGACAGCGCGTGGACGGGCGTGGGGCGGAGCGGGGCGAGGCGGGGGGAGGGGAGGGGAGATGCGGGGCGGCCACCACGCGACGGGCTGTGTCTTCAAGGGAGGCTCCTCCAGCCGGTGAGCCTAATGGAGCGGACCTCCGTTCGGCGGACTTAACGTAAAATGAACGTTGACACTAAACGATGCAGTTATATGACGAAACGCAGAGTAACTGTAATGGGTTGGCAACATTGCGAGAAATTATGTATTGCGTATACTCAATTGTCTTACTGTATTATCTAATACGACTCACAACGTAAATTACCAACTACTAAAATAGAATAAATGTTGAATATTGTGGTTTATTTATGTATATGATTATTTTTAAGAATTTGGTACCTTTTTGGATAAACTCAAAAATATCATGCTCAATCCATTTTGCTGTGGCACGTTATCTAAAACCTCTGACAAACCTTGTGCAAAACTTGCAGTAATTACAAATTACGGAAGTGTATAATTGAAAATAAATGATTCATTTGATCTTGAAACGAAATTTTGGTAATGTGATCTGTGCACATTGCACTACCTTACAACCACTATTGAGTTCCGACAGTGATTACCAATGAGTTATTGACCATTAAGCACAAACCGAAGGCAGAGTAAAGACCACAATGCGATGTGTGGCGATTGAAATCCATCATACAGGTTTTGCGGTGCGTTAATACAATGCATTTAAATGTGACGTTAAAATCAAAGCCGAAAAACAATATTCATGTTCCGACTTCCATTTCAATGTCCACAAAATGCTAAAATTAGAAGCTGGTTCGCCCATTGGTCGCATAAACACCAACGATATAATAAATTATTTATCAACATTGAAAAAATATGGATGCCAGTTTCACGCAACGAATGGACCTAGATATATTAATTATCATGTCCCATACAACATAGAAACCTAGTGCTCACGCCGAAACTATAAACTTAACTTCGCACAGGTCCACCAACGGTAGTTAAATGGCGCTCAAGCAGTATGTCGACACCGAATCGAAGTGATTCATTCTTTACACGACCCCACGATTGCTTCGACATGTATAAAGCTACGTGAGATACACGAACACTACTAGAAAGCAGTTTCAATTACGCAATAACAGGTTCGTAAAATCCGCTACGTATCTGTCGGCAATTTGCAGCAATCACCGGCAGAGAGTGCAGCGCCCGTTAAAAGGCAGCGGCGGCGCGGCGGTCGCTCAGCCCTGAGCAGCAGCCTCGCGTGGGGCGGGGCGTTTCATTGCCCGCAATAAGGCCTGGAAAGAGCGCTGGGCTCGTTACGCTCCTCACCCTCTTTGCTCCCCGCCCCGCCCCCACGATTCCTGCCTCTCTCCCTGTCACGTTCCTTGTCACGCTCCAAGCCACGCCGCACTCCCTGTCACGATACCTACACACATATCTCCTCTCTCTAATAGACACCATAATTTCAATCAAACACTGCAAATATGAAAGTGAGTTCGCTGTAACAGAATGGCGTAGGCTTTAATAAGGCGAGAGACTTGTGGACGAATCCTGATATCACTATCGAATGTGAATGCAAGTGAATTACAATTCACAATGTTGCGAAAATTCGGGGCAGGCCAAACTGACCATTTTAGAGGCAAAGAGGATGCAAGTAAAATATTTAATGGTAGCGAAATTTCAACTGATGACCAGTAGTGAATGGAAGTTTGGGAATGAAATTACACTCATTAAATTTTTAACTAAAACTTTATTTCACCATTTCAATTAATTCTGTTATAAATAACAGATGACAATTTAATTGTCTCGGTTAAAAGACCGTGCCCGCCCACCAACTTAGCTACGGAGGAAATACGTGCGAGTCGCAAACACATTAAAGTCGGCAGAATTAACATTCGATGTCATAGAGATTTATTACAATTTACAAAGTAGAAACTCAAAGTAGAAGAAAAGTAATGAAATAGAGTCACAGGTTCAATATTATAATAATAAAATGCATTTTATGTCAAAATTAGATCAAGGAGAGAAACCTTATCATTCTGGGGCCAGTTACATGTTCTTATAACAGTTAGAACAAGTTAAAAGTTCGGAAATAAATTAGTACAAATTAAAATATTGCGTTACCAAATAGCAGAAATGGCAAAAATGAAAGAACGGGATTATTTCAGAGTATTGAAAATGTAAGATACGTATAAAAATTGTATGAAGATAGAAGTATGGAGCCCCCCCCTTCAATAAATTAATAAATACGTCAAATAAGTTTACATACAATTGCCAAATATAAATGCAAATATATCCTGGAATTATTTATAATAATAAACATTCGAAAATTGGAAAGGGATAGGAAAAAGTGCTTTGCAGTTTATAGTTTTATAATCTGGAATGAATTGTTAAGAAATACGTTTCTGACATTTTGGGAATATCTAAAAAAATAATAAATAAACATCACCGTAAGTTCGTACACGAAGGAGGATTATTAATTTTCGAACACAAATGTAGTACACAACCTACGTTAACCTCTGTTATGGACTTGTACTTTGGCAGTTGCCTCGGTGTACGAGTGTTAGCGTGCGAGATTCCTAATCAGAAGATCGCAGGTTCGAATCGGCCCTGGGGCAAGAAATTTTCACCGATATATTTCTCTGTAAAATGAAAGATAATGGTGCAGTAAGTCTAAGGATGAAGCTTAGAATCGCAAATATTGATGTGCGAAAACCAATTAATGTATTAGCTCTAGCTGAAGACCTGCACCTTATACTTTCTTAGGAGGATTATGTCAGTCTTTTACGAAATTGATACACAATATTCAGAGAATCTGAAAAAAAAATTACGCGTTGTGATAAAAACGTTTCTAAATGTATTGTCATCCCACCGCCGCTAATTGACAAGAGAAGACATGCTGTGAACGTATCGCTCGGTAAGTCAATTAGGAAAGCCATACTGAAAATATAGTTCACGAACACTACTCGTGAGACAGACGTTAAAAGGCCAAAACCGATTAAAAAAACATTCCAAATGACTACCGTGCCTATAGAAATATCTTGATGACATGTAACACATCTCCGGGAATAAAAAAATGCCCAACCACACGGTAAACGTATAAAAAGCAAGACCGCACGACAGTGGAAGAAATACTTTATTGAAAATAAGGGGAAATTGTAATAATTAAGAGCAGGTCTGTGAACAGATTTGATGGCAGGTGGTGACGGAGTGAAGGCAGCAGCTGTACTGATACAGCAATGGCACCGACCACGACTCTTTTCGTCACCGATTCCCTTGCTTCCTCCCCTACTCTTTCCCTTCTGACGACACATTCTTGCGCACCATTAGCCTCAAAGGAGCTGCAGTCGCTCTTTGAAGGCGAGTTATTGAGAGTCGCAATTAAAAATTCATCAAAACCGCCCTGCGGTGCGCGCTGATGTCTTTGCCCGGGGCGCATCAAATCTTTCGCTCTTCCCCTCCCTCACCCCCTCCCCTCCTCACCGCACCCCTCCACCCACTCTTTCGCTCGAGACGCTCAAATTACAACAGCGATCGGGGTGCGCATAAAAGAGGCTAAATTACTGGAATTCAAAAACTCATTAAAATAGTAATGGCTTTTATATTTTAAATCCCAGTCTGCAGCTTTAATTACGACCGGCTCCGACAATAAGAGGCGACAGACAGCGCTCCGGGGTTGAGTGCTGATGAGGGGGAAAGGAAGCGGGCATCAGGCGTGTGGGAGGGACGGGTCGTGCTGCTCGGACACATCTCGCCCCGGCTATTCCACTTTCTTTATGATTTCTTTGCGTCGACACGCGGCGTAGTGTCCAACGCACAGTTGCTCCAACTCCCAGACCTTAGAGAATGTATTCTAGTAATAATAAGCTAAACGTAAGGTGAACTAAAAGAAATAGCACTCGAGAGAGGATTTCACATCGAAAAATCGTTATCTAGTCATTGCATCAACCAACCGTCCTTTTCAATTAGAAAATACCAACATTCATCTGCACCCTACTATTCTTTTTCTGAACAAAGTGATGAATGTTCAGGGAATTTAACGAATGATAGTACTTTTGAACATAGAACCACTCTTCACTTTTGTGCACGAAAACTGAGTTTACTATGTCCATTAACTCGTACACTTATCTCATTCTCTTGGACTCGAGAGATAAAACTGAATGGATTTTAACATCCGATCTTCCCTTTGTCTTCTTGGATCCCAGCTTTGTAATTGTCATCCACGAATATTTTTTTCATTCATCTTTCCCCATTCAGGAATTTTTTTTTTAATTCTAACTAAAATACCAATTTTTCTCTTGCGAATGAAGATGTCATCGGTGCATATATCCTTGCTCTCAGAGCGAGATGGTTTCTTCAAAAAGAAAAGATGCTTTGAGAATAAAATTAAATAAACCAAAAACAGAAAACCGTCCAAAACTGTTGGATCCTTGGATAGGGAGACTTCCATCTCCGCTGACGCAAGCAAAAGAGCATACTATTTAGCGAAGGGCACGCAGCTATCACCAAAGATACAGACTTCCGCAGCCGGAGTTAACAGATCGTTTGCCGTCCTGGGAAGCGCCGAGACTAAAAGTCGTAGAAGGACGACCCAAACAGGGCCAACTGTGCATATACTCCAATTAAAACTTAACGCAAATTGACCTCTGATCAGTTTGGGCACAGATATCCAATCCGGAGCTTTAATATAAAAAATTAAATTGTAACGAAGCTGCCAGTTGGATCACCGCATCCCAGCTGATCGCTGTCATTTCGCCCCACATTTTAATCGGTGTATAGGAAGCGGTGTCTCTCAGACAGCTAAGAAACCAGCGATCGCTTCTCACGAGGGAAACCTGGAGGAACCAGCACTGGCTCGATGGTCTTTAGGGAAACAACACGGTTGGTTCGGTGGGCGGGCAACCGCAATGACTTCCGGGCGCATATCGCCAGCTGCTCACTGCGCGGCGCTGAAGGTTTCTTTTTGCCCTGCAACGCCCAGAGAAAGGAAAAGTGCGAAACAACGCTTTGCTCTGGCCGCCGCATTATCGCCTGCAGTTTCCGCTGTAATGTAAGAGGAGTCTTAATTGCCCGCATCTTATAAACTAAAAGAAGATAGTAGTTAAGTGACGTTAAAGCCGAAAAATCTTGGAAGTAGAAACCACAAACAGCTCTGTAATCGCCGTTTGGGTTGCGCTTCTGGACATTAGTCACACTGCGAAGTCCCTGGTCCGAAATAGAGAACGCGAGAGGTCTGGGGTTAGTAGTTAAAAGTTTCTGTACAGTTAAGCACAAGAGCTATTGTGTACCAGACTAAATAATACCCACGATGATTATCAAAAGGCAAATAGAAGCACAATAATTATTGTCATGTTGAAGGGATGTCTACATTATTCTCATTCTACGAAACACTTCGAACCATTTAATTCCATGAACAGTACAAACTGGTACATATGAACAACGCATTGTTCATAATGTTCTCATTCATGTTAATTTTCCGGGAACTAAGCAAATGAACTCCCACGATAAATACAATAGACTGCTCTGTTACAGCAGCACACACAAGCGATGCTAAGCGTAAAGTAGACACTTTAACAGTTCGCTCATTGGAGTAACAAATGATAATTGGTAGTAATTGGGATCGAGGTAAAATATGGATGTACATTACCCCACAGAGTATCTGCAGCACAGTAGCTGTTTCTGTTGTCTTGGACCACTTACCTGAAACAAAAGAGAAATTCAAACATAAAACACTGAATCAAAATTATGAGCGACAACGTCAACGAAGACAGAAAACACGGTGACAATACTAACAGTTATTTACAATGGGATAATAAAAGGGCAAATGTAAAATCCGAAAGATCCTGTGATCATTTCATAAGTACATCATGACGTTCATAAGTTCTAGGAAGCAACTGATTTGAATAGTATGCATTTAACACGATAAAGAAGATTCAATCGAAGGAAAATACGTCCGAAGAAAACTGAGAACAAATCATGAAGGCAATAGCAAAGTAAACAGTGCCAAAACAAACGATTAATACGAAAAAAGCGATCGAAACAGAAATACAAGACAGAAACATAGCGCTCAAGCACACAAAGGCAATAAAAATACGAAGAAAGGTGAAAGACAAAGACGAGAAAGAATGGCCACGGAGCGAAGCCAAAAGAGGCGGGCTGCGCCGCGGCGTTCGCGGAGGCCCAGGGTCGAGGCCCGGCGGCGCCTTTTCACATCTCCCCGTTCCGGCGGGCGGCGTCATTAGTTCTGCCGAGCACATTACTCAACGGTTTTCACGAGTCGCCGCGCGCCCCCGGCGCCCCCCGCTGCATTGTGGGGCGGTCACCGCCCGCCGGACGCCATCTGCGCCATCGACTAGGACACGCCCCCCCTCCCTCCCGGAAAGGACAGCCGGCAGAGGACGTCTGCCCCGAAAGCAAGAAGCACCGAAACCAATCAAGCACTTTCACGTCAAAAATCTTTTTAGCGAACCATTCGTCTCTGCAATGCTGACCAGGTGTTGAAGCAGCTGACTCAAGATGTTACGTGGTTTTATCGTGGGGTATTTGTTACACAAATAGGTTTGTCATTTATTGAAGAGGGTACCTAATGTGATTATCTTCTGAAGCGAACCACTTGGGAAGAGTATAACAGACTGATGAAAACGTGATTGCAACAAGATGTGGAAGTGTAGGACGGGGAGGACTAAGGAATTGAAGAAGCAAAGCAATGGCAGAGGGGTGGGGTGACTAAACTGGAAGTAAAAGAAATCACGGGAATATCAAAGAAGAGATGGAAGAAGATCTTAAAATGTATCAGTATACAAAATTCGAGGGTACATAGGTATGAAAGAAGAAATTATTGTGTAAAATCACGTATTTAAATCACCTTTTTTCCCCCAATTTTCGGCCAAGAATAAGATAGATCCTACACGCGACATCTTTCAAGCGATGAAACATCAACGTCAACAATAAATTGCTTCAGGCATTAGGGCCACTTCGGCGGTAAACTATTTCAATTCGACGCTTACGTTTTAACAGGAAGATGTTTACCGTTTAAGTTTCACCGACTCCAATCAGCGGCGAAGCTTCCCAACTGCCATTGGCACCCTTTAATTCATTAGCATAATTTCTCGAGGCAGCCACACGAGGAGTAGGAGCTCTCGCAGCGCGGGGCGGCGCGGGGGCGGTGAATCGGTGCGCCGGGGGAGGGGGGAAGGGGGCGGGCTCGGGGGGGGGGCGGGGCGGGGGGGCGGGGCGGGCGGGGGGGGCGAGGCGGAGCGAGGCGAGGCGGGCGGGGCGAGTCGAGTCGAGTCGAGTCGAGTCGAGTCGAGTCGAGTCGAGTCGAGTCGAGTCGAAGTGGGGCGGGAAGAGGCGGAGCGAGGCGGGGAGAGGGGGGCGGCGAAGCGGGGGAGGCGGCGAGGCGGGGCGGGCGGGGCGAGGCGGGGCGAGGCGAGGCGGGGCGAGGGGTGGCGGGGCGGGGCGAGTCGGGGCGAGGCGGGGCGCCTGCGCGACGCCAACTTCGTAATGCGGCACGCGACAGCGCAATTAACGATTTACGCCGCGGTAACCGGGTGTCTCGAGGGCGGTGTGCGCGCTGGTCGTGCCCGCGCCCCTTCCCCCGCGCGGCGCTCGGGGCGCCGCAATCACACCGAACCCCCCGCCCGCCCACCCGCCTGCGTCACGTTCGCGCCGACCGCGTTGACCCTCTGCGTGCGACGGCTCTGCCGTAAACGCGTCGCTATCCGTGCTATGCGCGGGGAAAGTAAAGTCAGATAACGCCACGTCTGGGCCGCGGGGTCAACCGAAGCAATCTCCGCTCGCGGTGTGCTGCAGCTGGTGTGTTATCGGTTCAATCGTCCTTCTTCGAAAAAAATATAGGAGAGATACTACACTCTCAACACACAGTATGTCGTTCGCGGCTCCTACTTTCGATTAACTCTGTAAGTATAGCAATTACAAGTAAATTAAGTTTAATTTTTAAAATTGCAACAAACAATTACAAAACGATTACAATCATAATTCTGTAGAAAATTATGTAATGATGATTTCCTGTGGAAAACAGAAAAAAGCGCCCAGCACTTTTTATATAATGTCTTAAAAAAGTTTAATACGTTAAAATGTGTGTGTGTGTGTGTATCTCTATGCAAAGTGAATGACGTAACTTTAGCACCTTCTGCAGTTTTTGAACGGTTGAAGTTATTGCAATGCAGTTCTCGCGGAAGTGCATGACAGAATGGGGCTAATTAATACAAGCATTGATTTCTATTTTACCAATTGTATTTTTCGAGATATTGAGGTAACTTTCTTTTTTTTAAATGGAACTATATTTTTTACTGTATACGACGAGCGTATAAACACGAATCCAATGATTTGCGTATTGGCATATGTTAGATAAGCATTTTCTTGAGTAATTTTGATTTTTGCGACTCGTATTTAACGGACATTGCAACGCTTCGAGCACGTGCTAGCCGGAAGAGTGCTGGGCAACCTTGGCTGGTGGACTGTTACGTTTAAAATATACGCTAAACACGAGTCGCATAAAATCATACGACATATGATAACATGTATATCACTGGATAACAACATATGACAATATCTATATCCCTGGATAACAACATATGACAATATGTATATCACTGGATTCGTCTTTTTTACACTCGTCATGAAAGACTAAATAGATATGTATAGTTCTATTTGAAAAACATGAATTTATCTCAATATCTCTAAAAATACAAGTGACAAACTTGAAACGAATACATGCATCAATTCTCTCATGCATATTCGTGAAGACGGTTATAGCAATTGCAATAACTTCAACCGCTCAAAAATTACAGGAACTGCTACAGTTATGTGACTCACCCTGTATATTGTTTCCATGAAAATGTACGTAGGAACTATACGCTCTTCTTTTGGATTATTTGCTCGTCCCTCTCCTCAAACAGAGCTTAAGCACTGCACGCGGCACTGTGCGAAAGTGAGAAAAACCCACTCAAACATCCTTTGCCTCATCCGTCATCACCCGTCCAAATGTTCACTCGCGTAACATTAACCGCAGGCCCGATTTACACGCTTCCTTTTCAGGAATGATTTCCAGGGTTTTAGCAAAGGCACGCATGCGTACAGCAGCTTACGGTTCAGCAGAGACACTGTGCATATGCGCGCTTTCGCGAAAAGTTCCGAAATCGTTCGGCAAAAGCATGCGCGTCAGTTGGGTCGTGCATTCGACATGTAACGCGTCAAGCGCCGTTGTACATCGCCTGGTACCGTCTGTTTTTTCTAGAATGCGTGTTTCCCAAAATACAGTTAACTGGTCTCCAAAGTAAAGATTGTTATTTTTTACGGTTCTGCGCAAAGTTTCCGCCAGAGGTAACATTGTACAAAATCCCGACATTAGCGTAAAACACTTTCAGCTAATTAAGAAAAGGGTGGTGTGGTGTTTATGTATCATACGATGTTCAAAGTAATCAGTAAATTTCAAAGTGATCTTGTCCTCATTAGATAAAGATGTTGTTAGATGAAATTTTAGAACTACTGCTTTCCCAACGAGAAAATAGGTTATTAAATTTTGTTCTGATGAATTTATAAGAACATGAACCCTCAGTTAAATTACCATGTCCACAATATTAATAAGTCGGTAAAATAAGAAAATTCCTACCATTGAAGAAACTAATATTGAATGAAAAGTCCTACCATTCAAGAAACTAATATTCTTCATACACTACGAATCCGTAATTATAGGTTGTCTGTATCAAGTGCCAGGACTGTAATATCCACTACAAGTAACCCAATTTTATTACGTAAAGGCGATTTAGCCAACTATAATTCCAACATATTACAATACATAAAAAAGAAAACCGTCGCAAACTTACACTCCAGAACGACCAAAACAGAAAATTATAGTTATAACTACATTTTGCGGGCACTAATTTCCGGAGAGCAATAAGGCGTAGGGTGATTTTACGCGCATTGTAATACTATTTTACTGCACTACTTCAATGTACGCCATTAAAACTGCTTGGAGCAGCAGTTATAGTTTAGCTTCACCCAACAGTACGTGATGTATAGATTTCACGCCCGTTAAAATACACGCCCACTGAGCAACGGCTAAGCAATTCTGCCCAACAGAATCGCACCAAAGGGTTCGCAGAACGACGTGACGCGTGTCGACCCGCGCCGTAACCGCATCGCTGCCGCGGCCGCGTGATTAGAAAACAATCGCGCGGCGCCCATTAATGACAATAGACGCGCGAAAGCGCACGGCTCCGCGCGCTACGATGTGTAGGCGGGCGGGCTGGCTGGGCGGACGGTCCGAGTCAGCACTGCCGCTGTGCTAGAGCACGGGGGTGACGGATGGGGTGGAGATGGCAGGAGCGACGGACCCGGCGTGAGGGGAGGCTGTCGGGACGGGTATCATAGTAAGGGTAACATGACGGGTTGAGAAGCGATAGTTGCGGTGGGTGTGTTGTGGAAGGGACGGGTTTTCGGAGGACTGGTGGAGAGGGGAGAGATTCGGAAACGTCAAATTTGATGTGAACAATCCCTGTACCATTTATATTATCCCTATCTGTTTTCACTGATACGGGATATTTGTTATGCACTGGGTAATCAATAAAAACATTCAAATAAATACATCGTTTCAATATAACAAAGTAGTACACTAAAATCTTCAAAATTGAAAAGCGATCTAACTAATTTCATTTCTCTCTCTTTGATCTTTTCCTGGATGTGACGTCAGAAGTTCCCGAATCAACCCAGATAGGAATCTGGTTGATTTGTAGCTTGGGAGGGAGTGATGAGGTTAAATAATGAACGGAAAGTTATGGATAGATTGTAATAAAACCGAAGTACAGAATAAGAGGTATATTGTATTATGCTATAGAGCTCTTTAAAATATCGAAACGAACGACAATGCTCTAACACTATTTCCATAGCAACTCACAAACAATTAAATTTATATGTCTTGGAAGCCCTCTATCTCTCTATAATGTAAGCGAAAAACTATTTGCAGTTTCTTACTTATTCATTCTCGCAACAATCATCCTGACTTTTCACACACGCGGCCCAATATTTTATTACGCCGGTCAACTCGACGTTACCAGACTAAAACTCGATAGGTTTAAATAGTTTCGAACGGAAATGCAAACATCGGGACGTCGAGTTAATATCGCAGGTTATTTCTCTGGCAACGCTCCGAAACCGGCGCCGAAATAATCGGATGAAATTGCGTTCACAAGCGCGTTTCATTTGTCCCCGCGAACGCCGCACTCGCAGGTAAATTGGGAATGGAAAGAGGGAGGGGGTACCAGGCAGACGTGTGGGCGTAGAACGGGAGGTTGGGGGTGAGCCGGAAAGTGAAAACGTAATTGTGCTCCACGCAAGAATAAAAAAATAAAAATAAAAATAGGAGGTCGCGCGACAACGCACGATATTAAAAAGTAGCCGACAGTAATGAACCGGCTGCATAAAACGCAACGAAATGTTTCGACGTTGAATTTTCTTTACTGGTCGAGTGGCTGGCGCTTGGTTTGATAAATGACGCGGCGCGGCGGGGAGAAAGTAGTAGGAGGCGACGCAGGCCGTTTGGACAGGTGAAGCGGACCGCCGCGGAGGTGGCCATGCTCGTTAGGGGGTCGAGTTGAACGGAGCAGGAGGCTCAAGAGGCGTGGGCGGCGACGGCAGCGGCAGAGTTGATGGGCGAACATCCACAGAGTAGCGATTCAAGAACAGAAAAAAAATCGTCGGGAACAAAATTAACTACAGAAAGAACCTAAGGACGAATGGTGATCCGAACTAGACGAAGTAAGAATGGGGCACTGGATATGAGGAAAACGGGAACGTAGAGGGAAACGATTGTTGAAAGCAGTACGGGAGCATCACGCGAATTGATTTTAATGGAAGTTAAACGAATATGCAACGACGAGGATACTGAAGAAATAAATACTCTTTAGAAGAAGATAGAGGAGGGTTGTGAACAGCGCGTGCAGCAGCCAAGTGGCGAGACCCAGACTGGAGTTCATTTCAAGAATCCATAGGACGAATATATCAGAGTCTTAGAGATACAATGAGACAATGGAGGTCATAGAAAGCATAATAAGAAATAAATTCAAGTGAGATAGAAACCGGTAACTAAGGTAAATGTCAAAGACGATGAGAACGAAGAAAGAGTGACAAAGGGGTTCACCACATAAAAAACAACACAAGAGAGTAAAAACCGAAACCAGGCAACGCATGTAGCCCAGGCTAGCAGGCAGCGTGGTTACGACGGCGTGTCGTGGGTGTAACCCCTCCTATAGAGAGGCGCAAAAAAAGAGGACAGCTGGACAGCATCCGCAGTGAGAACATAGGAGCAAGAGTTAAGAAGTCAAATATAACACGAAAGAAAAAAAAAAAAGAAAAGTAAACCAAATGTCGAGAAGTTAAGAATGGAGGAAAGTAGATTTACAGAAGCGTACACCAGCGACTTAAATCATGGAGAGCAAACACTAAAACCAGGTCCGTCGCATGTCCGGCGGCATAGATGGCGGGGTCAGCGCGGCGTCCGCGGTGAGGACGTCGGGCACCGCGAGCGAAGGGGTCAGGCGGCGGAGGGGGTCGACGCGATTTTGCGGCGCTTAATGGGTCGCGTCACGAAACGGAACGCGTGACGCGAGAGGAGAGGAGGAGGGCAGGCGGAGGCGCTGCAACGAGCGCTCGTAAGAAGCCCGCTTGCAGGTTTATGGCATGGGCTTTGGCGCACGCTTTAAAGTGCCCCGTTTCCGTCGTGCGATAAATTAAGTAAGGCATTGCACTTACGTGCGAAACACGCATATCTCAAAAACACCGAAACATCTCACTCGCGTGAACTCTGTCGCGATTGTGGACGTCGCATTTGAGGACCACGTAAATAACCAGACACACCGTGGATTTCTTCGGATATTCGTCAAGAGTAATAAAAACGATAACTTATTAGAACATTCAATTACAATAAATATTTATAGGTTTATGAGCTTGAAGTCGCCTATGCGAAGCTTGGATGTACGAGTAAGTACATGTATATGCGAGAGTGAATAAATGAGTGAGAGAATGGGCGGCAGACGGGTGGCTAGACTAGTGAGAAAGGGAATGAAAGGATGAGAGCACATGACTATTACGATGTACTCTTGTATACGATATACGAACTACTACTAGTCATCCACTCGTGCATGCCCATGGATACTGTACGATCTACACCGCCAGACATCAATTCTCAAACACTTATCACGGACTTACGAATGCAGAACAACCACACACACCTACAAGGCAGTTCATGGTGATGCGACGGACGTTTCATATCCTCCGTTTCCGCCATTCCCACGCGTGTAAAGGCGAGGCCGAAACTGATTAGAATAACGACCGCAAAAAAGCGAGCCGCCCGCCGTTGACAACAGCGCCGCCTGCCACTTAACGCATCCGCCTGCTTTTTACGCCACCGGAAGCGGCCGCGGCTCGCCATAAACCGCCCCGAGCCGCTTCCAAGGCCTCGGGCCCGGTGCGCGGCCCGGTCCGGCCCGACCCGCCGCCGCAACACCCATCTTGCCATGGCCACAGCTCCAGAAACTGATTTAAATGGCCCCTGGCCCTTAGAAACTATGGGCAGACCACTCTCTTCGAGACGTACGTGTTTGTTGGTGAGTGATAGTGGAGATAGCGACTTAAGAGACAAAAGAAGATGGTGTTTACAGTGTGGCTACTATAATAGTATCTTGGACTTCCCTGCTATTTTTTAAATCAATGAGTTCGACAACATCTCGCCTAAAGATTCCAATTTGTCAAACGTTTATTTCATGAACGCAGTTAAACAGTTATATAAAAAATTATTAACATCATTTTCCGCTTCAATAGTTGTTCTATTGAAAATTTATTTGTCAATCATCAATTACAAAACTGAGGAAGGTAGGTGGGAGTTAGTAACGGAAAGGTGGGTGGGGCTATTAACGTTAATAGATCTACGAGATCAAGGTTAAAAAAAATTACCGAAAATTTGGACACAAGTGCTTTCGCAGTTAACAGACGAGCTCTAGTTGATGAGTGAAGTTCTATGGAAGCTTTTTACGCTGAAGTCTGGGCCCAGTTAGGGTCAGAGTCGTCGGTATCCTACTGAAATAACCTTGCAACCCCCAAAACTAAGCCTCTTCTGGACAGCACTTCATAAAGCAGTAGTGACATATTATACAGGCAGTCCACAAAGGAAATGCGGTCGGTGAGGAAATGAGATTCACTTCACGCACATGGAAAGTGCCGTCCCTTGACTCTGTTGAGTTGTCTTTAGCTGCTGCGAAGGCCTTGCTCTCTGCCTCTTTGCTTGGTGTACCCCAGGGTGCGAGAATTGGGAAGCGTTTCCAATGAGTGGCACCCCACGGGCCCCAGGGCACAAAATGCAAGGAGCGGCGCCAGGGTCTTGCATTTACAATCGACCAACCGTGGGAATGGAGAGCAGGTGCGGGGCGTAGCCTATTACTGAGATAATTTTAAATGAAAATAGGAGGGCGGAAGAGAAGAACGCAGTCGATAATTGTGTAGACTTCTCAGAATCAATTTATTTTCACTTGCAAAATGAAGTGTTTTACGTTGAACTGTTTATACACCGCACACACGATTATATTTCTAGAATGTAAATACTGATACCCTTTCTTCCCTGCTTATCTTCCTTCAAATGAAACCGAAGTAACAACGAATAAGATCATTAATATGAGTATGGTAATAAATTAAATTTGCAATTCTGTAAACTCCTCCAGAGATTATCTGATGCAAAATTGAGATGAAAACACCAGACACTAGAACTGCTCTTATCTCTAATAATCAGGCATCTAAAACACTTCCTGTAAACCACAAACCGTGGCAATATTTTAAAAGCATGCACAACACAATTCAAATGTAGAAAAACAGTTGTACAAGCACAAAAGTCATACACGATTTGATTACATTATTTGTTCCTTTGTTTTGTCTCTACACAACTATGTTATCTATAAGTTGCTGTACTTGCCACGATGAAATAAAGTTTTGTGTGAATGTTTTCAAAAGAAAAACACGAAACATTCTCAAAAACATTCCAATGTATTTTAAGTATTTATTATGATACCTCGGTACTACGTGGAGAACGATACGTAAATAATTACGATGATGACATGTATGAAGTATGGTCATAGCTACCACATTCGAACTTAGTCCCTCACCATACGGAGGGGCCAGATTTCGAACCCCGGCACCAACAGGTGGACCCTTTTAGGGTAAGGGTCACCAAAGGCGGTTATGTAACATGTCCTCCCCTGAAACCCATGGCCCCGCCAGGGAACGAGACCACATATCATTCCCCGGCAGTCGATTTCGCCGGCCGCCGCCTCGCTCTTCTCCCAACGACACCACCCTACCCCCTCAGACGCCGCCACCGCTCTCAGTTCCAAGAATTGATTCGAACGGCCCCTTCACTGCAAATATGGCTAACAGGAAGCACTCTCTCCGACACGTACCAGTAGTGTGTCGGCGAATGATCGTTGGCCCAGCTGTATCAATACGCTGGAAAACATCTCACCTAAATATTTAAACATGCCAGAAATTGCGTCCATTAGATAAACGGATTTAAACCTTATTTAAAAAATGATCAATAGGGGGCGGATTTTAATGAAAAGTCTTTTTTTTTCTTTTCACTTTAGAACAATGCTGTTTAGTATAAAAATTCATTTTATGTTATGACAACAGGAATTGGCTAATTGTTATAGACCATTATTTTGCATTTTTTGTCGATTTCGACTAATAAGTCATTTTTTTACCTTTTCCGTCATTTTTAATGCAGTTTCGCTGATTTCATTTCTGAACGTCATTTTTATAGTACTCGCTTCAAATAATATTTACGAGATGCAACAAATGTTCTTCACAGAATTACTCAGTAGCCTCTTCGATTCTTTTTTCTATGACTTTTATCCAGACGACAGCCGGTTACCCTTTACGTCCCGATGGGACGCATATTCTACTATACACTAGACCAACACACTTGCGGGCTCCTCTGATCTGGGGTCAGCAGAACGCGAGGCCCTTGGCGACAACACATACAGAGTCAAGAGACAAACAACCATGCCCAAGGCGGGACTCGAACCCGCGACCCTTCGAACCGAAGCGCTGAGTCGGTACTCGGTCTTAACCACCTCGGCCATCCACGTCGGCGCCTCTTCGATTTGTTTGCTCAGAAATTGTTTTGGCATCCATTGTGATGTGATTCTTTTGACGTATATCAGCGCCACTGCCGGTTCGGCCGATTTCGGAATAACAGAGATTTCCTGGTAAAGAACAATCCAAACCAAACGTTTTCAAGTGGAGTTCACTCGAACGAATGGAAGAAGCCTCGATTACATCAGTAACGTATCCAACAGCTTGAGTTGTTCACCCGAACTGGTTATGATAAGATTTTTTACATAATTTCTATAGCGTTTTAAGAGCATTTTGTTGATAATTTTTGGCGATGTTTTAGGTCATCAAAATCCGCCCCTTAGTTATTAACATCACTACCACATCACTCCCTTTCACCAGCGCGTATCATTCCCCGGCGGTCGATGTCGCCTGCCGCCGCCGCCGCGGGGCTCCGCGTATGAGCGGGCGCGCGCGCGGACACGCGGTGACCGGCGCCATCCTTCACCTGTCCGCGAGCGCGGTGGCGGCTGAGTAAATTAAACGAGCCGCGCGCGTCAACGGCGGGTCCGGCTGCGCGGCCGCGCGTGGGCCGCCAGGCAGTTATTAATCGAGAGGCCGCTGCGAGATGGCGGCGACGCTGAGACCCACGGACACCAAGTTCGCGTTGCATTCACGAGATGGTGAAGATAGAGCAGAACGAGGAGAACGCGATGAGAGCGAAAGGAGGCTGAAGATGGCGGGCAGAAACAGGGTCAAGAGAGGTCTGTAAGACCTGCGCGAAAGAAAATTTTCGATAACTGCGTGTGGGGAAGCAAGTGGATGTACACGGACAAATATTGGGAAAAATGAAACTAAAGAAAAGGAACAGTATTAGTGGTTGCTAAAATAAGCAACGAGGAGAGAGGATTTCCAGTGGGAAGGCGAAACGAACTGATTAAACGCGAGAACTGATGCGTGTAAGAATCGGAAAACGGAACAGAACAATCAAGACAAGTGAGATAACCAATGAAGCAAGTCGAACACGGCGCGGGAGAAGGGGGAGTCGGAGCATCGCGAGACCCGCTCATTTACGAGCGCCGCCGCCGCGCGACGACGGAGGCGGATGGAGTAGTACAGGCTGCGCCGCGGCGCTGCCTTCGGTGACTCACGAACTGGCAAGCACCGCCGCGCCGCGCCGCGCCGCCCGCCCGCCCGGCCCTCGCCGCGGGTATTTCGAGCCGGGAAGCCTTTCGGGGCGGATGCATCGTCAGAAGAGGAACGAGGAGGCGGTGGCTGAGGTGGCTGAAGGAGGAGGAGATTGCTGAGAAGAGGGAGGCGGTGGCGGCGGTTGTGAAGGCGGGGGCGGTGGCGAAGAAAGATGAGGCGATGGCAGCGGCGGCAGCGGTGGGGGACGCGAACAAGGGTAATGGAGGAGGAGACGAAGACGTTGGTTGAGGTGACGGAAACAGCTGTCAGAACATCGACACATAGAAACACCCTTTTGACTTGGAATATGTGGCAGGGGTTTAGAAAATTGGTTTATCGAATATTTTTTAATAATCAAATTCGTTTTACATAATTTGTTCATGTTTAGATTATGATATTTCATCACTATACTATTTACGTTTCGGGTGATCCTGTCGAGTATCGATAAGAATATTGTACGCGTCAAAATAATAATGAACTACGTACGTATCAAATAGTCTCGAACGTTCTGTAAAATGTGTTGTCAGTTACAAGCTGGAACCTGAATCTACATGAGCATTTGGGGAATTTTATCAAGTCTTCTCCTAGCTTGTAGAATGCCTGCTGAGTAATAGAGAAAATTCACACAAAACGTGTATTATTTCTATCTCCGACGAGTTACAAATCATTGTTTATTCTGCGATTATGCGAGATGAAGGAACATGTACCATATGGGAGGCGCAGAACCCGATGACAAGTCGGATTAGAACCATTTTCTCCTACGACGGCGATCTGCCAAGATACTACTGTCGACAGATGAAAGGAGAGGAGAAAATGAGGTCACGTACACACTACTTAATAAACCGAGCCCTAGAATTCGAATTATCAAGTAAGTCGCTTGGAAGTCATTTCTAAAATCCTGTCTTGGAACTGGTTGGCCGACTACAATGAAAAAATCATAGATCTAAAGAGACAACAAAACAAACGAAGGAAACTTTTGAAGATAGACCCAATGCTGAATTATGCACAATTTTTATCATAGTTAACCAATATTAATGTTAAAAAATGGAATAATCTTTTCCGACTTTCTGAGCACACATATTGCAAAGGCAGGTACACTCGAGAAGAAGTGATGTGGATACCGGAGAGCCGACCAGAAAGCAAGACGTACGCGCGGAGAAGAGAAGAGGCTGGCGCGGGGCGTGGCGTCTTGAAGAACGAGCCGCCACAGGCTGCGGGACGCGCGACCGGACACATTTCAACTTGTCGGGAGTCGATGGCGGTAGAGTTGGCTACGGAGCGACTGTGGAGGGCGATGGAGGTGGAGGGCGGTGGAGGCGGAGGGCGGTGGAGGCGACGGCGGAAGGTGACATGGTGCCTTTTAAACGTGTCGTCTCTCTGTCTGTCTGTCTGTCTGTCTGTCTGTCTGTCTGTCTGTCTCTCTGTCTGTCTGTCTCTCTGTCTGTCTGTCTCTCTGTCTGTCTGTCTCTCTGTCTGTCTGTCTCTCTGTCTCTCTGTCTGTCTGTCTGTCTGTCTGTCTGTCTCTCTGTCTGTCTGTCTCTCTGTCTGTCTGTCTCTCTGTCTGTCTCTCTGTCTGTCTGTCTGTCTCTCTGTCTGTCTGTCTCTCTGTCTGTCTGTCTCTCTGTCTGTCTGTCTCTCTCTGTCTCTTGCTGGCTACTGGTCTATATGAAAGGTAAATGAAATGTCACTGAAAGACGAAGGTGGAAAGCTTCGATGGAAAGTAATGTTCGAAAACGACAGCGAAAAGTGGCGGTGCAACATAACGGCGCAAAGGATGGGTGCAATGAGAGAGCGCAAAGGGACGGTGGAAAGCGAAGGAGAAATACAAAGCAAACCTCGACGATGTTGGCCGTAGTTGCGACGATGGTGACCCACACGATAAGCCAGAAGAGTATTGATATCATAAAAATTGAAGGAAGCGAGAAAAATTAACCGGTAAGAAAGGGCGAGGGGAACAGCCGAGGCGTCAGCTGAATCACAAAAACGGACCCATGCATGTGAAGATTGATTGATTATTTCGTTTTTCCGGGCGCGTCAACAGGTATGCCTAATACCCTGTAGAAAGTGGCGCTGTTCTTCCCTTGCTGGATGGCGAGATCCGGTGCCGACCCACTCGTCGGCTAACGGGGATATCTCCTCCCGGTATCTCCCCGGCACCGCCCCAGCTGGGACAGGCTCTAAGCTCTCGATGCGTATGGTAGTTCAGTGCATGTAAATGTAAGTGTGATTAAGTAAGGGGTAAGAATGAGACAGGGAAGAGGAAGGAAAGACCGCACGAGGTCCACAGCCCGTTTGTTAGGGACTGCTCCGGCATTCGGCTGGTGTAGATCAGAGAAACCACGGAAAACGACCTATGAGGACAGCCGGCAGAACAATTTGGCCGCTAGAATTCGCCTCCTGACAGCGGCTGAATCTAGCTAGATAGAGTCCAAACTCCTGCCAACGACGGAACTCGAACACTAGTGCCTTTGAGTTGGAGGCACTGTAGCATCATCCTGAGCCATGTAGGTGGAGACGGCGAAGGCGACACTGGGGGCGGCGGCAGCGGCGCTGCGGTGTCAGATTGCGGCAGACGCATCCAGCCAGCGCTTAAATCGTCATCTCGGCCGCAAACAAACATTCTTCTTGGCGACAAATCTGTCGGGGACCGCTTAACAGCGACATATGACTCCAGCCGCTGCCGTCTTCCTCTGCGAAACCAATTCAAGATCTCTGCCAAAAACGATCTAGCATTCGGATGTTATACGGTATGCCTGTAATATCAGTGTCTGTCAAGCATTAAAAACAAAGTAAAAAATTAATGCACGATTTGAGGCTATTTTTTTATGCAATTTGTATACAGCGAAAGGAATTCGTTCAAGTCAGGAGTATGTCTAAACTAAAGTCTCAAAATCGTTTAAATATTATATTTAAGTATTTTTGAAAAACCACGGAATCGTATTTCCTGGTCTGCCTAAAGTATCCATAATTGATTAGTCCAATTGAACAGATTGATTAGTCCAATTGAGCACTCCAATTTAATAAACTACAACATTTAATATGTATTTATTATTTCACGTTTAACATTTCCTTTGTAATGTTATTCACAGGTCAACACACCCTATTGAGAAGGAAACTCAGCGTTAACTAAATCAGTGTGAATGCACGGCACCTCGAAACATTCCTCCACTTAATATTATAACGCAACAACTCAACATATTAAAAGAAAATGGAAATCATTAAAAGATGTGCAATTGAGGGATAAAGTGCGCTGAGAAAGAAATATGTGGCTTTAATATTGATTGTAGGTGTAAGATATCTTTGAAAAATATTTAAATACTCGTATATAAAAATTGGCAAAATGAACGTCCATTTTCCAAATTTTAGAGGTTTTAATACACATCGGGTCTGAGTCATACTAATAAACACATTTTGTTCTATTTGATCACAAAATTTACGGGAAGAATCTGACACAACTTTCCAGAAAGTTTTGGAAATATCGCAGGGGCTTCATTTAAACTAACCTAAAAATTAAAAGTTCTTAAGTATCACCAGAACGGTACAAATAGATCTTACTGGAGCGACTTTTATCAAGTCTCAGCTCAAAAGCTTCCAAGCTGACAGGGTAATGCATAGCACTACTTAGATCCAATCATTCATACATCTATATGTACAGACACACAAATATCCAAAGCATATATAAATAAATAAAATACAAACACACATATCCTGATTTTCGAGTAGAAAATTACAAAGGAACCTTAAACACGGATTTTACGACCGAAAATTCGAGATCGTATTGTTCAGGCTATTACTTTTTCTCCTTTTACTATTGTATAGGCAGGAAGAGAAAAATATTTTGTCGTTTAGTATCCGCAAAAATGAGTAAAAGTAACATTTTGTTAGCTTGCGACTGTCACTACTTACATCCCGAAATAAAAAGGATAAAATGTGTGATCATTGTTTAGGTAATTTTGCATGTTTGACATCGGGTTATCTGTTTGGACTGCAAATCGTTTAAGGAAAGACGCTTTTTAATATCTGCGAGCACCGTCAACCCTTTCTATTTTTGTTGTTTTTCGTTTTGTTTTGAAAGCTGGTTTAACTTTCTTTTTTCTTAAATTAGCAAGTTTTCAATGTAATTATCCTCTTATTACTTAATCTACTCGCATTGACATAACATTTTATCACTGTCAATCGTTGAGACTTGTTTTCACAATTCGCCTCGTTCAACATCAAATAATTTACTGTAAAATGTGCTTGATGTGCTGATTTGCGCAAACTGTTGTACCTCGTTTGATACTAAGATTACAAAGTCAAATCTATACTGATACTTCATAAATGCAGTAGTCTTTGGATTACACGATAACGATATCGAAAATACTGGGATGAAAATTCAATCAGACAACTGCTGATTTATCACTCCAGACAACGTCTGCATAATGCATTTGTGAGAAAGCACGACAGGATGATTACGAAGGGAACCCAAAGTTAAGCAATTAGAAAAAATGTAGGCCTACTTTCCTACTCCACAGTACTTGCATTTAATGTTAGGAATATAAAGTATTTATTTAATCCCTCGAGACACTTTTGAAACGGGTATTAATTTTTTTAAAAGATTCAATACACATGGAACATTCTGTTCCTGCTCCCCTTTCTAATTTCTCAAACCAGATAGAATGGATATGCCAGATATTTACAAAACCCTAGGTATTAACAAATTTGTAGGCTGTCTCTAGGATAAAATAACGAAACAACAACGACGTGCAAAATCATACAGCTCACAAAGTAGTTCTAAAGGAAAGAACATCGTTCGCACAGCGCGTTTCCCGTGTGGGAGGCACGGAACAAGAGGAACCTTTTTGTGGCAGAAACCTGCAAATCACGCGGCGGGAGAGGCCCCAACGCTCCGGCAGGCACAGACACTGAGCGCACGAACAAGAGCACACGACTCGAGGGGCTGCGAGGGGCAAAATAAGAAAAATCAACTATTTATGCGGACGGGCCAAAAGAAACGGAGAGCTATAGTGGTATGAAAAAAATTGAAACAGCAGGCTCAAAAGAATGGTTGGCATATAAATGAATGATAAAAACAAAAGAAAACAGGACTGTGAGGATAATAAAGGCGAAGGTAGTGTAGGCGGAGGGGACTGCTGAAAGACGAAATCTAAATGATACGATTCGAGAATATACCAAAATAGTAGAGGCAGAAAATCTGAAATGAGAACAAACTAACAAAGCATACGAAGGAAAATGTGTCAGAAAATACTCTCCAGCGATGGACAAGTGCAATTAGGACCCCATGTGAATGAGAAATACGTAATTGTAATTAAACCAACTAGTTAAATAAAACAAGTATGGAAAATGGTCTGCGAAATCCCATCTTATCTCTTCAAATGCTTTGCATCCAACTGACACATATTCTTCCAATGACAGTGACATCACCATGAAATCCGACACCCCTATTCTTTCATATCATCTGGATCAAAGATATATGTTCATTTCCCAAATTGAGAAATACATACTAGTACAGGGTTGTCCAACTGGCGGCCCGCGCTGCCATTCATTGTGGCTCGCTAAAGGTTATTACTCAAAAGTGAAAGTCCTGCGCAACCATGTCGGGCAAAAACATTCCCTTTTCACCCCCTTCATTAAAGGTTAAGCCTTTAAAGTAAAAATAGGTGAAACTTTGATTTAAGGATTTTGTTCTAGTAAATTCAAAAATTAAAAATCACCCTAATTTGATTCACTGAGTTACGCACGGTACGGCTTAATTTCATGAATGGTTCCACCCCCTCCCATTTCAGAACAGCGGAGAAAGTGCCGAGATCCACACGGAGAAGACAGGTGCAGAACGCCCGAGTTAGGAAAATGTGACCCGCAACGATATTGAAGGTTTTAGTTGTGACCTTAGAGGGCTTGCGAGTTGGACACCCCTTTGCTAGTAAATGAAGGCACGACAAGATTTATCAAGAGCCGCTGAACGACAACAGGGAGGTGGCTACGGTTTGGCAACGTAGGCACAGGTGAGCGGGCAACGTCTTGAGCGACGGCAGCGGCGACCACGTGAGTCATCCTCGAGGCTATCTCGCGTCTTTCACGCCATCGCGTCGTTAGTGCCAGGATGGCAGCTCGCCTCTCGCCTTCGCGGCGCCCGCTAAGTGCGGGGGCTGCCTTCATTCACCCCTACTCCCCCCCCGCCCCACCCACGCCGCCGTCTCAATCTCCGACGGCCTCCCCTCCCACACGGCGCCCTTTCGTTTTATATTGCAGTCTCGTAAAAAACGATACTTAGTGCGGACCACAACTCTCCGTTTGCTGAAAGGGGGCAACCAAAAAGAAATTACGGGGATGGGTAATTGCCGCTCCGGCCTAAGTAAATCAAACGATACACTTCACTAAGCCCAGGGATACAAAACAATTTGGCGGATTCGACGCTTCCTCTCAACTCTTTTTTAACTCGTTTCCGCTTTCGAAATTGATTTTCTCTTTGATAAGACGTTATGGTTCAAATTATGTTCTATCCAGTAAAAAAAAAACATGCGAATAATTAAGGGGTGGATCCCACGAGTTCAGTAAAAACTATGGAGGAAGCTATATGATGAAATTCGGCGAAGTACTTACGTGCGTTGAATGAAAAGCAATTTAACTATGATTACATTTGGTACCAACGTTTCACCCGATTATAAATATTGCGTTTTCAATAACAGTTGCGTGCTAGACTGATGGAGGTTGTGTTTATATTTAAATTCCCTGTAGTTTCAAGCCGCGAACTGTTTGTTTTGGGCACTAGTAAACCCCCTGGTTTTAACGCATACAAATCTTTCCTGAACTTTTATAACAATATATTAAAACAATATTTTATGGCAAATAATTCAAAACAAGTAAAAATACGAACCAATAATAATAAAAGTATGGAAAATGGGCTTCAAAATCTCATCTCAACACTTCAAAAGCTTTCTACCAACCTGACGATACATTTTCTTCGAATGACAAAGAGACATCACGGTAAAATCCAACACCTCTAAAACTTCGTATCATCAGCACTAGCGATACGAGAACATAGCTACATGTTCATCGTGGGTGATACATCGCACGAGGTAATCAGACGTCCCTCTCCGTGACGAAACACGACTCTCCGGCCGCTTTCGCACGGCTGCAGCACTTGCGGTCGCCGGAACCGTCTCGTCAGCAGACGAATGAGGCGCATCGGCCGTGCGCGCCGCCCCGCGCCGCGCGTGCGTCACGGCACAGCCGCGTTATCGCCCGCTCGTCCGCACGCCCGTGCTCCCCGCCCGCCCACCCGTCGCGGGTGAAAAATGTCAGAGCACAAATTTCTAGATGACGAAATTATTCCGCTCGTGACCGCGGGTCGGAGCGCCGTGAAATGCAAGGGATTTTATTGTCGGTGTTCCCGCCGATTGGTGGTTGTTCTCTTGGAGACCGGAGTTGTTGTTGGATTGTTTGGTTCACCTGTAGTTCTTCAGACGCTTAATCTATGTGCGGAAGAGAAAGAATTCCTCAACAAAAGTCGTTGACTCGTCGAGGGCAAGGGTAAACAAACTTCCAGTTATCACGCATTTCATTGAATGAGCCATATCATCCATCATGTATTGACTGAGAAGTGCTCAGAGGCTTTTAGAACTAATATCAAAATACTTGCTAATATACTACGACTGAAAAGGAATACGACACGAAGAAGAAAATGGAGTAAACAGTAATTCCGAAAAGTAACTAATGAAAGAAAACCTTCTTTTAGTTTACATTATGGAAAGAATTCTTTTGTTTATCATGTTGGGATAGAACTCAAGAGTCGGAATCTCACTTGAGAATATACCAACCGTTCATCTTCCAAACGTCATTGAAAGATGTGTTTCAATTCACTACTATATATGCATGTTCATCCAAATTAGTTTCCATAGCCATCTGAAAAGAAGTATTTTTTTCGTTTCATTCTTTTATCCTAAATTTCGGAAAACTATTATTGAAATCCTAATCATTCACAAGAAAAAATACAAAAACATATTTCTTGCATAACAAACTAAATAAATTTCATTTAGTTTTAATCAATGAATGTATTGAAAAGTGTTAAGGCATTCTCACCAAAAAGAAAAGATTCCATCAACCGCAAAGTACGAGTTCACTACATTTCACAATTATTTTCTAAAACATCAACCTTAAGATTGTATTCCAAACAAGTCAATTAACATTTCATATTTCTTTTCAAGTTGCCAGGAAAATATTTTAATACAGTTCAATGATGCCTTATTTTACGTGGCGAGGTTCAAGCCAACAGGCCTGCTCTTCCGCCTGACCACGCAAATTTCGCTTCGCAGCTTCCAGCAGAAAAAGGTTTTACTTGAGCGACGGAACAGGCGATTTAGTGCAAAGGCTAAGTTAGGCAACTCTCCTACAACCATACCTATTAGAGAATCACAATTTCAATTAATGGAAGTGCAGTTGTCAGACAGCCTTCTTTAGAAGTAAACAAAATTCACTGCAAGAAGTTAAGACTAATGCGGAAAAGTCGACGAGGGTTAGAAATACAAGTGACACCGACGTTTCGCCGCCAGCCTCTTCCTTCTGTAATTACCCCTCCCCCCGGCCACCAGGGCGCAATTACTCCCGTGAAGACCCTGCAGGCGGTATACGGAAACGTCATTAGCATGATTTCAGGGCCGGGGAGGGGGGTAAAAAAACTCACCGGTGTCTCTTTGAACTCGAAGCAGCAGCAGCAGTCATTGTCGATCTTGGAACACCGCCATTACCTCGGCCGGCCATCGCATGTTCGTCCCGCAACTCCACATGAAGTTTCGTCCGCATCATTATCCCACGGCTGACACACTTCGCAATTCACTTTCGGTTAAGCAGCGGAAAAAATAGCTGGCGGCGTTTTCGGTTTCGGTGGAGCTGTCCTCGCCGCGCTAGGGTAATTCCACCGGTGATTCCGCGGAGCTGGGATGGCACGCACGCACACGCTCACTCGACAAGTCGGACACTCGTATATTCGTTCGACACGCATGCACGTAAACATGAGAACAAAAAAGCATTATGTAGCTTTTGGCAATGATGTAACAAGAGTGTGATCTCAAAAGAAATTGTTTGAACACCTGATTGTTCTAACCACGAAAAGAATTGTTTGAACTACGAATCATGCCTTGTTTGATGCTTGTTTCAATTACTTCGAAAAAGCGATTGTCGTAAATATGTGAAAAAAATATCGTACCATATGCAAGCTTCAGCGATATTTTACAAAAATTGGTCCTAATAATCATTATTTCCCAAGATTGAAATTCTTACTTATTTCTCACAACGTTCTTTGAACATTTCTACAAATCCCACCGACAGCTATTTTACAAAATTGCATTTTATTACGCATGTCATTTAATTCAATGTCACCGAGTGGCCTGGGAAATAATTTGTATTCCTCTAAATATAATAACCAAGGTATTACTTCCTGATTGCTCGAATACTGGCATGAAACAACACGCCATGTAGGCGAGTCTGTTAACTAGCACGACATACTACTTATGATATATGAACGATTTATTTAATCATGCAATGACTTTACGTTATACCACGTGAAAAGAAGCTTATGAGACAGTGTACGATGCAGAATTTGTACATATTTGAATTCCAATAATTATCTCTAAAATTTCGTTTATAATGCAAAGAATGCGACATTTGAGATATAACAAGAAAGAAATCATCGACTATATGACAAATATATTTATTCACAAATATCAATCGCTTGTTTAAACGATTTCTTTTCGTCAGTCTTCGGATGGGGGAAAACATTCGTTAGAGACAGAGCACCCAAGGCCAGAAGGCATGAAATGAGAGAAAATGGCACTCACATAAGGTTAGATGCCTCAAGCTTCACCAGGAAATAAAAAACGAAGAAGGGACATGCGTCAGTGCACACACAATGGAATGAAGTGAGGGTAAAATTTATACATATGTCATCATTACATATTAAAAAATTATTTGCATTATGCAAATACGCTACAGAGTTGCATTTCTCTTTAATTATCATTATTCTGCACTGTTCTGCACGATCTGATCCGGTGACCTCATAAATCAACAATACATCTAACTCATCTAATTCGCCAATTTACGAACAATCGTGAATTGGCATTTTCATCAGTATTCAATTAATGCAGGTTATAGTTCTATTAACGTAGTAACAAACTGTATTTCATTTAAATCGTATGAGTTGAACAAATTTACAAAGTCATCATGGAATAAGAATAATGAATCTCCCGGAGTAACCACGCAAGCGTAATCAAATATTCTGCTTGCAAATGTCACTGCCTTTGCAAGTGTCTATGAACAAATAGTCGATGCGGGAGATGTGAAAGGTTGCGAATACACATTCTACGAAATAAAAAGCTTTTTTAAATGAAAATTATCTTACCTTGATCAACATTTCGATAGAACTTTTACCGCAACCATTGCATTTCCAATCATCATTCAATTGGGTACATTTTTTAAGAAGTAAATTTATCATTTACCTCAAGTAAAATACTTAGAGTTTTTGTACGTACGTGTTATTCAATAGAGTTGGTAAACTTTCATCTTCAAACATTGCCAGTTGAAGATTTCAATTAAACCATACAATATATAGTTCATATTATACCTAAGGTTGAAGTAGTACCTATTATCTCTACCTATCCGAGCATTCACACTTTGAGTCTTTCTCCGAATTCAACAATCAACATGAATATCTATAATTTACATTCTTCTTCAACGATAGAAGAACAGCCTAAGAAATAAGAGATAACTTGTTTCTGCAGTCACAACATATGGATGATATTTTACCTTAATCTCTCAGAATTAGGGAAGGACAAAGGATGTACCAACAACTGGTTGCCTGAAAAGGCAAGTGTTGGCGAAGGAGAACGCTGGTCTTACGTGGCAATGAAACTGTATCGCAGAACGCCCACTTCAACTGAGACGTTCGCTTTACATCTTAAGTGCTGAGATGTTTTGTGCAGGAAGCTGCCGGTGCTTTGTGACGAACAATTTTACCTTGAATAAGTATACAGGACTCACAACATTTTTACGATGCCAGTAAAAGTGTACGAATGGTACTTTGAGAAACGGAGAGGCAACACCAGAAAAATGTTGTGTCCCAGACCTTCATCTGAGGTCCGTGAATTCAGGTATGAAATAGGTTATTATTATGGGGGCACGGAGCGCCGTTATCTTATCGCGAGGTGGAAGGTCAACACGTGGGGGCTATTAGCGAAGAAGCATTAATAAAGCCATGACAAAGCACGCACAAAATGCCTTGGAAAGAATTCCACTTGCGCGAGACTGAAAACAACAGCATTGACGTCACTCTGCACCACGATATACCGTGCTAATACAACACACAAATGCATACAATTTCCTTTAAGTACAAACGTTCCTCGGAAGAATAAAGCACATTCTTTTTACCAGAGATAACGAAAATACAAAATATCTATTAGCTCATAAGATTTACCTCGATATACATCTCTATCCAATAAAAAAAAAATACTTAAAAGGAACGCACAAAATGGTACCAGACAATTAATTAAACCCATCAAACCAATACACATTATGGATTTTTTCGCCTCGCTGAATTCTTCTCACGTTTTCTCCTACCAAGAGACTTCCTGCAATATCCGGAGTCCCTTTTGCGACCCCCTTTACGACGGGAAAATAATTCCCGAATCCCCGGAGGGCAGGCCATACGGCCTCCTAAGCACCGCAACATTCCCTCCATTATTTTTTGAAGAGCGCAAACAGGCGGCGGGCAGCGCGCGGCGCGGTTCCAGGGAACCAGGGTTAGCAGTACGCGCCCTTCCCTTCCGGAGACGTGCAAATCGGCTTCAGCACTTGCACACCATGTGCCTCTGCGCAGTTTGAAATACAATGCAGAAACACTTCAAAGAGGAAACAGATCATTTTGCTTATAGATGCACGGTATATTTAACATTTTAAACTCTTTCGTGTTTATAATGTGTGCGGCAAGCATTATCAGTGAAATAATGTTGGATTAAATATTTTTTGGAATTTTTAAATTTGCGATTGGATTCCAAAAGAATAAAATACATTTTTTTCTCTGTAGAATATGTGTTTGTATCATAACCTTCCAAAAGTAAACTAATATCATATACAAGTTCTCCTTCACAGAAAGTATCATTTTTATTGGAGGCCTAAATTGCAATAATATATTGCTCTCACTGTATCACTACTGGATGCCGAACATTTTCAATGACTTAAGAAAATTATTAGACAATTTTGAGAGCATACAACAAAGTGTGCATAATTTTTTCCATGTGCACAATCATAAATTAACACAGTGCACAACATAATGAACGCTCTCCTTCTTCTGACATGAACGGACTACATTTGTTGTGAGTCCAAACGCCAGTGCGCAGTCGAGTCACAAGCGAGTTTGCACGTCTCCTCCTCGCCCCACGCAGCTTGACGTCGCGGCGTCAGCTCTCGCCCGGTCTCCCTCGCCCGCGCCGACGCGGAGGGCTGCGCGATAACGGCCGGAGGTGCGAGCGGTGCGCGCCGGGGCGGACAATAATCCGCTTTTTACGGCGGCGAGGGCGGGGGCGGCGGCGGGGGCGAGGGCGGGGCGGGGGCGGCGGAGCAGGAGGCGGAGGTGGAGGCAGCTGCGGCCGCGATAAGACCGCAGACGCCCCCGCGCCGCAGCCGCCACTGCCGCCGCGTCGTCGCTGTCTGCTCCTCCCCGGCGAACCCCGACGAGTGCGTCAGATAACGAGTACCTTACCCTTCCTCGACTGCCACGCCCACTTCCACTCCAGAAGCAGCGAGGAGCGTTTCTTTGCGATCGGACGTAAAATATGCACGTCACATTCGGACCGCACAATATTGCTACGAGTATTTCGTTGGTACTCAGGGAGGTTGGTTCGCGGCGGAACATTCAGTCTTCCGGTTACTCAATCATTTCACTCATTACATTATCTCGAAATTGACATTTCAGACTGCACCAACAATACCAGTAACACAATGAAGGAGATAATTTAACAACCAACTAACTTGAAGAAACCAACAACCAACTGGAAAAAATAGAAGACTGTTATTTATCGAAAGTAACACCCATGTTGCATTAATGACAAAGCTACTGCTAAGTCCATGAACGTACCGCAACTCTATTCAAATCTAATGAGGAGTTTTGTCCGGGGTTTTTCTCTCACGCGGAGAGAGTGAATGGCACAATGAAAAGAACTCATGTCCGTGTATCCGTCCGTGACCCAATTCACGATTCACCTGGCATGCGCGCGACAAAAAAATCACTGTATTAGTCACACTTTCCAGCAACCTTTTCTTGTAACGAAAGAATTTTCAATCCAACATTTCAAGAGGAAAATACGAGCATTACCGATAAAGTCACCGTTTTCAAACATGATATTATAGCCACCACAGATACATTACGTTGCACGTACGCAATGAAATTTTGAACTGTTAATTCAAATATCACGATATCTAGAACTAATTATTGCGCATCCATGAGTGTGGACGTCGCAAAAATTGTTTTAAACAAAACCTCAAAAATCATGTGTTTTAAAAAAGGCTAATAGTCATTAACATCATTAGGACGATGCAGAGCAAATGGATGTGGTTGATGTTCGTAAATCGACGTTTGAGTTGAGGTCCATAACCAAGTCCGTTATTTGTGATATCGACCGTGTGTCGTTCATTTGCGTACGTTTCGTAATACAACCTTACTAAATAAAAAATATAAATAAGAAATACATTTTCTTGTAGTACGAACGTCCATTTGCCCTCTTTAATTACAACACATTTTCTTCGATTTTTCTTAACAAACGGTGGACTATAAAATCCTTAACAGAGGCCGGATGTTATGGGGCTTTACTTTCCTCTGATGAGTAGACAAAACAGGTCAGCATTACGAAATATATTAAACAGCGATTCGGCTCTATCATTTAATGGTTAAAGGAACAAGCTGAAATTCACATCTATTTATTACATTTCCAGATTACCCAGCATTGTTTGTGATGTCTCGTTTGAACATACCGAACACGAACACGCAGCATGAAAACACGCAAGCTTGTCGCTTGCTCCTTTAATCTCTTGCTTTCTATCTAATGCAGCAAACACTATCATACGATCGGTGCATATGAGCAGGGTACACATACGAGCAGGAGAATGTATCTGATATAAACGCACTCGGCATAATGCTTTAAGAAAAGCGAACATTCTAAGAATTCTGCTGTTTTTATTACATTATAAAAGAAAACTGTATTTTAACAAGGTACTTATCAACTTCAAGTATTAAATAACACTAAAATAATCTTGGATAAAGCGGAAAGATATCCTTCAGTTGCATGTTTCCCGGAAAGAATCTTGTTCTCACGTACTTTAAAAGGAAGATATTCTCGTATGAAAAGGAAGTACAACAGTATTTTCCCAGTATAGGTCGAAAGACTGAAGCGATTAATTATTATCTATTACAGTATCTATGAAGGAACACGTTTAAACCACATCTGAATCTTGGTGTCTGATTTATTTAAAGGACAAGAATATTGCTGAAAAGCAGAGACCGTGTAAGGAACTCAGAAGAGGACAGACAAAAGCCAAAATATGGAGGCAATAACAGTACAGTGGAACATGATTTAAACAATCATCAGTGGTTTCGAAAAAAAATGATGGCCGTTAAAAGAGGTGGCCGCTTAATAAAAGTTATGAGGTTACTGGAAGTGTCAATCAAATCTAATTGTGCTAAATTATATGAAATGAGTATGTTATTTTTAACATTTTTAATTACCATCAATCAGAAAATAAAATTTACACGAGGTATTTACAGTTGCCTCTTCCGGCTAATATTAAAACACTCCCTTGATTTTCATTCATTCTTTTAGTCGAGGAACTTACTTTCTGTCCCCGCCGAATCAAGCAAACAAACAAACAAACAAACAAACAAACAAACTAGTCTTGAAGACGCAATTCATATCTTATAGAAAGTTTAGAGCAGGACCGTCTGACGAAGGAGGTAGCGAATGACTTTCAGAGGCGTACTCCCTGATTCTGTATCAGTCCCATAGGAGGGAAGCACGTGTAAGCACGATTGAAATGCTATGAAATGGGAGAAACGAGCACTTTGTTTCATAAAGATATTTTTTTTATTAAAATTACCGGTTGTTTCATGGGCCAGAAAGTAATCCCCTTGCGTGATAAAGTACTATGTCATTATTGGAAGTAATCTAACAACGTGTCCCGTCTAAGGAAGATATTAAATTAATAGTAACATCCACTACTTTTCCGCTTCTTGTTATAAGACAGTTCAACATCACAGGAGGTGATGAAAAAATTAATCAGTTCCACGAAAACAATGGCCGTTATTTGAGGTGACCGCTTAATCGAGGTGGCCGTTTGGGCAGATTTCACGTAATAAAAAGCCAGTTTGAGGCAGGGCTCAATGATGAGGAGACGCAGGCAGAAGGCAGAACGTGGTGTAAGAAAAGGCCGGGGGGGCCGCGAGCGGGCTGTGGAGTGGGCGGACTGGTGGAACGAGCGGCGCGGGCGCCGTCCACGGCCGCGCAGACCACGCCGCGCCGCGCCGCGCCGCGCGCAGCATACAGATGATGTGCCGAGGGGGCGGGGCGCAGACGGAGGCGGCGGCGACGCGGCGTCCCGTTAGCCGCGAGCCACCCTGACCTCGCGCTCCCCGAACTTTTCGCGCGCGCACCACGAGAGAGCTCTCTCCAGCGCCGGGCACGTGGCCGGCCGGCGAATGGGAGGCAGGCAAAGCACGCGGAGGCGGTGGAGAAGGATGCGAAGGAGGCGGCGGGAGGCGCGGGGGCGGGGGAGCGGGTCCGCCCTAACGGCACAGTTTGTACGCGCGCCCCCGTCCCTACCATCCCGCAGCCGCCACCGCTGCCGCCGTCGTGTTATGTCACCCGACGCCGTGGCCTGGCTCATTACGCCTTCGCGCAACGGCGTACTTCACCTGCCAGCGTCTCACCGCCACTGTTGTTCGCGCCTCGTCGCTCAAATGCGCGTTGCGTTGGAAGGGTGCACAGGGAAAAATGTAAACTATGGGACGATTCCTCAAAGAAGACATGCAATTGCAATTTGTTTTATGGGGCTAGATGTTTCTAGATTTTTACCTTTTACAATCACTGCATCTCAACTAATTCACATTCTCAAAACCTTCAATAAATAGTGGACACACGTAGATAACTTCTCATTTAAAAAAATAACTCCAGTTCAAAAACTGCACATTCTTTATTCATAAAAGCAAGGCACGTTAATTTTTTTTTTTCTAAAACCGGAAATGATCGAAAACTAAAAGCAAAGATAGTACGAAATATACAGTAGACGCTTTCAAATATACAAATGCAATTTTTCACAAGCTCTCAACAAAATAAAACATCAGGCTACAGGTATACCCTCCCCCTTCACGCAAAAAAAAAATTAACACCCTTCACTGCACGGCGAACGCACAGAACGGCGCGTCACGTCTGCTGCCCGCCGCACCTTCTCCAGCGACGGCGTCGAGTGTCATGCACCTCGCGGAGGAACAATCGCCTCGCGTTTTTGCCGGCTTCGGCCGCGGCGATCACAGCCGGCCGAAAAACATCGCACACCGCTCGCACAGGCAGCGGTCGCGTACATTCACCCACACACAAACACGCTCGACCGCCGCGCGTCGCCCACAATGCGATCGGCTACCGAGCGGGCCACTTATAAAGGCCCTGCTGTTGCCCGCCGCCGCCGCAAGCGGGAGCCCGCGTGCAGTCGGCGCCGGGGGAGGCTAACTAGAAACAGGTAACAACAAGGGATCGGTTCATTAGGGGCGGCCCGGGAGGCGGCGAGCGCACGGGCGCTTATCTGGCCGGGGCAATCAAGTTTATGCGCAAGTTTCGACGCGGAGCCGCCACTACATAAACTTGAGGGCGCGCGAATCCCCGACGCGGCTGCTTCCACCGTGCGCTTCGCCGACCGCGCAACGAGGGATGGGGCGAGGCGGGGCGGGGCGGTGGAGTTGCGAGCAGAAAGGCGTGCTTCAAGCGAAGGGGTTCATGATCTACGTTAAAATACAGAAATAATGATTAATTTGTAATAATAATAATAATAATAATAATAATAATAATAATAATAATAATTGAGCAAATTGGGTGTACCGAGAGATCCAGGTTCGATTCACGTCTGAGGCCGTTAATCTTTAGGACAGTCAAACATCAATTACAATAATAATAATAATAATAATAACAACAATAATAAGTGGCATGTAGTAATAAAAATACGTCTGTGGAGAGTGTGGAAAACGGTGTCATGAAGCACCAAAAATTGACGGCCTCCTGAAGTACCACCCATTACCGGACCGAAAAATCAAGAAATCCAACAGAAGACTTTACTATCAAAAAATACCAAACATTTCTCTTCATCATCCGCAAGTTGGAGGTGTAATAAATCATCCCACATGACAACAGATGCTTCTCTCATCCTCGTCGCATGACGCTAGCTGCGTCGTTGGCAGTGACGCTTTGAAAATGAGAATTCAATCGGCATGCACAGTATGAGAATGGATGGAATAACATAATCAAGAACTTAAATTTTAAGTAAAAATCGAAACTGTTTAATTCTTTTTGTAGTTTTCTCAAACTCCTATACATCTAACGAAACCACTGACACCTACCATGGCCATTGACCTACCTTTCTCTCAATTTCTGCACTCATACAAAATTAGTAATATAGATATGAAAATATTGCTCAGATATTATAGACTAAATTAATTCACAATGTTCATCTGAAATTACTGGATAATGCTCCAAGAAGGTAATGCAGGGCTTTCTTATTAGTTTCACTTCTGTTACACTAATTAAAAGTAGATTTTTTGAACTTACAGGACAACAGTAAACGCAGGTTGTATGTGTTTATGATTGTTGTGTCCGACACGATTGACATCGAAAGATGTTGAAAGTTAATTGACGTTGAAAAAAAAGGCAGAGGTGGTATTGTGAAAAATCGAACATGCGTGATAATGATGATTGGCTGTGATAAACATAATGCCGTGGAAAGGGTAACACACTGGAGAACAGCTTCACTGCAATCGAGTAACCATAAACAGTGCTTGCCACGCACTACAAACGGCATGGACCTCAGAAGAAATTGAAAACAGGCAACGTCCATGGTAGCCAAGCTCAAAGCTGTCTGTATACTTAACCAACAGCGACCGCGATGGCTGCCGTGGGTTAAGCCTCGCTTTCCACGTCCCCGGAGCCTCCTCCAGCATGTTACCCTTTCCCTCGCATGATGTTTATACCGCGTATCCAGTTAGATCTCATTGGACAACAAGCGCTGCGAAGGCGGCAGTCGACGGGCCCCCGACCCGGGTGAACTTTCGAAAACGGTCAGCGCACATTTAATTACGGCATTAACTTACCTATAATCTGGCCGATCCCAGGACCGGTTCGCTGTCCACGGGAGCGCTCTGTTCCATTCTCGGACAGTTAGATCGGCTTGGTCCTTTTTTATTCTTTGCCCAATGATACGTTTTGCGACTTGCTAAACTCCCCCCTCGCGCGCGGTCGGAGGGGCGCTCGGGGACCGGCCAAAAAAGCGGCGCCTGAAATCGAATCCGGTCACGGATAACTGTGCGCGGCAGATGGACAAATGGCGAAATCTGAACGCTGTTGACGGCCCGAACGATGTTAACGAGGCCGTATAAACACTGGAAACTATCCTAATCCTAGGTTTAAGGACGCGTTTAAAAGTGTGAGAGTCGGTACACAATGGACATAATCTGGGAGGCGATAAAAATAAAGTGCGGTGTCCATGCAGAACAAAACCACAACACAACCTCGAGACCGTAAATGGAAAGATGGCTCGTCAACATCGTATACACCGAATGACACGACATTCACAAAGTTGGGGTTTAACTACAATGAAAATTGAGCCATTTCCTGCCGCTCCCACTCAGAACAACGGGCGTTCGTCGTTAAAAATCTAACGTTGTCATCGGACCGTTACGTTTCGTAACGTACAAATTCACACCCTTGTGTCCTTCACATTTACAAACGAGAAAGCGCGATCGCTGCAAAACTGCTACGCAATTCGGTGTAATCACTTCAGCGTATCTGTGAACTGAATCTCGTGTTCACACTGCAGCAATTTCCAAAGAAAGAAAAACACGTTCTCCGCGGAATATTACAAAATAGACGCCCGGATCTGGGTGTGATGCTGCGCCTTCGGAGGAACGGGGACAATCGACGGCAACAACACGGAGACAGGGGGGGGGAAGGTGGCAAAAAAAGCGGCGGAAACTGCAGTGGCAATGTTATGAGGATGGTCCCCGCAACGAAAGAAGTAGCGAGGGCGAGAGTCTACAGCAACATCGAGGGTGACAATGGAAGCGATTTTGGAGGCGGCAGGGGAGCATGTTATGATTCAGACACTACAGAATGAATTAGGAATCACGGCCAAAAGAGAACGGATGAGGTGAAGGAAATTGCGATGAGGTGTTAGTAGAGTCGACTGGATATTCGAAGGAGATTCGGTAAAAAAAAGGCAATTAAGATAACAATGACAAAGGAGGGTGAGCAACAGAGATCACAATTGCAGTGAACACAAATGACAAGAGACGCAGATGTGAGCTGAAAACGGAGAAGACTGAAGTTCTGGAAGAAACTGGTGACGGGTGAAGGGAGGGAGTGAGATGGAGAAAGAGTGGAAAGGATAAAGCGGGACGGAGTAAGGAAGACGCGAGGTGAGAGAGTAGGAGAAAGGGATATAAGATGGAAGGAGCGAAAGGAGGAAAGGAGGCGCGGACGAGGCGAGAAAGGAGAGGGCTATCGCCGCCAACCGCCACAGCGCCTTCGGCAGCGGAGGCAGCGTTGCAAGCATCAAGGCGAGCGAGAACGAGAGAAGACAGCCCAGCCCGTCCAACGGGGGGGGGGCGGGGCGGGGCGGGCGGGAGGGGGCGGAGGGCGTAATAGTGCTGAGCGCTGCAGGCCGCGAGAGCAGCAGCACAATGGCAACTCCTTTTATTTGTTGCCGCGCAACGGCGGCGGAGGCGGGGCCCGGGAGGCGGGGGCGTCGACGCCGCCGCGCCGGCAGGGGCGACGAAGGTCACACAAAACACGGGGAAAGATGCAGGAAAATTACGCCAGTAGACACAGGGAACGAAAGGAGAGATAATTGCTAGAAATGAAGGCGACGTGAACGCGAAACGAAGAACCCGAAAGAGAATGACAAGAGGGATAAGACAAAAACATAGGAACGTGATAAAGATAAACACGAAGAAGAAGCTAAACAAAATCAAAAGCAAAGGCATGTTATGAAAACATGGAAGGACACTATTTTAGAACGAGAGAATCTTTGTTTTCCAAAATGAACAGAATGATATCACTTCCGACAAAAAATGAGGTTAGCAAGGAGAAACAAATGAATATTAGTAATTATTCATCAATATTCTCGAGATAAAGTCCCACAATAAAAAAAATGTAGAGAGTGTACAATCTGCCAAGTTTCTCTCAATAAATCATCGTCGTAATGATTTTAATTCTATGTATTTTACTTCTATTCAATGCAATGCTTCCGAAGATAGACTTCCTTCTGTAAAGTAAGAGTAGAAATAAAATGCAAGCGACCTACAAGTGAGAGATGAAAATACACAATGAGACAATTTATTTGTTTTCATTCGAAGACAATTCCAATCCCTCTTCATATTTGAATTTGTTACACCTCAGCGTTCAGCCGCTTCTTCCATTATCCGCTTCACAAGCCAACACAAAGATACCAAACACCGCGCTAACCCTACCCGACAGCAGAGCTACCTAAGCCCATCATGGGGGACAGCTGGTCGGCGGTGGCTAGAGATGGAAGATACAGACGGACCTGCACCCTAGGCCAACACGAAGCCGCGACAAATTGCGAGTCGACGCAAATAAAACATTCGCCACCGCCACCGCAGGATCTGGTGCGCACTGGAGCGTTACGATCTGCGTCTACTGGGAACTGGCTCTCCCGCTGACCGACGCCGCGGCGGCCGCTTTCTGCCACCGAAGAACGCGCTTATGGCGCCTAAGAGCCGGGCAAGCGAGATATCGCCTTGGGCGACCGCTTAATTAGACGCCAACAATCTACACGACAGGAACGAATACTTAGTCCCTGCAAATTAGTACCATTCCCAGTCATTCTATCTTTATTTATCTTCAGCGTCTTTCCCATGAGTATATACTTTGAGTTTCAGTGACAAATAACTGTCAGGTAATGATGTTGGCAAGCAAAAATCATTATTATTAATATAATAATAATAATAATAATAATATATTGTAATATATGGCATGGCCATCCAGCTTGGTTCTATGGTGCACAGCGTTCAACCTCCTCTTTTTGCAGTGACATACTGTTTCTGCACACTATGAAGGTATATTGTAGCATAAAACATAAATAAGTCTTTAAATGTATTCAGAAATAAAAAAAATTATTCTGTGCCAACATTTCTGGATGTTTGTTCTCAAACTTCTATGTATGAAAGTGACATCACTTATCTCATTGCAAATAACCTATCACTAGACAATAACATAAGCTTTTAACCGAATTTGTATGTTTAAAAAGGTCTGACTTGAAGGTAAAATTAAACAAGTTCACTAAGAAGCTTCGCGAAGAAGCGGATCCAGTATACTCTGAGCGCAATCATGGAAAGTATCGTAAGTTTATTCAAGAGAATATTCCCTAAACGCAAACATGTTAGTCATACAATGAATTCGACAGACACACCACGTGTCCTTCGCCGCTTCGAGTGAAAGTTTCATTGAGAGCTCCGCGCGTAGCTGCCTCATGGCTATTGTACCAGTTCGTCTGGCACGTCCGAGTGTTGTGTACGCATTGGACCTAACCCAGAAAGTAAGCCAGACCACACGATTGTTAACACTCTTTTCTTGTTTCCACTAGAAAAATGACCCCGGTTTTAATATAAATATCACATTGGAGAACCACATTAGGAACAATAATAATTAATGGCACATAGTTTGTTGAAATAAAATTTAGAAGAAGAATAATACTCATGTTGTAAGTTGACAGAGTAAAAAATATAAATACTTGTACATTTGTACATTAGAATTGTATATTTACACCAACCAGAAGGGAAAGTAATATCGAGGAGGTACAGAAATACGAATATAGGACATTAGCATATTTGAACAGAACATTACTATTACGTATTTTAACACGGACGAAATACACATGACAAATTTTGAAGAGGCAAAATGATTGTGTTCCATTGCATAACTATGTGTACAAAACCCATTTAGCAGAAAACCCATCCAGCGGAATAAAATCCACCGCCGCTATGAAATCAACCTTCGGAATAAACACTTACTATGTGATAAATTGCGAATGCGCATCATAACGCCACCGGAGGGCACAAACTCTAATAATCCTCGCGTCCGCTGAATCAATAGAGTTCATTTATATGATCGGAAATTTCGGAATCAACCGAATCATTAACAGGGAATCCATTCATTTGCGCCGACGTTTTGATATCCCACCGGAAAGTGTCGACCGCCCTATCTGCCCGCTCCCTCATTCCTCCCGCGTCCAAATTGACCAGCGAATCCATAAAACCTCCGGAGAGTCACTGACGCAGACCGACCACCCGACCACTCGACCACCCGCCCGCTCGCGCCCCACAGTTAGTTCCCTTGGCGCTCGCCTCAGTGATTCCGTAAGTAATATAAGTTATATACGGAAACGATAATACCGCTTCTGCGGCTATACCCACGGCCAGATCTAATTCCAGCGCGACCATAAAAAGAAACATTGGTCGGCCCATATATCACGGGTAACTAAATCTTCTCTTCCTGTCGTGATCTTATAAGAGGCATAAAACCGGAAACCTATACATAAAAGACGGCGGCGAAACGACGCGCGCGAGAGGGTGTGGGAACTGGAAAGAGCGGAAGAAGGAATGGGGGGCGGGGGCGGGGGGGGGGGGGGGAGAGGGGGAGATATGAATCAGCGCTTCGGGCGCCAACTCGCGAGCCCCCGTCCCCGCCCCCGCCCTGCCGCCGCTGGCTCCGGGCGATCGGGCGATGCGATCTGCTTTTCCTTATTCCCGACAGCGGCGCGAGAAAAAAAAACTGTCGAGAGACCGCCTTCGGCTCTGCTTTTGACGTCTGTGCTGATGGACGTAACGTTTCTCCTCTGCTCTGAAGAACGTGTTCTCCGGAAACAACCTACCACGAGAATTACTGCAAAGGGTTACGATACAAAAAGGCAATGCAAATTATAATTCTTAACAAGTATTCTGAAGAAGACAAACAAGAAACGAAAAAATAGCATTGATACTTTTAAATTACGTGTTACAAGAGTCTTGCAAGTCGTTATATACAAAGCATAACATGCAAATCAAATTGCACTGCTTATTTCTCGTGTTATCGCGTAGTGGCATCAATTTCTTGAATGTAGAACTCAAAGGCTTTGCAAGATTAGATTTACGAAATAAAGTGGGTTTCTGGGCTTCGCAACAGAATCTTGCTTATTAAATTCATTAAGCTACAGTTCCGAATATACCGCCTCAGGTATTGACAGCTAATTCAATTAAAAGAAAAGCAACCCACTTTCTAAGGCAAACTTACCAGAATACATGCATAATTCAAAACATAATGAATGAGATCTCAAGAGCTAATAACCAAAGGAAACAGCCTTCATATCCTTGTACAAAGACGTCAGGTCCAACATTTTCAACCCAAACATCCCTACCCGCTTTCAATGCAGCCGGAAGTGGGAGGAAACGAGAGGAACAAACAAAACACGAGAGCGGTTGACCGCCAGAGCTCCGCCACCGCTGCCTGCGTCGCCTCCTCAGTCACCCAAGAGCCTTGCCGCCGGGAGTGACAGCCCCACACGCCTCCTCCGAGTCGTTTCTCACGTTGTAGCCTGCCTTGGAACAAACTAACGGAAATGTATTACATCCCGGCTAATTCATGGCAGAAGCGCCGAGGTGGTAACGACGGAGGAGTCGCGTAACGATGGCGATTACAATAGATGCAAAGGATTTGCGGCTGAGTCAACAAAGGGCCGATGCGGTGGTGTCGAATCTGAAATGGTATCACACGGGAAAGGCAAATATAAGAAGAATAACTAATGTTGAAGCACCGTTGACAGTACGGAGAACGAGTAATTACAGAAGGGCAAGTAGTGACCGCAATCGAGACACAATACGAGTTACTGCGAAGGCGGGAACGAGCCGCAGAAACAGAGCAGGCTATGGAAATGCGGACGGACGTGTCAACGTGATGCAGGCACTGCAGGCAGTCCGGGGCCTGGAGAACGCAGTGGAGACGGCGGGGCATCTGATTACTCCGGGGGGCTGGCCATTGCAGTCGTCGCTTGGACGCCCGTCCATTGCCAGCTTCGCCGCGCGCCGCCCTCGCGAGATACGAGCGCAATACGCCGGCCATTATGCCCGCGATATACGGCCGATACAAGGGGAAATCGTTACGGCGCTGGGAAGGCTGCCAGCGCCAAGTGCCGGCCAAAGGTCTCCCGGAGGAACCTAAGGAGTTCGCGAGTCGCAGATTGGAAATGCCAGGACCTGCCGTTTCAAAAGCGCGCTCTTCTCGCCTATTTTCAAAAATTATGGTCCATATCAAGCGACAGAATTGGAAATTGAAGATAGTGGGCAATATTATGAAATAAAGCAATATACGAGAAAATACATCTAAGACCTGCAGATTTGAATATTGTTTGAGAATTGAGGCAAACGGGAAGCATCACAGAAGACAAGTACATGGAGCATGCAAATTTAACCGATACAAGCAATAATGAGAATGATAAAGAACCGAAAATCATACTGCTTGGGGAAAAACATTGTCTGATACAAGTTTAATTCACGTACACCTCTCTGTCTTTCTCACGACTCCGGAAAGTTGAGAGAAACTGAAAAAATACTAACAGTACTACGACAACACACATTCAAAGATATAGCGCGTTAGTCTTCACCTAGACCTCTCTTCACATCAGCTAGAACACCGACGTTGGTGGTCAACATAAAGGCGAACGGCTACATTGCAGGCCAGAGAAAACTCGGTTGCGTACAACGGGTTGCCTAACCTCACTTTTACCAGCTTGCAGTTCTGTGGCGAGCAGCCAGGACAAAGAGGCGAAGGGGGAGACGAAACGATGAGAAGAAAGAGAACTCTCGCAGCCGCTCAGCGTCTCACTGGACTGACCCCCATCCGCCCACACGTTCGCTTCCAACTCGCCCCGCCCCGCCCCGCGCCGTCTCCGCCTACGACGGCGCATCTACCTCGCTGGCGCACGGCGGTAATTGGCCCAAATGGGCCGGAAGCAGGCGGGGTGGGGCGGACCGGGCGCGCCCAGACACCACGCGCGCGCGGGTGGGTGGGTGGGTGGGCGACGGGGGCGGGGCGCGGGTGACGACGTCATGTGCGGGGAAACTGATGGGAAAAGGCGGGTACGCTGGTGGGATGACGCGAGACGAGCGAAAAGCGGAGCGGGGATGGTAACAAGACCACGCACGGCGAGACGGGGAGAGGGGAAGTGCTGGACTAAGGGGGGAAGAGCGAGGAAGAGCGTGGCGGAGCAATGTAGAATAGGCAGAGAGGGAAGGAAGGGGTGAAGAAAGAGGAGGGGGCGAGAACACGGACAATGTCAAGCGAAGCAAAGCAGGGAGAGAAAAGAAGAGGAGGGGGGGGGCAAGAGCGAAGAAGAAGAGGAGCAAGGCAAGTGGGCAGAGAGGGGGAACGGGGAAGAGCGGGGCGCAGCGGAGAGAGGTGGTCCGGGGCGACGCAAGGCGGCGCGGAGGCGGGCCAAGAGCGGCTCTGGCAAGACGTCGCTCGCGAAAGACTCCCAGCAGCTGTCCGCGAGTGTTATTCGCTTCCAGAGTCGTTACCCCCAGCTTTATGAACGCACTTGTGGCTCATTCGTACGAACAGGCTTCTTAACGATATTTACCAGCTGTTTCTTGTGGTGCTCCCGGGAACCACAAAGTCAGATTACGGGATATTAGGAGAAATGTGTCTTTTGATGGTCTCCCGTCACGGCACTTACGAAAACGAGAACAACTGTGTGGATCTAAAGCTGTGATTGTTATTTACTCTAAGCGGTTAAGTAATTTGGTAAGAGGGTTGAAACTTTATTGCCATTGGCTACGTTTGTAGGTAGTTTTGTGTTGGATGTTTTCAGGAAATAAGATGGAAAGTTTGTACAACTGGAATCCTTTATTTACACTTACTTCCAACGTAAATGTTTTTCCCATTTATTATCGGAAGAACCAAGTGATAAAAATTGTTCTTAACCGGGAACATGCTCAAGGAAAACAAAATATGATCATTCTAGTTTACCCAAATGTTAAATTGACGAATGAAATTCACGAGCTTACTGTTCTCATAAAACTCCCAAATAACACGATAAATGTCGAAAAAATGTGTACAATGCAAACTATGTGTATGTCATCGGAATTGAAATTTAATTTCCTTCATTCCCTTGCTGACATTCTCTGCGACAACTCCAGGCATTCTAGAAATACTTACACACAGAATAAACTAAAAAAACAAAAGCATTTATCTGCACTGCGCACTAGAAACATTCAGGAACTGTCACAACAAAAAGAAAGCCGTTCCAGTAAATGACAAATGCGTCCAAAGAACATCGCAAGTTTCCAAGACAATTCAAAGCTATTCCGGAGCCCGCAATGCCGGTTTTATTGCCCGCCTTCAAGAAAAAGATAGATTCTAATCTGGTCAGAAGCAGAACAAGCAGGAGCAGCGCACAGCCTGCGAGTGCAGTGGAAACGCAGGGGGTGGAAGGTGTTAATGGCGGGGGGGAAGGGGAAAAAGGGCCAAAGGGGGGTAGGGAGCGCTGGGAGGTGGGCAGAGGAAGGATAGAGCGGAACACCGGGGACAGTGGTTACCGCGATCGGTCTCGGTAGCGCAAGTACTGGAGTTGAAGAGTGCCGGTTCGTCTCGTGTAAGGTATAAAGATATGAGCGTTTTAACCATGCGGGGGGTTTGTAATTGCCCGTCTCCCACATGAACATAATTCTATACAAAATAATTCATGTACCATACTACAATGCATTTTTGTTGACTTATAGTTAATATTTATAATGTAAACGATTGATACAATGAATGATTTCATTAGAACAAGAAATTATTAAACGCTGTATCTTTTAATATGTTCTGCGAAGGAGGGGTGAAGTGCTTCCCCCGCTGAGTGAGTCACTGTTCAAATAGCATCGTTCAATTCTCATGATCACCATTGCCCAGATATAGTGGAAGCCAGGGGCACAGTACCGTGATCATCTGCCCAAGAAGATATAAAGGCGTTAGTCTCCTACCACACGTATAGAAACGAGTACGGCACCACGCCACCCAGCGGCAGGAGGTGGAGGAGAGAAACCAGCGTCGGCGGCGAAGGCTGTGGCGACGGCGGGCCACCGCGCCCGTATCAGATGGCCCGTGGAGCGCGGATCTTGATTTACTGTTTGCCTTGACATCAGCGCATAGAGCTGCCACCGCCAGCGCCACAACCACGTGTTTGCCAATTTGCCCCGGCCAAACACGGCCCCGGCTTCGGAGGCATGACGCAGCAGTTCGACACCCGCGCCTGGCCCCCGCCAAGCGACGTGACGAGAGCGGAGGCGGGGGTGGGGGCGGGGGCGGGGGGGAGGCGGAGTGCGCACGGTGGCGCTGAAAACTTCTGCGAACCGCCGTCCGCCCTCAACGCGGAACGGAGGGCCGCCTGCCGGCCTGCCGCAAACGCCACCAGCGCCGCGCCGCACTGTAGGACGAATGCTCGAAATTAATAGCGCATTTTCCCGGCGTTTTCTCGCATTCCAACATTAGCGAAGCATACGAAGGAAACCAACAGAATAATATACATTTTCCATATTTTTAGAAAATTCATTTCACTAAAAATTACATATCAGATATAAAACGAGGGCTACATAGACAGTTCATTTCAATACACACACACACGCTCGTCTATTTCTCATAGAATTAATTACCTAAATCTGTATGCGTGTGAGTGTAAGTGAGAGAGAGAGAGTGAGAGAGGGAGAAAGTGTGTGTGTGTGTGTGTGTGGGGGGAAGAGGGAGATAAAGGAGGAAAGAGAGAGGAGAGAGGGGGAGGAGAGAGAGAGAGAGGAGGAGAGAGGAGAGAGAGAGAGGAGAGAGCGAGCGAGCGAGGAGAGAGAGAGAGAGAGAGGGGCACATTGGATGTGAAATATCTACTGCCCTTTCAGTTTTTTAATTTTACTTAAGCACTCTATATACACAAGATGTAAAAATAAACCCAGTATAAGATATTAGAATCGAATCGTTGGCATCGTCTAATTAATTAATCGAACAAACATTTTCGCAAAGTGACTAATTCCATTTGGGCAGCGGTCGTGAACATATCTCTCCTCCTCTACCTCGGTGGCAGACGTAGGTGAGCGAAGAGGTATTCGGAAGCGCGGACACGGACGCGGGCGATGGCGAGGGTGGGGGCGTGGGAACGCGTGTGAATCGCCCAGTGGGCGCTTGCCCGCCGCCCGCCACGCGCACCGGTGGCGCCGCGCCGCCCCCACGTGGCCAGGAAACCCGAGCCGCCGCCGGCGCCGTCAAGGGAGCCGAGCCAGGCCTTGACCCGCCCGGAGGTCAGCCTCCGCCGCCGCTGCCCAAACAAGCGCCCGCGCTGTCCCGCGGACGAACAGGCGCTCCTTCTTCCCACAACGCTCGCCCGCCCGCCCCGCCACGCGCTGCTCTACTCGCCGGAACTCTACAGGGCTTTTCGCGGTTTCGACGAAACGATGAAAGAGTTGCTGTTCCCCTCAGGCGCTCCTCCAGGGAATAAAGAAGGAAAATGCTACAGCGAATTATGGGGAGGTTTCGTTACGTTTGCTCTTTATATCAAGAAGTTCCTTGACACGAACCTCAAATGTGTAAATTATACTTCTCTCTGCAGAAGTAAGCTCAATATAGGTTTAGAAAAAAAGTTGTAGACTCCCCTTTCCAGGATTTAAGGAAAACTGTCTACATAATCGATGTACTATGAAGAAAGCTTTATTCACATGGCTTTCTCATGGGATACTTCGCGATTTTAGTGTGATGACATGTTTAACAGATAAGAAATATTTCCGAGAATGGTGTTTGTGAGTAGCTTCTTACACAAAATAACAATTAAATAAATCATTGAAACCGTAACGCATTTATATATCCAACGGCCTACACCGCTGCATAACCGAAATCAATGAAAAATATTAAAGAGGAAAACGCGGAAGAACGCAACACAATTAACTATGTATAATCACTCACGAACCCTAAGTAATTACTCTCCAGCCTCCACACGAAATCTGTAAACGGAAACCGAATATGGAAAATCATTTAGATGCAAAAATAGTACGAGTGTCGCGCAGGCTTGTACATCTGCCTGTTCTTAGCCGCCTCTTGAGCGTCGACAAGAGGGAGCGCCGTAGCGGTGTTCCACAAGGTTCAAACAGACTCGCCGAGCATAAACAACGCCCCAGCCGCCACGCACAGCGCACGCAGTAGCTACATCAGCAGCAGTGGCAATGGCATTGGAAGACACAACAGCTGCTGCCGCCGCCGCCGCCGCCGCCGCCGCCTCCTCCGCCTCCGCTTGCTGCCGTCGTCGTCGCTGCCGCCGCCGCCTCCGTCGCCCTTCCCGGTCGCGCGCGCTCCAAAACAAAACAAACCGTAGCCACCGGGTCAAGGCAATAAAACACAAGGTTAAGCATTGCTTTTATGCCCTATTGTTCCATGCCGGCTCTAATCAGACCGGAGGTTCTTCCATAGGTCACGGAGTAAACGGCAGGCACATCCGCGCACCGTCGTCGGACGGCCCAAACAAGCAGTAAGGTGCAGCGGAGCGAATTTGGCAAGCGGCATAGCATGTTCCATTCCGTGTACAAAAGAATTAACAGTACGTGGGAATTTACAACCTTAAGTGGTATTAAACTATCATGATCGCATACACTAATATTTAAAACAACCTTTACGCTAACAACTTTAATTCAACAACATCTCCGGGATTATTGGTTTGCAAACCTCTCAACACCATATTTATTTCCCGTACGAGATAAAACACGATCAGAAACAAAATGAATTGAACAATGATCGAAAAAACCTCATAATTTATTGAAGTTTAACGAAAATTCTTAAAATTAAAAAGGTATATCCTGCAATTCTAAGTAATAACGAGTTCTCTAAATATCAACACGTTCGTTACTACGGCGTTTAATCCTCCCCTTGACCATGTTTACACGAGAAAATAAAAAGATCATTCCACATGAAAATATTAATAGTGCTTTTATAGAAGCACGCATTTCTATTATTTTACTTCAAAACACGTTGGCGCAAGTTTTTTTCTTAGAAAACATTCCCCTCCAAAATTTCATATTGTTTCTACACTGTACGTCAACGTCCCAGGAAATGACACAGAGCGCCTTTGTCCGACAAACACAACTACCCGAAAATACTCCGAAACGGCACAACGCAGGGATTCCCAGATTTGCGTGGCGCGCATTATGACGACGCGACCGCTCTCTGTTCTACCCGACACACCGGAAACATCAAAAACCTTCCGTGAAAGATGAAGAGCGCCGTGCGCGACCAATCGGCTGGCTTTGGCGGCGGCAGGCAGATCGACCCACGCCCGCTGCACGTGGCTTAACGCTGCGGAAAACGCCAGGAGCAGCGGCGACGACGGCGGCGGCATTCGCGGACGTTAACGACGTCGCTCGTAAAGAAGGTCCAGGGGAAGAGGAGGGGGCGGGAGGAAACGGAAGCAATAAAATAAGGAGCGATGCAAATAAAAATACACAATGCGCGCCACCGGGAATGGGGAAGAAGGACCCTTCTTGCCGTTGACGGATTTTTTTTTATCGCGTCGAGCCCCGTTTGCAATTCCTGTGACTTGGCGAGGACAGGTGGCGGTGGGGAAGATTATGGGGAAGGAATGAACGATAAAAGTGATTGAAATGATGAAAATAGAAATATACTAGTCTGCGCGTGTCCATGAAAGTTATTGGACTTTATGACTCACTGCTGAGTAGTAGTGAACTCAACCTGAATGGCTCGTAATCTATCGCATTTCTAGGGACAATATTCGGGTCCAGGGTCCAGCTGAACTAATTCCTATATCGGCCTTAGTCCCTTCACACGTTCTTGTAATTCATTCCAAAGAGCCCATTCAAAATTAATTTCTGATAGAGAAATATTGCATGTTCCTGAGCACACCCATGAAGCGTGAAACAGACGTTGGAGAAACTTCACAACCAACCTTGTTTTACACAACAGCAGCAATTGTTATCTTACACACCGAAACCTCTGCGGCCACAAGTTCTTAATGTTCATTTCTTATAACGAGAAGCAAGTTTAAATAAACAAAAGGGTAAATATTTTCAAAACTCCCCCGCGCACTAATGTTTGTAAGCATTACGCAACCACAGATTTGTTTCCTGCTTGTTAAACAGACTTCCCTCTCGCCCACCGAACGCTCGAATAATTTAGCGCAGTCTCCCCTTGTCAATTACATTGCGCTGCTCCGCACGCACAGGGCCTTTGAGTGAGGTGAGAAACAGTTGTATTAACCCCTCGGCAATCGAGTCGCCTGCCGTCGCGGCCGGCTGCGAAGGCGGAGGAGGAGGAGGCGGAAAGGGCAGATGGAAGGGAGGGGAGGAGTAAGGGCCCTTTCCGCCGCTAGGGCCAAACGACGAGCATCCTCCGCACACATTGCTCGCGGCGAAGCCTCGGTGAAGAAGGGTTGGACCACAAAATAACAGGGGACGCGAACCGCTCGACGTGGACGAAGACCGCTGTTACAAAGCCCTAGACCCGAAGTAGGAGCCACGAATGTGAAGCAGGCACCAAAAGCAAATGCTAGGATAGGCGGAAAGTGAAGTGACTATTCAAAAGCACACTTGATGGTAAGAGACAAGTGAAGTGCAAGATAGAGACTGACGTTATAGTGATTGTTCGAGGATTAAGGTAATGTTGGTGTTTGGGAATAAGTCATTAATGCTTGCAGAGATAGCAGGTAAACGGAAATTATAATGATGGACGTGTTCGTTATAGTTCGAGTAACAATGGCAACGGACATACATTCATTACATTATTCTTTGTTGTTTTTTCTCAAAGCCGGACTGCTGGCGTAGAGGCTCGTAGCAGGTGGGGACAACTATGATTTTACTAAAGAAATGGGTTCCAATGCAGCATAAGACATGGATCTTCTCAGCTGAGATTGTGGCATGGGTAGCATTCCCAGTCCCATTTGGATCACACTGAATCCCAAATCCTGTCTTTCCACCATGGTCTTAACCGGTAAAAATAAAGACGATAATGTTGTACGTCCGGGGTCTGTGGACTACGCTAATGGCGCCATGGGAAACCCCTTTTTCAGTAGAAAGGTGCAAGCACCCACACAGGCCTACAGGCTAAGCCGGGCATTACGAAAGACTAGCAGAGATAGGCTTAATGGTAAGAGCTGCTTTATTGGTGAGGAATGGGAGATGGAGCGACGTTCTGGGCTTGACCCAGCCTAGTGGTGTTGTTACCAGAGGGACCCTTGAGGTTTTCAGTCGTCGCTAGATGACAGCTGGGCAAGGATGTGCGAGAAACCTGTACGGTAGACCCCAAGATAAATAAAAGGTACGACTACAAACAGAAGAGTTATATACTGACTTCAGCTGAGTTTAACATCTAAAAACGAATGTGTTTTCAGAATCGATTCTTCCTCTCCAGAAATACTACTAGAGCATTAAAGATGCCATAAATATTTTTTTTATCATAAAGCCTATTGTTTAAACTCGCCTGGTCCTAAAACTACATAAATATTATCTTAATATATATGTAATATACATGTATAAATCTAGCTTTCAATATTTATATTGTTTACGTTATTTTTGCCCACTTTCATAGCACACTTTCTTTTTTTTAATTTCCCATCGGCACCAGAATAAACGAAATTATTGACATACACTCGATTGATTCAAATAAATAGGTTCTACGGCAACATGAATCGATTGAACAATTAATTGTTCATATAAGACTCGATACAACGCACGTCTTTTCGTACCCTATAATGAATTGAAAATCGCGCATATTGATTATGTACGAGGATACATCAAAAATCATTACGAAGGAGGCAGCGGCATCTCGAGGTCGCAAGGGGGGGGCGGAGGAACAGCGAAAGGATGGCCCGGGGCAAGCGCGGGGTGCGGGAACGTCTCGGAAACGCGCCCGCCCATTCGCCCGCGGTTATTCCGTCAAAAAGCCGTAAAGAAGACGCGCGGCGGCGGCGGCGGCGCCCGGGGCGAGCGAATAACGAACCGCTCGCGCGGCCGCAGGCAACAGAAGGTAGACGCAGAAGCAAAGCGACCGGCACGGAAGAGTCAGGAGGATGCATAGGGTTGACTGCCGCTGCCGCTGCTGGAGGGGAGTGACGTTGCCTCCTCAAAGGTTATGTACTATCGAGAAACGATAGGACGCTCCCCCGAGAAAGAACAGGGCAATAAAAATCTGAACTGGAGAAGATAAAAGGGTGGCGCATGAGCAAAGGAGCGCCCGAATATACAAGATGGATACAGAAAGGAGAGGAGGAGACCCAAGAAATTTTGTAGAGGATGCTGTTATTTTGTATCATACAGCAGAAGCGGAAATCGAGAAGAATGAAAAAGGAAAAGAGAAACATCACCCATAATACACATTTTCATCTAGATTTTACAAGTGTACTTAAACTGAACTTATTCGTTAGGTATTCCGCATTAAATAACTCCATCCGAGATGTGTCGTCACTCTACTCTAACGAATTGAAATTCTGTTCTGATGAATGAGCAATGAACGTTCTGATGAATGAGTAATGAACTTTCTAGAAACATTTATTAACATTTAAAAGTTTGCATGCCGACCTGGATAGACGAGGTGACTAAGAGCGAATATCGACTCAACGCTTCGGTCTGAATGGTCCTGGGTTCGAGTTCCGCCTTGGGCATGGTTGTTTGTCCCTTGTCTCTCATGTATGTGTGTTGTCGCGGAGGGCCTCGCGTTCTGCTGACTCCAGATCAGAGGATCCCGCAAGTGTGTTGCTATCTAGTGTGTGGTCGAAAAGTGTCCCATCGAGACGTAAAGGATAACCGGTCGTCAACTGAATAAGAGCTCAAGTAAAGAAAAACAACTGAATAATGGGAACTAATAAAATAATGAATCCTAAAGTAAGGTCATGCAAAACTTAGTTTAACAATTCAATTAGATAATATACTACGCACAGATTGAAATCTATCAGAAACCGTACAAAGTCGCGTACAAAACCTACCAGTCTCGCATTTCTCGCATATCGAACTGCAAAACCAACAAAACATACGCGCCGTCGTCGACAAAGGCTACTGCAGCCTCGCCGCGCCGCCACCGCACCGCGCGCACGTCGCGGGGCTCTCGTCGCCGCACAGTAGGCCAAGCGGACGGAAACGCGGGCTTTGGGTTTCACGCGCACTACTACTAAAATAATTCTTGCAAAATTTCGATGCGTGGCACAGATATTTAATCCCACATCAAAAGTAACATTTTTAATAGCAAAATACCTGTGGCGCCATTCCATATTTATTTTCATTATAATCAATTTCGTACGTTTGACGGGCGGCCACAAATTTCTAATTAACATACACAATTTATTATTTCAGTTTTATTTGTTTCAAAACTTGAAAGCATGACCTGGTATTTACTAGACGTGGCTAGTATTTATTTTGAAGTACTTACAACTTTCTAAAAATTGGATTGGATGTATCTATTCGATTTTTAGAACTGATATCAAACTTGGTACCTTTTTACAAAACTTTTTTTTAAAACACTATAATTTTCAGGATTTCAAGTGGTTGCAACTGGATTCAAGCTGAAAATGTAACTCTTTAAATGGATATTTCTTTTTCATAAAAATCCCAGTTTGGCATTTCGAGGAACAAAAATTTAATAGATTTTGAACATCACCTGATTTTCCATTGACATTACATTAATATTCTTTTTTTTTATTTTAATGCTGTGTTACGCGTGTTTTTTAATACAAGCGGCAATGAAATGATAATGTAAAACATCAAACTGGCTGAAATAAATTATAAAAAGCGTAAATATTCTCTCATTGCCGTGGAATTTGTTTTTCCTTATAATGCGCGCTTTTCATTGCATTTCATCCCACTGTACACCGCGGCCACAACGACCAGGCGGCCCTGCAATTTCCATTCACTCCTCCAATTCAAGTACCGTATTCTCAATTGAGCTAGTCGCGCGATTAGCGAAGAAATATTGCACCGGACAACTCCCTACAAAACAATCATCTGTTATTACGGCCATCATATCCAGTCTACTCACGTTTCTATCAACAAATCGACTCGCCCGATGTCCGGTCCAGGCCGCCGCGGTGGAGGACGGTGGCAACCACAGCGCGGCAAAGAGGAAGCGAAAAACGACGCACAGCGAGACACACGAGGAAGGAAGGTCTTCGGTTGCTTTGAAATAATACTTCGCGCATTCCTGAGAGATTATATGGTTACGTGATGACTCACACAATTATTTTGTAATTGCTACTGCATTTTCGTAACATTTATTTACTGAGAATCAAAACAATGAAATTGTTTCTTATACTTAGTTTGAGACGTAATTTGAAGTGTACTATTTGCTGGTGATGGTACACAATCTAATTCGCGACAAGGTCTCGTCTCCCACACAGCTCATGTTCTGAAAATGTGAAGTTTACATAGCTTGAAGGTGTATTTTAAAGAAAAGTCCTTACTAAAATTACAAGAATATATTCCTTGTTTTCTTTTACAAACAAATAATTGGAACGTTATTTGTTTGTAAAAGAAAATTTTTATTTTTTTCTACATTGTGAACTCTAACAATGTACAATTGCACAGAAACATCTACAATATTGGTTTCACAAAAATGCTTTAAACTTCCAGGGCACGCAGAGAGGGCGAAAATGAGCTTTCTTTTGAACTCGCGGTGGGAAATTTCATACAAAGAAGATGCACATTTGTGATACTTGGGCCTGATTGCTAGGCAACCCCGTTTGCACAAGTGTTCAGCAGGTACGTGTGACATCTCCTTAACTACATCAGAACGTGATGTGCCGAACTAATGTGCTTAATAAGTTGGCTAAAAATCAGAGACAAATGTCATATGTGTATGTGTGTGTCTATATTGTGAAATTTCACACTACATGTTCATAGGCAAAAAGTGTCATTTTCAACCTATTCCATGCCCCATTTATTCTGAGATAGCTTATAATTTAATCTGAAAACGAATGACCTACAAAGTGTATGCATACCATTAATGTATTAATTATGAATGATGTTGCCGTTTCAATATCCAATAATCTTTCAATTTCGCAAAACACTTTCTAAAGCCAACTTTTATATTATCTTCGAAAATCCTTTTCCACGACGACTTGGCGATGGTGGTATTATACGCGCACGTTTTCCCTGAGCCCCAGCATACCTACCCCCACTCCTTTACTAAAATTAGTTGAATTCAGAATAAATAGAGAATAAATTCAGAAAAATTCAGAATTCAAAATAAATAGCAACAAGCTTTGTTGACTAATTCTGATAACCAAAAATGTTTGCTCTGAGGTAATAGAAACTATTTTGCATCAAAAAACAAGCTACAGATTCCATATAATAGTCCTCTCAACAATATAATCAATCCCTCACTTCCATTGCATCTTGCGTAACGAGAGCTCAAGAAAACGTGCGGGGATAACACTATGAAGCGAAGCTTAATCCCAAACAATGCCGATACTCGTCACCGCTATCGCTCCCCGCACACGAAAGAGCGCGTGGAGAGCCCGCAAATAGGAACGAAAAGCAACCCTGGCGCCACGTCAGAGAAGAGGCGCGGCGGCGTGAGCATCTCGTCGCTGGGTTGCATAACGCACGAGCAGCGCGCGCGCCTGCCCGCCACGACCTGACGCAACGTCCCGCGCAGCACGCCTCCTCCGCCGGCGCCACTCGCTCGCGTCAGGCCCGCCGCCCAAAGAGAAACAACGCTCGCTCACGGAGTAAATGCGCGTCGGGCGCGTTTCGAAATGGGATATGAAGTGTGTATAAATAGAGTGCGGAAGGAAGTCGGAGGACCCTGGGCCGGTTGAGTTTCAGTTAAAAGAAAGCCCTGTTGCAATGAGGAAAGCAGACGGGTTGCCACTACACCACTGAGGCGTACGCATGTTATGGAAAAATTTAGTACCAGAATTTGAGTTGTGGAGGCGTCAAGGAACAGTCCATTACACCATTTACGTGATTTACTAACGAAAAAAAAACAATAAAAATAAAATATTAAAAATGCATTGCATGACATTCGGGAAGACGGGGTAGTGCTTAACTGGAAAATAATTAAACGAATGTACAAGTGTGTGATTGTAAGGGGAAGGGATAATGATAGTTATTTCACGCAGGAACTCGGAAGAGTCTTCGTCTTAACGAATGCGAACACTAAATCATTGGATGGACTTCCTAAACATGTGTATTCGATTCGATTTGGAGACTTCGATCAGCAGCGTTTCGTTCAAAGAACTCTTTGACAATCAGAATCGTAACTTAAAGTTTATTGTAATTCTCAGCTATGGTGAAGGTTACTTTCTCAAAAAATATCGCCATTAACATTTATTTCACAGACATGAAATTAATTTTACTTCGTCATACCTGAACAAACGTCATATACAAAATTCAATATCTGTCAGAAGAAGAAGATACTACTGAATAACATTTCTTCGCTTAATACTGAATTTGTAATCGAATAACATATAAAATCTAAAACAGTATGGTTAAGCAGTCGACTATTCATGTCCTTGAAACTTCTTCCAGAGGATTCAGGATTACATTAAGAGGTGATCTCGAATAGAAAAGGCCTGGATCTAGATAGACCGTCGCCACATCGGTTCATTCTGAAAAGTAAGAAGATTAAGTTTCAATCCAACAGACATTCCCTCAGCGTAAAGCTCAAATGTCTCCATAGTACAGCGTCATTTGCCAACAGCATCACAATTATCGAACAACATGTAATTGTGAATATAGCGAGTATGTTAGTAGGATTGTCTTATTTTTGTCGAAAATGTGGCGTATAACATCTACAGCCCTGCAATTGTTTTAAGATCGAAATTCCTCAACGAATTCAATGCTAGTGTTTGTTTTTAAAAGAAGGTATGGTGGGATGAAAATAATGGTTTCCATTGTCGCTGTCTCTACGAACACAAATCACGTTTCCTTGTGGTTACTCATTCCTGAGAATAGATTCCTTCTTTCGAAGGTCAGTAATAAAGAACCTCGCAAATATGATTCATTCGCCTCGGGTGTGTGAACGGGAAAGGTGGATACCACACGATGTTTGCCTATGAACAGGTAGATAGTCTTCGCTATAAGTATGCAATAGCAATCGGGTAACGGTATTCAGAACAAATGCAAAGCGCAGCATCCGTTTTATTAGAAGATTATAAAGAAAAACATTCATTGTTTAAAATACGCGGTATATTCAGAAGCGTAGGACTACCTAAATGTGTTTTTAGGTTTCTATATTTATTATTCATTAAAGATCTAGAAGGTACTCTGTTAACAATAGAAGATACTTATTTTCGTAATTAAATATTTACAGAATGTTTTAGAGAAATATTACAATTAGATGAATCTGAAATATTTTCTTCGATTGTTGCCAAATTTTCAAGAAAAATATAAAACAGATTTCCTTTTCCAACTAAAATAATTAACTATAAAATAATACAACTGATTAAAAGAGTCAATTTTCGATGCATTACTTTCCGGGTAAATGAATTATTATAGCCGTCACCAGAAAACAGAACTAGACTTCTTTAGCCAAGTAAACAGATCCACTCGTCATACTACATCCCTGTGGAACGCCACCATTTCACGCGGTGTTTCATGAAGCAGAAAGCTCGGAGTTCCGGATCGCAAGAATGATCGACAACCGTGGCCTCTGTCTACAGCAGGAGACTACCCGAGCGGCACGACGGCGGTGACGGGCCAGCGACTCTACGTTCAACTTTGCTAAAGATGAAGGTATGGTCAGCGATGGTCATGGCGTTTGTCAGAGGATGTGGAGACAGCAGAGGTAGAGGTGATAATGATGGCATCTGGGATAAAAACGAGTATGTTTGTGATGGAGATGATGATTCTTGTGATGGAGGTGATGATTCTTGTGATGGAGGTGATGTTCTTGTGATGGAGGTGATGGTTCATGTGAGATCTTGGATCGAGTATGTTTTGTGATGGAGTGATGTTCTTGTGATGGAGGTGATGTTCTTGTGATGGAGGTGATGGTTCTTGTGATGGAGGTGATGGTTCTTGTGATGGAGGTGATGGTTCTTGTGATGGAGACAGTTGTTCTTGTGATGAAGATAGTGGTTCTTGTGATGGAGGTAGATGGTTCTTGTGATGGAGACAGTGGTTCTTGTGATGGAGATAGTGGTTCTTGTGATGGAGACAGTTGTTCTTGTGATGGAGACAGTTGTTCTTGTGATGGAGACAGTTGTTCTTGTGATGGAGATAGTTGTTCTTGTGATGGAGACAGTTGTTCTTGTGATGGAGATAGTTGTTCTTGTGACGGAAATGGGAATTCTTGTGACAAGTTGGGGATGACATGCCGGACGTGACAATTTCGATAACGCCGAGACGATGTCGATAATGCAAAAGGTGATGCGATGGAGATACTACAATGGAGGTTTCAATTACGGAGATGCTGATGTCGGTATCGTCTGCAATCGCTGACATTGCTAGGGACATAGCGGTGCCAGCAAGAGAGCCGGCTGGCGGTGGTGGAGGCGGCGCGGCGGGCCGTCGGGTGGTCTGCGAACTGGAGCGACGTGGCGGCGGTGAGCGAATGTCGCCGGGCGGCGTCAAGGAGATCCGCTTTGGAGAGGCGGGCGCCTGGGCGCCGGCCTTCGCCTCGCCGCCGCCGCCGCCGCCGCCGCCACGGTGGTCTTCGCCGGAGTGATCCCCGTAACACCGCACTCCTTCCACCGAACGAAATCCTTGGTGCGTACATGGTTAGATAATTTAAGTGACTCGAGAGGTTAGTCGGTTCTAGGAGAAAGTTTGTTTATGTTGCACCTTGATTGCGAGTGAAAAAGCTGCTCGAATGTATAAATATACTGCCAAATTCTTCAGATAGTGCAAATAGGCAAATTACTTTATCACTGTTGTACAATTGTTCGTTCACTTACGTCTGCCATCGCATACTTCAAACGCATATAAGTTTGTGATAAACGTATATTATAAGAAAGTAGAGAATACTAAAAGCCAAACATTTAGCAAAAGATATCGCTAGGATTATTTGGTATAATCTCCACTGTATCATGTTGCAGAGATGGATTACGTGATCGGACGCTTTGCACACGATGCTTCCACATAAATGTTTGTTACACTCTAAATTCAAGGTCGAGAAGGTGTGCCATAGACTAAAATATTACCGGCCGGTGGTTTAATTGGACGAGACCATTAACAACTCCGAATCGTCGTGGGTGTTACGTAGTTAGTGGAATGTGTAGGTGAAAATATTGATTCTGGCGAAGTGAGTGGGAAAAATAAAATAGTGTAATTAACGGCCTTATTTTTGTACCGTAATTCACACAACTATTTGAATCCGGTTACGGAAAAGATACAAAACGAACTCATATTCGGGAAAATGAATGAATAATATTTATAACAAACCTTCGAACAGCAAATTAAACACCAATAAACGTTGCAAATTAAATATTATGTTAGGCTAAATCAAAAAGAATCCTTTCTCTTCTTCTAAACAGCATGATGAATTTCTAGAACAGTTATATCTGAAATGACAGTTAAGGCTTAAGACGTACAAACAATGGCGAACGCACCGGGAGCGGTAGCTCAGTGCATCAGCTGATGTCACTGCAGCGCCTCTGACCGGGAGGTCCTAGGTTCGAGTCCCGACGGCGGCAGGATTTTCAACACTAGGTCGAATTCAGTCGCTGTCTGGAGGAGAATTCTAGCGGCTGCCTGCTCTGATCGGTAGTCTTCCGTGGTTCCTCCGATCAACACCAGGCGAATACCTGAGCAGTACCCTACCAAACGGGCCACGGACCGCGCGCGATCTTTCCTTCCTCTTCCTTGTATCCTCTCCCTTTACACACTCACTTACACTAACATGCACTACACTACCACATATTCCGGGAGACCGGTCGGGAGCATAGAGATTGTCCCGGCTGGGGCGGTGCCCCGTTGGTGGGAGAGTCCTGGTTAGGGGGAAACCCCACTAGCCGACGGTAGGTCGGCGCCGGATCTCGCCATCAAGCGGGGGAAGATCACCGCCATCTCCCGAGAAAAAGCATGCACTACACTAACGGGACTAATGACCAAAGAGGCCTGGAAACACGAAAAAAACAATCAATCAATGGCGAACGCGACGTATGCACTGGCATGCCAATATTCTTCAACAGAGAACCAAGAGTTCGTCTTGTCTTCTGGGAATAGCAAGCAATACGTAAACATCTCGACAAAGAAACAACGCATTCCTTGCGCACATTCTTCTCCCATGCGCCTACCGAGATGCGAAAAGCTGCATTCCGAGGCTCGATCCGCAGCTATCGTTCCTCGTTCGACGAGACTGTAGAATGCAACCTGGTGCATTCAGTCAGAAAATAAAGAAAAGTGCTGAGGTAAATTCGAGCTAGTAGAAACGTGCCATAATCCAATAGAATGACCATGTCGTCTAGCCTTTGAAGACTGATGAATTCGAATTGTATCTGGAATGCTAGTAGTGTCAACTGATGCTTTTTTTCGAACCTTTATATTAATATAGATATTTAATTGTTCTCAGTATACATCGCATGTTTCCTGTACAAAATATCAGAGGAAAATCGTTTGCTTCATAAAGTTTTTAAATGAGAAACAAATAAAAATTAATAGCAGGGAAATTAATAACCGCCCACCCAAACAAAGCCCTGGCAGATAAATGATACAATATGTATTTTTCAAACAATACCATTTGCGTGGCACATTCAATTATATGTCATTACAGGAGAACAATTACATAACAAATTACATGAAGTTTGCATGTGAACCGTCGAATCTGACAGCTAGACTATCTTCCTTCTCAAGATCCCTTAGATCTCAGCATTGTCTCCAACCTCACAAAGGCCCTCAATTCCACCGCCACTCCATTTTCCGCCTCGGTCGCAGTTGCCCTTATTGGTACTGAAGTGGGCGTAGCTCTTCTACTTCAACGCGGAGGGCCCGCCGGGGTCAGAGCAACGCTGCCCGGAGCATGTGGGACCCTTCAGGTTCGGGGCGGGTAGCGGGGTGGGAGTAGGGGCGGGGTGCGGCGAGCGTCCGCGGGCAGACGTCGGACAGCGGCCGAGAGGCGCAGGCAGCTCCGACGGGGACCTAGCAGTAACATCACTAGATCTATATAAACTTCTCAGAGGGGCAAGCAGCGGCACGGACGGCCACAGGGGCGGGGCAGAGGGGGCGGGGAGACGGCAGCGGCAAGGGGGGGGCGGAGCCGGCAGGGGTGCGGGGGCGAAAGCGGCAGTCGCGGCGTCGGCAACTTTTGCTGGAGCCTCAAGTTAATTACAAACTAGCGGCAGAAGCGGCGACGGTGGCGGCGGGGAAGGAGGCAGCCCAGGCTGCGGAGGCGGCGACGGCGGAGGGAAGCGTCGGAAGGGCTGTTGCAGAAGGTTGTGTAGGTCCATAGCTCAGTAGCGGCGGCGTCACGTGTTTCCGGGGGGGGGGGGGCGGGTAGGCAGGCAGGCAGCGTGTGCGCGGGGACCGGAGGGCGTGCCGTCGCGCCGCCGCCCCCCGCGCCGTGCTCTCAGAGGCCTGCCTCGCCACCCACACCCGCGCACACCGACGTGCGCGCCGCACCAACACACGCGCCGGCCCAGCCGTCCGCCGGCGCCCCGCAAGAGCGCCAGAATTCTCCGCATAGTTTCGTCAGTACGCCAGGGACGCGGCGGCGAGGACCGCCCCCGTCTGGGGCGGCGGCGGCAAGTTAGACCCTCCTCGCTCCGTCCTTCCTGGCAACCGTGTAATCACCGGGTCCCTGTCTCGCTCTTTCTCCCCCTCCCGCTCCGTCTCTGTCCCTCCGCCACCTACTGCCTCCTCTTTCACCTCCTGCTCCTCCTCTTGCTGCTGCTGCTGCTGCTCGGGAGAAATTCTCTTTCTCCGTCGCTAATAAGTCTCTCGATCCCGGACGAGCGGGTTGAGGAAGGGGCGGAGGAGGGCAGATTTCGAGATTTCGGTTTGGAAGGAAGCCATACCCATGTCTCTGTTCATTACTCCTCGGGGTTACAATGCGCCCTCTTCAAATTAAATATAAAAAAACAGGAGAGCGAGGAGGGAAAGGCAGGGATGGGAGTGCTCTAGCGGGGCGGCGTGCCTGCTAAGATCAAAAATATTCGAAGGGCGGAACGGATAATGGAGTGCTGATAGGGGAGGAAGAGGATGGGGAATGGAGAAAGGGATGCAGAAAGCCGTCGCCAGTTAACTGGATGGAACACGATTTAATTACTTGATTTTTCCAATGATACGCCCCGAATACCTCCAACTGAACAATGTACGGCTTCACTCGGTGTGCATTCAATATTCCATTTAATATATTCGTATCAGTATTTCTGGTATATTTTCAGCGTCGATGTTCCGTTTTTATTATGCCCATAAATAAACTGCACAAAATAAAAAAATAACAATATACCTGACGTCATTCCTGCCAACAGATAACTTACATATTATATGAAATAATTCAATAGAATGCTGGTATGAAATTTGGGCCAGAGATCATATACAGTTTATTAATTTAAAATCCATTTTAAAACCGTGACATTAACGTACCTCGAACGAGAGTTAATTTTTGCGCTCCCCCGACGCCGCCACTCCCCCATCCAGTGCCGGATCCTCCCGGATTACAAAAAAACCAATATCGCGCAGCGCGTCGATAGAATGCGAAGACCAATCCCGAGCGACCACACAGGGGGACTGGGGTGGTCGCGGTGGTGAACGGCAGCGTGCGGATACAGGGGGCGGTGGCGCGGGGGCGGGGGAGGCCGTGCAAGAGGACGCGGGGCGTCAAAAAACAAGTGCACATCGCGAGGCTCGACAATCACCACACGGAAATGGATTCTTACCGGCGTCCTTTTGTCGGCTTAGTGGACACGCGAAATCATGGATTCGTTTTTTCGTTGACATTTTGCTAGTGAAATTAACTTGTCAAGAAGGTGTTTTCGATCGACCCAGCGTCATACACGACCTTCAAGTTAGTACACACGTGAATTTAGAATAACTATCTCGATAATGCACAAAAGAGATGCTATCTAAGTTTATTTTATTTAAATCTTCAGATTTTTAAGTCTAAGAATGAATTGTTTTAATATCTACAATTTACACTCATAATCAATGGCACATCTCAAAAAAGTGTCTAAAATCTTTCCTTTAACTTCGTCAAATTATTCGTTTACAAACTGTGCATCTGTCATTTTCTCACAACAGGAACCAATCGCCAGAGGCACGATGGTGGATTCCAAACATTACGCATTTCCTCCTCCAAAGGCGACCGATCGCCCAGAATGAAGTCATCAAGCGATGAGACCGATATTGTTCCCGATGGGTCTCAGCGATGGCGATGTAGTAGACCGGCTGCCGGACGTGCGGCCCACACGTGGCCGAGTACATACAGGGTAGATTCAAAATTGCCTACGGACCCAAAGATGGGGCTTCTGTTATCCATGATGTCATTTCCGGAAATTTGGGTATCGCCGTAGTTTTTAAATCACCAAAGAAATATTATACGGTAATACAAAGTCAAGGCGTTTTTTAAAAACTGTCTTACGATAGAAGGCATTCTCCACATTAACATGCTGAAACCGGGCTGCCGCACATGTCTCATGTTAAAACTGTTCTTTATACACAACGATTACGCGGAGAGAATTATGAAAGAGTTGTGCAGTCACTGTGCTAAGCGTGTTAAATTGGCCTTTTCCCCGATTGATTGATTGTTATCGGTGTGTGCGGACCTGTCAACTACTGCGGTCATTACACCCGTTTGTGTAGTGAATGTTTTATAGCGGGAGATCCCAATTTTCTAACCATCTAGATGGTCAGATCCGGCGCCGACATACACGTTTGCTTCAGGTGATTTTCCTCCCAGAGGGGCAATGAAGTAGTGTAGTGCATGTACGTGTCAGTGTGTGTACGTAAGGGGAGAAGATAGGACAAAGACGTTGAAGGAATGATCGAGCACGGTTCGTGACCCGTTGGTTAGGATACTGCTCCTGGATTCGCCCGTTCCGTTTTCCCTGGGTCATCGCTGTGGTACAGGAACAGTTTCCCCCTTCGCAGCGCCGAACTGGCGGTTTCTAATCATGCGTTTCATAAGTTCTGTCAGCATGACACGGGTCAGCTTTCTTCGCTTGTGGGAATACGCCTACAATTTCCCAAGAACAGGATATCACACATAATTTACCACATCGTGATGCACCTCACTTCCAGAGACCTGAAGGCAATTGAAGAGCTTATTTTCAAAGTGACGAATCTAAATTTGTTTTTCTAGTTTTACGTACCAATATATTCTTAATCCTCTTCTCCATCATACTGCCAAATATTTTGTTCAAAAATTACGTTGCCCATGTTAAATGGAATTCCAAAACCCGTTGAAACCCTATCTGGAACACTAAGAGTGAATGTTAATTTTTCCCCCTGAACAATTGTGATTCTTGGAGATCCGATACTTTGGAAATAATCTCTTCAATTCTGAAACATCCTGTATACGCGTCCAACGGGAGTGCCCGCGGCGGGTGTGGCGCTGGCGCGGGCAATGGCAGGAAATTTGCACTGTCGAGGCGGAAAGGCCTCCCAACGCAGCCTCCGTTTGCGGCCATCGTTCGGCCGTCGGGGCGGGCGGTTTGTTTTTCGGCCCTTGAGTACTCTTAACACGTGTTTCCGTCACTAGTAGGATTACCCGCCGAAACAAACTGAAATGACTGTGGAGTTGGAAACTGCTCTACCCTTGGTTTCGAAATCTTATAAAAGAAATTGATGTTTTCTGCTTGGGAAGGGAAAGGTTAAACACATGTATCCCATTACATCGACATTAAAATGTTCGTGATTGCCCGGTCAAATCCAGTATCAGATTTCTAATCGCTCTTAGCCAGATAGGTATATAAAAGACAAAATGAATAAGGCGAATTCTTGACTTAATCAAACAACAAATTCATTTTGTAAATGATCGGAATTTAATAAATATATTACTAAGAAAATTTAACAAAAGAATTGTTTTTTTGCAATTAAATAGTTCAATTGGAAAATAATGCATTAAAATTCAAGTCTAATATGATTTGAAATGATATGAATATATTTTGGCGCATTGCAAGTAGGACATTCGCCTTAAATGAGTCGGAATATTTTAAAAATTAAAAGACGTTATGGAACAAAATATATTTTCCCAAAGTAAGGCTAAAATGTGAATATTGCTTTATAATTCCATAAAGGTATCAGTAATTAGTAAGTATCATGTATTAGTAAATTCTATTATCCGTCGACGATTTCGTCTTTTCCTCGACGCTGGCTATCTTGCATAGTATGATAATGGAAAGAATTTCCTTTTTATATCTCTCAATGGTGGAACAAAACCGTAGGACAGTAAAATGATTCACAATCTAGCATTCGTTTCCCATTTTGTCGACTGTCATGTTTTAATTAACTTATATTTTATTTTATGCGGCAACTTTTATTTGATTTTACGAAACATGAGCAGCCAGCGAGTCGCAATGTGAAATATCCCCATGCGTAAAAGCTTTAGTTAGTTGAAGTGCGAATCTATGCAACGAGCGCTACCATCTCGCCTAATAGAGTGAAAATACTCTTTTAATGGGTTTAGAATTACTTATGTGATTATTCGGTGTTTCCTACTGCTTCGTAATTAAAATGTAAATTGAAATCCCGAAGTGCGGTCAACTATTATATGCAATGTTTTGATACATAGGAAGATTGTAAAAGAAGCAGTGCATTAGCATGAATAAAGTGATGATAAGCTATTCAAGGCTCGTCGAAAAAAAAAAAGCAATCCATTTCCAAACTTTATCTAATCACATGCACGACCCGATTAAGGAATAATTGTCACCAACGGTAATTCGCATAAGGAAGCCCAACAAACACACTATTCCAGAGATGGCTCTCACATTCTTACACAGAACACGCGAGCACAACTCCGCTCGGTACACTCAATCAGGTTGCGAACACCACTCGCCAGTCGTCCAACATCGCTTAACAGATCCGACCGAGCGGATTTCGATTAATCTCGAGAACGAAATCGATTGGAGCGAGAGAGCCCTCGATCGCGCGATAACCGGCGCCGTCGGCGCAGGTGCGAGATACAGGAATTAGCAACCTTTCATTTGGAGCCCCCAGGCGGAAAAGCGGCTGATTGCAATGCAAATGAAACCTTGGCGGGCCTCCGCGCGCGAGCCACCTACCTATCAGCCACGCAAATGAAGTAGTGCAACCTCGCTCTCAGCCTCTGTGATCAGACTCCAACTCACCTGAAACAAAGAAAGCACCATGTTTAGTCACGCGGCTGGCCGCTGTTCAATGGAGGGTTTCGGCCGGGTTATTTACGGCAACCTCGGGCTGTGTGCGAGGCTCTGAGTATAAGGTACGACTTCCGGCGAGGAGCAGCCTTTCCGATCAATTTTTTCCCCCGTTGCATCCAGTCACGTGGTAAATGATAACGCTGTGGATGAAACAGTGATATTTACGCAGCAAAAAGTGGGTGGGGGGGAATTAGTGTGGAGATGAATTCTATGTAGTTTCTTTTCACGCCCAATTTGTTTCTCTCCGCTTGCGGGAAGCCCAAATAACAGATAAATGATCTACTAAAATCGAAAAGAATTGACGTTGAGATGGAACAATTATTTCGATGCAGTAAACAGATGGAAAGGAAACATTAAAGATACTGGCATGATTTATCGTGCTAAAAAGAATACATGAACTTGAAAGTGACTGACGATACACCAGACTAGATGATTGCATTCACTTCTAACGTCATAATACGCAATTATCTGAAAATCATTTGGAACAAGATAAATGCAATAGGAGGGAAGGAAAATAAAACAAAAAATTGTATAAATCTGTAGAATATTGGTGGTTAATGAAAATTGTGTTAATGGTTTATTATTTGAAAGTGGGGCAACAATATTCACTTATATGAAACTTTATTTAAAACTTTTGTACAGAAATTCATAACTGTAAAGAAAATCGAAAGCAGTAACAGCAGGTCAAAATCCTCAAATTACACAAAAGCTCAACGATAGGGTCGCTTCTCGGACACCGCTTTTCTTAATAAGAAAAGAAACAGCTGTAAAATTAAGCAACCACTTCGTCCCATAACGGTACAATGCATAGGAAAATACGTAAACATAATACTTCTTTTTTGAAAGAGCACGCAAATGGAATTTAAAGAAAACTGCATTTGGCGCATGAGTAACATTGAAAAGCAATCAATACAAAATCAATATTGTAGTTCCAATTGTTTTCCATGTGCCACGCGCCGTGCAAATAGATTATTGTTCATTCATGCTTCCAAGGACATCTTTTACAAGAACATTAAGTGACAATCGGCTAATGTCCTACATGTGTCGAAACACCTGTGAAATATAAAGACATCTAGCATGTACTTCATAGTCAATAGCCGGGTCCAATGTTTCTCTTTCATCATTCGCACTTCATTTCCTGCTCTTTATTTGACTGACAGATCGCTCGATTCTTTTATCAGTACTTCCGCGTAAATCACCATACATTTCGCCACCTGTCATCCGTACTTCAACGATCCAACTTTCTTAGCTGTCACATTAAATCATTCTTACGCCCGCTCGGCAAAGATCTCCACGAAACAGCCGACTCGCAACGTTTAAAAAATTCAATCTGGAAGAAGGGGCGCGCACCGCAAGGCACTTCCGTGGCCCGCAACAGCGGAGCGGCGGCGGGGGGCGGGGAGGAATATCGTGAGGTTAGCCAGCTGGCTCCGGCAACAGCGTAGCGCTGTGTAGACAGTAACGACGATCTCCGCCCTTCCCCCTTCACGCGCGCCCCGCCCGCCCGCCCGGCGGGGAGTTCCCCTCGCGAGAAAACAACTCACGCACGCCACCCGCCCTTCGACCTACTTCCCGCGCCCGCCGCCTCTACCTCCTGAATAATGCGGGAGGCACCGCCAGCCGCCACTACCGCCGCCGCCGCCGCCGCCGCTTCCGGCGGCTAAGCGTGTGCGTACACACGTCTTTACCTACGCGCGCACCTCTAACCGCAACCTTCCTCTCCCCCTCCCACCCCTCCTTCTCCCTCTCACGCGAGGGAAGGTGCTTCTTTTCCAGACTTCACCCGAGGAAAGAAAGCCTTTTACCGATCCCGACTCCTTTCAATAACCATCTCGGCTGTCTTCTTCTGCCGTCCACGCGAAGGGATCTATAGTTTACGTCACGTTCGTCTTCCTCCCCCTCACTCACATAAGTTTCCTTTTATTTTCCTTTGCTTCGCGCTGTATTATTCTCCCAAAACGAACGGCGCGTGATCCTCTACAGTGAAGGTCGTTGTGGAGGCGGTTGCGGTGGAAGGAGCAACTGTAATATAACAATGGTTGAGGGAAAGTTACACTACGCAACAACATCGGAGTAAAAGGAAATTCGTAGAAATAATGGGGAAATAGAAACGTTGCAAAGGAGAAGGATAAGAAGAAGAAGATGAAGAAGAAGAAGAAGAAGAGGAAGAAAAAGAGGAAGAAAGATAACATCCGAAGGAAACATAAGAAAGGGGTCAGAACGAAATGCACCTAACCCAGAAGTGAGAGCAAATAACACGAAGAAGAAAATGAATTCTGGCAGAAGAGGCTTACTGAAAAATTGCAGGACAAAGGAGATAGATCACGCAGAGAGGGTGTATAAAAGTCGACTTCAGCACTTCGGTATATTACCGTGGTTTCTCCGATCAAAACCAGCCGAATGCCGGAGCAGCACCCTACAAATGGCCAAGAAGGGTGCGATCTTTCCTTCCTCATCCTTATCCCCCTTTTTCTCGACTTGTACACACACCGTTACATGCACTACACTATACATGTTGGAAGCTAAGTGAAGCTTACAGCCTTATTCCTGCTGAGGGGCATATCCCTGCTAGGGGAGATACCTGGAAGGTGAAAACCCCGCAATCGAACGTTTCAATGGGCGACGTTTCTCACGTTTCAATGGGGGAAGAAATCGGCCCATGTCCCGGCATATAATATGCACTACTCTTAAGGGACTAATGACGTAAGACGTTGAAGCGCCCGGAAACAATAAATACTCACCACCCCACGAGGTGCGTAAGAAAGCCGATTCGTGACAAGGGCGAAGTAGCAGCCGCAAGCGCCTCGCTGATGGCAGGGGAGATGCCGGGGGGTCGGGAAGGAGGCTCCGAGAGGCAGGCGCCTTGATACATCCTCTTTCAGAGGCGCCCATTATGCACGCCGCCCCCGTGGGCCGCCTTATTGATCCCGGCTGTCCTCTTGAATGAAATCGCGTGCCGCCGGCGCCGGGGCGCATATTTTATTGTTACGCGCCTCCACGAAGGCGGAGGATGAGGAGGAGAAGCCCGGGGAAAGAGGGAGAGGGGACGCGGCGGCGACAAGGGGATTGTGAGTGCGGGGACGTACAGAATTAGGGGATGGAGGGGGGATAAGAGGATAAAGATGCTCAGTAGGGAGCGAACAAGAAGCGTAAGTATGGATCCAAGAAAAAGTAATGGATTATAAACGAGGGCGTTGAGTGTAGGTGAAATATATTTAAAAATTAGAGATGCTATGGAGTGTGCAGAAAGAAACAAATAATGAAAGATTATTCACAGACATTCTGAAGGATGGGGATACTGAAGGCGGAGCGGAAACACAACCGAATGAAGAGCGAGCGGTAAATGGTTACTAGAGCAGGAAGCGAATTGCAATTAGGCGGTAACTCACAAAGAGGGTGCTGGAGTTTAAAGTGGAAGCACGCGTTGAACAAAGAAGCTCTTCCGTTCTTACACACGTCATACATCCTTACACACGAATACAACAAGGGACAATAGGGATGTTAACTTTTATGGTACTAGATAATACATTTCACAGGTCTCAATGAAAACTTTTCAAGACCACTCTAATATGATACTCTTACACAAAAATTAATAATTTTCAACCATCCAAAGCATATACAACGAATAAGTATGTGCTGAAAGTTCGAAAAATCATGCTACAAACACTATTACGGTTAATGTTTTATTCCTTTCAACTTCAAAGGATGCAATGAAATTGTGCCGTCAGTTAGAAATACAATGAAGAGGATGCAATGACGTTTGCAGAAAAAAAAGTTGACAAAGAAAATACTGCACTGAAAATGTATACACAGTTTAAAAAAATCCAAAATGACATCGCATTAGTCAGCACGTTAAATCTAACTGATAGGCAACATATTGTTGTTATCTTTAGAATACATTTTTCGGAAGTTTCACGTTAAATAAAAAGGACACATTCCCATTTATTCGCGTTTCCAAAAACATTTTTCCAACAATCCTCCAGCTGTCCAATCATAGAATACAAATTCCAAGCTGAAATCACCCAAAAAACCCATCAGTCTCCTACAAGAATCAAATCAGAGAGTACGAAAAGTAGAAATAACATGAAAAAACATGCGTTCACAATCTCTCTTAATTTCCCTTCCTCCATTCTCAAGGCACAAAATCCTACCCGTCCACACGCGGCAATATACACCGCGTTCTCTCCGCCGCCACCGCCGCCGCCGCCGCCGCCGCCGCCGCCGCCGCCGTCTTCCGCCCGCGAACTTCCTCGCTCCTGAATCACCGCAAGGGCCGCGCGGCGCGCAACCGCCCCAAAGCGAGCGCACTCAGATAACACTGTATTAAAGCGCCCCGCCGTAAAAACTTCCGAGCATAAAGACAACGGACCTACTAAAACCCGCGCAAACGGCCCGGGGGCGGGGGGGCGGTGAGGCACGCTACGTGGAGGCGCGGGCCGCGGCGGTGGGGTTGGAGAAGGGGCCGTAGGTGGGGGCTGGCGTGTGGTTGTTGCATTCGGCGCTGTTTGAGAGATGCGAAATACACGGTTCCAAAATGAGGAGGATAAATATTTGGTTGTTGGCATCTACGAGTTGTGTTGATAGTTTTGGTTGTTTGGCTCTTACTGTGGTAATTGATAAGAGGTGGTTGCCGAACGGAGTGGTTACGAAAGGGTGTTGAGAGGTAGCTGAAGATGTGGTAGTTGCAGAGGTGGTTGAAGCGGAGAAGGAAAAAGGAGAGGTTGAAACGGAGGAAGCTAAAAAGGAAGTTGTTGAAAGGACGGACGCTGAAAGGAAGTGGTTGAAGAGGAAAAGGGTTAGGAGAAGTGATTGAAAAGGAACTGGTTGACGAGGAGATGCGAGTTAAAATGTTTCAGTGAGGGTATTGATGGAGATGTAAATGGGGGCAGGTGTGACGTAAAAGCTACTCTCGGTAGTCCTGAAGGCTAACATGACGCGAAAAGTCGTAGGAAAGAGCAGCAGTGGTGATGGCAGCGGAGCGGTGGGAAGACGGCATTAGCGACCGAGGGCGAGTGGCGGGCGGCAGGGCGAGCGGGGGTCTGCGCCCATGTGCGAATTAACGACCGCGAACGACCCCGCTCACTCCACTGGAAAGCGACCGCGAGGCAAACGGCAAGGCTCCATGTGCGAAGCAGCTTCGATCAACGGGCTGTGATTCGCGTACATAGACACGATTTCAAAAGAAAGGAGCGATCATGAAGAACCTTGAGATCGACCCATTCTTTCATGTCATCTTTGGATTTCAGACTTTAAGCTTACGTTTAAGGCTTAAAGTGTACTTTTGTTTAATTTTCTCAGCTTCATAAATTTTCTTATGTATTATTTCAAAAGAATCTTGTTATGACATTACGAACGAAAAAGAACACCACCACCACATTCCGAAAAGTACAGTAAGAAGTACACAATTTTTTTTAATGCATATGCATCATCATTTGATATTCACGTATGATTACACAAAACTGTGGGCCGTATTGTCTACTAACCATACCTCATGATGTTCAAATGTTACTACTTTCTTTAGGCTTTCAAGACGCATTCACACGCATTCACTTCCTTATACGTGCTGAACTGACCACTGCGATAAACAGCTGCCTGTTCACCGCTATTGCCAACACAATTACAGAAGTGTTGCAATGATAAATGACTGGGGTCACCGGCGAGTCAAGACACTCGATCCGGCGCATTACAGAGATTGAAAATCGGTATCCGCGTAGAGGATCTACGGCGCGAGTAAGTATCTATTACGCGGCGTAATTTCAACACGCCATTGTTTTTCGGGCGGCCGCACACGCTGACTTTTCAATGGGAGACGGCTATCTCGGTGCGGGATCGCCCGGGGCGCTGGGGAGGGCGGTGGCGGCGGCGTGAACGCGTTGGCGATGTCCGGCTTCTGAGTGCACCGGAGCGTGGGCGTCTAGTCATTGCAACCAAACGCTGCCGCCACGCGGCTTTGCCGCCTCCAGTTTCGCCACGAATAATTATAGTGTCGCAGTTGGCCCACCCCGCTATTTTCGTCATGTCCTACTGGGTTGAGCTTGTAATCGTGGTTACGAAGTTTCCTTCCGTTTCATCCAGCTTCTCACCCACTTTACCTTCAAATCTTACGCCTTCACCACCAACCGCTTTGACTACCTCTGCAACAGTGGTCACCAAGATGTTTTCTTTATATTAAATCCTCTGGCGAGAGAGAATCTGCCGAAACACTCTTAGATCTCAACCGCCTGCAGCATACTGGCCATCACCAGTTCCACCAACATGGCATTCGCATCATAGCCTCTTGTCGCAACTCTCTGAATCTTCCAGACTCTTCGCTTTATATTTTACACCTCCACCAACACGCCCTTCTTACTCTCTCCCATCTCCACCGCAGCGGGCCGGTTTCTGTCCTTTCCCGCCGCCGCCGCAGCCGCGGCACGAGCAAGGCCCACCTTACATCACACAGGGCCCCCGCCGCCGCCGCCGCCGCCGCCGCCGTCGCGCCGGTCAACAACCCTAGCGCCCGGGGGCCCGCTGGGACTGGAGACGGGGCAGCACACGACTCTCCACGCTTCCTCCCTGCTTTACGGCAGCCGGGCCATAAACACTCGGATCCTGACCTAATGAACGGCGCGACGTGAGAGAGCCATTCGCCCGCTTTTATTACATATTTATTTTTTTTCTGCGTCGCCCGCTCGCCCGCTGCGCCGCCCTGGCTCCGCGCCTCGTCTCCGCGAGATTTTCTGCTTTCACTACAAGCGCAAAGCGCACAGAAATCCCGTATCTTCCGGATGGCACTGGCACTGTTTGGTCGAAGTGAAGCGGAAAAGACAGATTGATTTGGAGAAAGGAAAAGGACAATTCGTATTTATAGAAATGAGGGTATTTTTAAGACTTCGTTTACTTTTATTTACGTGAAACTCTCCTTGTGTCTTAAGTCATATTTAGGGATGTAATATTAGACCTACGCTGATGAGTTGTTTTAGAAGATAGCACATATAAAACCAATGTTATTGTGATCTAATCTGAAATAAGACACAAAATATAACATTTACTAGAATTTCTCATAGTTTCACGCATTTCTTTCCAGAACTCTAGTATTTTAATCGAGGAGAACGTGTACTATAGCTAGTATGTTAAATATAGTACATAGAAAATGCGTTATGATTTTAGAAATAGCTGACTAGTTACCGTATAATTAGAAGGTAGTAGAGAAAATAAGGGTATGAAGTATTAGACAGACGACGAAATAAAAGAGAACGAAATGGCCATGGTAGAATGGACAGCATCAAACAAAACGGCGGTATACTTAGACGATAGAAGTGGCAAGGGCAGCTGAGTACCCGAATTAGTCAATGGGAGTAATAACTATGGATGATGACAGCGGCGGCAGCGACGGCGGTAGAGCAACACGCCGCGCTGACGTCATCTCGAGTGCACTTGGCGAGATTTAGAGGAGTTGTCAGATCGCTGCCGAAGACGAGCAATAAAGTCATCAGCGGCTGCTCCGGCGGCGGATCAAAGCGCTGCCGTCTAGCTGCGCCAACTAGCGCGAAAACTGGACGGCCCGCCACGGTCAGCCAGCCGCCACTGGCGGATAGCGAAACCAGTTCGCGTCGTCGGCAGATTTGGATTGTTTCGAGAGCAGCCTTGAGTCTCTATTTTGAACTGTCTGAAGTCTGAATGCAGTTCAATAACGAAGTGCAATAGAATGGTTCTGAGACTTTTCCATCTTTCTATTTAATCGAAACTATTAAATCGAAACTTTAAATATCTCATTTAATACTATGTTGCCTTGTAAGAAAAGTCTCCGTTCCCACCAAAGGAAAACAAGAACAACAACAACAACAACAATAATAATAATAATAATAATAATAATAATAATAATGTTTCTTCAAAAAATTGACTGCCTCAGGCGAGAATCGAATCCGGAATAAAATTTCAGCTGTGATCGCGTGGTGAAATATAATTAAAATAATAATAATAATAATAATAATAATAATAATAATAATAATAATAGATTTAAAAATATGGTGCAGTCGCCAAAGACTTATTCCAAGGAAGAGTCTTCTATTAAGAGACACCGCAGTAATAAATAACACCAACTGAATCGCAACAGCAAGAGCATAATCGTGTCTTACCACTGAAGTAATCACCAAACCAGCACTCAGCAAAAGGCAATATTAACACTTAAATATAGTACTATTCAAGGAACCGGAGAGTAGCGTTGAGAACAGTACGTAAAGACGTTCCATGAAACCAGACGCCTTTTGCGACAGCAAACGAATAATCTGCATCGCGCCAAAAACAGCAAGTCCAACAGAAATAACCTAATGCACCTCCAGCAGTTCTTGAGAAAGGGCCCACTGTCGCTGGTTTTTATCACGCTCCTCCAACGCGAGCTGACGCCTAAACTGACGCAGCAGCACCGGCGGCGGCGGCGTGCGTAACCTTCCGCGGCACGGTCAGCGCCCTCTCGCCCACGCGTCATCACGCAGGCCGCCGCCGCCGCGCCGATCGCCTCTGCCAGCCACGCAACCACCCGCCCCGACTCGCCTCAGCCCGCCTCTCCCGACTCACCTCGTCCCGTCCCGCCCCCGACTCGCCTCAGCCCGCCTCCCGCTCACCTCGTCCCGTCCCCCCCCGACTCGCCTCAGCCCGCCTCTCCCGACTCACCTCGTCCCGTCCCCCCCCGACTCGCCTCGTTTCATCCCCAATCACCATACCTCGCCCGGCCCCGACTCGCCTCAGCCCGCCTCTCCCGACTCACCCCGTCTCGTCCCGCCCCGACTCGCCTCAGCCCGCCTCTCCGACTCACCTCGTCTCGTCCCGCCACGACTCGCCTCGTTTCATCCCCAATCACCATACCTCGCCCGGCCACGACTCGCCTCAGCCCGCCTCTCCCGACTCACCTCGTCCCGTCCCGCCCCGACTCGCCTCAGCCCGCCTCTCCCGACTCACCTCGTCTCGTGCCGCCACGACTCGCCTCGTTCCATCCCCAATCACCATACCTCGTCCCGCCCTGACTCGCCTCAGCCCGCCTCTCCCGACTCACCTCTTCTCGTCCCGCCCCGACTCGCCTCAGCCCGCCTCTCCGACTCACCTCGTCCCGTCCCGCCCCGACTCGCCTCGTTCCATCCCCAATCACCATACCTCGTCCCGCCACGACTCGCCTCAGCCCGCCTCTCCGACTCACCTCGTCCCGTCCCGCCCGCACTCGCCTCAGCCCGCCTCTCCGACTCACCTCGTCCCGTCCCGCCCCGACTCGCCTCGTTCCATCCCCAATCACCATACCTCGTCCCGCCCCGACTCGCCTCAGCCCGCCTCTCCCGACTCACCTCGTCCCGTCCCGCCACGACTCGCCTCAGCCCGCCTCTCCCGACTCACCCCGTCTCGTCCCGCCCCGACTCGCCTCAGCCCGCCTCTCCGACTCACCTCGTCCCGTCCCGCCCGACTCGCCTCGTTCCATCCCCAATCACCATACCTCGTCCCGCCCCGACTCGCCTCAGCCCGCCTCTCCCGACTCACCTCGTCCCGTCCCGCCCCGACTCGCCTCAGCCCGCCTCTCCCTACTCACCTCGTCCCGTCCCGCCCCGACTCGCCTCAGCCCGCCTCACCTCGTCTCGTGCCGCCACCACTCGCCTCACCCCCCCCGACTCGCCTCGTTCTACCCCCACTCAGCACGCCTCGTTCCGCTCCGACACGCCTCACCCCGCCCCAACCCACGTCGTCCCGCCCCAACTCGATCGCCCCGTACGACGCTGATTCCCCGCAGCTCAAAGAAAGCTCTTCTCGCGCCTTGTATATTACGGTTATCGCCCGGGACAAATTGGCCGGGGAAGGCCGGGGGGAAATTTTCCCCGCGGGGGCGGGGCGGGGGCGGGGCGCGGGGTGGGGCAAGGGCGCGGGGGCGCCCCGAGCGAGCGCGCACGAGCCGAGCGGCGGCGCCGGGGTCGCAGGCAGGGGGCGGCGCGCCGTCCGGAGGGAGGGAAGATGCCGGCGGTAAAGCACGCGACGCCAAGGCAACATGCAGCGAGGGAAGGAAGAGGCGGCCGACGACGTGTGAGTGAGTGACAGCGTTGAGAACGTTGTTGAGAGTGACGGCTAAGGGGCGAGGAGGACGAGATAATGCAGAACGAAGTCGTACCTGAACAAATAGTTAAATGTGGACAATTGATAGACATATATTATCAGTTGGGGAGAAATTTGACGAAAGTTACGTAAAGTTCGCTTCAATATCTTTATTAGCAAGCACTTATCACCAGCCGATTTTAATTGTCCTGAATGAAATTTTAATTGTCCTGATAGAAATAAGTTAAATTAATTAGTTTATTTAAGATATCCCGCCTCTCCAAGGTAACTGGAGAGGGAAAAATTGAAGAAAGAAAAAAAGTAATAAAATCAAAATTAATGAAAAATTAATCCGGAAGTATAGATAACACGGAACTTTGATACATCATAACACGGAAAAGTACATAAATAAAGAAATTAAATGGGTAACTTATTTGAACAAAAAATAATAAGTAATACCATCAAATCCGATTATATTCGTACTTATGAATAGTTCCATTAAAAAAGAAACAAACTACTGGCAAATATGAAGAAAAAACTTCCTAAAAAATAAATCTAGAACAAAGCGTAGACCACTATGAGTGAAAGTGAAATCATCTGTATGCGCTGGTGAGCGCAGAGATGCCAAAGGCAATACAAGAGGTAGATTCAGAGCTTTTGAAACTAAAATACGAATATAATAAATATGCAAGAGAAACGCGGTAGTGCGATGAGAAAGCGGAGACAAGCGTAAAAATGCAACACCGGGATGCGACAGCGCAGTAAACAAAGTCAAATGTCTGAGAGCTCGGTTTACGTTCAGAGCGAGAAGACGAGACGGCGAAGAAGCGAGTGCCATGAAAATGAACACCTTCATTACGTATCGTTACCAACGTCATTCTTTTGTCCGGATGAAGTAATCAGGTAGATCAGATGCAGCAATGATGGTAACAGAACGCATGCGCATCACGCTGCTTCACTGTTATCGAAGTCACCCAGCTCGCAGTAGTTACATTTCTGCGCAGTTGCAACCAGAGGAGGGAACAGCAGAACCAGGAAGAACCAAACCTAGGACAAACACACAAGGAGGTCGAAGCAAGGGCGCAGGGGTATGCTGCACGATTGAGTTGAGAGCGGTAGCTTCCCTGTGAGTGTCAAGCTCGTAGATACGAACTTCGAGAGTGAAGTGAACAGAAGAAGAAAGATTGAAAGGAAGGACAAGGGCTAAGACGAAACAAGAAAGGAGCGAGAGGGCGGTACGAGCGAGGTGGTTAGGGCAACTAGCAAACTGCTGGTGACACTTGTAGCCACATCAAGGAAGAAGAGAAACCAGAAGGAGGAAAGGAAGGGCAAGGACACGACTTAATCGCGGCAGCTTGGAAAACTTGAAGCTACTTCGCACACCGCACCCTTGCTGCTGGGTTGATGGAACGCGCTGGGTTGCGGGTTTGAACCAAAAATCACCTAAAGCCAGCTCCAAATCCCCGACATATCGGAGTAGCAAACAACTGTGTGCCCAATCACGAATATCCAATGTCCTCGGCGAACGTTCGCTTCGCTAAAACTGTCTATAAACAAATATATCCTGGACCACTCTGTGTAAGTTAAACAGACAGTCTAGGATAGTGACCTAAAATTGAATCGCCTATTCCGTCGCCCGAACGATACCTTCTTTCTCTACCAGACGGCGGAAGGATCGTAGCGAAATTTGCTCGGCTAGGCGAATGAGCAGGCCTGATGGCCCAAGCCTCGCCAGCTACGATAAAGCATCGTTGATTGTACGAAGAGATGGCGGTGGTGCGCCCGCCACGAGGCTAAGAGCGGCAAAGCACAGGCGGCAACAGCGTCGGTGGCGCCGCGGAGGCCGCCTGCAGCGCCAGGGGGCACTGGGCCACGGCCACCTGCCTTCCCGGAACGCCCTGCACTCGCTATGCGCGCGCCGCCGCGAGAACGACGGACCCTTCGGCTTCTGGGTCGTAAAAACAGGATTTCGGAAGGGTTTGTTATTTCGACTTCTTAGTGAAGTCACATTATCTGTATATCGTTTGAGGTAGATCTAGCATAATTTTCTTTACAAAGGTTAAATTTGTTAATATTATTTATAGGATTGCCTTTTTTTATATTTTTGGATTCCTTGGAATGTCCTTTGGTTTTTAGGCATATATTTTATCAATTATATTATTATTATTATATTGATATATTATTATTATATTATTATAATAATTATTATATTTTAAATTATTATAATAATTATTATATTATTAATATATTATTAATTCAAATTATAATAAAAATTGATAAAAAATAAATGTCCGCCTAAAAAACCAAAGGACCATCCAAGAATTACAAAGATCTAGCATAACTCAAGCGATTCTGGAGAATGTCTATAACAATAGTTCTAAAAAAATTAACACAATGTTTGTGACTTTCGTATGAGCAGATTTTTGGCCCTACTGAATAGTTACTGTTCAAAGACTTATGATGTTTCCTAAATAAGCAATCTATTAAAATTGCAAAATGTTATATACTATTCGAACTACCATTCACCTCCAATATTAAAGCCAGACATTTTTTCCAATCCAAATTCTCCTTAATTAAATCAAAGTGCGTGGCATCATTTTTCTAAAAGAAGTCAACCACTTTAAACAAATTAGTAGATGTTGAGTAATAATATAAAGAGGAGGAAAAGTTTGGGTATGCCGCGCCATCACACTGGTTATTTTTCGAGGCTACCCCACTCCGTAGTTCTGGTTATCACAAAGTTCCGAAATCGGGTTCCAGTAGGAAGCTATTTTCACTTACAAAACAATGTTTTGTTTACAAAGTGCGGAATGTTTGTACGAATCCAACTCATGAATATATAATTCTATAATTTCTATTGTTTTTATGCTGCAGTAATTTATTATAATTAATAATGCAGCCAGCGTCGCGACACTTTTTAGTCGTGATCAAGCCCATTGTCTGGCGTATCGGAAGTAATGGTGGCTTCGGTGGTAATGGTTCCTTTGATTCACTGATTCAAATGAATCGATCCATTTGAATCAATGAACTTCATTATTTCTGTTCGTATTCTTCACGATAAAAATATAATATTTTAACGAAAACAATTTTAAAACCAACTCATTTTGACTCCAAGTGATCCGCGACGTACCCAACGTGCTGCCTTCGCGCTTCCACTATCAATGCAGCGCTTACGCTCTCTTATCAAGTCCTTCACTTTTAAGAGAATTTCATGAGAAATAATGAATCATGAAAGGAACCGACTGAACCGAGCCGCTTGGTGACAACATAATAAACTTCCTATTAACCGATTGTTTTCCTACGTACATTATGTTGATCTATCACATATACTGGCTTCACTGCCAGAATATCTAGCCAATCACTGTGATTGATAATAATAATAATAATAATAATAATAATAATAATAAAATAATAATAATTTTTTTATGTGGCAGACTGCCATCAGGCCCGCTCTTCCCCTAACCACGTAATACATAAATTTATAGATAAAATTGAATTTATAGATACATTTAGTAAATAAAAACAAGTAAATAATAATACTTAAAAATAAGTAAATAATACAACTTACAGATGTCATAATGTGAGAGTGAAGTTCCTTTGCAATTCGCCGGTAATACGAATGCCTGATTATTCGAAGAAATGCGATACATGTAATAGTGAGTTTATAAATAAAACTTCCGTAGACTACTACTAGGTTAGTACTAGGTTCTAGTTCCGACGACGAATATTCGGCACCTGCTAAATATGTGGTTCGGATGATGCCACAGTCCGGAAAAGAATTATGGGCATGGGTTACTCCGCTCGGTAGTTTCCACGGGAATCAATTACTAGTAAAGCAATTCTTTAAAGAACGAGCCATCTCCTTTCTTGGGTTCCAGCGAAGTTTCCTTATCTCCAACTAACACGTTCCCCATGACCTCAAAAAAGTGACTGCTGCGAGTACGCTGAAGTTAGGCCAGAGAGTAATCCACAAATAAATATCCTTCGGTGAAGACGAAGAAGAAAATGAAGAACGAAAGAAGGTAAACTATGAGAAGAAGGATGGCGAGAGGATGGAGTAGAAAGATGACAATAACAACAAGAATGCGAAAGAAACGAAGAAGGAATTGAAGATGGAGAAGGAGAATAAGATATAGTCCATTTGTAATAAGTGACATTGAACGTGTGAAATTGAAAACGTTTTGTTCAACCAAATTTTTAAATAAAATAAAATTCTTCGTTAAATTGGACCACTATGACGTTAATTTGATAAAAAAAAAAAAGATAAGTTCACGTTAAAACCACACTTATTTGACCACTATTAGTCGTATGTTTATGGAACGGAACGGTTTTTTAACGGAAAAATATGAATGATACCGTTATTCCGAACGCATCTAAGGTTTGATATTACATTTAAAGACTGCCAGACTCTAATGGCGAAATAAAATGTCGAGAAGAAGAGTGTAAAATAACTTGCCAATCAGTGAATGGGAAAAGGCTCTGTCATTGAGTTGTAATCATTGATCAGACTATTGGACACATAGATTACTAATAATAAATAAAATAGCAATTCTACATTCACACTTCACTTACTGAATTCAATATATCCCATAATTTTGATTTATTTACTAATTCCTTAATAAATTCCAATTTAATTTGTGTATGTAGAAGAGAGCAATTAATAAAATCACTGTTGACGGGAATAATAAAACGACAATTTTCTGGCCTTTAAAACATTATTTTATAACATATCATAACCGACTTGTTGCATTACAGACACAAACGTATTTCCACAAACGCATAATGCATAATTCACATCCTCGATTCACTTCACACTGATATAAAGGCCGATGGGAAAATGCATCAACAATATTTCGCAACGCTTAAATGGGCTCATTTATGCAGGTCATGCTTGTCAAATGAATGCACTAGCGAATTTACCGGAAATATTCAGCGGAAATTTGAAGCCCAAAAATGTTCCATGTGTCAACAACACGTCCTTTGGTTCACTACACTTGGTTGATTTGTGAGTTAAAAGTCTTTTAATATTATCACACATTATGCAACTGGAAATAAACCTCCCATATAGCATGCCACACACCGTTCACAAATGTCTCATCCACAACGACTGACAATTTCGTCACGTATTTATTCGTTTCTAAGTTGTGTAGTTTAGTCACTTTTCGTCATGAATTCCTTTATTATTTATGTTAAAAGTATTGCCTTCTATAATTTTTTGCACGTTTGTTGACTGTGTATTCGTTACATTTTTAAATTATAACTTGCTAATTCAGAGAGAGATTCCCCGACAAAGTTTAAAGACCTCTGTACTTCTCACAGGATGTGATCACGTTGGGAGTTCTCTTTGCTGTGTGAAGAAAGGAATGGAGATAAGAGGCGAATGATGGTAGATGGAGTAACATTCAATTAGATAAGTGGTGGAATGAGAAGCCAACTCATCGGCTCTAAATGCATGCTAAAATGGGGCCCAAACACCAGCCTTCTGTTCCGCATATTTGGATGATGCGTGAAAGTCCTATGCCACCGAGACCAGGAAAATGACCACTGTTCGGTATGTGAGAATTGTATCGAAAGTCCAGAATTCATTTAAACGTAGAAGTGAATTCTTAATCTTCAACCCTTCTAAATATACACAAAATACGTGCGGTATCAAAGAACCACGATAAAAAATAAAAAAAATTAAAAAGTGTTAATAACCTGTGCCATTATCACCCCAAACCTTATTAATTGATATTCTGTGTTGGAATTGATACAATTTGATCTGTTGCTCGTCAGATTTCGTCGATAAATCTGCCTTCGTTCCCGGGCGTTAAATGCTAAGGCCCATCCCCAGCTCGGCCCCTGGCGCGTCGCGACGGCACGCAGTCGACATCGCACGCGCGCTGCCACTGCCTGCGGCCGCGGAGGCGGAATCAATATCAGAAAGCCGTTAAGCAGCACAGCAGAGCACAGCACAGCACAGTATTGCGCCAGGGACCACCCCCAACGCCTGCCGGCCTCTTGCCGCCTCCGCGCGCGCTTCCTTCCGCCCCTGCTCCCGCGTGTTCCTCCGTCCACTAGACGCCGTCTCCGGCGTCTCGTATCCCATCTTTGGCGCGCTCGTGGCTGGCTTCGCTAGTCGGCTGTGATGCCGTGTGCTAAGAACGGGTATTAATGGATTATTTCGTGTTTCCGGGTGCGTCAACTGCTATGGTCATTAGTCCTGTAAGACCGTCCACTAGACGCCGTCTCGGCGCTCGTATCCCATCTTTGGCGCGCTCGTGGCTGGCTTCGCTAGTCGGCTGTGATGCGTGTGCTAAGAACGGGCATTAATGGATTATTTCGTGTTTCCGGGTGCGTCAACTGCTATGGTCATTAGTCCTGTAAGAACAGTGCGTGTTTTATCACGGGAGGTGGCGATCATATTTCTTTGGCGCGCTCGTGGCTGGCTTCGCTAGTCGGCTGGATGCCGTGTGCTAAGAACGGGCATTAATGGATTATTTCGTGTTTCCGGGTGCGTCAACTGCTATGGTCATTAGTCCTGTAAGAACAGTGCGTGTTTTATCACGGGAGGTGGCGGTCATATTTCTTTGGCGCGCTCGTGGCTGGCTTCGCTAGTCACCGCCGCTAGTCGGCTTCGATGCCGTGTGCTAAGAAGGGAGTTGATTGAATGACTATTTCGTATTTCCAGGTGCGTCAACTGCTATGGTCATTTATCTCCTAAGAGCAGCGCATGCTTTATTACGGGAGGCGGCAGTCAACTTTGCAGGCTGAATGGTGAGATCCGGCGCCGATCTACTAGTCACCTGGGGCTTTCTCCATACGAGTATATCCAGTCAGCGGGGCTTCGCCCTAGCCGGAACAAGCTCTGCTCTCCCCACCACACAGCGGCAGAATTGAACCTAGCTATCTAGCTAGTGTCGAAAATCCTGTCACTGGCAGGTCTCGAACCCTAGGACCTCACGGTTAGCGGCACCGCAGTGACATCAGTAGATGCCCTCAGTCGCTTCACCCGGTAAGAACGGGCGTCATGAACGATTCAACAAACTTTTTTCTTCTAATGAAGAAAAGGGAAACTAAAAAGAGTTGGTATCGTTCAACTCTTCATCACTGTGAGTAATCCTTTATTGTCATGCTAATTACCAAACTACGTAGAACTATTTTTCCTCCTTCATTTCCTCCTTACTCCACGATTACATCTCATTATGAAATATTAGTAAATAAAAATAAAGAACTAATTGAGCATTTTAAATAATTGAGTTCCCTAGTATTTATGAATGCAACGAGAATGAAAACTGGTTAAACTGCGATATGTTCTCCTTCCTATGCTAAACAAAGTAAAATGCAGTTATGAGGTATGCTAATTACTGCAACGCCACATTGTTATTTACAATTCCAACACTAAAAAAACATTCTCTATTTACGTCTCATCCTCGTTTACGCATTATTTTGAACTACTCATGATCTCTTTTCTTTACAAACTTTCTCCTACGTAACACAGGATCCATTGAAGACTCTTTCTACTCTAGGATGAAAAAAAAAGGCCGTGAAGCTTGAGCAAAATAAGCTGTTATGAAAAACCTTTCCTCGAAGGATCTGCCAAGAAGAAGGAAGAAGAAAATAGAAAATGTAGAGCTGCACCAAACAACAGAAGGGGAGCAATGCAGTGCACAAAGGAAAAAAAAAAAAAAAAAAAAAAAAAAAAATGAAAAAAGACAAACTGAAGAGTAATAAATAAAGTTGCTTGCCGGCCTTGTTAGCCGAGGTCGCTCAGAGCCGTAGCTGCCTCGTGCCTGAAGGGTCGCGGGTTCGAATTCCACCCAGGGCATGCGGGGCAGATATTTGTTTGTGTGTTCGTAAACCATTCCTATTGACCCCAATGTTACTTTCAGTGGTCGCTATATGACCTTAGTAATTGAAAAGAGAAATTAAAAAAGTAAAAAAAACAAAACTTAATGATATGAAATTAAGAGATTAACCTCACGTAAGACTTCCAGTCGGAGAAACTGAATAATCAGACAGACAAAGCAATATGACAAGCGAGCAAGGAAAACCAGAAGATATCGAAAGAGAGAACAATCCAGATACGCAGAGGAAACACTCGGTTAGCACAGCGTTCAGTAGTGAGAACAAGATAATGGGAAGAGCCGTAGCGGCGCGGAGACCGCAGGCCGAAACCAGGACCCTCCCGCCCTCCGACGCCCGGAGCCCCTTTGATTTACGTTTATTGCAGCGCGGCGCCCGCGCAGCGCCCGCCCGCCCGCCCGCCCTTCGGGGCGGGCCGCACCGCGCCGCGTTGCGCTTCTGCCTGACGGACATGATAATCAATGGAAGAGCATTTTATAGCAGCGGAAAGTTGGACGACTCGCCGGCAACCGCCCATCGATTACGTGTCACACAGTAACGACCTCCACCCCCCCACTCCCCCCCGCCGCCGCCGCCACAGGCTTCGCGCACCCACGACCACGACCACGCCGCTCCGGGGCGCCGCAAAGCGACTCAAGCGCAGCTCGCGAAACATCCTGTGCCAGACGCGGCTGCGGCGGCAGCTTAGGGATAAGTAAAGGTACCCGGCATCAAAGCGGCGCAACTAATGAGAATCTGGGAAACCGGCTCCTTGCTCCAACTGCGTCGCCACCCTCTCCGTCAATTTCCAGCCCCGGGCGCCGCCCACGTGCCCGCCCCTTCCGGCGGCGGCGACGCCTTGCGCGGCGCCATCTTGAACCTCAGACGCCGTCTACTCTCGCCCAACACACACACACACACACACGAACACAAACGCTTGACAAACTTCAACAGATTGCCTCCTCTAATGTGAGCATATTCTCATATTACAATTAGTAGCTGACCACCTGTCAAAGATTTATGTATCCCAAATAGCATCACTTTACACTTCGACTTTGTCTCTCTCAACAGTTCCAAATAAGACTTTTTTTCAGTTTGCTTGCCAATCAAGAGGTTCTTTCATTATTAGATCCGAAGCTCCTTGTTTTTATCTTCACCTCTTAAGGATTTTCTCGTCTTGGCCTTTGACATCGTTGTAGTCATCGTGGCCCGTAGTCACCTCCGCCTCGCCACTGCCTGTGCCCTTTGCCTCCCGTCGCAACGCCGCCCTCCGCCCATTTGCGCGCCCTTCCGCCCCGCCTCCGCCGGCTGTTGACGGAAGCCGCAGTCGCCGCCCGGCGATCATCCGCTGCTAATTAACGCGCCGCCGCACGCAGACGTTGCAGACCGCCCCTTGACTCGCCGACCTCAAATCCGGCCTGCCCATCCCATCGTGATGCCCCTTGCAAGTCTAGCCCGACCCGCTGGCAAGTGTTTTTTGGACAAAAAGCACGACGATAAACGGAACACGCGCGAAACATCCTGTACATTCGGTGTATTTTCAAAACCTCGTGTATGTTAAGATACTTCGGTTTAGTTAGCTTAGCAAAAATATCGCGGCTCCCAGTTTCCAGACATGGTAGACATACGCAATAACGATCAATACAAAATACATTTGTATCTAATTCCATCGCAGAAAATTATATGCAGTAAAAATAATATACAGACTTACTACTTCAGACTCCAATAACGCTTATTAACCATTAAATAGTATTCATGGCCTTGATGTTTGACCTTGATTAAAGATATATCATCTTGTTGCTCTAGTAAACCAATTGAGCATTCCATCGAACAAAATCAACGTTCAATGTCAAGAGTAGTTGCCGCTTTCGGTTTAATCGAGGTCAACTGACCAAACTCTGCGCTACTCAACACAGTCCACTGGCAACATATGGTGCTAATGACAAAATCTGTATCAGAACCAACATGAAAGATTCTGATTGCGACTTTACACTATTTTCATGCAGTAGATGCTGGATAAACCGAAAGAAATATAAATATTAAAATAAAGGAAATTTAAACATGAAAACATAACATTTATATGTAAATATATGCCAGCATAATGGCAATCTTAAAATCTGTTTGTCGTTAAATATCTCAAAGGAAACGTACAATGTGTACGATACTTCAGTGTAAAGCCGTCTCTAAGATAATAACACTTTCGTTTATATTGTTTATTGAGTTCTTTTTACAATACAGTCTCAGAAAACAGTAAAATCAAAATACATAGAGTTAAATGCAACTGACTGAAGTCGAGGTAATACGTAAATTTATCAGCAAATATCAAATGATATGCGGTAAGCACACTGTAACTATTCTTCACGTCGATACTTATTTAATACATACAACTAACAGCCGTTCTGTCACAACGACCCAAGTACCAGCACGTACATATTTCATATAATTTAATACGCAATGAGGCAAAAGCGGTTTAACAATTATTTATGGGAGTGAGGGATTGGAAAAATTGAAGGAATCTTGGTTACAATTCAATATATTTATAGTAATGTCTTACATTACTTTCAATTTGTATGTTTTAATTTATAAACACCGGGAACGGTGGCTCAGTGCATCAACTGATGTCACTACAGTGCCGCTGACCGGGAGGTCCTAGGTTCGAGTCCTGACAGCGGCAAGAGTTTCGACACTATCTTTTCAGCTAGGTCGAATTCAGTCGCTGTCTGAAGGAGAATTCTAGAGGCCGGCTGCTCTGATCAGTAGTTTTCTGTGGTTTCACCGATAAACACCAGTACCCTTACAAATGAGCCACGGACCGCGCGCGATCTTTCCTTTCTCTTCCTTGTCCAATCCTCACCCCTTACACACACCTACACTACCACATATGCCGCAAGACCGGTCGGAGACTTAGAACTGTCCCGGCTGGGCAGTGCCACGCTGGTGGGAGACAGCTTGTTGAGGAAATCTCCGCAAGCAAGGGTAGGTCGATGCCGAATCTCGCCATCTAGCAGAGAAAAATCACCGCCACTTCCCGCGACAAAAAAACACGCATTACACTTACGGGACGAATGAGCTCATTAGTTGAGGCGTCCGGAACAGAATCAATGAATTTATTTATAAACAATTTTAAATCAAAAAATCTAAAGGGATATATTCATAAATTGAAATATTCTTATTCTGCTAAAAATAATTTTAAAATACTTTAATATTGTTAATAGAATGACAACTAATCCCCAAATAAATCACTTTTACGAATAGTGTAATTGTTTTATAATATGTTTCATCCTTTGTATTTTCAAGGTAGAGCATGGTCCCCCCTCTGGAACCGCCCTTGCAATGACGTAGATGCCTAAGATGGACCAGAAGCATCAGACAACCCTATTTTCCGTCGCCTTCCGCGAACGAATCAATATCCGGTGGAGGCGTCACCCCTTCGGCCATATCTTGCAGCCAGATGTTCGTCCCGGGGCGGCGCGGCGTGGCGCCGACCCGGCCCTCGGGGCCACGCGGGCTTCCAGCGCGGCCCGCACAAACACGTTCCCGCGCGCATTCCGCGTTAAAAATACGCCCCGCGGAAAAGACCCGCGAAGAGGTGGAATGCCAATGGATTACTGCCTCCTCTGTGCAAATAAATCACGGGAATGAACCCGGACGGCCCGCGAGCCCGCGCTCGCTCGCAGCGAAAAGTCGGGAGCATTAGCAGCGGAGGCAGAGGGACGGAAATGGGCACGGGCATGCGAGTATGGAGGCAGGCAACGGTGGCGAGGTGACAAAGCATGGCCAGAAATTCGAAAAATAATGGAGTCGGAGAACACTGGGAAGGTAAGAAATGCTTTGTGAAGAATTTGCAGACGATGGTTACGGAAATGACATGAGCAGAAGTTCAATGGAGTTGGAGTTAAAGGTCGTGAAGACGCGATCCGCGAGGAAGTCGAAAAGAAGGGTAAAATGTAAATAAAGGGAGAACAAGGTTAAAGTTCGTGAAAAGGATGGAAAATTAGATGCTGTAATAGTAGAACGTAAATGAGATTTTTTTAATGGCAAACTCGGTGGCGAAAACCAATAGCATTAACGAACCGAGAATGAAAGAAAATAACGATAGCATATAAGAATGCGAAAAAGTACTCAGCTGGAAATTCCTGAATTGCTGACAATTGATGAGGTATCCACGAAAGGATGACAAAAATGAAATAGAAGAGTTGGCAATGTAACAATAGCTTAGAAATGGGGGGAAAAGAGAGAAAGTCAAAGAACAAAACGGAGAGATGAAATATCAAAGTACACTTATTGCGTGTACATGTAGAGAGCGTGCGCATTGTATACTACATATACGAACGAGGGCAAGCACGATGGTCACATACTAGACCCAATAAGTCGTTTCAAGAAATCACCCTGAAGAAGGTTTAATAATACTAAAAAATTGCGATTTGAAAAAAAACTGATTTTTTCTAACATTTAAACTCAGGAGAATTTCTACTCTAAGTACACAGAATCAGAACAATAGACACGGAAATAAAATATGAATCCAAAATTTAATATAAAAAATATATCTGAGAAAGCTTTAGCACTGTCCCATAAAAATACCCTTGCTAAGGACCCGACAAACCAGTCAAGCGGCTTACTACAGCCAAAGAGCAACAAAGGGTCAGAGATAGAACGAAAGCGAAGAGAAACACCGGAGCGGATCGCAAAGCAGCTGGAGAGAACTGACGAAACCAGCAGAAAGACCCGGGTGGCACAAAAGCAGAGAGCGCGGCACCTCCCACCCGATGGCGGCAGCCAGTCCGTCGGGGCGTCGTGGTTTAAATATTTAGAGGGCCGGGCAGCGCGGCGCGCGACGGGGAGTGCGGGAGGGGAAAGGAGAGGGGGCGGGGCTGCGGCATAGGCAGCTTCCGCCCGCCTTCCTCGTTCCTGTGCAGATTCCTGGCGTGGGAGGGTGCGCGGTTCGCGTCCCGCGCGGCCCCGCTGTATTTTTAATCCCCGCCTACACGCCCGCTACAGAGGAAGTCCCCGACGCCGCCGCCGCGTTCCACGTGTCCTGAGGGAGCTGCGCGACGCTAAAGAACTGTACATCCACGTTTAATAGCACGGAGTGACTGAGAGGCGATCATACAATCCGCGGTCATGACGGTAAACTTTCGAGCTGGTCGGTTGTCTGGTTTGCATAACTTTCATTTGCTTCCTCCTCGAAACTAAAATTTCAATCGTAAAAGCGAAAAAGTGGGAGAATCGTATCGTTTAAAAAACAATTCTACGGAAGAATTTAGGACTTAGTAGAAATTTTTACACAAAAATGATTTTTTTTCTTGCTCGCTTTTTAATGTTTTTCTACTTTTCCTTGAACATGTGTATGTTCATATCAAACGTTTTTGTTTTTTTCTACTTTCTGGAACTGGAGGAAAAACAAGCGCCGACATCATTGGCTCAAACTACACTCTGATTGTTTGTTGTTGTTTTTTAATAGAAAGAGGCAACCAAGAATATACCGAATATGCAATATGATTTCCACACGCCAATGAAAATAATAATGTCCTCAAACATAAATATACCAACTCTTAATATTCCAAGTCACGCATGTTCCATTCGGGTTAATTGGAGAATCCAATGGAGTTTTCTTGAGAGAAGAGAAATGCGGGTCAACGGCGGGTGAGCCTCAGCTATGCAGTGTTCTTCCAATCAGCGGCGTCAGTTCCGTCGCTGCAAGCCGCATCCACTTGGAACTAGAGACGTGCACCAGCGCATGCACCTGCACTCGAGCAGCCTGACGACCCCAATGGGCAAACGCCATGGCGAGGGTTATTGGCATAGCACTTCCAATCGTTCTCCATCGTCTTCTTCGATGTACCGTGGAATTAACACAGAGCATTCCAGATGTTCAGTGTCACGTTTTACGGCTTGCCATTTTGAGAATGCATGAAACAATCACTGTTAAATGTTAATCTCTTTTATCGTTTTACAGAATTTATGTGATATTCAATTATTTGTTACACAATCAACGTGATCGGAAGGTAAGAATCAGGAGCATGCACATCTTCACTGTGAGGAAACAAACGGAAAGCTATAAGTTTCATTTTTCGTTCAATATAATTCATTGATTCATTTTATTCTTCGACTTTTTTGTTCAAACCGCTCTCCTTCAACATTGCAAATGTACACGGTGACAGAACTCCATCACTGAGCTACCATCAATTTAGTTAAGTTCATAAGTTCTCAAGAAATAAAATTATTTTGTCACCACCCAATTATAATACATTGTACGGCACTTTTATACTGTAGTCCTTGCAAGTATATTTGATAATAGAAGCAAACTGGGAGGAAACAGAACAGTACATTTCCTGCTTCCAAACAGCGTTTTGCGTCATGCTTTTCGAGAAATTTCCGGGCAGATCTGTTTTACTCCGTCTTACCCGCAGTGGCTGCTTGCAGTCCGTTTTCATTGTCGAGTTGAAACGACGGCGACGACGAAGGCTCGTTTTACGATCTCGTCCCAGCGGCGAGGACAAGGCTGCCAACAAGCCCCGCGCGACACGGGCGGGCGGGCTCCCAGAAACTGGTTACTTGGTCGCGTGGTCGTTTGAGCAATCGGCAACCAACACATGTCACTCCTCCTCTAATGAAAGCGTTTACGTGCACGACGCTTTTTATCACATTTTTATTAAGAAATATTCTCGGAAACAATGAAGCTTTGCCACAGATTGATGGTTTCGAAGAACAGATTACATACTCTCACTGAAAGCTAAGATCACAGACGGAAACGAGGATTGATTGATTGTTAGTGATTCCGGGCGCGTCATGTAGCGAGGTCATTAGTCCCGTAAATGCAGTGCATGTTTTTTATCGAGCGGTGGCGGTGATCTTTCCCCACTGGATGGTGAGATCCGGCGCCGATCTACCGTCCACTAACGGGGTTTTCCCCAACCTGGTATCTCCAATCAGTGAGGCACCGCCCCCAACCGGTACAAGTACGAAGTCTCCGACCTTTTTCCAGGCATGTGTGTGTGTGTGTGTGTGTTTGTGTGTGTGCGCGCGCGCAAGGGGCGAGAATAGGACAAGGAAGAGGAAGAAAAGATAGCGCGCGGTCCGTGGCAAGTTTGTTAGGATACTGCACCGGGTTTAGCCTGGTGTTGATCGGAGAAACCACGGAAAACTACCGATTAGAGCTGCTAGAGAAATGAGAATCTGATTTATAATCATGCAGTAATCACCGTCTTAAAAGTTGAGTTTCAAATGTTCTGTTTATGTAATTCTTGAACATAGTATGTCACACAAAAAGTAATATGTTTTGACCGCTATTAGATTTTTGTGATAACCTGATCATTTCATAATTCGCTTCGCTATCAAAATCAAACATAAGATAACACATTTTTTTCGTACAAAGAGTTGGCGAAGCTGCGAATCACATTTTTCTTGCGAAATGCGAATCATATTTTCTTATGCGCATTTCGGAGAGCAACTTCAAGGCGAATAGATCAATTGAAACACCAACGTAATTAAAGAAGAAGTCGGTGTTGTAGGAATATATTGAGATCACTAGATGAAAATTAAAGTCATAGTTCCAAACCATTCTGTCACGGTTTTGGTCGTAATGAAGTTCATGACTTCGGCCGTCTGTATATTTCTGACGAAATTACTGGGTATCGAAAGCCGCATGAAAGAGTTAGACTGGAGATACAATTACATTCCGTGTAGCGTGAAACCGATTATCTTACTCATGTATCCTGCGCACCAAGATTTTCAAATACTTTTCCGATGACGCTTCCATCTAGCTAATTCTCAGGAGAGAAAACTGGGTATTGGAATGAAGTTTTCAGATGAGCACGATTATGCAACTGTTTACAAAATAAACGGCAGTAGTTCTAACCCACAGCGAGATTTGTAGCAAAAAAAGAAAAAAAACACATACAGCCATAATCAGGCACGAAGTTCCCACGTCGCACACGCAACCTCAACACGCACTTACCGGTCGCCAGGCCTTTCTACCAAGCACAAACGCGACGCCTACAAGGACGATAAACTCTTCCACGAACGTGGGGTAGCTAGTATTGCCAAGTCAATGAACCGTTATGTCAAGGTCAACGAAGCAAGACAAGCGTGACCAACGGGTCGTACGGGTAAGTTATCTCGCAGTTAATCATGGGCAAGAACACTTGGCAGATGCTACATGAAGAGAACAGCCACACAGCAGTAAAGTCGTATCCATTGAAACAGAGTGGAAGTCGTTTCCTTGCTCCGTTGTAACTCAAGTTTTGTAGTTTGCAGCAAAACAACGTCAGTTTCGCTGTTCTGCAGCTTGGTTGTCACATCGGAGTTAGCAGCGTGTAGAGGAGTGACAGACGAACGATATGGCCGAGCTCCAAGTTGTTCGTATGCAACGACACATTCACCGCCAGACCGTGGAGACAATGACAAAAAGACATCAGCCTTCCCCGACTGTATCATCTATCTTAATTTTCATCGCTCTTTGCTTCTAAAAGGCCAGACCATAAGAAACTGAAGCCAAAAGAAACATGTCTGCCGCAAACTGTAATATATTTTCTGATGGGCGTTTCTCTGCATTCACAGTAAGACATAAATTACTCCCTTCTCATTATAACTACTAAGTTACTATTGTTCCGTTTCTATATCGAGCCCAAAACACGAGAAAAACTCAGCACCAATAAAATTATTTTCAGGACCATCAATTTAGTAACAAAGTCGCCAAACAACTTCCAGCAGGTCAGTAGTGAATGAGGCACACAGACAGAAGGAAAGCGGCTTGTGCGTGTGTGTGTGTTTCGGCAGGTGTTGGAGTTTATGTAAACGATTATTCGTCGGCGTGAATGTAAGTCTCGGGAGACGTGGAGGGGCAGATGTGAATGGAAGAGACGGGGGAATGAGAAACAAGTGCGTCCTTGAGAGTCTCCTCGGAGTCTTTACCCTGATGCCATCCCGTCTGCCCCTCCCAAGTGAGTGTGGGCGATCAGCACGCCGTTCTCTTGCAAATTGCCTGGTTCGGATCCTCGTCCCTGGACCGCGTCCGGTGTCGCGACGGCAGAGGCCAAGCGACCGGCGCGGCGCGGGGGGCGTGGGGGGGGGGGCGGAGCGCGCGAGGCCCAGCGGAGACGCCTCTGCCAACGGCCTCGGCGCCGCCTACGCGCCCCCGCAGGCGCTGCGAACGACGCCACGGCGGCGAGGCGCAGGTACGCATCGCGGGGAACGAGTTCGGCCAAGCGGTCGTTTAGGCCAACGCACACCAGATATTCGCGCATGCCCGCTTTGGCTGAAACACCGGAATCGCTCGTCAGAAGGAAGCGTGGAAATCGGATAGTAGCGTTGTCCTGTCGTCGTGGAGATATTTACGACAATGGTAATGTTGGAAGGTAATAGAGGGGATGAAGATGGTAGTTGTGACGTGGGTTATAATACTACGACAATAATTGAATCAGTTAGAGAGCTTGGATTCTGGGTTTGAAAAAGTGAGAGGCGACGAAATTAGCTTTAATGGGGTGGTTAGGAGTGGACATTTTCGACAAAGTTGTCAGTATAGTGGAGAAAATCACACAACAATTTTTCCCGCAATTTTACAAACATACAAAAATGATTTTACTGGAGCTAGAAATAGAAATATTGAAAACCACTAAAGCAAAATATTGAATGCCACAACAGGAAAAAATATGAACTACAAATTACATCGCCATTAGTGTCTAGCAACAAATTGCGTGTGAAATGATGATTGCTTATAATGGAGAAAGCTTGGCTCTAAATATATTTTTAAACCTTCCCATTAATGGATCAAATCACTCGATACTCGTCAATATAGAAAAAAAGCGAAAAAATCTTACCTCAAATAGGAGGGCAAGAGTTTTTTTTACAGACGAACCAAATAACTATGAATTTTAGGAGCCTTCCGACATAAATTCACACGACTGAATTACTTTTATGTTCATTTGTCTGTCCTTCTTTACTCACGTCTCACGAAGAAATATGATAAAATTAACCGAAAAGCGCGCGATACCAAATCGAGACACTCATGGGTTGCAATCTAGCGCCCGCAGCGATACATTAGAGTCCTGGGTGAGGGGTGCCCGTTGCCTATTCTGAACTCGCTCGCGCACACAGCAAGCCGCTTCGTTTACCATAAGCCCCCCGTCGCCGCCGCGATGCTGTCCACATTATCACCCACCGCTGATTCCCTCTGGCAACGCCACCACTGCTGCCAAAGTCAACGCCACCCGCAAACCTACTAACCGCGACGCACCATCGCCTTCCGCCCACCATCGTCAGACTCTTGTCGGAACCCAAAGCCCGGAGCCCGGAGCCTAGAGCATGGAGAGTGGAACCGAAGTCCGGACCCGGGAGCCTGCCACCTGCTAACACCATCCACTCCCCGTCCAAAGCCCGGAGCCTAGAGCATGGAGAGTGGAACCGAAGTCCGGACCCGGAGCCTGCCACCTGCTAACACCATCCACTCCCCGTCCAAAGCCCGGAGCCTAGAGCATGGAGAGTGGAACCGAAGTCCGGACCCGGGAGCCCCCCCCTCCCCCCCGCCAAAGCCCGGAGCCTAGAGCATGGAGAGTGGAACCGAAGTCCGGACCCGGGAGCCTGCCACCTGCTAACGCTCGCCGCCTGTCGTCCGTCGCCGTCGCCACCCTCTACTGCCCGCCGTCACTGCGTTCCCCTCGAATGCCAGCGAACGAAACAGCCGTCTAGAATAACGCGAGGCGGCGCCGGGCGGGCCCGCGGCGTCACAACGACCCTCTTCATCCGGCGCGGCGCACAAGGGCGCTTTATGCGGCGCCGCGGGCGTCGAAGGCCCACGGCCGCGCAGCTCTCTACTAAGATTAGCTTCATTCAACGTGCGTTAAACAATTACGCCGATACATATGGATTGGGTGTGCGACGCTTCGATACAGCCTACAACGAAAGAGTTGGCAGCAGGTTTTCTTATTCTTGTTAACCGAGCTTCATCTGCAATTAGGGACGACTATGATACTGATGATGATGATGATGATGATGATGATGGAACAACGAGCCGAAAAAAGCTCAAGGAAACGTGTCGGAATTTGTGCATCATAAATTCCAAGCGAAACGACAGGGATATTCATCTTGGAACCTTCAAATAAAGTTAGAAGTTCTTTACTACGTTGTGCGGCTCTGTGGTACGGTGAGGTTGAAATTTACGAACGTTCCTTCATGGAAGGAAACGATCCCAGATAAAGTTATTAGCAAACAAGTGTACAGAATAGTCACGTACGACCCTGTCTCTGTATGTTTAATCTTCCTTCACTCTTCCTGTATTACACAAAGCACATTACTTTATAAGATAAAGCGAAGTGTTATTACAAGTGTGACCACTTTTAAATAGAGAATCAGATTGTTGTAACTGATAACGCCCTATTTATGAATTATCTTCGAAGAAAATATTTTCTTTAGGCTGGTTAGCATTTAGCAGATGAACGCTACTGTTACGTTTAATAACTGTTTAGAAATATTGCGAAATTTGAAGCACACTGTAATGTCAGTAATGGGGGAATAATGGTTCAAATGACAGTGAGTTTATTTAAAAGCGATCTTTTCTCTTATGTCAACGGTGGCAAGGGACAAACGGAAACTAAACAATCAACGTCTAAAATAGGCTATATCTAGGCTATTAAATGATCACGCAAAGTTTGCATTCGCTCAGTAATAATCAAATTTGAATACATTATTCAAAGCATTCATCAGTTTGTTAGACGTCGAGAATATATGGGAATGATAGCATCACAAAACGTTATGAAAATGCATACACTCACCACTCTCGCAGATACACGCTTACGAGTGAATTTGAAGGAGTGGAAGATCCGCAGATACTCACCTGCAAAAAGGAAGAAAAGAGATGAGCTTAAGTACATGAGAAGGCATATCATAAATAATTTAAAAAATGAGACATGAACAAAAATCAGTTTCACAAAAGAGTGTAGAGTAAAAATTTGCATTTCAAGATTGTTGCGTTTCTGCAAAAAAGCAATATACAACTCAAGAGCAAAATCGTGTGCGCTTGTTCATCAACACTAGGATGGTAAGAAAAGATCTATGTTCAGAAATCCTCACAACTATCTTAATCTTGAAAGATGTTTCCTGTGCTAACAGAAGAACCAGCCAAGCACTTAAATGGATATTCGAATACGCGTACACTGCATAGATCAAATGAGTTAAAGATAGAAGGAAAACGGACTTCCCAACAAGATTCCTCACATCGGCGTTTCATCTGCCTTTTTTCCTCAACTAACACCTCAAGACCCTCTATTAGCCACCTTATTATACCCTGTATTAAGACCTCTGCTAGCACCTTAAGACCTACGATGTTAATCATATCCATTACATCACACCAGCACATTACAATCCAAAAACCTTATTGGAAACAGAACACCCAACGACCGCGCAGTCGTCGCCAGCACGAAGCCCCTCTACACGCAGCCCGTTCCTTCCCAAAACCCTTCACACCTCACAGGTGGCAGCGAGCTCCTTGGCGGGCGCAAAGAGCATAAATACCTGTCCGGGCGCGGGGGCGTAACTTCCTCAGGCTTCCTGCGCGATAAGCCCTCCGCCTCGGCGCGGGCCCGAAATAGCCGGCGGCGGGGGCGTCGGGGCGGGCACTCCACGGCACGCCGCCGGGGGGCTACTGTGCGCGCCCAAACCGGCGCCTCACACAGAGCCCGCCCCCGCCCCGCCCCGCCCCGCCCGCCATTCCACCTTTCCTGCCTACCCCCGCAATCGCCGCGTTTTACGTCCTTCAATAAAAACTGGCGCCGCCGCCGCCGCCACCACCACCGCTCCCTGCCCTCTCTGTGCGCGGCGCCGCTCAAAAATTTGAATGTCGACACAGTCTGGCGCGCGCCCCGCGGTCGTCGTAAGCACCCCGCGAAGACCTTGGCTCGCCCGAGGGCGCGGGGGGGGGCGGGCAGCGGCGCGACGAGACGGCAAGCGGGAAAAGGCGAGGTCCGAAATGTTCGCGTCGTAAAACCGCCCTCTTCGGCAGGCGGGTATGTGAAAGACTGCGCGACGAGATGGGGCGATAAGGATTCGCGTAGTCGGCGATATGTGGGGAATATGAGAATGTGACGTAGTCAGCTGCTCAAGGCCAGCTTTTTGGAAGCGCAGTAGACTTTTCCATATACACTAAAAATTACCATATATATTTTATTACGTTACTACTCTTACTTCTACTTATTGAAAGACTTTTCATAAATCTGATAAGCTTGTATTGCTGAGTCTTAGAAGGTATTTGAGATATAGCGTTGCCCATATTTCAAATCCCTTCATAACTCATTTTTATTAGTTAACAACTTCAAATTCTGGAGAAATTGCCTCAAATAATTATCAAAAATCATAGAATCTACACGGCATTAAATGAACTCGCTAGTAAATCGCAGCATACATCGTACCCTTTCAATAAAACTGACCTGCGTTTTCAAAAAAAAGGTTATGATGTTTAAATTATGATAGTTCATGTAAAATATTTCAACGATTTTTATAAGAATTAACCACGCTGAACTCGAAAATTATATTCGTTTTCCTCAATTATGTCTAGCTTTTGTGCTATGGATCCTATCATTACTACGCTTCTGTTTTTTAGAGGGTCAATAACTTGGTAACAGACGTGATAACAGCATACTATATGAAGGTAACTATTAGGTGAATTGAACGCAAGATAGTTTCAGCGCAACCTTTGTGTATATTTAAAAAAATATATAAATATTGTGGGAAAAATTGGTACCCTAGTACTTCGTTTCTGTACGCGTCCCTAATGAGTAATACATGTGAGTGATTAAAATAAATGTAGCTATTTCATCATTCCTTTGTTATATTTTATAGTTTTTTTTTACATAAGACAATTTCTTTTATAGAATTTATTTCTTTAGCGCCTTTCGTTTATACATGGCTTCAGGCTCATCTCTTTTCAGACACCAACAAAAGTCAGCCATCATATTGATGTCCCAACGACATTGATACCGCATTACCTCTAAAATATAAAATAGTCTCTCGATATTAATTACCTTGTAATTTCGTCATGTAAATGTAGCAATAAGTTAAATGAGCTTTTCTTTCCCCCACACCGTAAGTATACCGAAGGATAATTGCCTTTATGATTCCCTTGTTTCATCGTCTAAGCCTACTGTACACACGTTCGACACCATAGCTGTGGAGCGAAGGTCTTGACCTGATCTCTCTACTTCCTTTCAAAATAAGCGTAATGGCTGGTGCCTTCACAAATGCTGAACTCATAATGTTTGATCTTTGTTGTGGCAATGTCACTTTACCACATATGTAGCAAAACATATTTGGGTAATTTTTACATTTTCTATTGATGTTAATTCATGAACTTTATTTATCTTTAACATGTACTTAATAGTACATGTTAAAAATAACTAAATTCCAAGTAATTATAACAATCTGTCAAAAAAATCGTATTAGTGAAAAGAAATTGACGCGTTGTTTTGTCGTAAAACAAAACGTAGGTACGACAAAACAACGTCTCAATTTCATTTCGAGGATGAAAATGTCGTGAACTCCACACCATTTCGTAACATATCGTATTAGGATTAACATCAAATAAAGACCACAAATATTAAAAACATATTTTGGCATGTAGAGAAAAAACTAGAGTTGATGTAGAAATATCGATTGCAGATATGCGTGAAAAACACACAAAGAAATAAATGAAATATTACAGACAAAAAATGACGCAGACCGGTGTAATATAAAAATACGAAACAAATTGCACACTTTCCTTGAGTTATTCTCTCTTCACTGAAACAGCTATTCGTGCGCACACGAGAATTAGCGGAAATGCAATTTACGCATGTTCAGTTACCATCGTGGAGAGGTCATGGTGACAGGGCGCGCAAGTTGACGGAGCAGAAACAGCGGTCGCGCTGTCTCGCCTCACGCCTCGGGTCGGGACCCCGCCACCGCGTCCCATCGCCCTCCGCCCCGCCCCGTACCATGCAACCCCGCCGCCCCCCCCCCCGTCCCGGCCTTCCCCCCCCACCCATCCCCCCCCCCCGCGCCAGCCACCGCCACGCCACGCCACGCCCCGCCACCGCAACCCCGCCCCCCCCCACCGCCGCGCCCCGCCGCCCCGCCCCGCCCTGCCCCTCGTCGACTGCAGCGAATGCGCTGACTGGCGCATGCCGCTGTTCATTTCCGGCTGTCGTGGGTGCGAAGAACGTTGCCCTCCGTCGCGACGCCCGTCGGCGCACAGAAAAGACGCAGGCCGGGCGCTGGCAAGCGTTGTCGTATCTCATCGGCTTATTCTGCTCCAAAGGCGGCTTCCGTTTCGGAAAATTGCGTATACTCTTACGGCGTACATTTTCTAGCCCACGGCTTGCACAGACCACTGGTTTCGCGTCGTTTTTTGGTAGCCTTTCTCATCCTGAACATGCGAACTTTGTATGTTTATGGTGTTTACTGTTCTCGTTATACATACTCTACTTGACAGAGTTCGCATTTAAATGGCGAACTGCTGCTGTTCTGTTTTCAGCATCTCTGTATAATATAAGTGTCAATAAAAGTAATAAAACATTTCAAAACTAAGACTGTAAAATCCCAGAATATATGCCCTTTACTACCACTTGAAAGACATTCTTACGAAGATCATACAAAAAACGCAAATCAAGATCATGCTAAGATTTTAAAACAGCAGTTAGTCAAAGTTTGTTATATAAGACCTTTCACCTCCATAATATTTCCGGCAAGACCAAAGGAATACTTGACAAATTATTAACACTACGTTTACGTTTGACTCCATTCGTCTGCGATCTACATTTTTCATACCTTACCGAATAGTATTTCCAAGATTAAAATTTTAATCAAACTTTTATAATATTGTTTAGACTTTTTAAAATTAAAATAATAATAATAATAATAATAATTTAAGTTAATAAATTAATTATTGTATTTTAACCTGTATTAATTACGTGATAACATACCTGTAACTCCTAACGACGATAAATTAAGAAATTTATTTCTTACCGAGTACTGTAATTTCCCCGTAACATACTAGCAACGGAATGATGACCTTCATAACAAAATGGATAAGATAAATTTATCGAATACTAAGTAACTGTAATTGAATATCGTGTGCATTCTAAGTAGTGGCGACCAAATCGCCATCTACAATAAACCGTTAACATTTCAAAAAAAAAACCTTTCAAACATGAGAGATAATAAATTTCTTAAAAAGCATGTATCAACCGATTTTCAGCAATCGTAATAATTAGCATAATATTAACAGTAATTACAAAACAACTTACATGAACTCTCCATTCCCAACCGTTCCCAAAAGCGATATCCTAGATAGCTTTCACCTACACCCTTGTCTCTCCGGAGAATCTACCCAATTAATGCCCGAATCGAGCGCACACAGCTCCCACAACTTCACATTCTCCTTTAATAAGCGCAGAATATCCACGTAAATACGGGTAATACCACATTCCAGGAGCCGCCATCGGGTGCATGCGTCGGCCTGGCGCCGCCAACACAACGGCAGCTGGAGACCGCGGACAAGTGGAGGAGGGCGGAAGAGGAAGTTGGAGCAGAGGAAGGAAGGAAGGAAAGAAGCAGTAAAAGGGCGGAGGAGATAAAGAGCAGTAGGAGGAGATGGGCGAACGGATGAGAGAAGAGGACGAGTAGTAGGAATGTAGAAGAGGTTCGGGAGCACGAGGAAGAGGAAGGAGGGAGAAGGAAAGTGGGAGGGGCAGCAGGAGGGCAAAAGAGGTAGGAAGGAGAGGAAGATGGTGGAGCGAGAGGAGGAAGGAAGGAAAGAAGACCAGTAGGAGGGCAGAACAGACACGGGAGCAGGAGGAAGAGGGGGAACGAAGGGAGATAGTGGGAGCAGAAGGTGGTAGGGGGAGCGGGAGGAGGAAGGGGGGCGGGGCGCTGGCGGTGCAATCGCGCGCTATTTTCGTGCAGCTGCAGCCGCCGTCGCCGCCGCCGCTGCGTTATCGAGCGGCCAACGCGGGAGGCGGCTCAGCAACGCCCACGCACACGTAAGAGGTGCACGGCGCCACCACCGCGATCAATACTGCATTACGCAAACGCCACCGCATGTCCTTTACGCAACTGCCCCCGTGCGTGCACGCCGCCCGCGCCGCCCCCAACCCCCGCGGCGAGCGCGCGCTCGCTCCACGGCCCACTACGCGCCCACCGGCAGTGGGCCCTCGCACGCGGCATGGCGGCCACTCAGCAACCAGAAGAGGAAGGCAGCTAACAGGTGTGTATTCAAGGCATTCAACTTAGCGATGAGCCTTCAAGATAGTGACCTCGTCCAACTGACTGACCCTACTGGCTGCGCCGCTGTCAGCGGCATAAGTAACCATAAGTTTAATAAATCTAATAATAATAATAATAATAATAATAGTAATAATAATAATAGTAATAATAATAATAGTAATAATAATAGTAATAATAATAATAGTAATAATAATAGTAATAATAATAATAGTAATAATAATAATAGTAATAATAATAATAATCCTAGCCACATGGCGAGATCGGTTGCCGCAGCAAAACGTAACAAATTGCTTCCGATATATGGAATAGTGTGGGTGTGTTCAAAATAAAACTTAGAACACCTTCCATTTAGGATGATGACAATAATGTTATTGCAAAACCAATTCTTGCATATTATAATATCGCCTTGCTTTGACACATAATTTGCAATGAAACATCAAGACAGACATCTAGGAATATGTAAAATTACATATCGACAGGTACCTCATCCAAATCAAAACAATTATTCGCCGTGATGAACATGATCTTTTATGGTGGGAGATGGTACCGAATATTCCTTATGTTTGAATTATGTGCATGAACAATTTCCTGCAAAATCGTGCCCATGACTCCCACGTATGACGATAATTTAATTTATTTACTAATTACTCGCTATTTTTATGGTATTTTAAGGCACCATTTTCATTCCAACATGAACTGATCATGAAATGACATGACATTAACCAGAATGAACTCTTAATATTTTTATACTTGCATTTTAAGAGAATTTCTCCTAACAATTATGAAAAGGCAATTATTTACGAATCAACGTATTAATGGAACAAAATGAGAATAATTATATGAATGAAACCATTCCTCGCTATATCATCACCACACAGTTTGTCGAACACCAAATATAATTCAGCACGAGCCAGAACATGTCAAAACATGATCGCCGCCCATGTGAGATAGGGACGTTGCCATCCTCAGCCCACGAGGGGTAGACAATCGGTTTGAGCCGAGCGGAGGCGGACGAGGGCCAGTGTGCGCCAGCGGAGCAGGTGCGCACGCGGGAGGCAGCGAGGCGCGGCGCGGCGCAGGGTGCGCCACGGCGGCGGCGAAAAGGGGGCGTGGCGTGGCGGGGCGGGGGGACGCCGCCTGCGGGAAGTGCGTGAAGGAGGGCTGCGCCGAACACGGAATTCGACTGAGAATATGCGGAATGCACAGCTGGTCGGGCTCATAAGCCGGCTAATTCCGGCGCACACAGTTACAGACGCGTTTCCGAGGGATAAGTCACTCCTGCGCGGCGTGTTGCATGCAAATGTGAACATTAATTTCAAGTGCCAGGTCTCGAAACACGTTCGATTTTTGCTGATCAATTGTTTTGTATTTCTCGCGACGTACTGGTTTCTTTGTAAAAAAACATTGACGATATGTGACCACAAAAAAAAGTGAAATTAATTTAATGTTCTAAACTATACCACGCTAATCAAAGAGTATCTACCATAATGATCGTCACCTAACTTTATGAGAGTTGCAAAGCAATACCAGAAAAAAACTCACCCACTATTGCTCTACTGCTTTCATGAATTTCATTATCGTGAAATGATATAAGTATGAAAAGCACACTCGAGAAAGGAATTGGATTTTTCAATTAGAAAAACCATAGAATAAAATGAATATTTCACTCGCGAAACGCCTCCATTTGGTCTTGGATGCTCCGAATGGAACGCTTCGAGTAACGGTATAAGCGTTCCAAAGATTCTTAGGTAAACAAGACTCCCCGGGAGAGCCCTCTGAGAATCCAATGGTCCCGGACCCTCACCGACAAATACCTTAGTATCCACCCCTTCGTCGTCTCGCTCAGGGCAGCGGTGGCAAATAATTGCATTTATGAACCCCGGGGCCGTACTCGGACGTCGACGATGGCGGCTGCGGTGGCCACCACAGGGGCGACGCGGGACCTCGCTGGAGGTCGGGGGTGGGGGTGGGGGTGGGGGCGGCGGCACCGCGGGTCCCAAGGGCGCTGCGCTCTGGGAGCCCTCGCCGCGGTTCGCCGCCGGCCTGTGGTTTTCCTCAATCTCCGCTCATACAAAATGTATCGGCGCTCCCGCTCCCCCGCCCTTTGAGGACGGGCGAGGGACGGGCGAGGGGACGGGCGAGGGGACGGGCGAGGGACGGGCGAGGGACGGGCGAGGGACGGGCGAGGAGACGGGCGAGGAGACGGGCGAGGAGACGGGCGAGAGACGGGCGAGGAGACGGGCGAGGAGACGGGCGAGGAGACGGGCGAGGAGACGGGCGAGGAGACGGGCGAGGGGACGGGCGAGGAGACGGGCGAGGAGACGGGCGAGGAGACGGGCGAGGAGACGGGCGAGGAGACGGGCGAGGAGACGGGCGAGGAGGACGGGCGAGAGAACGGGCGAGAGGACGGGTGAGAGGGCGGGCGAAGGGACGGGCGAGAGGGCGGCGAGGGGACGGGACGGGCGAGGGGACGGGCGAGGGGACGGGCGAGGGGACGGCGAGAGGACGGGCGAGAGGACGGGCGAGAGGGCGGGCGAGAAAATTGGCGAGAGGATTGGCTTGAGGACGGGCGGGGTCTCTTGGGTCTCTCCGTAGGATGAGGCAGCTAGTAGGCCCCCACGTGGAGCCGACGGAACTCGAGGGGCGCGTACAGCGGACAAGAATGTCTGCATTGCTGTGATTCCAACTAAATCTGCAATACCTTTGTTTCCGGGACATACTCGTCTCAGGTTCCACTACTTGAAAGCAAGTACTATGATTTGCCAAATCTCTCTCTCCTACATCGCGAATTCTTTTATATGTGACAAAGTGCTTGCGGTCACGTGTATCTTTTTTCTGGCAAGGAGCAACGAATGTTAGCTGAAAAAATAGTTCTCAATTATTGGCCACTTTTGCCGATATGTTAATAAATACGGAGAGTTGGAACCATCACGGTTCACTAAAGCTACACGTCGTTATATCTTTAAATAATCTTTTAAGTAATATTTTAAAATAATATCTTCAATGTTCTAAAATTATTTTATACAGTTTTTTGTAAATTATGAGAACGAGTCACTTCACTTTTGAAGTAAGTAACTCGAAGTGATTTTTCTTTATTATCATAACGCATTCCTGTGATGTAGAATATGTACAAAATAAGTGTATTGGATAAAAATATACGTTATGAAGCTGTTCACTTGCCAAGTATGTAAAAGTGCTGAAAAATCAGTGATTAACTCCCCACATTATAGTCAATTTCTGTATTCTCTTTTATTTTAAAAGCAAGTGATACGCCCGTCGTAATATTGTGATTTTCTCTCTAAATATATGAAGGAAACAAAAGATCACATGAGAATACATTGTTACCGTTGGACGCATACCAACAGTGAAGTCCAAACTAGCAACTGCAGATGTCGAAGAAAAGATGACTGACAGAAAAAACAGAACGTGTCTCCACAAGAAGCATGAGAGACATCTGCCCAAAAGAGACAACTCGTCACACGATATTTTTGACTAGAAATAACTCGGCACACAAATGATGCATGGGTAGAAACAGAAAGAATCAGAAGTCTAAAGGTCAAACATTTCACAAACGACGAACCAGATAAACGTGAAAATTAGGCATACTACGGTGAGTTTGGTAATCTTTAAATATTTTTTTCTGTTGTCACAAGAGCCTGTATAGCATTGAAATTAATAATTGGTGGTTCGTTCATTGATTGATTCTTGATTCCTCTATTGTTAATTTCATCAGAGACATATCTGATGATAATCTAAAGCTATCAATCAATTAAATAAAAACGAGGGCAAAACATAATTGTCAATCATATAATAGTAGTAATGTTGTTACGCGGGATGTAGTTCAAAAATCCATTACCATGTCTTTCGAAGCCGTCAAGTAAACAGAAAATTGATTAATGCAAGTGCATGCTTCCCTGCGGCCTTATACGAGACTTAACGGCAATCTTTCCACTAGCGTCTAGGTGCCAATAAGGGGCGCGTTACAGACGGCCTTTGCATTCATATCAACACGTCCGCCATCGACCGGTGCCAATGACCCACTCCTCATGAATAATGAAGCTTGCGCGGCCATAGGCCGACCAAGGACGCTATTTTTAAAACGTGCGTTGCCCCAAGTGTTGCTGTTCAGCGAGACGCTACGTCTGCAGGCATATAGCCCTCAATTACAAAATACGATTTTCAGATTTTAAATCTTTCTGAACAATCACGCAATGAGATCGGTTTATCGGCTTACCGATTAACCTGTCCCAAGTGTATTTTACTGGGGTCAATGATTTGAGACACTGCTTCAAGAACAGTTAAACTGAACAGAACTTAATGCTTGGTTTAATTTAAAAGAAATATACTGAAACAACACTACCGTATTGTAACCTCTCCTGAAATACCAGTTAATTATGTTTGGGACAAAAGAAAAAGCGACTGGAAGACGAGGAATATATTTAAAATTCTTGTGTTCAGAAAACAGTCACATCTGTGAATTGTTTCTCAGTTTCCGTCAAATTATACGAGTTTCCATTAGTTTGAATTATTCTTCCAATACCTTGCAAACACGAATTGTTTCTCCCAATAAAACAACAACTTAAAAGTCCATGATGATAAAGGCACGGCTGGACGGCGCACCAGCAACGCAACATTTCCAGGGCCTGTTCTCCCTCGCCCTCGCCCTCCAGAACACCGGCAGCCTCGTCCTCCCCCGCCGGCTCCTCTTTTCCCTCTCGTCTGCATCCCCGGGCGGGCGAGCGGGCGGGCGAGCGAGCGAGCGAGCGCGGGGCACGTACGACGCGCGAAGTATACCCCGGAGACAATGGCAGGAGGCGGCGGCGGCGGCGGCGGCCGTCTCGTGTAATGGCGCGTACAAAAGAACAAAGCTCGCCTGCGAGAACGGGCGCGGGGGGCCCGCCGTGGCGCGTGCGGTGGCGGCGGCGGCGGCGGCTGAGACCGGAGAAAAACCTGTGCCCGCCCGCGATTGCCCTACAGCCAGGCTTACCAAAGCGCCTTCCACGGAGCCCCGTGGGTTCGCGAAGAGTTTACTACCTTACGCGAAACAAGTTGCTATAGCATATTCAATTTATGTCAAACTAAATGTATTGAAAGCATTCCCTATATCGGTCACACATGGTGTATTACCTGTAAAAGTAATATGAACACCTAGGATATATACCTGGGATATCAGTTCTTTATATCTTCTACAATATGATTCCATGTACTACTATCGTTTAATTTTCCCAGATACAATGAATACTTAGTACTTTTCAACGCACAAAGGTAGTTTACTTTTGAATACATGGTATATTGATGAAAGCTTTGTTCTACTTCTGTTCAATTTATCACTGTCATAGAAATGCTATAGAGAATGTTCTGTGATCAGAATTTCATTAAGGGAACAGAAGGAAAAACAAGTCTCAGTATTCTCAACAAGGAAGTAGAACCGATCAGTGTAGAAGAGAGAAACTCACTTCTCCGTACGTAAATCCAATAAGAGAAACAGCGACTTGTTTACTACAGGTGCGTGTTAATAACAAATCGAGCGCCTACACGAAGAATTGATTTTATAACTCTCCTCATCACAGATATAGACATTAAAATTAATACCATAAAAATGCAGAAAAGGGTTGATTTTAAAACGATTTTATAACTAATATCTATGCAATTTGCTGATACACTCATTTGAAACAAATTTGACTATTTAACCTTCTGCAAGGCTGAATATTTGTATTCACCTGTACTGCACCGAATAAACATCTCATATCAAATACCTTATAAATATAACTGTACATAAACTACTTCCATGTAAAGTAAAATGAATAATACAATCTCCGAGCGTATCCTTGACATTTTTTTAAATAACATTATTTAATGAAATGTATAGAACTTCCCCAAGAGATTCATAAATACGAGAAAATTCACAATACACTGAACAAAACCTTCCCCTCTTTCACGTCCTACCGTTATCACTTCAATATCATTAATAAAAGTTCACCTCAAATTTCTGTGCACCGATACCAACGGTTAATATCTGTTCCATACAAGCCCCGACCTAAACCGGTCTGTATCCACCACTAAGTATACAAGGTTCCGGATCTGTTTTCAGAGTACCACATAAATCAGCAACAACATCGAAACATTCGCCCCGCGGAGGCATTTTACAAGCAGAACAGCTGCAAAGCCCATCGCTGCAGGGGAGGCGGGCGAGCGGGTGGCCGGTACGGGGCGCGGCACTCGTGCGGAAACACCCGCCTTGCCCCGCCACCGCCATGGCGCTGCTGTCCCCGCCGCCTCCGCCCGCCGCCGCCGCCCGCCGCCCGCCGCCGCCGCCGCCGCCGCGCCCCCGCCGCCCGCCGCCCGCCGCCGCCGCCGCCGCCCGCCGCCGCCGCCGCCGCCGCCGCCCGCCGCCGCCCGCCGCCGCCGCCGCCGCCGCCGCCCGCCGCCGCCCGCCGCCGCCGCCGCCGCCCGCCGCCGCCCGCCGCCGCCGCCGCCGCCCGCCCGCCCGCCCCGCCCGCCCGCCCGCCCCGCCGTCGCCCGCCGCCGCCCGCCGTCGCCGCCGTCGCCCGCCGCCCGCCGCCGCCGCCGCCGCCCGCCGCCGCCTCTGCCTCTGCACACGCCTCCGCCACCACCAGGGCCCCTGCCGCCGCCAACCGCCCCACTGCCCGACGCCGCCACCGCCGCAGCCCGCCAGCGCCACCACCGTGGTGGCGCGCCCCGTCCGATCTCCAGCGCATGAACTACGATAGGCCCACGGAATAAATAACGCCCATTTCCACGAAACACGTTATACGAGACGGTTTTTTTCTGAAAAGAAATATTGAGAAACGGCCATGATTTGTGGGCCGGCGCCGGGAAGCCACGAGGCGACGCCCGCGGCCCGCCTCCGCCAGAAAAAGCGGATCCTTCATTCACAGCGGCCGCCCGGGTCCTCGCGCGTGGCGCGCGGGAAGCCCCCCCCCCTCCCCCCCTCGCGCTCTCACCTCCGACGCTGAGATTTCCTCCTCCATGCGCGAGGGGCACCGGGCGAGGCGCACAGGCACCAACACATACCAGCCTCACTCCCAACAAACATCCTGAACAGAATTTTCGGTCAACACCATTTGAAAGGTTATTATATGCATTTTCCCCCTACTATATACTTGTATTGTGTACATTTCGGATGACATTACAGTTAAAATAATGTTACGTGCTGAACTGGGAATACAAAATATTACGTAACATACAAAATATATGATTTGACATCAGAGAACTGAATAGATTTCGAGAAGTTGTAAACGTCAAAAGAGTCAGAATTAAATGTAACTATCAAAAAATGGGAATATTTCTTCCTTTCAACGTGCAGAAAAACAATGATTTGAATGGTAATTTTAGAATTAAACAGTCTGCACTCGCAAAACAGGTGAGCATCCACCTCAAGCTTTCATTGTAGAGCTCACCCCATCTCCTCTCCCACCGCTCTGGCTTCCCTCCCCTCCCCCCACCGCAGCGGCCTCAATGAAAGTGTCGAGCTGCCCGCAGGAAAAGGCCAACCCACCAAGTGGCCCTCCCCTTCACCTCGCTCTGTTCTGTTCCGTTAAAACGCAGAATATTTATGATTAACTTTTAATTAAATCGCCTTCCCCCTATTAGTCTTCGCTCTGGTCTCATACTTCATAAAAGTAATAAAATGCCACCGCAAATAGCACGCGAAGAGGTGAAACGTAATTTAATGAGTTTCGTTTTAAAAAAGTATTGTCATGGCTTTGGAGATCGAACTTTTGCACGGTCGAAATTCTAAATAACTAATGGCGCAAAATTTATATAGCATTTTGCTGCCTCGTATCATAAGCCTACCAAGGCCGAACGCGAAAGAAATGATTTACGTATAGCGTTTACGACTAAATTAATAAGCTCCAATAAGACGAGACTAATGAGAACCGCTAGCCCCCGAGTCGAGGGGCCAGCTTGCCAGCCGTTCGTTCTTTCGTGCGTCCGTTCCCGAAAGCCGGAACCTCGTAAGGCGATACATCGCGTCGAGGAGGCGAGCCCTCCCACTGCCTAATCCGCTCCGCGTTAAACCGGCGTTTTTTCCCCTCCCGACCTTAACCATCACGTCTTCTCGTCCATCCTTCATCATTATCGCGGCGGGTGACCGTTCGTGGGGGGTCGTGACCCGTTCGTCTGTTTCGTTCGTTCCTCTCCGTCCGGCACGGGGACCGCGTCGGGCGCGCCTTGAGCAAACCGACGGCGGGCTAACAAGTATAATCCCCGCTCGAGGGGGAAAAAAAAAGTTCGGGAGGAGGGGGGCGTGTCCGCTGCCTGGAGGAAGCGGTGCGACTTTTCACGTGTCGGAGGTGAGGCGGTGGAGGCGGAGGCTGCGTAGGAGAAGGGGAGGCAGCGGCGGCGGCGGCGACGCGACTGCCCAGCAGGTGCGGCAGCAGTAGTGGTGGCAGGGCGACGGCGGCGGCGCGGCGGGGGGAGTTCGCTTGGGGAGTGGTAGACTGATGGTCTGAGTGGGCAGCAGATGACTGAGTGCACTTTGTGATAAGATGAAGGAGTAAAACGACATAATGGTAACAAACGACGGACAGAGCAGTGGTTCAAGAAAATAAGACCAAGCCAGTGATGGAAGCGGGGAGAGCAACTACGTAGATGATGGCGCAAAAAGCCAAAGGAGCTAAAACATTCAACTGACGGTAAAACGCGATGTTTCCATGCTCTGTATGATGGCCCGTTTAAATTTATCGGCGAATCCTAACGATAGGACATTTTAAGAAATTTAACGACTTAATACTCAGAAAGAAGAAAACTCTTATGTATTCTAGTGCCTTTCGTACATTATATCCGATATTTCGATAAAAACATAATTCAAACAACGAAATCATGAGTGGGGACTTCTGGGCAGGCGCCTCTCGCACTTCTGTTATACACAGGCCTCTCATTGAACTTTATTTCCGCATTACTATTACGTTTTATCGACTTAATGCAATAAATAGAGGAACGGAAGCCACTCTTATTGGCTAATATCTGTTAACGATTTTAACTGATCGTCGTCTCCTAAGAACAAGAAAATTAAATGAGTTGTAGCTAGAGTTCTTATATTCGAAGAAAAGGTATTTCTTATTTACTTGATTTTCCTTCTAAGAAGGAGAGTAATTAAGAGTGGTTTTCCTTTCCTCTGGTTACGTTAAGTCGATTCAACAGAACAGTATTGCGAAAAGTATTGAAAGCGACACGGCCGATATCATAAATAACGGTTGTTTGTATACTTCTACCATTGTCTCTATTTACAAACTTCAATAGCGTCCATTATGTGATCTATATCGGAGTTACGACAACACTATTACCATTTCTGAATGTCAAAATGACGTTTACCAAATCGAAGGCAACGTAGTGAGCAAGCAGGCGAATTTTTGACGCTGGAAACGAACCAGAAGAATTCAGTGACTCGAGGAGAGGTTCCCCGCGACGGAAATGCGAAGACGACGACCGGCATCGCCACGGGATGGCGGCTGGGAAATCGAAATGTGGGGATGCTGTCGCCCTCGCCTGCCGCGCTGGCCGGAGACACGGCTGCTGGCCGCGCGCGTGTAACGTATGCCGCAGCAACGGACGCGACGGCTGCGTGAAGCTACTGCCAAATGCGGAGGCGACGGCGCGTCGCGTCGCGTCGCGGCGGCTGCCAGACGACGCCGGGGGGCGCGCGGCAGAAGGAGCAGGGCACGCAACTGAGGGGCAAAGCTGGCCCACGACAACTACTGCTGGACAAGTTTTAAAAAAATATATATAATGGAAACACTCCGTGTTTGGGAGCAGGTGGTTGTCTATATCCCAACCTGCAACTGAAGTCCTACACTTTCTTCTATCGTGCGACGTCAAAAGGACACAAAATATTGAAATTCACGACAACTCGCTGTTACAGAGTCGCATTTTGGAGAATTTATCGATTGTGCCGTAGGAGAGTTATCTTGTATGTGACCAATCACAACTTCCTAACTACTGGAGTAGAAATCATAAGAAAATATGACCATAAAATAGGGACGGTTCCTTTCACGAATTTTTTTATTGTTTTTATATCTCTATTGAACACATAAATACGTATTAGACAATATCAAATGTGAATTATGTGAATTTCCTGTTTGGCAACAAAACCGCTAAACGACCAATCAACAGATAGAGCGATAACGATAATGTATCGTAGTTTTGGCTTATAAAGCAAAGCAATGAAGAACGACTTCCTTATCCAAAGCTGTTATTTTCTTCACTGCTATATAGACGCCGTTTACTGAGCTGAAGTTTCCGAGTGTTGACCAGGGTAAAGAAGTCTTTATGAGAGCCGTTGAAGCCTAATATCACATCACAATTCAGACTTTGTTCTTAACAATGTTACAAAAGAATCGTGATATTAAAGGAAGATCTGAAAATGTGGAGAAACGTTTGCTTATCGAGGATCACATAGTATCATTCGTACAATATACCACAATGAAATACATCTCTAGGCACTATTCTGATTAATAGAGTTTCTTTCTTTTCATTCTGGATTTGCAAAGTTGAAATTTAGTATTCTTAATACTGATTCGGGCATTGAACAATGATCAGGAAAACTACCGTCTTCATGAGGCTCCCCTTCCAATCCAACATAACACGCATGCGTGACTAAACAAGAACGCACAAAAGGAGGCACGATGGCGAGAGGCGCATGAGGAAAACTTTCGAGCGCCGTGCAGCGTGAATGGGACGTCGCGACGGGGCCACTGTGTGAGAAAGAGCGAGGGGACGCCTGCAGGCCCGCCGCCATGGGGGCTGTTAACGAGAGTGAGCCATTACGGCAATCGCTACGCACGAGGCGTCAACCCGGGGCTGCGGTCATCACCGCCCGGCTCCCCACTCGGCGGCTCATCTGCAGCCGCGGCCATCGTCGCAAACGTCACCGCTCATACCGATAGAAGCGCCAACTCGCTGCCGTGCGTAGCGCCACTGCTGCCTTCACTGTGCCCTTGCCCATCATTACTCCTGCCACCGCGCCGCCGCCTCCACAATCAGTAATGGCAGCAGCTAAAATATGGTTGCATTCCCATTACGCGCACCTTCTCTGTTTTCACCACCATTACTCTGCTCCGCCATCTTCGCCTCCGTTGGCATCGTACAGTTACCATCGTTCTCAGTTCCACAATCACCTGTACTGTCGGTTCAGAGACTCAAAATTGTCTATCAATGCGCAGTTGCTGTCGTTACACACTCACCAGCACCCCAACGATCCCATAGCGGCTTCAGCAAGAGTACTGGCATTAATATTACCGTCGCATTTGGGAGACAGTCTACTGAAAGTAAAACGCTCTGTTACTAAGAAGGTATTCTCTAGGATAGCGTGCCATACAATGGGTAGAGATCGCGAGAACGTCCTATTGATTCACAGAGTAACAGCATCAATTAGATTGATCAATTTAGTGTAACATTGCAAATCTATTCTTAAGGCAATTGAAATGATTACGAAAATAGAAATCTCCCTCTGTAAACGACGAGACATTAGAATACTTGTCATCAAGGCGCTATCATAACCCTAATCATATTTTAGAGAGCGCGCTTCATGTTATGTAGTTCAAATCTCTTCGTATTTTCAAAAATGAGGAAAGCGAAACCGACAATGCATATGTGGTAGGAACAGTGATGGTACTGCCAAAGAAGAGAGAGAGGAGAGGGAAGAGAGATGAATGAGGGGGGAGAGACAAATAAGGAGGGAGAAAGGAAGGGGAGAGAAGAAGCAGGGGAGAGAAAGAGTAAGGAGACAGAGGGGGAGGAGAGAGAGGATACATGTCATTCCCTCATTTCTGACGATCTATTTAGAGGAGAGAGTGACCCAGGGCCTACAACATCAACGTAGTGTTTGTTAGCCAAATGAAGCAAAAGGGGTGAACCCAAGCACTAGAAGCGCAGCGACGCGTTTAAGAGCGATGATGTTGGCAAGATTGCGAGCTTCGTGAGGCGGTGACGCGCAATGCAGCGAGGGCGACCTGGAGCGCAGTGAAAGAGGCGCGCCACGCGCAGCAGGGAAAGACAGGGCGGTGAGACCTGAAGTCTCGCTTAAACGGATTCTCGGAAGCAGACCTTCTCCAGCGCTCGCTAGCGGCTTGCAGATTCGACCACTGAGCCCCGAGCCCTCTTCTTTGCCACCGCCTCCTCGCGAGATGAGACGTTCATTAGCGAAAGATTGTTGGCGGTCAAATAAGAACCAATCATGAAAATGAGATGCCATTTTGCAAGACTGCACATTTCCCGTGTAATTTCATTTCGTAAAATAATAATGAAATTAAAGGAAAAGCTGATAATGAAAATCCTCTTCAGACTTTTAAGCTTCCGGATTTTTCTGCCCTCCCTTTTCAGTAACACAAAAAGAACAGAAACGTGAATATGCAATTTCAAATTTACAGAAGTTATTTCTGTGAACACTGCATCATGCAGTGTATTCCATTCAATGTACTACACACTGACATACCAACTTCACTGAAATTCCCAAGATACCAACGTTAACTGGGCATATTATTCGAGAATTTCAACGAGAATGAAGGGAATGAGAAAAGCCTGGCAAAATGAGCAAACATCGGGAGCATATCAAATGGAACGGAGGAAAACTATGCACTGCATCACATCTCTCTGCAAGACTTTAATTTATGAGCTACACAAACAAATCACTAAAACTAATGACTGCATTGAATTTGACTGAGCTCTTTCTAAGTACGTGTCACTAGTGGAGTGTACACAAATATTTTCTATAAGCAGAAGCTAATGGCATTTAATATGGATCATGCTCCATTTCGAATAAAAATTTGATGTTAGGGACTACGCCAGCTCTTTGGGCCTTTCCCTTTTTTCCTCATCCATTGGTACCTTCTCATTCCCCTTTTACCTTCTTGCGTGGCTGGATTTCTCCCTTCTCATCCCTCCCACTACCCGCCACCCCCCAGTGCCTCACGCCCTGTCCTCTTGCACGCATCCGCTCTCCGTGCCCTTCCTCGCCCTGCCCCTTCGGTCGTCCGGCCGGCCGCCGCGCGCCCGCATCGGAAGACGTCGTTACGCTCGTTAATCGGACCAATTAAATCGGAACACGGCATATCGCATCCGATCCGGGGAGAGAACCGATTGCCGATTACTTTACTGTAATTGCGAGGCCACCGAAGCGTCGATCGAACTCCTCGCAGCGGCCAGCGCCTCCGACACAAGAGATCCCCGGTGCGAGCCCGCCTCGTCAGCCCTAATGAGAACGTACCCTTTGCTATGCTTTCCTTGGAAAATATTACTTACAATATAGAGAAAATACATACAGCTATATGTACGTTGTTATTTACGTTTCCTTTATTTCTTAATTTCATTTATTTTTATTAATTCACGCAAACCGTAAAACTAATTTGGCTTTGAACAAGGAAAATAATGTTGATTTCACTATTTTTTCATATCAAACGCTGCAGATCTACCAACTAGCATCTTGAAAGGAAACAGATCGAAATACAGCTTACTTTGTGCATTCAATTCCTTCTTTATCCGTGGGATCTAATGTTTAACCTGCCGATTTACATCCAATGACGTTTTTACTCTTCCCATGACGTCACTATGATAGCACGGCATCATGCTGCGTGCAAAGAAGAATTAAATGTAAATCTATCCCACTACTTGCTCTTCATTAGAAAAAGAAAAGCCCTTCAAGTTTGAAGTATCAAAGCAGAGCAGAAACCACACAAAAAGCTACGGTAAAAAAAAAGAAAAATATTAGAGGAGAGTGCGAGTAGCCGAGTGGTGACAGAGCACCAGAGAGGCAAGGTGGTGTGGGGCAGCGAGGCGCTCGCAAGGGCAAGGCGGCAGGGCGGGGCGGGGCGGGGCGTGCGGCGTCGCGGAGACGCTCGCGTGATGCCCTTTCCTCCGCAATGACAGGGCCCTTCGCGTCTGGAAGGGGCCCCACGCGGAATACATTAACACGATAAGCGCCGGCCCACAGGCGGCGCCTCGCCGCCGGCGGAGGCGCGCGCTTTTTTGTGTCCCAGACGCACGGCGGCACGGCGCGGCGCGCGCGGCGGAAGCAAAGGAGGACGGCTCGGGGTTGCCAGGTGGACGGCCTGCAAAGCGCTTCCGAGTCGTCAACGTGCTGCACAAACAAACTTAATGGTTTAATTCAAGTATTTCAAAATAAAATCCTCCAACCGTTGGTTCACGCTCAATGGCATATATCCAATAAACCGCTCCACAGAGAATTAAACATCGATACCATTACTCAGCACATTTCAATATTAACAAAAAATCTTCACCAACCTAAATCTGGTTTCCGGTGCCAGACTCTACAACCTGGGAAAATACAGTAATAGTCCTACTAGAATCAAATCACGCCTTCCTAAAAATCAATTCAGACCTCCGTAACCATCATAAACATGTAATCCTAAGCTCATTCCCGGCCCCCTTTTCCACTATCACACCACTGCCCTGAGAATAAAATCCATAAAAATGAGGCTCCCAGAGGGGATTCCCTCTCACATATAAAATTGGGCGAGTTTGTTTAATTGCAAGTACCTCAGTGTTTTTGAGTTAATACTGTATCACTTTTAGAGTGTTTGTATCATATTTCAAACCTGTAACGTGGTTTATCTACTGCTCGGGTACAATTAAAAAACGAGAAAAAGAAAGAAAGAAAAAAAGAAAGAAAGAAAGTTAACCTAATACTGAAACAGAGGTAACTGCGCGAACAAAATTTATCAACGTAACCTACATAATTATTTTTAAAAAGTATTGACGTATGAAGATCGGTTCTGATAGAGGTGACTCAGTTTTTAACAGATGTGATTTGAATATTTACTTCGGCGTGGGCGTTTGTGTGTGTCTCAGTTGTGGCCGTTTTACTCTGGGATTTGCATCACCAGTTTTTAAACAAAAGGAAATGGAAAAGTCAATTCCCCTATTGATTTGAAAAGGGTAATTGGGAGAAAATCTAGGAGCGGGTTTTGTGAGACCCGTTGGTAAAATGATCAACGTAATGCAAACATTCCATGGGAACATCTCCATACATCTTCAATGAACCACGCAGAAGACATGTTCTACCATTTAATCAAGACATTACGATTTCAACGCAAAACCGTCGTCCAACGGTAAGCATTCTTTCTTTTTAACAGGAGAACTTCTTCCTTCCGGAGATTTCCTCGAAAAGAATCTCGACTTGCAATGCCCAGTCGGCACCCTTGAAGCGTCTTAGGCCAAACGTTGTTCCCGGAGAGGGGCCCACACCCGCTCTTTGTGCTCTCCTGGAGGGGAGGGGAGGGGAGGGCGCAAAAAAGTCCGAGTACGCGCGCGCGGCTAGTCACCCCCTGCGCGGGCCCACCCCGGGCGCTCACCGCGACCTTGCCGAGCGGATAAGTGAAAAATTGGTGGTTTGGGAGCCGCCGCCGCAGGCCTGCTGACCTGCAGGACCACGCCCCCGGGACAATCACGTAGCCCACTCAAACGCACTCAGATTCACACCATCACCGTTTTTGTGAAGAGAAATAAATTAAGATAGAAAAGGATTGACCTGTTGGGAATGGTGTGCACGCAAGTTACAATACAAAACATTGTTGCACGAATGTGTAACATTTCTACGGTTTTTTTTTTTTTTTTACATCTATAAGAGCGCATACAATATAAACACATAAAATATATTTATAATTCGTTTGAAACTTGCTTATCATTCTTGTATTTTTATTACAATCCTATGTCCCAACACTTTGTGGACTGATATTCAAATTTTATGGTAAGTTTATACGATTACGATTTGAATGATAATGGAAGCAATGGTGAAATAGAAATGGAAGAAACCTGGGAAAATTTGCCGGGAACCCTTTCGTCTATCGCGAATATCCACATGGATCGATCGAGACTTAAAACTTGGCACATAGAAATGGAACGTGAAGGTAGAAAGCGTGGGTCTTCTCAAAATGGCATTTGAAATAAACTTGTAATCGTCAATAGCATGATGGATAGAATTATCAGTTCCATAATAGCATGATTGAAAGCTGAGACGAAAAAACTTGATCATACCAGTTTATCTCGCAAGTCCAGCAAAAAATGAAGACTCACTCAAACTGGGTCATCCAACTCATTCTTCTTTTTTTTTTCAGATATCAAAATAAAATACACTCGTCTACCCACCAATTACGCAATACGTCTGAACTGGTACAAGCAGTCTCCTTCTGGTCGTCCCGCTATTTCTGCTGTTTCTTCAGTATTGTGGCATTTAAGTAACTTTTCCAGCACTACGGAATTGGCGAGGATGTTTTACGACGCACATTTAAACGAAGCGGGTTATACCCAGATAAGTGAAAAACTGCTCGTTCCCAGGACTGCTGCTCTCTGGGGGAGGGGCGGGGGCATGAGCGCCCGAGGCGGCCGGGAAAGAGTGCTCGCCTCCCCGCCCGTGCGCCTCACCCAACTCCACCCCGCGGCCGGCAGCCGCGGCCACGCGAAATTACAACTTAATTCGTTTCCCCGCGGGATGTCCGTCGGCAGCGTTCCCCTCCCACCCCGTCGCTGGCGTCCCCGGCCACAGGGAAGTTTACATCGAGATTGTTCTCGGAAGCACGACAAAGGGGCAAACTGGGTGGAGACCGTCGCAGCAACAGCGAAGGCGACCGCGGTCCAGCAGCAATGTGCGGTGCAGGGGACACGCCCGACTAGAGCTTGGTTGTGGGAGATGGGCGAGTCGCAGTGGATACGCCGCGACGGCCAAAGTGCAGTGATCAAGGTGGACGACTGTACGCCAAGAGACAATAACTAGGATGGCAAGGAGAGATACTATTGGTTGGGATAGAGCAGAGTTAGGAATGCATTGAGACTGGGCAAGGAAGTGACTCGCTATGGTCGTTTGAAACAAATGCGAGTATCAAGTCTTGGATTAAAGTTCCATTAATGAAGGTAGAATTGCATTGCTTGAGATGAGTCGAGAAGTCAATTCTACGAATTACACTACACCAATGAAATTCAGTTTGCGCAGCAGAATAAAGTGCAGTTATTCTCACATAATTTAGTTTAATAAGTGTTTTTGAATTTTAAAAAAAAAAAGAAATTCAATTTTTAAATTGAAATTATTAATTAATTAAATTTTAAATTAATATTCTGTTCCACGTGTTATTTTCACTGCTTGTAAATAGCGATTGATATACATCTCGCACATTAGTACTAAGTTTTAATGTACTATCACTATGCATTCTTTCGCGTGACCTAATATTATAACATATCGTAGTGATTGTTTTTTGTGAAGTACTCATTCTTTTCTGCAGTCCATTGGAATGTTGACTTATAGCGATTGCGATCAATTCAGAATATGTTTTAACCGTGTCCCATACATTTCACAGACACGGAAACCAATTTACACATAATGATCTTGGTGCAGGACTATAACAGAATAAATATCCGTACGTTCAGAAGAGTTGATTAAGAATAGAGAGAACACCAAGGCATGTTATCTTACAATAACGGTGTCGTTGGCGATGCGCGAAAAACAGTAGAAATGAACTGGTCGAATGTTGAGATGGTATTATGTAGACGACTGAGTGGGGACAAGGACAAAAGGAACGATGAAGGTACTGCTGAAAATAATTGTGTGGAAGAAGATGGCTCTGACAGCACGCTTGTTCTTGGACGACTTGCTCACAGACTGCAGCTGGATCGGCGAAGCATTATAAAGCACGAAGAATTTACCTTAACATAGAGTCGTTCATCTTGACTTGTGACATCACAATTCATGTTCCTTCGGTGTTTGGTAGTCTCTCTATGAACCTAATAGAAAAGAGGTTATAACTAGTTTGAAACACTAGAAATAACTGCACCCACCGCATTTTCTATAATATTTCATAATTTCATAATTATAAAATATTACTAATGATGCAAGTGTGGTGGTCCAAAACAAAAAGTTAATTGTCCTTCTGGAGAAATTATTTATAGAAAAAATATTATCAAGAACGTCGATTTCACGGTACGTCAATTTAATACGCACGAAGTATTTTTTTCTCAAATTTATTGATCTCTCCGAACGCTGTACAATCCAGGCAACACGCATTTCAGCGCATTCCCACCTTCGGGCGATTAGAGCATACTCGTCCATCCTAACACGGTACACCTCCCTTCGCAGCCCGTTTGAAACCTCGTTATATCCAAGTACCGCTCTCCTTGCACGGACTCCGCTCCGCGCTTCCATCTCCGATACAAACCGGAACGCTATCTGGTCACGTCCGCCGCTTATCGGCGGCAAGTGCTACAAACGACTGCGCAACACGAGCTTCTTCATCAGCGCTCATTACAGGCAGCGGTCCGCACTGTGCTAGGCTCGCTCCTCTCCTTTCACGGAACATTTCGTTCGGTTCCGCAGCCATAAACCGCAGCGATTCGCGAAGTCCGCGCGCCGCGGAACGCACGCGGGGAATACAAAGATCGCGCGCGCGGGCGGGCGGGCGGGCGGCTGGCCGGCTGGCCGGCCGCCGCGCCGACTCCCACTGCGACTCTGCCCCCACTGCCTTCTCTACCAACGCTCACGCACCGCCTGTCGATTAGGTCATCGTAATCGTCTCCGTCAACGCCCCCAACCTCCGCACCGCCTGGCCATCATCGCCAGCTATCCCGTCATCGACAGCGCCCCCGTCGTCAACATCGCTTCGTCATCAAGATCGTGCTAGCCACTGTCCCCGCCATCGACATCGTCTCCGTCATCGCCACCAGCCCCGTCATTTCTTCGTCATCGTCATTCTCACAGTGCCCGCCTCTCCTGTTAATGTTCCTGCCGCTGTGCCCGTCACCGTCGCCGCCAGCTCCCGATGTGGGAAGACGCCTCCGGCCGACGCGCATGAGCGAGCAGCCGGCGACGGACGTGATGCTGCGCGCGACTCGCGGGCGACACGCGACGCCGCTGTCCGAGAGGAAAATTGCATGTAGGCTGCCGCGATGCGGACGAACGAGGCAACGGCATTCGCCGCGCGATCGACGTACGTTCATGTTCATGGAAGCAGTACGAGGAGCTTCAGTCTTCAGTGCTGAAAGCTCCTGCCCAGGAAGGGTGATGCCTTGGGACCTTGGTAGCACGAAAGAATGCAACTAGAACGTTTAGCTGAAAGGTACTAGTCTATTTATTCTGCTCGGACGTAGATCCTAAACATTTGGCTTTCATAGCACGTTAAAGTAATGATGGAGATATAGGGGATGTGAGGGACAATTAAAAAGACAGTGAGAAATGTTATCTGCGATCATTAATTTAATGAAGTATGATTGCTATAACTTGAGAAACTAGTTGACTAATTGATTTTATTTTCGGGGAACACAACATCACAAAATTATCTTAAATTGTGCAGTCCGAAATGATTAACGCGACACTTCTAGTGCAAGAGAAAGTGAAAGTACTAGTATTACATGTATTCAAGAATTTACAAGAGAATCTCGATCTCTGTCAATGAACTATTTCAAATTCCGAAGGAAAAATTAGCAAATTTTGCTTAGAATCCCAACTTTTCCAGTTTCTAACTCAGAAAATGATTTCCCCAAATTACCCATCTTTGATTACCACACTCCTCTCCCGGAAACGCACCACCTACTTGGTAACCTACACATCACGATACTTCCCCATCTTATTATCCAGAGCTTCGCGCTGAGCAGGCGCGAGGGAGCGGTGGCGCGGCTGCGGCGTCGGAGGCGGTCACAGTAGGGCGCGCCGGTGGAGCGCGTGCTTCGCGGAAATCCGCGCGCCGCCGCCGCCGCCGCCGCCGTCTCCCGACAGCCACGCGCGCCGGACGCGCCATACCCGTTCCGGTCGCACAGCCAGCCCCGCCCAGCCGCCGCGCCGCGCCAGCGCCGCCACGCGGCCGGTTTTTCTGCTCTGTACTCGGAAATCAAGCGCGGTGGGAATGATGGTGATGTTGCAGTAGCTGATGGTGATGGCAGTCCTAGCCTCTTAGGGTAGCACTAGACGGCAACGTAAGTTGGGACCAAGAAGTGAACAACGTAAGGAGTTCGGCCTGGGGATCTTTTGACTTTTGACAGGAGAAGAAAATATCGTTTCTAGGCAAACAGAAATAAAATTACTTTCCTTTCTCTCGTTCAACTAGTAATGGAATAGGGAGTTAAAGGCTAGGAGCGGGTTAGAGTGAGAGAGAAAGGGGGAGGACAATGGATAGTATGAAACCGCAGGGCGAGAAAGAAGTGTGGCAGCGAGAACCACAAGTCAGAATTGTAGAGCGACAAAGCCAAGGTATATAAATGGTGGTGACGCAACATTAACGAGGTACAGGTGGTTCTGCAGGTGGGGATGGTGAATGGAGGTAGGTGAGGTGCTGATTCAGAGACGATAACGCCAGTGCTGTGATGTGACGGGGGTTACGAAGAGACGGGATTGAGCAGTGGCGTAGAAACCGCAGAAAGGGTAGGTGCGAGGGAGTGGAAGGGGGGTGGGGGGGAGGGAGGGGCGGGGGGGGAGGGGCGAGTGAGGGACGGTGCATGGTGAAGGACGGTGGGCGGCGAGGGACGGTGCGCGGTGAGGGACGGTGAGTGGCGAAGGTTGTTGACGGTGTAATTGTGCGATCGCTGTTGGATGAAACTGTGGAAGAATGGTCGTTGCCATCTGTCGTAAAGCGTCGACCGGGCGAAGAACCTAGACAAGGAAGGAGCGGGTCGTATTGGAGGCAGCGAAGTCGGCTGCGGCGTGCCAGGGTGGAACGGCGGAGGCGAGGCACGGCTGCGCGCTGATGCAGAGTGAACGCGGTCGCGAACACGGGTCGACGCAGCTGGAGGCCGCCTACCGTGAAAGATCTTCACACTGCACGCAGCGTGCGAGATATTTAGGCGGATAAGCGTTCTCCGGACGCTGGAACGACTTACAGCGGGATGGGAGATGTTCTCGGCGTCAGAGAACGTGACGTATCACCGTTTACGAGGAGATATCTCGGTTTGTCCAGTTTTTGTGGTCTGCGAGGGTATTAGTATCAACACAAGTTTCTTACGTCCTTTGTTGTTTTTTTCTCGTTACAAATTATTTGTCCGGTAATAAATAACGATATTCGCAGAAGTTGGAATTTCTTCCTTTAAAGAACTTCTAATGCTCTGTCAGAAAGCTGGTCAATATATTATAAGCTTCTCTTAGTCTTTCTTTTCCTACAAATTTTCTGTCGTAGCATACGGGAACGATGACTCCGATATTCGACCAGAATAGATAAATTCGCCGTTTTCGTAACAGAATGAGAGACGCGGATAGTGGAAACGGACCCACGAAACGCAATCGCGAACGCTTCCCCAAATACCCCTCCTCCACCCTCTGAACCGCATCCTTTAACTGAGAGCACAGGTGCGGCGAGGCCTCCCGTTCGACTGGCCCGGCTGCAGCCTGGCAACGGCCCGGTGCGGTCGCTGGGCGCCCGCCCGCGGGCATGGGCCAGCGGTCAGCGCTCCGGGGCTAGCGGAAAAACTCCGCGCCCGGCGCCGCCACCCGCGGAGCTCGCCCGCCTCCGGAACCGAAGAATTAACTTTACGATGCCGGAGCCCGCTATTAAAACTAAAGCCCTCAGCCCAAAGACTGACTGGCGATGCCGGAAGCGCGGCCGCGGGGGGTCGCGTACGCGGCTGGATTTACATGGCATTTATTTGCGTTCGAAAATATGGAAAAGGCGAAGCATTCCGCGCGTTTAATTCTTCAATGAAGGATGACGAATTGTTTCAAACATCCATGGGCTTGTGGTGGGAATGGAGGATTTTTTTATTAAGTTTTCGGGTATCTTCAACGACTAAGGTCATTGAGGTTCATAAGAAATGATCTAATGAATAGATGATTGCGATAATCATTATGAGATGAAAGATGAAGGAGGAATGCTACAAAGAGAGGTAGCGGAAACGAGAGGACACCGAGATCTCGCTCTGACCACCTCAAATTCCAGACGGATTGGCAGGCATCAAACCCAGTATTGGAAGGCAACTCCACAGGGAAGGGGGTGGTGGAAAAGCGAAGGAGAATGAAGTGGTGATGGAGGTGGTGGAGGAGGTGATAATGGAGGAGGTGGTGGAGATGGTGATGGAGGTGGTGATGGAAGTGACGATGGAGGCGGAGATGGAGGTGCTGATTAAGGTAGCGTAAAAGGGAAGGAGGGGGGCAGTGGGAGGATTACGCAGCGCTTGATTGGCACAGTGGTTTATGACCACGATGGTAAAACAACGATGAGATATGGCTGTTGGTGGCAATGACCGTGATGATAGAGGACTGCGAAGAGCGATGGCAGAAAACTTATCGGACTTCTGCCTCGCTGTCACTAACGGTTATGCGCGCCACTCACGCACATCCAGAGCTGCCTCGCCCAACGCCGGAAGTGGGTGTGGGTGTATTCCAGTGAGAAGTCAGTGCCTATCCCTGTACATGGTTGCAACCTGCGAATTCTAGACAGCACACTTGAAGCCATTATGGTTCCAATTCCGCAAAGTATTTGCAATATGATCTACATTAGTAAGTTTCAAGGTGGGCAGAAATTTCCCACCAGCATTTTTAATGACTGTAGGCCACTAGTTTTTATCATATTTGCAACATTTTTGTATTAAATTCCTTTTTCTACTCACATTCTAGAATGCTGTCATTTGATGGCTGCAACCAGTTGCATAGTGATACTCATTACGATACAGATTTCGTTATAATGCAGATTCTTAACCCATCACAGAGAAGTTTACTATCCAAGTATTGACAATTAATCATTGAGTATCGATCTAGTAAATGTTTCGTTCGAGTGTGTACATTAAAATTGCTTTTGACATTATATTATGCTTGTCAATTTTAATTTCTTTTATTTGTAGTATTTTTTCGTGGATTTAAAATAAATTGGATCGTAATTTTACTTTGATCCTATTTGACTAGCGGAGTATCCCCTCATAGGCGGACTGGTAACCACAGCCACCTGCGGCAGCATGCGAGGGTAGGGTAGGGATCTGTCCGCTAGGTGGCCTTGGCTGAATCCTGCATGTCAACTGGCACTATTGAATATAAAAGTTTAACTTACAAATGACGTAGAAATAGTACCGTATGAAGCTCGATGTAATGGTATTAATACATGCGTGTGAAGTTTACGATACTCGCTCGTTCTTCGCTTGTATCGTAATATCACACTCTTGTATCAATACCCATCATTACATCATCGTTTCATAATGTACTATTAAATGCGATACCTATTTCGATCCACATACCCAGAACTCCAAGCTTGGAACGAGAGTATCAAGAAGCTAAAGCTGAAGTGAGAAACGCTGTTTAGTGATATACTCATATTTCTAGGTCATGTAATATTTCAATGTTAAAACTTTGGCCACCAGAAAAGGGAAAACGTATAAAGCCAGATGGTCAGAAAACGTCATTTCAGCGTTAATATTACTTTCTTATAAGTTCATTTTCACTGATTCGAATTTAATTTCGTTACATCGGTCTCAGTTGTTTTAGCTACCTTCACGAAACTTTCACTTGGAACAGCAGCATTATTGGGCAATTGGGTATAAGCCTCACTGTGGGTCCATTATTAAAATACTTTCCGATAACAAACATTCACTGCATACGAGTCGACTCCAAGTAAAAGATCAAAATTTTCGAAAAAATCGCTAAAGCACGCTTAAAGCAATTAATAGATATTGAAACGCCTCTGACTACTGTAGACGCAATAATCCTTTTATGAACTGCAGCTTTTGCATATAGAAGGTAATTATTTTGATTTTTTCTTATGTAACATTGTGTTTTCTTATACAATATAAACATTTTTGTTTAGAATACTGAAAAATTACCCTAATCTACAGTTGATATTACTGATGTTTCATACAAATGAATCTTGGGAATATACCCAGGGCAGTCCGCTGTATTTTTGGTTACAAAAGTTTGTCGTGCAATTGCAAAGGGGCACGTCAGCTCTTCTAGAAACTCTAGTCCGTTCTGTTAAATTTTATCTGCTCACTTCAAATTGTAAACACAAAAGTTTGTCGTTTGTCGTGAACGGATAAGACCCAAAATTAAATAAGAAATCAGAGTTAAAATATTTATGCTAATTAAACTCCTATATTAAAAAAAAAAAGCAATGCTGTTTCAATAATTTTAAAATCGAAAGTAAGAAGGGTCGAAGCACTGCACAAAGCTTTCCATCGTTATTACGACGAGAATGAATCTTCAGATATACCCCTAGAATTGTTAATGAAGACAATACATTTACGATGCAATACAACTTTAAATGAGCTTCACAGCTTCCAAGATAAGTAGACTTTTTCTTTTGTACCTGAACACGTTTCTTATTTTCTATTGTCTTCTCTGGTTCAAAGTTAATGATCGTTTACTCAATGGTATACGAAATACGATTGTAATTTGCAATTCAGTTCTTGTAATCATGAATGCAGAGGGACATGTCAAGAATATAAAATAATTTGCTTTGGAATAAAGAGTTCCTTTTTTAACGCAGTTCTTCACTGCTAATGTAGCTGCTATCATTCTGCAAAACGAGACGTTCTCTTCATTACCCAAGGAGGACGGTGTACAAAAATTCATGAGAATCCAAAACACTGGGCACAATTTTCCACCCAATGTTGCAGGGCAGTCTCCCAGCTTTCAATGGGTCCAGGAAGATGGAAATCTCTCCGGGGACTATACATCTCCACCCACAGAAAAATATCAGCATTTCCATAACCACTGTATAGTATCAATAATTTCCTTGTGCCAGGATTTTTTTTAATTCCTTAACGGAAACGGTGCGACTTTCTTCTCTATTTTTCGAAGGAAAGTAATAGTTTCGCACCTCGTAGTTGGTCGACCACAGCTTTTAGGTAACCACCTCGAATTACGTCACGTCAAGGAATCGAGTCGAGAGTCGATTCGTTGAAGTTGTGTAAGAGCTGATTATACAGCTCGGCAGCTTTTGATTTGTCTGCGGCGCCAGAGAGAATAAAGTAGCATATAAGAATTACAATCTTCATTAACAGCTACACTCACATCAACTATAACAGTGATATAGCTGACAACACATTATGATGCGGTGATGCATATAAATTTATTGACAAAAAGTTATTTCATACGTGAAGTGGATTAACGTATTTATTTCTTCTTCTAAACTTCTAACTTTCATGCAAGTGTGAAATAACGAATATCCTGGAAGTGTCGATCAGCGCTATTACTGATAAAACTACTGATTCGTGCATTAAAAACGAAGCGAAAAGAAATTTCGATTAAGCTATATTAGTTAAAAAGAAATAAAGCCATTACCAACCACACCTTCTGGCAGAGATGTCTTAACTCCTTTAGTTGTGGTCGACAAACGTCACTCACCTAGAAAAAAGAAAGAAAAAATCAGTACAGGAAACAAGTAACTTATAATTAAAATTGAATAAACTGATAAAGTTTCATAACAAAATACGTATACTGTCCTCATCTTTAATAATGAATACCGCCATAACAATCTGATAATCCACATGAAAACCTACAGCAATGTCTACTCCACAAATGAAACGTTTATATCAGAAACCAGTCAAAAAACAAAGTGAATAACGGAATCATTTCGTTAAAATTTGTACGAATTCGTTTTTCTTCGATAAAACTTTCAGCCAGAAATGAAAACATTTATACAAAGTTTAGACTATGCCATCTAGTTCTTTTTTTTCCCCTTTTCATTTCCCCGAAATAGGGGAAATGAAATAGGTAAACTTGGGGCTGATTTCTGAAAGAAACGATTGAAATGCGGTAGCGTCGGTCACACCCTCGCGACCACGGACGCAAAGCAGGCCGATCGCGCGTTCCCGAGAGGCTGCTCCATTCGTAATATGACCGAAAGGGGCTCTGCGGGACGCGGCCTCCACCGCGAGGTCCCGACCGCCACCGCACCCCCCCCCCACCGGCAAGTGGTCCCTGCGCGGCGCCACTTCACCCAAGCTAACTCCGCCAACTTCTCCCTCGGCGCCCGGGGTGGGCTGGGGAGTGATGGCGGAAGCGACGGCGTGAGCTGCGACCGGACTACGGCGTAGGACAACGAAGTTTCCGGAGTCGGACGCTGCGTTGGGAGAAAATGGGTGGTGGAAATCCTATATCCGACGATACACGAAGACTATTGACGAAAAATGATAGCTACGAGTAAGTGAATTTATATGAAATATTTTGCAACAATGCAATTGTATGCATTGGGTTACGGGGTAGTATTTTCGATGCAACGGGAAAAGGTAATGTACATGTGAGCGAAGACGAGAGAGGAGCGAAGCTCAGAAGATGAAAGGGAATAATGGAAAGTACGATGATGCACATGAAAAAAGCTGATAAGCACAATTTGAGTTGTCAAGGTGTTTGAAAATGTGGACAAAGAAAAAACAAATAATACGAAACAGATTAATAATTCCATATCCTTGATTATTGATTAAACGCGGCGTGCATGGTTACAATCTGAACAACTTCCCAGAGGGCACTGTGGAGCAAGCCAAAACACATCGCCGAAACGTGGAAATTACATTTGTGATGTTCCTGAATAATCAAGGTGAGAAACAGAAGATTCAAACGGTGGAAAGTAGAGGTGTAGATAACAGCTTAGAAGAAGGCCACCGAAATATAAACGGGAGGAGGATCAGTATTAGACGATGGACAACGTAGGGGAAGGAGCCATTCAGCCGGGCAGCGGCCAAAGGCAGCGAATGTACTGCGGACGGTGGTCCGCGCACAGGGCGACGGCGTAAGCGGAGGCGGACCGCAGCCCGAGCGGGATGGCGGGCGGTTATCGAGGCGACCGCAGGCCGCACACGTCCCGAGCGGGCGACCCGCGCCGCCTCCACAGCCGCCGCCCGCCACGAACTCTGCCCACTTCTCGCTGCCGCTTCTGCCCGCCGGTTTCGGACTCCACCGTAGTTGCCATTGCCGTCACAGCTGTCTCTGCGCACCTCAGCTCAGACCCACCCTCGCCACCCCGCACAACTCTGGCCACTCCAATTGTTCGCCTCCTTCCCTCAGCCCACTGCTCGCTACCGCCTGCCCGGCGCTGTGGCCGTCACCGGCCACTATCCACCGCTGCCCGCCCGTGCACGCCCCAGCGGCAGTAATTGCCATGCGGGCGGCGGCGGTTTGGGCGCTTGGCGCGTGGGCAGCGGCCGCAGAGAAGGAGCGGGAAGGGCGAAGAAGTGTCGCCGGTCGATCTGGCGCGTGAAGCGAAGGGCGCAGGCGGCCGACGAAGGCGGGGCGCAGATAGATCAAGTGCCGCACGTGCGGAGGGCTGGGAATGAACCGATGAGGCTGGATCATATCGCGAAATGTCGCCCGGAGAAAGGGGAGAGGATATAGGAAGTGTTACGATGAAGACGGGTGATGTACGGCATTACCCGGTGCTTCTCAACCTGGTAAGTGAAACACTGATATTTCGCACAACTTTATGGCAACATTGTAAATACAAAATGGCCTTTTGAATATAATTCAAAGATGTTAAATATTTATTTTTGTTTTTAATCCCTTAAGCCAGAGTAAATCGATTTATAAAAAATATGTACCAATTTGTTTACAATCGAAAACATCTCGATATTGAAAATAGGGATTAGAACGTCTTACAAAGAATCCATTGAGCCATAATGTGAGCGAAATGCTGTAAAATTTCCAAGAGTTATTGAGATAAAAGTGGTTCAGAAGCGTTGGTAATAAGGATAAGGTCCTTAAATTATATAATTAAAAGATGAATATTGAGATTTTATTTTCACTGGGCTGATTTGGAACCTCATAACGTGCTTTCCCAAAATATAGAAATCCAATATTTTCAGAAAATACAGTTGTTCTGAGTAGTTTAAATCTTCCGTAACAGATAATGCTAAAAGCTCTTATAACTAGAGCAATTCGAAGTCTTTTAATTCTGAACGCGAAGGCCGAAGATTATTAGACATCTCCACGACGTTATTCACACACAAGACTAATCATTACAATTTGTGAAAATATATAGAAACATATTTTAACAAATTGGTGAACAACGTTAACGACAATTCTCCCATCTCGTTGTTTTCTTGTGGCAGCGTGAATGAGACTACGTAATGCATCGTTATATCTAGTGATAGTACTCGCGCACATACTCTTCGCATGCCAATTTTTACGGACTTACAATACGTGATAATGAGACTCCCGCTTACACAACGGTTATAAACCCACTCCAAACAGCTCCGTGCACGGTGAATGTGGCGGCGTTCGATATTTCGACCTCTTGCGGAGTCGCGGCGGCGCCGGTCAAGGCAACAACCGACAGACGCGCGTTCTTGACCGCCTGTCCGACAAGGCGAAATGGCAGCACGCGGTGGCGATAAAGTTACTCGAGCAGTTACACTGCTGCGCTTACTTAACGATATCCCCTTTCAGGACTCTTTTGATTTATTGTCCTGCCCGTGTAACGTTCCTGTTTTGTGCTGTCAGAAAGGCACTTCATTGCATCGGATCGGAGTAACAAATCATCACTGAGGTGCAGCTATTATGTTAGGCGCTCTGATTTACAAGATATTGAAGGTCAGTATTTGTTTCCTCCATATCGGTATCAACTACTAGTGACGTGAATCGCAAGAAACGTAAATATGTCATTTCCTAACATGCCACTTAATCAAACTTTAATGACTCCATAACAACGGTCAAGTCTTGTATTTGGTAGTTATTCGAGGTTAGTAATTCTGCTACAGTACCGCTTTAATACCTCCCACGACCATCTTCTTTATCTTAAAATTCATGTAGCTTTCCTATTATCTTTCAGGGAATAATGGAAAATAAAAACGCACGTTCGGTTTTTTAACCTTGAACTTATCCTTGTCAATAGTAACCACGCTGGTTTCCTGACTACATAGTGGAATGGGTTGCTTCCTATCAAAACATTTTAACGTATTCATTAGAGAGTAAGTACATTGCGATAATACAACACAATGAACGGCCATAACGCTTGCATATTTCTACTCATTAAACCAATAAAAACATTGGTAAAGGAAGTGTAGGCGAAGAAGGCGATAACCTCTCAAAGTGACGTCACGAGTTCTGAATGTCGCACACACAATACTGGGAAAGAAATCGCCTCCCCAATCGTTTGATTACGAAACGAGGAAAACATTTACCGAAATGAATCACCCATTACCCTCTCCTCCCTGGGGTGCGGCAGGCAAGACCACACATTCGGGGAAGTGTTCGTCATTGCGAAACGCCGCATCCGTTGACTCACAGACCGGTCCACTGATCCGGCGCTTTCGCTGGCAACGCGGTATCCACCGGTCAAGGTGGCTGTACCACAGATACGCTGCGGGGGAGTCGTGACCATTGCGTCATGAAACTGCGATTGCTCACGGATTACTTCGTGTTTCCGAGCACGTTAATTGCAATGTCATTAGTCCCTTAAGTGTAGAACTTGTTTTATCTCGTGATATTGCGATGTTCTTCTTTAGTTGGATGGCGATATCCTGGCATCCGCCTGGTTTTGATCGGAGAAACCGAGGAAAACTTCCAATGAGTGTAGCCGACCTCTAAAATTGTTTTTGACAACTGCTAAGATACCAGCTGAACTACAGATATACAGCAGATAAAACATCACTAATTCTAAAACAAAATAAATCGTTTTGAAATGGTTGCATTACAGAATTTAACATTTTTTTGAATTATATTTTCCCCGTATTATTGAGGTAAACTCAGTTTTCTTTGGTCATATCGGAAAGTTTAAAATCTTAAGAATATCTTCAAACTAAATTGAAATGGATTAGAGTTAATACATTTTGATCTATTGCTACTCATATCTATAACCTCTCCCCTCGCTACCACTCCTTACAATTATTGGTAATTTACTGTACAGTAAAATTGCAGACCTGGAAAGAGACGCTGCATAAACAATTTAAAACCTTAAAAACTTAATCTACAAAATACCAGTTCGTTATATAGCACATATACAGATATATATTCCATATAGCTGCTCGTTAAACCGTGTTGAAAAATAATTTCATCGGGAAAAAAGAAAAAAAAATACACAATGTGACAGAATTTCATAAACGGAATACAGTTTCTGACAGCATTCAGCTATTCTTGAACATCCGTATTTACTCACAATTTTCAACGCATGCACTTGTCAGAAAAATCACATTCCACCAAAACCAACCACGCTAAGACCGCCAACAAATAAGACCAAGATCTCAAGACATGCGCATCATTAGTAAAATTGCATTACTTCAAATTTTCCAAACAATTCTTTGCCCACAAAACCACACTACGCCCGCCATCAATCCAAGACCAGATCTCGAGACAGCGACCTTGCGTCCCATCATTAAGCTTGCTCCCAGCGTCCCAGCGAGGGATGGTAGGGTTCTGGCGGGGCGGCGTGCGCGCGGACGCGTGAGCCCAGAGGGCACGTGCCCAGCGGCGGCGCACGCGACACACGCGCGCCGACAATGGCTTATTTACACGCGGAACAATGACTATTCAACCAGCGCCAGGCTGCGCCGCGCCGCGCCGCGCAAAGTGTCCTGAGGAGGAGATGGAGGAAGGGTGGGAGGGGGAGAGACACGAGCAGGTGGAAGGAAGCTGAGGAAGAGGTCAGTTGAAGGTCATTTGTCTAACACCCAGTCGACATTACCTGTAAAGGGGTGGATGATGATTTATTATTTCCCCATGTTTATCGGAAGATTCGTAACTTAAGGAAGCTGACGGACTCAGAGCATTAGTTTTTCTTGAAGGATGGTACTGTTGGAACTCGAGCATTCGAAGCAAGAATCTGACGTACGATTGAGAACTTCTCTAGTGACTGTAGAGCGGAATGTGCCACCGGGGTGGAATCGTCAATCAAGAAGACACCAGATAGGATAAGTGAGTCAGATATTCAAGGTCATAGTTAAGAAAAATATAGCGTATAGCAATAGACGTCTGTGGATGAGGGGGGGGAGGGGTGGAAGATATCGGGAAAGCAGTTCGGAACAGAACAGTAGTAGGGATGACGGCAACGGTAACAGCAATGTTAGAGGCAGCAAACAGCGGGGGAAGTGATGCAGAGGTTTGGAAAGCGACGGAGATAACGGAGGAATTTCCAAGAAATCAAGGAGGCATCCGAAGGCGGAGGAGGATGTCAGGATGGGGTAGAGGAGGATGAGAGGTGGGATAGAGATGCAGGAGGTAACGAAAGTAGACATTGAAGGTAAGGAGAGAATTTAACGAACGAGTGGGAGAGCGAAAGCGCAGAAATGGTGATGCAGTGTAAGTGACTACGCCGCGATTACAAAGGGGACGGTGACGAACCTGAACTGGACGCAGCGGAGGGACATGCAACGGTCGCAGGAGGGGGAGGGCGAGGACCGAGGATGGAGGGGGTGGCGAGGAATAACCCGAGCGCCGCGCGCGCCGCCCGCCCTCGTCCCGCCGCCTGCGCGGACGCCCCATAGGCGGCGCGATATGATTGTCGCGGAACAGGCGGGCGACGCGGAAACGCGGCAAACGGGCGTCGTAACGTCCGCTCTAACGGCCCTAAAATAGAGTCGGACGAGCCTATTCGCGGCGCGGCGCGGCGCGGCGCTTCGGGGAGGGGAACGGCTACGGCCCCGGCTCGAGAAGCGCGACAAAGGCGACGAGAGGAGCAGGCCTGTCCGCGGCGGCAGAAACGTAACACGTGTTGTGTGGCGAGCAGGTGGAATGGGAAGCTGCTCGTAAGACGGCCCGGATGGCAATCAAGTGCAAGAGGGGCAGGGCCACGAAAGAGATATTTATACATACATTTCGAAAGAAGCAAGTTGGAGTTAGGATTATGATTACTTTATCCAATACCATTACAAGGGAACTGAACAAGTAGTCATACTATAAGCACAATCGCTGAAATCGTCCATAACGATGGTAACCACTCCCTATATTTATAATATTTTTACACGTACTGAAAGAAAATATGTAAGACAAGCACATTATGAGCACCGAATATAAGATATTACACTATTTAATAACACATCTTATCGGCTATAAAAATGTACCGTAAATATACTTATTTATAAACAGAATATGAACTCTAAATGATGTTTCATTCCTATGAGCATAAAATTAAAACAACCATAAAATTCTATCATCACAAAAGCGCATTTTCGTCATTTCCTAACGAAATTCTACGTGATATATTGTCACTTCCGGACGCACGTCTGCTTCCTGCAGAGCCGTGGTGTGGGCAGCGAGCTCGGCGCTGCCCAGCGCCGCCGCTCCCGTTACCCTCGCGACGAACAAGGCGCTTCGCCGCGCCCCGCCCGTCCGCCCGCCCGCCTGCCCGCCCGCCCGCGCTCGCGGCGCCGCGTCATACATGCCTAACGATGTAAATGCGACCCCGCATTAGAATACAAAACCGCGCGGCAAAACACTGAAACGGACGGTATTAATCACGGAGCGCGAGACAGCGGGCGGCACCGCGCCGCGCACTGGGCCGAAAGGAGCCACCCGAAAAGTCTTCATTTTCAAAGAGCATAATGCTTTGAAGATAGGAGAGATTTAATGAATGTACTACTAGATTAAGTTATTGTTAATGCATAAAATAGCACGATTTTCAACTTCACTAAATTGCAACTCATGAAAAGTTTAACGACAACGATGAATAGACAAAAGATAAATCAATTCTTCCTGAAACTTCTAAAATAGAGAGCAAATAATAGTTTAATGAAATAATTTGTACTATATTACACTTATAACAAATTATATCATTTATTACAAATATACTCCACAGTCTAAAACTAAAGTGGATATTAGTCACTCATGTTGGCGACTTTCGCCAAGAAAACCCATGGAAAAAACCGTTGGCGGAAAACAAATAATATATTTCACGTTCTCTCATTTTTATAATTATATATTCATATTATTTCTTGAATATATGCTATAGTAGTAGTGCAACGCTTTCGGTGACGTTTCGACATATCTCCACTCTACCCCCTCCCAGACAATTGACCTTGAAGGTAAATACATTTAAAAAAACTGGAATAGAGGAATTTCAAAACTACCTCAATTCATCACATAGTTTTATATCCGTTTGTACTGATATATGAGTTATCAATTAGAATATTTAATTCGAAATGGCGGTAAATTTCGTAGGTACCGTTTCGTTCCACTGTGCTGGGGTGGCGGCGCGGCGCGGCGCGGCACGGCGCGGCTGGAAGGAAGAGCGGGTGCGGAGGAGAGGAAAGGTAAAGGCGGGGCGGGGCGGGGCGGGAAGGGGCGGGGCGCGGGGCGCAAGGCGCCTACGCGGAAGGCCTTGGCAGCCGTTACGCGCGTCGGCGATAGACAAGAGCTCAGCAACAGTTTCACTCCGCAAGAAACGCGCCGCGACGTGCGCTTGAATGTCACATTGTTTGTGGGTTAAAAGCGGAATGTATAAAGACATACGGAATAGAACAATGTTCAGCGTTTGATCTAGATCTTATAACCGCTTCGACTACTCTTTGTATTCAAAGCAATGTGTTCTTGTGTTAGAAACTTGGGAATCAAACTGAATGGAGGGAGATCTGGGATAACAGACGCTACAAATGCGGGACAAATTCGAGAGGGCTATATATATATATATATATATGAGTAATAAAAATTGTAAATACATTCATTACATAAAAATTGTTCATTCGATATAAATACTTCGTCCTGATATGAATTAGTACATTTACTCCATGCTCAAGTTGACTCAAACCATTGGATTCAATACGTTTAAAATAGCGTTAAATTGGAGGAAATATGTCGTCTAATTGAATAATCCGTACTAATAATAATTTTCTTAGCCATGACATTCAAACGTTAAGCAGTATGAAATGCGAAAAGAATGTTACTAAAGGTGCGAAAATACGTGTTACTAACTCCTTTCTTTCTTCAAATTCCTCATTATAAAATGGTGAACGCAGAGCACACAGTTCGAGGTCAGAATGTTCAGCTGATACGCGGGGAATGTTCTCGCTCTCCTCGCACGGTTTCTCACGTCTCCGAGCGCACGCACGACTCTTTGGGGCAGTAAACGAAACTGGGCATGGGATTCGAACCAGGTGCCGACCTTCATAGCACCGAATGTCCCCTCGCAACACGCTCGCACTGTTCCCCTCACGCGATCGCCCGATTCTTCCAGGCTGCCTCTGGTCGGGGCCCGACAGAGCAAGCAGGGCGTTCTCCGTGTTGACACTCTCGAATCGCTTTCTCCATTTGGGTTCCCCAAGTGGCCCGCACCATGTGAGTCACTCCGAAGACCTTACGTCGCCGTCTGCGACGTCGGTTTGGAGACTGCTATTCGTTAGTTGTAATGGATATTTGTAAAGCAGAAAAAGAACAACATAATATACCCCCTTTATAATATTCGCGAGGCAAAGAAAAGCGTACCTATGTTTTCAATCTTCGTAGAAACGTTCAATATGTAAACATTTGACTTCAAAGATAACATCCGTTTCAGTATGAAGTAATTATATTGATAATGTTAGGCATGCCATATCTAATAACTGTTGAAGTTACATCCATGCATTAACTATGATCTACAAAGTAAGGACGACTTTTTAAGTATCACACATCATGATTCTAGAAAATTTTTAGTATGATGTAGTCTTTCTCACGATAAATTTCATTACAGAACATGTTAAAATTAGGAAAATATAATAAGATAAGCACACAACACTCAGCTATGAAACAATTAAAGAGACCATCATTATAACGTAAGCACGTAAAATGCAGCGAGCAGATAGCCTAATGAAGGCATTTAAAAGTGCTGCGTTTTCGCGTAAAAACTGCATTATGAGCAAAGACGGCTGGAGCCTACCGGAACAGCCACCTCTTCCTACTCGGTTACTTTATAACACTCGGTTCATGAAACCCAAGAAGCGGTATCTCGCACGGAAAATCTGTTTCCTTAAGTGAAAGATTGAAAGATAATCTCCATAACGAATAGTCTCGAGGCTCGTTTTCACCCGTGAGCGTTAAGTGAATTCCCGGCCGGAAGGGGGTGGGGCAGGGGAGGCAGAGTTGGGCGGCCAGCCACGCCGTTCGAAAAGCGGTGCCATGTAAGCAGCGGAACGTCGGCGCACCCGCTCCCATGCGGTTATCGTTAACCCTCCGCGCGACGCCGGTCGTGAAACGGCCGCGCTGCACGCAGCCTCCTCTGCACTCCAGTTCCTGCCAAGGCCGCCTCGCACCCGCGCTCGGCGACGCTGCGCTGTAAGCAGGGGCCAGCAATGTGGATACTTCGGTTTGGTTTTTTCGTGTTTCCGGGCGCGTCAACTGCTTTAGTCATAGTCCCGTTAGTGTAGTGCATGTGTTTTTCTCGTGAGATGGCGGTGATCTTCCCCCGCTGGATGGCGAGATCCGGCGCCGACCTACCGTCGGCTAGTGGGGTTTCCCCGTAACCAGGACTCTCCCACCAGCGAGGCACCGCCCCAGTCGGGACAAGCTCTAAGCTCCCGACCAGTCTCCCGGCATATGTGGTAGTGTAGTGCATGTTAGTGTGTGTGTGTGTGTGTGTGTGTAAGGTGAGAGGATAGGACAAGGAAGAGGAAGGACAGATCGCGCGCGGTCCGTGGCCCGTTTGGTAGGGTACTGCTCCGGCATTCGCCTGGTGTTGATCGGAGAAACCACGGAAAACTATCGATCAGAGCAGCCGGCCGCTAGAATTCTCCTCCAGACAGCAGCTGAATTCGACCTAGCTGAAAAGCTAGTGTCGAAAATCCTGCCGCCGTCAGGACTCCGCCGAACCCAGGACCTCCCGGTTAGAAATGTGGATAGTAATGTCTACTAATACACCGTTGGATTGATTAATTGTTGGTGATTCTGGGAGCGTCAACTACGGAGGTCATTAGTACCGTAAGATTAGTGCATGTTTTTTCATCGGAAGGTAGCGGTAATCTTCCTCCACTGGATCCGGCGCCGACCTACCTTCGACTAGCGTATCACCCTTCAGCGGGGCACCGCCCCAGCCGGAACAAGTTCTAAGTCTCCGACCGGTCTCTCTCGGCATGTGTGGTAGTGTAGTGCATGTTAGTATATGTGTGTGTGTGTATGCGCACGCGCGTACGGGGTGCGGATAGGACGAGGAAAAGGAAGGAAAGGTCGCGCACGATCCGGGGCCCGTTTATTAGGGTAGTGCTCCGGCATTCGCCTGGTGTTGATCGGAGAAACCACGGAAAACTATCGATCAGAGCAGCCGGCAGCTAAAATCCTTCTGCAGACAGTGTCTGAATTCGATCTAGCTGAAAAGCTAGTGTCAAAAAGCCTGCCACCGTCGGGACTTGAACCTAGAGGTCCCGGTCAGAGGCACTGCAGTGCTATCAGTTGATGCACTGAGCCACCGCTCATGTGTACACCGTTGGACGTGTGGGTCTCGACCACCGCTCAATTTTGATTTAACAATTTTTTTAACGTTTTATAGTATTTTATTATGAACTGTGACAATGTATTGCAATATTTGTGTCTTTAATATGTATCTTTTATTAACTACTTATTATAATTATTTGCTGTTATGGAAAGTTTTTACTTACCAATATCATGTATATTCTTTTTCTAGCACTAGATAAGTGGTTGCACATAACACTCGAAACGTGAACTGTTATGCAATGAAATAGACAAATAAGTACCCACTAAACATAGCTTTGCTTCAGTCCTGCTGCTTAAAATTGCATCTATAGAATAATCTATGTAGGGAGTTTTGTAGAATTCAACTTATTCAGCCAGTCACACTACCTACCGAGTGGTTACTATTAAACATGCCTTATTCAACACTCGGAACTCACAACTCGGAATTTCCAGATTATAGTTTACAATATTTTAATGCGTCATAAAAAAATGGGTTGTCAGTAAAGCGACCGTATGTGTGTATTATCTAGGGGAATGCCTAAGAAGAGAGGTAAGAGACTTATCCATGGAGATACTTCATGTAGCTATTCAGCGTCCTATCCTACTTGTTACCACACTTCGAACATAAACATGGAAGGAAGACACACATTCGTAATACTATGTTGTCATAAAATGTAATATTGAACGCAAGAGTTAGGTCAATGCAGTAATGCAATAGCCTCTCCAGAAAGTGCATGGTCATCGCCATCATCGTCGTCGACTGGGATATTCTCAATTTTTGATAGCAGAGCCAACGCTTTTTTTCTCATTACAATTCGCCATTCCACTTCTGTCACCATTCACCAAATCACGACGTTTCCACGAATATGCAACCATCGTCAATCTATATGAGCTACGAAGTGACCGCGGAGCTGGAGACGAGAAGGCACGCGGCTTGAGAGAGAAGTGCTCACGCCTCCTCGGGCGGGCGTAAGCGGTGGCGCCAAAGGTAATTTCACGGCTGGCCGCCGGGGGCTCTGCCATGCAGGACGGAGGCGGCGACGCTGCTGCCCCGTGCGTGACTGCTAGCCTCGTCTCCCAAGCCGCCGCCGCCGCCGCCGCCGCCGCCAGGACAAAGGGGATAGAGGTCGCCGCCGCACCACTCAGTGTGGGCAGCCGACGTTACGACGCCGTCGCGGCGCCCATTCATAAGTGTACGTAGGTGTACATTGCGCTCAGATGAGCAAGAAAATGCTCTCATATGACGTGGTATCTTCATCTTCTTCGTTAAAAACCATCATCTTCGTTAAACAACGAAATTAGCCTATAAGAATATCTTCACTACCGATCTCGTAACTGTCCTGAGATATATCCAATTTCTTATAAAACATACAGGAGTTGAAAATAACAAACTAGTAAAGGAAAATGCCAAGACATTTCTTAAAAAATTCAAACTTTTGTAGAGGCAGAAATTGTTTCTGACAGAACTGTAATCCTGGACTTCGAATAACTTACACTTCGAAGAGTTTCTAAATTCCGATGCAATATCTACAATTTTAAATACGTTACCCTCTACAAAAAAAGTTTTAAATATTCTTTCGAGCACATTTCTGGAGAATACAATTCAGGACATCAGTTTTGTGTAACAAAGACTGATTCATTTATCATTGACAATATCGCGAGCCATCTTGCAGGGAAAACCAGCACAGAAAAGCAGCTCCCATACGGCCCAAATTGCTGTTATATGCAGCAGAAAAATGTGATCTCTGGAACACGAGTACCAGGAGTGGTAACAAAATGTTTGTTTGTGCAAAGTTAATACACAGTATGGCGAACACAGAAGTGAAAAGCGTGAGTAAGACTTTGAATTGTCGGAGCGACCTCTGATGTAGCAAGAAAAATGAATTCAGTGACAATGCGTACTCTAACAAGACAAATCATTGGACAATACCAAAGCCAGTTACAAGAGAAATCTGCAGACGACACGCAGACAGCAAACGCTACAAACGTCTTAAACGATTAGCGAGTCAACAGTGTACGTAGAGCTACGATAATCTAAGAAAGTGAATAGGAGAAAGGAGGAAGCGACAAATGTGAGGTGTCATGAAGACAGAACGGCGACGAGACAGCAGCACAGGGAAGAGCATAGGATAAAATGGAAACGTTGCATTAGTAGCAGCAACATCCTCTCAACCCATCGGCCGAGCCGACAAAAAATATAAATCGACACATTAAATACGTGCCAAAATGACTTGTTTAATTTGGCAAACGTTCTCGTCAACTTGTTTGCAGCTTGCGACCCGGGGAAGGGGGGTCTGCTGTGCCTTTTTTTATCACACTTCAAATACTATGCAACGAGAACATCTGTTTTGTTGGAGGCGAGGGGAACAAATTTGGACACGCTGAAAAAGTACGCACAGCAGCAGAGCGGACATGCAGGAAGTGACGACTGTGACAGCGGCAGAAACGCAGAAGAGATAGTTCTGATGGCGTCTGAAGTGTTGAAAACTGTTATAAGTAGGATGCGGCTACATATGCACTAAAAATCCTGAAAATATGCATGCAAATGTGCTTTAAAAAATAGGAAAACATGCACTTAAAAAGAAAAATATGCACAGAAATGTGCATGATCTGTTGTACACAAAATAGTTTGATTTACATGTTGAGTGATACACAATGAATTTAATTTGTATGACAAGATATTATAGTATATCTTTCCAAATTTTCTGGTGTAAATCTTTTTCTATTATCTACAAGAATGTTCTTACACCAAGAAAATGTTGTTTAAACTTCGTATTAGGTTAGGAGACAATACTTAAAAGTTGCAATTTTTTATCTGTGAAATTTTCAACACTGCGTTTCACCACGTATCTTTTTCACCGTTCTCAAATCGGAATTCTTTCTTCAAATTTTCTTCATTGTTTCCGCCAATGAGAACTTTTCTCTCTCCAACTCCCGCTTCTTTCATTGCTGGTACTCGTGCTGTAGTGGCCTTCGCATGGGGTTGTGATACCGACGACGAAACAGTTCAACGCAAGCAGGAGGGGCAGGGGGTGGGGCAGGCCAGTGCGCGGGGCTACTTCTTTCCTACGGACGCGCGGACACGTCAGGATATAGACAGACACGTCGGATGAACTGTACCGCTCTCTTCATCCGAAGATGATGAACACTCGAGAGTCTATCACTTTTTCATTTTACGAAAGAAAAAAAAAAGAAAAACAACAAAAAATGTAAAATATGCCAATAAATGCCCTTAACATGAAAATATGCTCAATCATCATAAATATGCAGAAATATGCACTATACGAATTTGTATATTTACCCCAAAATACAAGAAATGAATGTGTTCTTTATGCATATCATTATGTTTAAGGAAAAAAACACATTCAAATATGCAAAATCCGCTGCCTAGTTAACACAGACGCCATGTTTTGGAGACAAAAATCAGAGAGAGTGGATAAGAAGACGAGGAAGTCGCGGAAATTCTGGCGTTGTCAGCAGAGGTGCGTCAGTTGGTGACAATGGATATGAAAGGCTAGGGACAGAAACGATGAGGGCAGATGGTATACGTCACCGACGCCGATTCTAAAATTGATGGAAGCTTCTGTGCATCTGTCCATCCATATTTCCCGACCCGGCGTTCAATGTACGGGAGTCAACGGAAAAAAATTGAATCACGTAATGCACACCGCAGTCCTAGCAAAATCGCTGTCTGCTCTGTAAAAAAATTACGGGCTTCTGAACCGTTTAAATCGCCTTATCAGAATACTCTGAAGGTTTCGAATAGGATTTCCTAACGTTCTCGGAAGTCCGTAAGCTCCATTACATGGTTAAATGGAGAGGATGTTCAAAGCGATTTCTGGCTTGTTTCCATTTAGGAAGGAATTAGTTACCAACTACTCTGAAAATCAGAAAGCCGTTTGCTTAAAAACAAAATATAACATGGAAACCCAGGAGAAATTGACTGTATCAGAAAATAAAGATGTTTCAAAGAGTTAAGCAATTCAAAACTGCGCTTTCTTTGTGTCACAACGAAAATGAACTTCAACGTGTGGTAATTACACATTAATTATTAACTTTATGTGTGATTAACACTAAATTATCTTAAATTAAACGGAAATCACTGCATTTTACATCTTTTATAGAAGATGATGAAGAACATCAGGACACACTTAACATCTCATATGCATAATAAAAAACACGCAATATTTATTCAAGATATCTGATATCGCCATGTAACGGTGCCTAAAACTATACCACGGATACGGTATTTCCATTCGAGCAATAAACCTTGCTTGCCGACTTCCAGCACATCCAAGCCCGATCCATACTACCTTCGACAGCGACATTAAGGAACTCCGGGGATCAATTTAATTGGCGACACCAGTGCTTCGCCGGTTCCTATCTTCTTTACGAACGTAAACAGGGAATGTTGTACCTCGTCGAACAAGTAAACAACTGGCTTCAGTCGTGTTATGTCAGGTCCGCCAGGATCAGAAGACGCAAGTAACACAAACGAGATTGCTGGACGGACAGATTTCTGAATAAAGTTAATGCAGGCAGTTAGGAACATACGCAAGCATCGTGTACGTTGGTTGAAGCACAACTTCTCCACCTCAACCTTCAGAACACAAATCCTATAGCAGTACGAATGGAGAAATTACCGAAACCAATCAACACGACTTTATGCTGCAGGATTAAACAAGATAATCTGTCTCCTGTTGGCACATTTTCTGTGACATAACTTGTATATAAGAATTAGAAATGCTAAAAAGTACTTCGTTCATAAAAAATGTTAAAAGATTACTCTGCTAACAACAGTAGTAAAGAAATAGAGAAAAAAGTAAAATAACGGAGTTTGCGCATTTGCGACAGTCTATAACCTACATTTCAGGTCTAAAAACTAACTTTTAACAATTGTGTATGAGGTTCAATATCTTTATTTGTGTTTTAAAAAATTCAATTGTTTTCTTCGTACATTTTTCATTAAGGATTTGTCTAGATCCTTCTTCAGAGTTCGTGGTCTCTCCATTGATTCTGCTTTGTGCTCTGTCTCTAAGTACTGTAATGCAGTCTTGAAACCTTTGAGAGCATCTTACACTGTTGGAACACCGTCCCACTCTCCGAAGGAACTCGCCTAATATCATACGAGATCCAATTAATTTCCAGGACTTATATCCTATGTTCACTGTAACTGAGGTTCAGGTTCACTATAACCGAAACATCTTATGCTTATTTGTAATGTAAGTGAAACCGGACCATTGACTTACTTTCACTATATCCGAGTTTACTACAGCCGGAGTCGACTGTATTTAATAATGATATATGCACAACCTGGATTCAGATATTAACGAACGGCAGATTTTGTCACATAAAGGGAAGGTACGTGATATTTTCAGTAGTGTTACACTTTCATTTAACCGACGGAGAAAAGTTATTTAACTTTCCGTCAACAGTTAGGCGATTTTCGATCTAGAAGGGGAAAAATAAAGACTTTCATCTCCATTTCTCTAAAAATGGGTATCCAGGGAAGCCGATTTCGGAGCATAACTAATGCAAAAGTTTTTAGTGGCCCTGACTTCAAGTCACAGGCAACCGGAAGCGCCTGGAGCACTGCAACGGAAGCAATGGCGGCGTTGCGTCGGTCACGCGCCGGGCATAAACACGGTCGCAGAGACGGCGGCAGCTTCCGCAGCAATTACGTCGCGACTGCGATGATAAATCGATTTTTATTCGTTTCAAAACTTCTTTGCGCCCGCGGCCTGCCCGGAGCGCGCGCGCGACGCGTCGTATCTGTCTGATTTACGCAGCGGCCAGCTGCTCCGAGAAGCCGGAGGCGGTGGAGGCTACGGAGTGGGAGGGGGGGGCGGTGGTGATGGAGCTGGTGGAGACGGAGGTGGGGATGGCGGGGACGGAGGCAGCACAGGCAGGAGAAAGCAGCGTTGAAGGAGACGAGAGGCGGTGGAGGAGTATGGGGGCGATGGAAAGAGATCGTGGCAGCATTCGACCCGTACACGTAGCTTCGTCTCAAATAACGTGCCTTGTTCTATTTCTGGGGGCAGTGAAATGCAATACTTTCGATTAATCGCACAACGGAACAAGCATGTAATATTATGACAAGAAAATGATGATGTTGCTGAAAAATTATACACGTAATTTGGTGGAAATATACGGCAGGAGTAATTTTGCACCTTGCCGGAATGTGGAAGCACGTATTCTTATCGAAGTGCTAAAATGCTCTGCCATTCTATTTGCTCTATAGTTTCCATGGAGAAAACAAAATAGATGATCACTGCTTTACAGATAATTTAGGTCAATTACTTCGGTTTTCGATTTTTCAATGATATATAGAATTCTTTTAAATTTCGGTGGGAGTTCCTACGATGAATTTAGAATAATGTTGTTTTTTTTTATCTCACCATCATCCTATGGCAGGGAAAGGAAACAAATCTCAAAATAAGAACAAAATTTGAGAATTGGTCAATAGACAGGTCTACGTTTCAAAGTTCCATTCATTCATCACGAAGTTCCATTTGAGGCGATCATTCGATAGACCCACCGCACGGAAAGTTTTTGGCTGGCGATCCCTGCGTCTTCCTCTTCATCTTCGTCCAGGCGCTACCGGCGTCCACGCCCCCTCATCCACATCCACCGGCGCTACCACATCCACATCCATCGCTTTCTCCTCAACCTCCATCACTCCTGCCTACGCTACCACCATCGAGCGGGGCGGAGACGCATCGACGGAGCGGAGGCCATCGAGTCCAATGGACGCGCAGAGTAAATTGGAACTGTAAACTTCGTTTCTCGTCTGTCCATCGAGTGAGGCGATTCGGGGCGCGTGGAAGGTCCTCCAGCTCGCAATCGATTGGATGGCTCTCCAGGGCAGGTCGAGCGACGCTAGCCCTCCCCGCCCCGCGTCGCGTCGCCCACGGGCGATCGTCCCGCACGCTACGCTTCGGGACTACTCGGGGCGCCTGCGAATGCACAGGTTACAGCCAATCAACACATCAGGACGTGGACGTATCAATCTGATCTCTCGAACAGTCTCACTTGAAATCATTTATGACAAATACAATAAAATGCTTTTTAGTGAAGGGGAAGATTCTTAAATGTTTACTGAGCAGAATGTGTTAATCGAGTTTTAGTTTCACCATTTGCATCTTTGGAAGGATTCAATGGTATCATTGCTCCGCAAATTACTGATGGAACATCGTGTAATTATCCACAATTGGCATAACACAATACATACACGTACGCGCACATACATATGAAGACATTCACTATGTAATTTTTATTATTACCCAATGGCGTATGCCCGTATACACCCCTCACAGGTTCCTTTTTACAAGAAAAGCAAGTGTAGGTACCAAGACGCCTCCTCGAAAACAAAAACCCACGGCGACGTCTCTGCCTTTCGCGGGCAGCCGTCAAACGCACGCGCCTGCATCCGCGAGGGCGTCCCGCGGAGTCGCAATCGGAACGGAAATGGGCAGCTCAATTCGCCCAGGAGATTACACGCTCACCGGCCGCTCCCTCCGCACTTCACATCCGCCGCGCCCGCCCGCGCCCCTCTGCCCCCGTCAAGACAGCGCTCGTATCGCCTGTAAATTCCGCGTAAACCCGCTAATGCACGTCTATCCCACATGTTAAGGCCGCGGCCCGCGCTCGCCGTTATTAACCCCGCCGTCGGCAAGACAACGAGCGCCAGGGGGCGGGGCGGGGCGGGGAACGGCGTAGGGGAAGCAAGGCCGCGGGACAAACGCGCCGTGGGGACGGCTGGCGGTGAGGGGGTGAAGAAGGCTGCTAAAGCGACGAGATGAGACTCGGGCGGCCGGGGACTCAAGGGTTAAGGGTGAGGAAACGGCAGAATGCGAGCGGGGAGAAATGGAAAGGAACGTTGTGGGAATGAGAAGATCAGTACGCTGTGGGCAGCGGACAAAAATACAAATTTAGAACAACAAAAATAGAGTATAGCTTAATAATAAAACAAGAGTACGCGAATGAAATGAGTGAAACTATATTACACATGTTAGTAAGTAGAGAACAGAATGCCGCGGAGACAGAAGGATATGCGACGAAATTAACGAATGGAGGTAGAATTGAAGTAGAGGGAAACACACACCAACCAGAAGTAAATACTGTTGCCGAAGCCGTTCCACAATGACATCTGAGAAATTTTGACAAATAGCATCATCAGCAGAAGAAATTTCCATGTAGAGGAATTGAGAAATGTCTAGAGAGAAAGAGAAGAAGAAAGAGAGAAGAAAGAGAAGAGAAAGAAAGAAAAAGAAGAAGAGAAGAGAGAGAGAGAGAGAGAGAGAGAGAGAGAGAGAGAGAGAAAAGCCGAGTAAAGCCCCAGCGAAAGAGCTGTCACTTGGTACTTCGCTCTCTTTTAATTAAAACGAGAACAAGCCTCGTTTCAATATTTCCGATCTCCCCCCGCGTCTCCTCGCTCCGTCCCGTCCGTCCCCTTTCCTCCTTCGCGTTAATATTTATGACGCGCGCAGCCGGAATCGCGACGTACAATTTCCTGCAAACCTGTTTACTTGTTGCTGGGCGGTGCCAAAAAGCCACTCCTCCGCAAGGGGCGTCGATATATAAATAAACGCTCCAGGGAGAAACTTGATGAACCAACGAATTACGATGCATGCATATTAAACGAGAGCGGCCTGCAGTCCTTAACGGAAGAACTGTAGGCTTCAACGCTCTTCGTAATTGCCTTGTGGTCTCGGCGTGGGAGGAAATGCTTACGAGCGCACGGCCGCAACTGGAGGGTTCTGGCTGGGAAGGGAGACGCACCAACCAACTAAACAATCTGTCCAATTCTATTGCACTGACATAACGACATCGTAAATATTTATTTAATGTATTCACCTACTCCAACGCGGCAATATCAAATGGGCATAAATCAACATTCGTAGGTATATCAAAGCACATTTATTTTTCCTCAGCAGGGAATTTATAATTATCTCTCTTACTAACACATATGGTTAATGCCCTACCAGATTTTGAGGATGAAAGCAGCATCCTAAAATAATTTAAGATTTCAACAATGCATATCATAATATAACAGTTATCGACATTCATGTTCTAGACTAGGCACATTAATAATTCCCAAATTATTATTTAACATTATAGTGTATTCTCCTTGACAACACTTGCTCTCTCAATTGCAGTCCTACGCGGTGACTAGAACGTTATACAACACTTAAGTGTCAATAAACTACTTTATTAAGTGCGGCGCAAGAAAAACACAATCAACGCCGGGGCTACTTCACTGCCGCAACTCTCCCGCAGATTAGCGCAGTGTGCCAACGCTCGAGGGAGGGGGAATCGCACCGGGGGGGGGGGGGGGGGGATCCCGTTGGCGGCGAGGGCGGCGGCGCCGGAGCAGCGAGCGATTAGAGCGACCATTATTCAAAGCAAACGCGCGAGCGCAATCAGGGAATGAATCATTCAAACAGGAAGCGGAGTTTATGAATGCAATCAATTGCTCACGCCGCGGCGGCGGCGGCGGCGGACGCGGTTGGGAAAACGATCGCCCGAGATCACGACAGCCCGCGCGAACCCCGCTCCGCCGCTCTCACGCCGCCCGCCCGACCGCTCGGTCTAGCGGGCGCGTTCGGGCACGAGAACGTTGCTGAATAAACTACAACGCTGTCCGGGAATGGGTTTCTCAATACACGATCGCCCTTCACATGCGGAGCTTGCAGTTCGAACCGTTTCCGTGCGTCCGCTATGGTGGAGCTGCATGTCGAAATTTGAACTTGGGACTTCTGTGTGGTAAAAAAGGTTTGAGCACAAATATGCCAAGAGGAGAGTTGCTGGAAGTACAGAGAGATCAAGTGCATGTCAAAATGAGTGTAGGGAGTAATGTGAATTCGATACAGGAGGTACTGCCGTGAACGAGAAGACGAGTGGCAACGAGTTGCAATTAGGAGAGAAAAAGGAATTGATGAGAAGACGGACAAGACTCAAACGAAGGAAAATAAATAAGAGAAAAATAACATCTTTCCTTTGCTATAATCTAATATTTTTGATACAGTGTGAATTATTTTTACAACGTAAAAGATAGCATACACAGAATTTCTGAATGTAGAATAATATGTTATGAAGTAGTGCATGATACAGAGAAACCAGCCGTAAAATAACTAGTAGTGTACTAACGAGAATACCATCACAAATACAACGATGGAAAACCGATTTCATTGTAACAGACCTCTTAAAAGGGATTGTCAGTTTTGAATCACGCAAACATTTTGCTGCAGTGTTAGTCTTGATGAAATCGATTAACTGCCCGTCAATTCCACTTAACAGCGATGAACTTTCTAACTGCTTAGAGCATCACGCAACGTGACCTTGTACGATTCAAACGTTCCTTCTATCGTTTTTCTTGTAAAACATTCACCTCCAGAGCGCCATTATCGGATTCACATTTCGTTATGAAAGCGTCGTGTTGAGACGGAATTACATTGCATGAGGCAGACGAATATTCGTCCAAGTACGTCGAAGAACAATTTCTTCGACGGCTTGTACGACTATCAGCCCATGAATAAAAGAAGGAATTACGAATGTATCTGAATATGCGATCTGAAGGCTCGAGATTGCAGATGGAGATCGTGTGGATGTAAACAGAGCACACCTGCCTTGAAAACAGCGGGTAACAGACGCAAATACTGAAATTACCATAGTTCCCGACATGGACACTAGCAATCATTCCCAAAAAACTTAAGAGAAATGAGACAGCTCGCGTATGTCGCCATCTAATCTTCCATTCTTTTCTCGAGAATAAATACTAGTACTGAAGCCGACTACTGAATGCGATCAGTTAAAACAAATACACACGTGAGAAAAAGTTATCTGAATCCTCATCTTTTCTGATGAGTTACAAAAATTGGTGTTAGAGGGACACGGAGCATCATTAACTTCTTGAAGCCGGGAATTATAGTTGCGAATAAATAGCACCTTTAAAACCCTCTTTTTACCTTATGATTGTGAGCAAGAAAGCAATATGCACATTTCACATTACAACATGTATTCGTCTTATCAATACCTCATTTCAAAACTGAAGAGAAGATGCCAAATAACACACTTACCAAGGGTGAGAATCAAGAAAGCAATAATCCATCAGTAATTAAACAATCAAACTATCGTGAAATTACGTATGTGTATAAAAAATATACGTCAATATTAGTATGAATTTTAAAATCTCAAATTTAAAATTATACATAATAATTTTCTATTGCAGCAGGGAGAGAGAGCAGGGCAGTACGCGCGGCGGAGTGTCGAGGGCACAAGTGGCGGTCGAAATTCGCTAACCAGAGCTCTCAGAGCGCCACTGCATCTGTTAATAAGGCACGGTACTAGTTTAACATGTAATTAAAACGGGCATTTTACGACAGATTTCACAAACAGAAGCACTAATTATAAGCTTTGGAACAGATTGTATTAATTCGCGGCACCAGTGCCTTTATTAATCCGAGAGATTGTGTGATGCTGCCGAGAGCGGCGGGGGCGGGAGTGCTACGATGGAAAGGGGTGGGGGCGAGGAGGGTAGACAGGGGGAGGGGGCGGGCGAGAGGCAAGGAAGGCGGTGGGGAGAAGTGACGCTCACAGACGAGGAGTTTCTTATCCGCCCGCTCGCTCCCTCGCATTCACGATTTTCAAATTGAGCTGGCTGGGAACCATTCATGCAGCAAACGGAGTGGTGAAGGAAGAGCGCAGATGTGGAGGAGAAGGTGCCTTAGATGGAATAGAAGGGAAACAGATGCTATGGGCGGGCGAAGAAGAAAAGTAGGAATTAGCAATACCGGATCGACAAGAGTGAGCTCGTATTTCTAGCTTAGTGATTTTTTAAAATTTATTTTTAATCAGTGAACAGAATTTGTATTTGTATAAGATACACGGCTTAGGAATAACGGTGGATGATGATCACACGGGTGAGGATGTAGTGATGCAGGGTCCGAAAAACAGGTGGGAAAAGGGGAAGATCCGCAACCCGGGGCGAGGGCCATGGGGATGGAAGTAAAGCGAGGGGGTTGTGAATAACAGAAGCGCGGGATGCAGCGGAAGTAGACGGGAAGTAGGGTTTGGGAAGAACAAAATTCGCTGATTGCTGCGTCAAGAGCACTTACAAGGACATCCGAGTGAGGTCGAGAGAATTCTTACTTCATTTTCAAGTATACAATGCAAGAATTAATGATGAAATTTACACTGTTTTGCGAGGCTTGGCCGAGAGTCCGGGGGCTCAACGACTCATAATTACGTCTGCGTTCGCCCAAGTCGAGAGTGGCCGAGGGCGGGGTGGGGGTGGAAGAGAAGGGATCCTCGAGGTCAGGCGGCGGCCGCTCTCCGACCACTCAGGAAGAAAGGAAATGCTGGAATCGTAAATTACTCCCTGCTAGATTACACTAGACACACCTAACACGAACAGAATGTCGAACTCGAGGACTTTGTGGCACGTGGCAACACTTCCGACCCGTAAATGTGGAAAATAAGATAATGCTGATAAAAAATAGGAGTCAATGGGGAAAAGAGCGAAAGAGAAAAAGAGACGAGTGGCCAGCGAAATGAAGAGAGATCGCAAAAGATGGGGAGAGGAAGAGGGAGAGGAGGTGTCGGATAAAGAGAGAGGGAAGGAACGAGGAAGAGAAGAAATGAAGGTACAGAGAAGACGATTGAGGAAGCAAGTGAGTTAATATGAATTGAAATCACATGCCTAATTTTGTGTCAATCTCCATAAGAACTTAAATCAGAAATTCACACGCAGCATTCGTTTTGTGCACATTCCTTCTTAAAAGAAACAATCACCCATAAAAACAGATGTTAGGGCTTAGTGCAAGAAGGCGTTAACTGAGAAAATGGCCAAAGAGATATTTGAGATTTAGTAAACTTTCGTGGAACTTGTTTTTATATTACTGGGAATTATTTCTTTTTAATATGACAAATACTGATATTTTCATTGAAAATAGCAAAGCAACTAATAGGAAATTCATAGAAAAGTTTGAGTAAACACCTTCATCTACATTCGTGAAGTAAAACCACGAACAATACCTTCATTTACAAGCCACTTCCACTTAAAATCTTATTTACCCTATCTCCTTTACTCTACCCGTACTCCTTTACTTGTACTGCGTCTACATTCCGGTCCCCATTGGCGACGCGCCGCCCCCATCGCCCTCGTGGTTTCCCCGGCGCATGCAGACTCCGGTGCCTTTCGCAGCCTACGTCGCCGCGGCGGCCGGTTTTTGCGCGGACAGGCATTATCCCGAAGCGGAGCAACATCAGACGGACCCGGTCGCGCGTTTTATGTTTTAATCAGCGAGTTCCGCAAGAGGCGTGGTGCAAGGCTCTATTTCGGCCGGCGACAGATTGTCAAGGGAAACTGTGGCCGTCGATGCTTCACATATATAGTCCTCCCAACTCGTTATGATAGTAAGGTTTCTCAATGCCAAACAATTAAGGAATATAACATCGTTAATTTTTGGGGACAAACTTCATTTATCAATTACATTACTCCAATAAGCTTATCCTACGTTGTGGAGGTCAGTGCATTCGTCTTTCCTTTCATCCTTGAAGCAAATTCAGTCATTCTAAAGTTGATTTAGTAATGACTACACGTAAGTGAGCTGAGTAAACATGAATCTTTTGCCATTGACCTCCCTCTTGCAATGCTGCAGGATGTCTAGATAAGCTTAGTAAGTACTAAAACCACGCGGTGTTAATTCAGTACTCTATATGTTTTCATTTTGAATGCTCAGTTTCATTCTCTTGCCTTAACAGACAGATCTCTCAGATTATGTTTTGGAAACTTTGTTATATTCCAGAAATAATATGAATGTACTTGTCATTTCTGCAAGAAGTGTTCGCTGCCTAGTACAGTTGTCGCAGAGGAAAATCGGACAGCACGTGCGATTATCGCTTTATCTTTACAACAAAAATAATGGCAATAAAACAGGCTTACGCTTTCAGATTTTTACGACGGCATGCATTCTAACTCGTGTGGGTACAGAGCGTTAAGTTGCAAAGGAACAGCAAAAAACAGAACCGCTCAGCAGAGCACAATTCTGGTGGCGTTGTGGAGAAAAGTAAACGCAAGAGAGGAGAGACGAGTATACAAAAGGTAAACGAGTCGGGGAGAGAGTGGGACGGAATTGAAGAGAATGAAACAATATATGGCCGACCAATGAAACGTTAAGAAGAATAAAAAAAAAGAGATCACTCACCGCATGCAAATGAAAAAAGACGAGTGTCACGGAAAATGCTGTGAAAGACGGCGACTACATTGAGTGGAACGAAAGCAACGTAGGTGCGGTGTGACACCAAGCTGCGAGCTACAGGCAGCCGTGGGCGCCAGGAGAGGTGGTGAAGGCGGTGCAAAACGCCCATAAATTAGGCGTGGCGCGCTTTAGAGAGCATCGTTTCAGCACATATCACCGTGGCGAGCGCACTGCATCATCGTTACGTTAAGAGCACCTGCTAAATGAAAAGAAAGCGCCGAGTGCTCCGTAAATCGCCGCGGAGACGCTCAAGAGCAGCGGGCAAAGGGAGGAGGCTGCACCGGATGTGGTGTTGGCGGAAATGGGTGGAAATAAGGAGATGAGAGAGAAGGAAACGGGCGGCAAGGTCCCAGGATTCTAGTGAGGGGCCGGAGAGGGTTCTGACGACCCAGCACGCGCGTTATGGAGAAGGGTTGATGGAGAGGGAGGGGGGAGGAGGAGGGGGAGGGGCGGGGTGTCGTGGTGGGGAGGCGGGTTGGTGGGGGGCGGGGGGGGGGTGTCGTGGTGATGGGTGGCGGGGTGTCGTGTCAAAGTGGTGTGATGACAAGCGTCTGGGCGGTGAGGCTAGGGGGCATTGGAGCAGAGTGGAGGGACAGCGAGGCCGGAGGTTGTCAGGGAGGTGTGGTAGGAAGATGGCACGGCAACTGGAACGCATCGCGGTGAATATGTTAGAGCGGAATGAGCAACGGTGAAGTGCGATCGAGTCTGCTACGTCAAGAAACCTCAACCTACTTCTATTTTGCGCTGGGCCTTGCCTCAAGGTGGGTATATTTTAGGAAGTCCTGGTCGGTTTATTAACAGTTGCCGCAGATGTATCTGGGACATTTATATCAGTAGACATGAAATATATGTATGCATTTCCAGGAGCATGTTCCTTCACTGATTTTATATAACTGATAAAAACGCAACGCTAGGCGAACGGACTCCCCAGAAACGGAACCTGCTACTGTGGGTGTATAAGACTTTCGGGAGTGAAATTCCCGACATATAATGATAATCACTGTACTAATCAGGCAAGCATTTCAACCTTCGAATTAACTTATAATTACCATGCCAGATTTATTAACTTTCAAACAATTACACCAAACTGAACGTAGTAAAATGCAATGGTAAATGTGAATTTTACTTACACCTGTTCTTGATAGACACTGCATAAAACACATTAATCGGACACAATCTGATATTTGAGAATCGCAACCTGATAAGCATGTTCTCCAGTAACAGGCTCCAGAATTCTACACGGGAGACACTTAATACAAAAGATACAGCCACCAGAGTTCGTAGACCTCAATTCCGGCTCAACATTCTTAGTCAGTATATCCTGGAAGAGAGAAATCGTCATATGCATTCAGTTCCGGCAAGCGAAATCACCTCCAACGCGCAGTAGCCAGCCATTTAATGTGCAACGGTCAGCGGACTCGATTCAAACATTAAAACTATTTTACGGAAAACGTTTCTAAGAAAATGCAACTATAACTGCGGCGTTAAAACGCTGCTGAATCGACTAAACCAAGTATTTAACACCATTCGCATTCTAGAGGTTGCAGACGCTGCTTTTGTTACAGGAATAACGCAAGCTTAATTGACGGGTTGTTTATTCCAGCTGCAATGTGGCCTACCGTGCACATTACCTTCCAGAAACGCAGACAGCTATACGAAAGTTTACTATCTGCACTGTTGCAAGACGAGCGACGTGTGAGTGTATGCTTGCTTGAGAAAGAGTGATTTTGAACAGCCTAAATTTGTTGTCCGTAGTTTAACAGAGAGGTTTGCAGTCAAACAGCGTAGTCGTTTATTTAATAATTAATAAGAAGTTTTGAAAATTCAGGCGTACGGGTATAAATATCTTGATATTTCAAGGAAAATAGACATCAATCACTAACATGAGCGAGAAGGAGAAGTTCTCCCCATATTCCACGTGGATTCAAGAAGAGACACGAAAGAACAGTGAAGATAACTGTCGGTGTCGACGCATCACGGGAGGAAAGGCCACAACATGATGTTCGAAACGCCTTCTTCAGAGCGTCAGAGAGAGGTCGCTCGGGCATCCATTCTCACAACTTCGGCCCTGAAGTCCACGACATAAATAGCAGTGATCATTCTCTCGTTCGTTATGCAGCTTGTTTCGTATAAACAGTGGTATCTCATTACATCTTTTTGCAAAATGCAAAATATCAGAAATCGTTAGTCTATATAGAAAGTTTGAGCACGGCATAGCATACAACAATCTACTCTACAATCTCTCTTCTGCGCATGCGCAGATACTGAAAAGTGATGCGAAAACTGGGCATGCGTAAGAAGATTGCTGTAACGCTATGCCGTGCTTAAACTCCCCAATTTCGCATACTCTAAAATGGAATTTCCGTCCACATTGACCATTTCGCCCACTGTGCAGCCTCTTGCAGATCCTGCGCCCGATGAGGCGGCTTCTCCGGCCCTCGGCTTGCGCATGCGCGCTCGCACATTTGCATGGCAGCCGGCGTCGGCGGCGTCCCGTTCCGGCAGCCGCTAGGGATCGCTTTCTCCGCTCCGGCCGCCCGCCTCGTGGCGCCTCCCGCGATTGTCGTATCATCATCGCGCGAGCGAGTGGGCGTCTCTGAAGAAAACGAATTTCTCTGACACACGGTGATGATGAGGCTGCCAGCCGAAACGAGCCAGTCACGGACCACGGTGCATCGTGAATTTGCATACCTATTTAATGGGAATTTCGCGGCGTTCCTAGAATTTCGCCAACGGCGCGGCACGTACACGGTAGAATGACAACAGTATAAAAAATATGCATTTTTCATAATGAATCGCTTTCTCTTATAAGTTAATCCTGCTGTAATGCAAAAAATTAGACGTCAGATTATTTGTATTTCAGCATTGTACCTCCAGCCTAAGTAAAACAGGAAAAAATAATCATCTTAGAAAAGTGCGAGTATAAAAAAGGGTATCGGGGACAATGTGTCAGACAAACAAAAGTACCAAATCTGAAACCATCAGATATTGTAAACTTCGTTAAGATTAAGCACTAAATGAAACGTATAACTTCATAGTTACTCAAGTTCTTATGTTTACTATAAATCACTCCCTCATTTATGCTCGTCCATTCTAGTTTTATGGCGAACGAAGGAAGTATAGGAGAAAAGTACTTTCGACAGCAAAAAGCGCTGAGAGGTGAAGGAAATAGCAGCGACGACAAGTGTGATGGGCTCTATTAGCGGTCCGCAGTGGTAGTGGTGGTAGCGGTAGCGATCTCAACGGTTGTGGCGAAAGGACTGGCGACCAGGGGGGATGGCTATGGCTGGGGAGGGGATGGGGCGGAGGCAGAGTCAGATCCAGACGATGAATTGGTGGGAACTCGGCGAGGACTCGATGACAACTGTATAAGTACTAGATAAGGACTAAAAGAAAACTGAAAGACTATTGGAATAAGGCAGGAAAAGATCTTGGCGAGGACTGAAAGAAGATTGAAAGAGGACTGGAAGAAGTCTGGAAAAGGTCTGGGCGAGGACTGGGTGAGGTAGGGTGGGAGGGGAGTGAGGAGTGGACGGTGCGGAGAGCTTGGGGGAATTGGCGGAGGCGGGGGTTGGGTGGAGGCAACGGCTATGGAGAGCGTCCACGGTCTACGGAGCGCTTCATATTCACAAGCATCCACGCGGCCCTCGAGTGGATCTTCAAAAAATCTGCCGTCAGCGGCGGCGATGCTGGCGGCGGCGGTACAGTGGTTTTATTATGTACCCGAACGAGAGCGAGCGAGCGAGCGAGCGGGCGGGCGGGCTGGCTACCAGCGGCCGCTGAACCCCAACGCGGCCGACACCGCCGTCGCCGCCGCCCCGATTTACAGATGCGATAAGATCCCTTTCATACCTCCTTAATGCACGCGAAAATAAGAGAAACGGGACCGCGCACAAGGCGAGGCCGGGCGACCACAGACAGAGGCAGGGCAACGCAAATGGGAGACGGCGATGGCGTTGCACAGAGAACGAAGGACGCGGCAAAAGATGAAATACGCAAATTGAAGTAACAAATAAACAGAACACAGGGACAAAAAAGTGCACGAGTTGAGTAAGACTTTGTCGGAATACGATAAAGCTACTGAGGCGATGGTAGCCGAGATTCAGTGAAAATAGCAACGGCGCGGTGGAGTGACTTTTGCAAGTGGGAAAGGTATTCGAGATTGATGGACATAAAACACCAAAGGGTGTAAAGAAAAATAGTGAAAAGTATTAATTCAGAGGCAGCATGGATAATGAAGACAGAAGGGAATGGTTTCAAAGAACCGTGCAGCGTACTACCGTCTGAGACACTGCATGGTATTTTAACTCGAATGGTCACAAAGGCGGCAGTGAAACTGATGTGCTAAGAGGTGGCGAGACGCGGTGCGGAAAATGCGTGCGTTAGCCCTACAGAACCTCCCAGACTGCGCGATCCCTTAGCACATACTGCCATCGTTTCATAATTAACACGATAACGCCGTGAAAACGCGCCGCCATACAGCCGCCGGTAGTTAAAAGACCTGCCACAGAAGCCGAGTTGGAACTACGGCTGGAGACGAAAAAACGTGTTAAGTGCTCCGGGCTTCAAAGAGACCCCGTGAATTATTATCGCAAAAGTAGTCTACGTCCGGAACGACCGGGTTGGGAGTGCTCTTTGAAGAACCCACACTACCTGACGTTCTTCACAACCCTACCGCCACTCCACTCCCACGACGCTGAGAGCATTCAGAAGCTATATTTGTAACGACAAGAGTCGAATATTTACGGCTTCGGCTAAATCTGTGTGCGCCGAGGAAGCCGGAGACTAGACAGGGAAGGAGAGCTTCCGAAGAGGACCGAGTAGCCCGACGCGGTAAATTACACCCGCGACAGTTGGCAGCGCGTCCGGCGGCAGCTGCACCGGGAGCTATCACCCCGCGATCGGGCGGGTGATACCACCACGGCCGCGCTGTACCGACTGTCCACCGCCACGCCCCTCTGGTCGCACCCGCTGTCTCCCTTCAAACTCCCTCTTCCCTCACCCACCCGCCCGCAGCGCCGCCGGCCAACTTGACCTTTCCATTACCTTCAGCTGTCAGCCGTAAGTAATACATAGCCCGGCCGGGCATGGAAATTACAAATTACAGCTAACGCGGCCATTTCTCGGAACGTTTAAGGCGAATTATATGGCCGGCGGACGAAAGTGGTCATTCACACGATTACGGTGCTGGTGGCAGAGCGGCGAATGCGCGACACGGGCGCCGGAGGGCGGGGCGGGGTGGGGTGGGCTGGGTTGGGTTGGGGTGGGGGCGGGGCTCTTTCGTCTTTTCGCGGGAAATTTCGCCGAAATCGCGGCGCGCCGTTCCGAGCCATTCCCGAGTCCTTGCTGCGGTCTACAGCGGATCGCGGATCTCTCTTTCTTGAGCCGTTCTCAGAAGCGGTCGCAAGCAGATGATGTTACGCAGAGGGGTTCGTTTTATTTACTCAACCTCCAGAGGAGTGACGGTTCCACAGGAACGACGCTCGAAGAGGGCGGAAGTAGGGCGTCTGTGTTATAAAATAGGACGCCAGTCGTGAATGGATTTCTTGGAAAACGAAACTTTGCGTCAGAGATTCGGGGAAGTCACTGGAAGGAAAAAATATTCCTCTTTAATACAATATTCAATACATTCACATTGTGAATTTAATTTAATACGGTGAAATTGTGAGGAAACATAACAAGTTTTTCATGTCCATCGGATAATTTCATAGATCTCCGTTCAAAGGTTACTTGTTTCTCGGTTAACATACAACGTATTGTAAATATCAAGCTATTAATGAGGTGACTGATATAGGACGGTTCGAAAGTTCAAGCATTTTATTAATAGGAAGGTGTGCCAAAATGACAACTACAAGCACGTTACGTAATGATTTTCTCGGTGTCGTTGAGTTTTTATGTACTCATACGTCAATTATGCAACGACCTGAAAAAACCTATTCCGCGATGTTCATACAAACTGCTCATTAGCACCGAACAAAGTTACATTCTTAAACCAAAGGCTCGCTCAAGCTAAGTTATTACCTCCTTTATAACGAGCCTGTATATTACGTTACATCCGTTTGAAACCACAACTGGCATTTGATATTCTGAGTTAAAGGTTGAAAGACGGTAATCTCGTATGAAATTTGTAATAAAGAATAAATGTAAAAAAAAACAAACAAAAAACTATTCATTATTTTCCATAAACCAAAATATTTTTTCCTCTAGCAAACCTCAAAAAGAATAACGAAATAATGTTCCCACCAATTTCACACCAGCCAGAATCGAAGGGAATTACTACATCAAGTCCAATTATCCTCTTATACGCCTTCAATTAACGTTGAAGTATAATAAGATGACTAAAATATTGCCATTTCAAAAACTAACGTTGGATTACACTGCTGATATTTCTAGGTTGATTTCCAGCATTTCACTTTGCCACTACTGGTATGCGATAAGCGCAGCGAGTGGGATGTCTCAGGGATTTACAGCCAGAGCAACAAAACCCTCTGTGCGCGGGGAGCAGGGCCCGAGGCGGAGTGCGTGGCAGCAGTGGAGCTGGGGGCGGGGGCGGGGGCGGCGGCGGGGGCGCCAACCGGGGCGGTACCGCTTATTACTGCGCCCGCGATACCGTCTGCGCAAAAACGACGAGAAAATGGCCGAGCAAACAAAGCGGGATAACACACATCGCAGTGGGTAGGGCTCGCGCGGAGATGAGCATTAATTCCGAGGGAGAAAGATGTTATTTGTGACGCGCCGAGAGCATGATGCGGCCCGCGAGATGCCAGGTTCCACGAGGAGAGGCGAGAGCTAGAGTGGATTATTTCGAATGCAAAACTGTTATTAGGGGAAGAATGGCTTTTAGATTGGGGAGGTATCCAGGCGTCTGGTGTGTTCGGTACGGATGTAGACGTAATGCCCGTGATCGGCCTGGCTAAAGGAAGAATTTCTCTCAAACATGAGCAAGTTAATGGAGCATAATACATAATTTACATAAAAGGAATTTCAAAAGAGAAATTACAAAGAAGGGAACTCTCATTCGGCTGGGTCCTCATTGGAAGGTATCAAGTTTTGTGATTCAGATTACTCTTGTTTCAGTCATTCAATTTTATAGTCAATGAACATTTCACACAAATATCCAGATTATCATTCAAATTAATACAAATCAAAACCTACAAATCCAAAATACTTCACCAAATAAATCTTTTAGAGTTGAAATTTTGCGACTTCTTTTCCTCAATAGGCGATATTCTTCCAATATCATCGAAGAAGATTCATACGAATAATTTGCTTTACCGTCGCCTTCCATCGCGTATCTAGTGCACGAAATCGGCCACACAACGAAGTACCATTTTCTCCAAAAACGCAACAATTTGACGACGCATAAACTCATCCGCGATCAGTCAAGTTCCCCAAACATTTGCCCTCGCACATTAAACCGCGCAAACCGTACACATTAAATCCCAATAAGGTACCGCGCCGGGAGCGGAAAAAAGGAAGGGGCGAAGCGCGTCGGAATGAGAGTGGCGGGCGCGCGAGAGGTGGGCGCGAGAGCAGTCGCGAGGTCAGGCGCCGCGCGTCCGTCATTTGGCGCAAGCCGTCGCCCCCGCCACGCCGCCCGCACGCGCGTATTTACATACGTTCCATTAATCACGCGGCAGGAGGCAGCACGCGCGCGAGCAAGCGCGCCCGCCCGCGCGGGCGAACCCGGGTTTCAGGGCGATTACGCCAGGAGTCGCGGTGGGGACGGCACGGCCGCAGAGGGAGTGCGCCCGCGCGGAAAAAAGCGGGCGCCCAAAAGAACGGGAAGCGGGGGAGGTGTGGCGGTGGCGGCAGCAATGGCGGGGAACTACATCAGAGTAACAACGGTGTCAAAGCTGAGTAACGAAATTTTCAGTCGTAACCGGCAGGGGTAGCTAAAAGCGATTAGACCGTTTTACCTGTAGTTCCCACGCTTTTAACTAACACCAACACACTACCTTTAATTCGCTAAATTAGCCGTTCGTTCTGGAACGAAACTAGAGCGAATTGCACGCTCCTACCTGCACCAAGCGAAATAGCTATTGAGCTATTTTAGGTACTTCACGAAGCCTTTCAGTCTCGTAACAAGATAATTAGCAAAATAAAGAAATAGGATAATGATTGGCACCACTACTGAAGCAAGTTGAAAATACACTAATGCAAATGGAATTCGCTAGACGCGGTAATCCAAAACCAAATGCTTGGAAAGCGGGATGGTGCGGTCAAATCCGCCAAGTTGCGTACACGGCGCCTCGAACAACAGAACGGCAAGCGGAGCGAGGAGGAGGGAGGGAGGGTGGAGGGAATTAGGAGGCCGTGGAAAGTACCCCCAAACCTCGGCGGCGGCTCGGGGCTTTGGGGCGGACTAGGAAACCGCCGCGCGCACCGCAGCGCCAAGTTTACGCTCAACGGCATCATCATCGCGACCATTAGGCCATACAGCCGAGCGAAGGCCGGTGGGCGGCGGCGACGTGGGAGGGGGAGGGGCCGGAGGGCGGTGATGAGGCCAAGGGCGGGATGGGAGCGGTAGATGAGGAGAAGGGCGAATTATATAGAGGGAAACGGGCAGTGCACGTTCCGAGAGGTGCAGGTGGGAGTTGTAAAACCAAAGAGAACAAGCAAATTGATGGATATTTCTGAATCGAATTTGAACCACACATACATTGGTTAATACTGAGAAATTTATTTAGGCAGAAACCTTTTTTCGGTTTCTATCAGAGAGCCGCATTTGGTGGAAAACGAACAGCATCACGGGAATGACCTGGCAAGTACGAAAAGTATCCCGAGATGTGGACCATCATCCGAAATGTTATGGGGAAGTTCTGAACATCATCTTAGAATTACAATTCAACCTAAAGATAACGAACAAGCCCAAAGCCCAGAAAATACAAACTAATACGCACACAAACACACGAACGCAGGTCGAAGGCCACATTAAAGTGCCAGCAACGAGAGCAGCAGAATGCACAATGACAGAGTAGAAACCAACGCGACGAGAGAAGAACCCACCATCGCCGGGAGCTGCAGAGCGTTCCGAGAAGCCACACACTACATTGGCGGGAGCAGCGGGAAACGGGCAGAAGCGCCGCCTCCCACTAGCAGCGCGAGGCGGCGGCGGCGGGGCGGGCGGGGCGGGGCCCTCCCCGTAATTACAGCGCCTCCCCGTCCGAACGGGAGGCAGACGAACCCGACGGGAAGCGGGCGCGGGAGGCGGCGGCGAAGGCTGGGAGGGAGGGCGCTGTTTACTAAATCATGCGAAGCGGCGGCGGCGGTCCCGAAACGCGGCCGCGCCGCGCCGTGCCGCGCTGCGCTGGGCGGAGAACGGGAGGGCAGCTAAAAATTAACTGGTTTGTTTCACCGGTGTTCCAGATAATAAAGGATAATTTAAGGGAAGCGGTGCGCTCTTATGGAAATACATTGCGGCAAGCGAGAGCGAGGAGCACCGGCGGAAAGGCTGAATCGAACGGCCGCCACGCATGCGGAGGCGCGCCCGGAGCCACGCGCGCTGCAGGCGGAGCCGGGGCGCTGTGAGAGAGATTCGCTAGCGCAAATCGGTGCCTCGTGCGTTACAGTTGATCCGCACACCTCAGTGTTGATTCACGTTGAAATCTAGTACAAATAAAGATGTAAAGAGTGAAATAAGAAATTATCTCGCAAATGCCAAGAAGGGCAATGAAAAGTCTACACAATTATCACCTACTCCGTGTATCATTATTAACTTATTTTCCAAACTAATTTCTTGTTGGTATAAACGCTTTGAAAATGCGAATGTTATGAGAATCGCATCACCTGAAGTGAATAACTTGGGATAACACTATCATCTAACAAACAGACCTAAGTTTTATTCTACTTCATTACAGGATCAGCGAACAGTGATATTCCATTTCTGTCTGAATTGGAAAAAGTTTATTATCTAAATATTCCTCAGAAGAATAATGAAAGTACCGGGAGCGGTAGCTCAGTGCATCAACTGATGCCACTGCAGCGCCTCTGACCGGGAGGTCCTAGGTTCGAGTCCTGACGGCGGCAGGATTTACGACACTAGCTTTTCAGCTAGGTCGAATTCTCTCACTGTCTGGAGGAGAATTCTAGCGGTCGGCTGCTCTGATCGGTAGTTTTCCGTGGTTTCTCCGATCAACACCAGGCGAATGCCGGTGCAGTACCCTACCAAAAGGGCCACGGACCGCGCGCGATCTTTCCCTCCTCTTCCTTGTCCTATCCTCTCCCTTTACACACACACTTACACTAACACGCACTACACATATTCCGGGAGGCCGGTCGGGAGCTTAGAGCTTGTCCCGGCTGGGGCGGTGCCCCGCTGGTGGGAGAGTCCAGGTTAGGGGGAAACCCCACTAGCCCGACGGTAGGTCGGCGCCGGATCTCGCCATCCAGCGGGGGAAGATCACCGCCATCTCCCGAGAAAAACATGCACTACACTAACGGGACTAATGACCAAAGCAGTTGACGCGCCCGGAAACACGAAAAAACCAAACCAAACCATTAATGGAAGTACAGCGCAGAAATCAGACTTTACAGATGCGAAGTAATCAGTACAATGTCATAACACCGCACTTACAATGTCATAACCCATTCTCTTTCATTGAACACAGCATTACATTTTCATACGGAGCAGCGAAATTAAAGTCTCCCTGCAGATCATCCGAGAAGACGCTACCGAATTCAAAACTCTGAGCACGTAGGAGGGATGCCCTCACATAAATCTATGCTTGATGTCAGAACGGTCGTTCTGTTACGTGGAGGGTGCGTATCTTGATGCCCCTTTTCAATAAACATTCCCCCAGACATGAAGTCTGTATATAATAAAATTGACAAACTTCGCGAAGATCTCTCTTGACAGCGAATCAAGCAGTCAAAATCATCTTGCAGTACTACAAGAGATTTCTGTAAAGACGAAAAGAAATGGTGACTGAGGGATTGTACATTAAGCTAAATAAGGGGACAAAAAATTACATTGAAATTGGAAACTAGGCGGTCCAAGGACGTTGTAACATAATAATATAAATTAGTCTTTAGAAAACGTTATTATCATTCAAAATTATATGCCGAAAGTCATAGCTTGTGCACATTGCCTGCGGCTGTCACTTGAGATACCTGCCAGCAGCGAATACACGAATGGAGTACCCCAAGGCTCAAGTCCCGTCCGTTATTATGCCGACCACCTGGAGCCCATTGAAACCCCGGACGGAGCGACAAGCCGCCGGCGGCGACGGCAGCCGGGCATGCTGGCGGACGGTGGGCGCAAAGGGGGAGGGGGCAGCCCGCGGCGACGGGGCGTCACCGGGGGCAAACACTCGGGCGCAGGGCGCGTCGCAGGCTGCGCGCGGGGGCAAACAGCGCGCGCCCGCAGCCCCGGGGCGGCATCCGCGTGGCTTCGCACACCACCGGCAAAGGACATGCACACGCTCGCTGAGCCGTCACTGTCCTCAGTGACACGCTATTACGGATAATGCCAATGCAGCTTGAACTGTCTCATCTCTGTCAACACTCACACAACACACGCAAATAACCCAAGTTTCCCGAGGGTTTTTTTTCACGTTAAATTGTTCAAAATGCCAGTCATAAGATCAGATCATGATCATTTCAATTCTGAACGTTAACTGCATGGACGGTTTCTGCAATTTTGAGAAAGTGCTGCATTCTCTTCGTCCTTATTTAAGTGCGCACTTTCTAACAAACAAGCAATCAGGAATTTGTACTGTTATGTGGCATGGAAAGAAAATCGATTAAACGAGAACATGTCAACGAAAAAGACACGCTTTTGTCATGATCATGTACTCCCCATTTTCCTAAACCGCAATCCAAGTCGACTCCTTCGTCCTAGTACTGCCTATCAACCCCTGCACACCGACATAACCATAACCTGATAAACTCTAAACTAACTACGTTTACCATCGCGACCATTTCCCCTGCCTTCGCAAGGAGCAGCTACCACATTGCCAGAGAGACAGACCACTATCCCTGGCTCCCTTCCCAGCTAGCGCATGCCCGCCACCGGCTCCGCAGCGGATACACGCAGCCCCCCTCAGGCGTCGCCGTCGCCGCCCGCTGTGTATCTTGGATGAGGGCCCTCACGCGGCAGCGCCGCCCGCGGCAAGCCGCCGTAATTCGGACTCGCGCTCTGTTGACGCGCGCGCGGCGGGGAGGCGCGGGTTCGCCGCCCCTCCGCCCGCGCGCCCCGGGCGAGTGCATTTGGGGCAGCGACGCCACGCCACGCCACGTCCCGACTCGGGCGCGGGAGAAGGCGGCGGTTTCTCGGCAACAGCGCAAACAGGTGGATGAGAAAGGGGCGATTAATGAGTATTGAATGGAAACGTCACTCAACGTTTCGCATATCTATAAGCAAGTCGGTTTTTCCGTGGAAGTCGTTTGCGTGAACTTATGAAGGTCAAAATGATTTTTTAAATAACAATGCACTAATCTTTTAGTTTATAACTTATTGTAAAGACTGAGTATAATGTCAATAAGTATCTACAACGTAAATACAATTCAGCGACTCAGTATTTTTATAAACGAGAGGCAAAACAATAATTTTGTTAGTAATAGCTGCGAAATTTAAAAATTCATCATATACAAATCATTCAGTATAAATAGAAATGCAACTGAATCATGACTAAACAAATGCATTTCTTCATTTTGTGTTTTTTGTTTTAATAATAGGAAAAACATTCCAGATACACACATTCTGTCACATTCCTTGTAATGCAAAATTCGGCATAAAATGTTGCATAGATAAATTGCGAATTGAGCAGGTAATTGCATCTCACGCCACCGATCGATGTCATGCTGCACTCGCATACGAATTCCGGAAACCACAACGAAACACTTGTTTCAAAATTAACGAAATGAATGATTTGATTGTTTAAGTCATCCAGTTACCCTGAGTCCAACGAGAAGGAAAAATTATTTTCATCTACTGGTATATATTTATATCGAATTACACACGCAATCCGAAACAAAGGTAATATACAATTATTAATATCAAAAGGTTTCCCTAGTTAACTGACACAATACAAAAACATACACAAAAAGATTTTTAAAACATCTTTTTAATGCTACATAACGACTCGCCCCATAAAAATGCATTCAAAATTCAATAAAATTCAACCAGTTCCGCAAATCACTTCATCTGAGAACGTGGAGGCAAAATTGCCCATTGCACAACAAACTCCTTTCACACTCGGAGGACCATTTTCCAACATCAAAGACGAGCCTAAGAAAGAGTCCAACGCATACCACCAAGAACGAGAGCCCGCACAAGGGGAAGCGCCCTTCTTGCTGATGTCATTTCCTGCCAATAACGACGACCCAGTTTCCTGCATTGTCCGATCGTGGTGCAGCTGTAACGTCACGTGGCGAATTAATGAAGCACATAAACGAAAAGGTCGCGCACGCGGAGGGTGCTCGCTCGACCCAACACCCCGGAAGAGGAGGACGCGACCCCCTCCCCTTCCATGAAACAAACATGGCCAGAGCTCCTTCAAATAAACGCACAGCCTCGATCACTGCGTAATCTCCAAATCGCCAATTTACGAACGAAATATTCCAAATCCTCAAACAGAAAATGACCTTAAAACGGATACAAACGATTCTGCACTCAAGTGAAGTTTATTTCAATCTACAAATTTATTAGTTCGTAAAAGCACGAGAGTATAGCTTATGGGCCAGAAAATATTTTTGTCTGAAGCAAATAAACGCGTCATTTTCAAATGCTTAAAACCACATTTATTCGTTATATAGAAACATTTTTTACGAGATTTCTCAATATATGAAAACACTTTCTATCTTTCTATAATTCACGTTTGATAATGGTCTTAGTGTGAAACAATCTCGAATTACAAGTCATGGTGTCACTGTACGAGTTGCCATCTTGCAACCCAACTCCCAGCAGCGGCCGCAAGAGAACTTTGCCGGGGATGCGACAAGCCGGTGGTTCTTTTTACGTCCCGCAAATTCAGGGAGGTTTAAATAAAAAAGAAAGCTGGATCTTTCCCGGAGGCTCTCGCGTCGAAGAAGCCTGTTCTGAAGGAGTGGAGAAGCTTACCGGTGTCGGAGGTACAACACGAAGTTGGTGGTGCGGTGAAGAGGATTTCGCTAGTCTAGGATGGTGGTGGTGGTGTTGGTGACTGAGGGTATCTAGCTAGAACACGAGAAGAGTTTGACGCGTAGTGATGCAAGGCTGAGGAAGTGACTAGCGATGGATTCGGAGGATAGAGGAAGGGTGGCTGAGAAGAGATGTATTCGGGGGCAGCATAGGAGACTACAACAGCGACGCGCCGTGCGCCTATAAGCTGACGGGAAGTCGCAGTTTGAAATAGATGCTGAGAAGCTAGTGGTGCACGTAGGAGGAGGAGCAGCGCGTGGGAGACGATGGAGTGGAAGCCGTCGCTGGGAGAACGCGGCGGAAGGGATGTGCGAGGGATGGGCGCACCGTGAAGCGCGCTGCAGCATTCGCCCGAGGCGCGGCCATAATCAATATCCTATTCCAGCCGCTTCCTTCGAGATGGGGTCACAAACTGCAGCGACGGCGGCGGCGGCGGCGGCGGCGGCGGCCTCTTCTGCCACTGCACGGACCCTGACGCACCAACACACAGACACCGTCCGCCCCCCCCCCCACCACGCCCCGCTCCGACCCTCTGCCGCCGCCACCGCCCCAGTCGCCTGCACACGACTTGTCACAGTGGTCACTTTATTGCTTTCCGCCATCACCATAGCAACAGTGAAGAGCTACGCAAGGCAGACGGGACGACAAGACGCAGTAATATGTCAGGGCTGTCCAAAGGCGGTTCCTTTAAAAGGTCGGTCCTTCTCTCGCCCGAGAGCAGTAGGAAAGAAGTTACGAGAGAAAACACAAGTGCCACAACAAGAACGAAAAAAAAGACGGCAAGAAAAAAAAACAAAAACAAAACAAAAACCAAGAACGGAAGAGGACAAGACCAACAAGTTTCTCCTTTGTAAACAAGTTTCTTCGTTAAATCCTTCACCTTGCAACTGTGGTGAGCAGGAGGTCGTGAAGGAAGTTCGGGGCGAGGGACGGACCGAACGGCCGCTTTCACGGAGAACTCATACAATTCTAACTGAACACAATCGAAAGAGTTGGAGAACGGCGGCAAGTGACAAGTGAATTGCATACGCTATTTTGTGAATATTTCAGCGCACATTCAGAACAGTTCTGATTGAAAACGAGGAAAACGTAATCTGCACTCAGTTAATATATTTACTACTCTTGGATTACATATATATATTACAGAACGGAAATGTATAGGAACCTGACATTTTTCGTGCCTAAAACGCAAGGCCCAATAGTTAGCAGTAACTTCTTCGGTCAAGAATCCTGTAATTAAGAAAACCGTTGACGAGGCAAACAAAATGGTTCAGCTATGTCATTTCAGCACCCTTCCTATTAGGCTGCGGATATCGGTCAACATTCCGCGCCCCGACCGTCACTTGTAGGAGGGTCCTGCAATGCAGTGTCACGCTTCACCTCCCCTCGCTCAGCCAACCGCCCGCAGCCTTAATCACTCCCCCTGGCGCCACGCACCCCCGCCGTCAACGACCGTCCTTTCAAGCCCGTCAATAATAAGCGTGCGATATTACCTGTTAAATTATATGTTCCAATATGTCCCGATGTAATTATAATGATGTCCACTCAACGGATAATCAAATGTACAAACACACTAATTATAAAATAGAAAATATAGCACAATACGCGGCCTTTCCCCGCGCCGCCTTCCCCGCTCGCGGAAAGCAATTTAACAGTGGTTTAATTGAAACACGGCTTTCAAATTAATCACATCAAACAAAAGCCAAACTGTTTATTGTTTCGTGTTGGCACACGGGCTCCTAAAGCCGACCTGATTTATTCCCGCATCATTACACGTGCCAGGGCGCGCGCGCCCGCCCGCCTCGACGTTGGCTCCGACTGCCCACCGCCCGCTATGCAGCTATTCGCCAGCCCGCCGCCACTTTTGCCGCTTCTTCGACGCGGCGATGGCGGGGGCGCGGGCGGCGGCGTGGTGGCGGTGGTGGCGGCGGCGGTGGCTGACTAAGCGAGCCACCTAATCTCCCGCGCCATTTGCGTGAATAATGCCCCGCTGTTTCGCGCTCGTAAATACGGCGGGCGGCGGGAGGCGGCGGCGGCGGCGGCGGCCGCGCCGGGCCGGGGGCCGCCGCTCCGTTCCCCCGTTCCGCCCGAACGGGGCCGTGCCAACTCGCGCGCGCGCGCTCGCGCCGGCGGCAGCACGTCGCACCACGCCACGCCGCCCCGCGCGTGACGGCCCAGCGCCACCGCCGCGACGCCCCGGGCGCCCCACGCGGGATGCGCTGTGCACACCAGGCATTCACGCCTGCTCCCGGGGATTTGCGGGTTGCTGCGCTTCTTGTGATTGGCTCCCTCAGGAGACGTATGCCGGCTTTTATATAAGATGTTGGCTACTTCAAGCTTTTCTTAGGAGTCAATTTTACTCTGCGTTTATTAGTTAAGCATAAAGGATTCAATGTTGATCTTAACGAACGAATGCGTTTGAAATGAGTATGATCATGGTAAAGACACTACATAAAAATAATTTAAACTCTCTGCTTTTCAATCGTAAATAATAAATCATGAATATAAGTTCATTAAAATCAACCGAATCGCCATATATAAAAATAGAGAAATATTACAATTCGATTAAGAAGTGTGAGTTTTGAATTAAATATTTTCCTAGGACACTAAAACATACTAAAAATGAAATAGTCCCCCCAATTTAGTAATTTGTATATTTAATAATGGCTTGGTCATCGCACGTGCACCTGTTTTTGCACCAAGGTCAATAAATATTGTATCACTTGTCTTTTATGTACAGATCTGTCTGGAAAAGGACGAAAAATACAATCAGTACGAAAAGGGCTAAGTATAATCAACACCGAAATGCCTTGATTAGCCCATTTAAACGTTTGCAACAGTTTCAAAACCTGGCTTGCTATTCGATGCGCACTTATTATCATCTGTATGTAGATCATCGTCTCGCCTGGATAATCATCCACTGCCATCTCATCATCTCTAAAGCTCCGCATCCACCGTCTCTGCCGCCAGACGACTACTTCTCGCCACCGGGTCTCGCCCCGCACCCGCCCCGCCCCCCCCCCCCCCTTCCCCCCCGCGCCCCCCCCCCACCCCGCCCCCCAGCCCTGCATCCTGCTCCTCTCCGCATCCCCCGAAATAAGGCAGAGCTCTCTCCACAGCTGTTCCAATTTGTAACAAACGCGCAAACCAACTCCGTCACCGGCGACACAACAAAGCCCCGTGGCGCGGCGAGGTCGTCGCCGCGCGCGACTATGATTAGTAGCCGCCCGGGGAGCGCGCGAACGAGCGCCCAAGCGTCGCCAAAGGAGCGCGCCCGCGCCGGGATGGCCAATTAACGCGAAACGGACGCGTTGAAAGAACTGTATCAAACTCGCCGCACGGGGGAAAAATTGTTTAATTAAAGTGATTGATGGGTCATAATTAGCTCGGTCTTTTTTCCACATCAAAGAAAGCAATTAACGCGGACCACGAGAGGGACGCCGCAAATATTGACCGAGCGATTCATAACGCGCCCAGATGGGCCTCGACACGTGTTGCCTTCATAAAGGGCCGCCCGAGCTCCGGAGGCAGCGGTGGCGGCGGCGGGGGCGCTGCTGCTGCTGCTGCTGCTGCTGTGGGGGTCTTGAAATATTTAGTGCGCGTCATTACACTGCCCGGGGCTTTGCGACTCGGTCAACAGACCCCCCCCCCATCCCACGTCGCCAGCCAATGGACATCCGTCGCAAAACGCACGCGAATGCACCCAATACATCCAATACAAGCTGAATAAAGGCGTAAAAAGACTCGAGAGAGGAAAAATACATCCAAAAACTTTTCACATCGACGCGAATTATGCAGAGTAAAAAGGTCTATAGAAAGGGCTCCCCTTTATTGTGGGAGGGCTATCATTCGCTGTACGTGCGAGTGTGGGTGCGCACACGCCTACATGACGGCCGATGCAATACGACAGAGAGAGAGAGAGAGAGAGAGAGAGAGAGAGAGAGAGAGAGAGACCTAGCGTTAGGTTATAAACTAAACAACTCTAAAGGATCGTTTCATGTTGTATTACCTGCGTATTAAAATCCTAATAATCGCGTATCTGTTCGCAGTAGAATTTATTAAACGTCCGATTGAAAGCTGAAATAAAACGGGCAATGTGACAGGGGGAAATACAACGCCAATCACTAAAATGACATCTAATAACCGTGCACTCGCAGCAAACAGGTTGAAACATTTGCACGCTCTCGCGAACACGGATTTTGAAGAGAATTCATTCAAACGGTGTTCTGACAGAAATTTTCTACGAAATTCACTAACAAGTTTCACGGCGCTTAATGCGCATTTTAATTTATTTCTCGTCCAAAATTTAATTGGCCAAAACTCAGTACAATGGCTTTTGAATATTTAGATGAAGGATGAACACACAGCAAAAGAAGCACTACAAAGCCTGCCTTGATATGATTATTTTGTTACAAAAATTTCACCAGAAAATGTTCAACAGTCCCTATCCTCTCAGAGATCCTCAGACCCTCGTTCATGGAAAGATGGTTCCAGGAGAATTACGAATTCAAACTTCCGAAGCATTAGTAAATGTTCACAATTCATCATGAAGACTACCGGCTTAATCCAGATACATGGCTACACGCCTCATTTGAGGCGATCAACTCCCTTCTAATGAGACGATGGCAAAGGTGGCAATTAATGGGAAACATCCTCCCAAAAGTCATTATAATGAATAGTTACATTCAAGACAAATCTGGTCGTCAACTAGCGAAGTGTCTTATTTCAATTTGATTTTCACTAGATTCTTCAACTCATCCAATAGAGTTGAAATTTAAAATGTGACGTAGTGTTCACAAGCGGAAGCATATGTTGATGAACAACCTCCTCTCAAGGCCTAGCGATCGAAGTCTCACCTCCACTAAATCCAATCCCACTCTCTGCAGCCGTAGAGAGGCGGGTTCACCGCGCGCTCATGTCACATCCAGCAAGCAGACATTTGATCGAAGGCGTCCTGCGTCCAAGAGGCCGTGGGTTCGTGGCGAGCGAGCGGAGGGAGGTCCGCCAGCGTGGAGCCGGGAGCGTTCGCCCGTGCACCCGCTCGCCCGCGGCGCGGCGGAGGCCTGGCGATCGATTAGGCGACGGCCCTTGTGTCCGTGCGCGCCCCGTCGCCCTCCGGGGCCCTCCGGGTCCTCCCGTCCGCCTGCCTGCCCGCAGCGACCCGCCCAACCCCACAGTCCGGCCCTGCGGCGACCTTGCCTCCCGACACGGCGCGGCCTGGCGCCTCTTGCTGCGCCCCTGGTGATGTGGTGCCATCAAGCCGCATCAACGTTCCCAGGACCAGCTGCGATAGCTTAGTTGCCGCTGCAGCATTGCTCACCGAAAGGGCCGGGCATTCGAGTCCCGACAGTGGAGCAACTTTCGTCACCAGTTACACAGCTGGGTCGAATTCAACCACTATATGAAGGAGAATTTCAGCCACTGGTTGCTCTGATCGGCAGTTTTCGTGGTTTCTCCCAACAATACCAGGCGAATGCCGTGGCAGAACTTTAGCAAACTGACAAAGAATCGCGCGTTCTTTCCTTCCTCTTCCTTGTCCTCATTCCTTGCTTACACACGAACGTGCAGTTCACCACCACACATGTCAGAAGCTTGTCCTGGCTGGGGCGGTACCTCGTGAGATGTCTAGAGGGGAACGATCTTCAGAAGCCGACTTGAGTGTCAGCGCCAAATCTCTCGCTCTAAAGGAGCAGAACACTTCACAGCATACAATATGCACTACACTTACGAGACTAATAGTTTAACGCGCCCGGAAACAAATACGTACTCACTTAGTTCCCAAGAATTCTCACTCTTACTTCAAGAAAATGTTCTTTTCTTTCACGAGCGGAAAACATACATCGGGATTATCAAGATACATGCATCTCCCAATAGAGTTGTTGTCTCCTTCATGTCACTTTTCTTACATAATTCAGAAAACAAAGTACACGCCCCTTAATTAATTATAATGTGAATCCCTCTGCCTCTACAATTAACACTGTAATCGTTTACGATAACCTTACTTACACACGATACTGTAATGAAAATCACGTTTTACCAGCATTATTCCCAAGATGCTTCTTTTTAACCGGTAATTAGTATGTGCACTGTGTCACATACGATCCAGCTATTACACACTTTAATTTCATTATATAATTACACACTTTATAATTTCTCACCACATTACCAGTAACATGTGAACTTTTTAAGTTGTATTGGACAGTCAACAGGGAGACGGCAAAATTTAAAATACTACCTATACGGTTATGAGATGCGCATTGTTAGTTATATAGCCTCGTAGATTTTCCTTTCCAAATACCATTTACTAGATTTCAAACTTGCGCCTGAAGATAATTTTATCCTTACTTCTAAACAATGTGCGGGCACTTTAAATGAAAAATATACGACTTGAAACCGATCAGTTTTATTTCAATTTCGAAAAATAGCCCTCACCGCCTAAAGACACGACACACGGGTAAGTTAGTTAATTCCTTATTTTACGTGGCGAGACTCGGGCCATCAGGTCCGCTCTTCCGTCTGACCACGCAAATTTCGCTACGCTCCTTTCACCACCTAGCGGAGAAAGAAGGTATTATATTCGGCGACGAAACAGGCGATTTTAGCTCAGAGGCTTCTTTTAGGCTTGAGAAACTTTTACATCCAGTAAATCTACTACATGAGGCAGCTGGCTTTACTTTCCCTCCGAAGGATTTTTTCGTCCTTAAAAATACATGGCTTCGATCGTGTTGGAACCCGCAAATGTGGGTACAATAGTCCGGTACGCTAACCGTTATACCACCGAATCCACATTGCTTCACCTTTTACCACCGAAGGCCGTCAGCGGCTCGGCTGCCACCCGCATCCCCGTCGCGTCGCGTCGCGTCGCGTCGCAGGCGGCTGCGGCGCCCGGCCACCCCTGTGTGATCTACGGGCTCGGCGGCGCTGGAGACCGCTCGTAAAATGGATGGGGACGGCGCGCGGGCGGCGGCGAGGAAGCAAGGGGAGTTTCCTGAGAATCGAGTGTCATGAAAAGGGCGAAGACGCCGGAGAGAACAGCCGCGTAAAAAAGAAAAGGACAAAAAGATCGCACCCAAAGAGAGAGACGGAGAGATAGAGAAAGGGATGAAAAAGAACGCCCGAGAGAGACGAACGCACTTCGCGACATCCCCAGGCAAAGGAAGGAAAGAGAGAGACGAAGTGACGGGACGGGGTGAATGCATACGAGTGTTTCAATAACTTTGGGTGAGAAAATTCATGAATACGACGTCACCCGCGCGCTTTGCGTTCCAGCCCCTTTTATGCACGCCGCCGAGGGGAAAGAGAAGCACCGCTTGCGACGAAATTGAGTTAGTTTGAACGTATGACAAAATGTCGCTCTTTTATCATCTCAACACAAACCACCTGCCACGCGCTCGCTTTATATCCCTGCTCCGCTCAAATTCGATTATTGAAATCCTTTACAAAAAAATGCAACGCACGACTGTCTGCCCTTATTACGTGTGTAAATTACGCCGGTCCCCATTACGGCGTAATAGGACACCGGATTGAACTTCCGCTTCTGCAGGGGCTGATAGGGCTCTCGTCGCGCAGGTTCGCAAAAACGCGGCGGAAGTGGTGGTGAGTAGTGGCGGGTGGTGGAATGAGGAGAAGGGAGATGTAGGGGGCGGTGGCGTCGGCGGTGAGGGCGACGGTGACGGTGAAGATGGCGAAAAGAACAGCGGAGATCGCAAGGAGTAGTACGGAACATTCGCGGAAAAGCAGAGGTAAAAAGGTGTGCCACAAGGCTCAAAAAAGGATTCGACACAGATTGCAGCACAAGATCAAAAATGGATGATGGACAAGATAGAAATAAGCTTTACGGAGCAGGACATGAGAGAGTAGACTGCGCGGTTGGAAACGCATGTAGTGGTAAAGAGGGTAGATGTGAGGAGACGAGATGAGGAGCAGGACTTTACAAACGCTTCGAATGGAAACAAACGACAAATGAAAACGTAAACGCATTAGAGAGAAATGCACGAGTAGCTTTATCGCACGCACTACCTCATCCTTTCGCGAGTGCCCACAAAACAGCAGTGCGCTGGGAAATTCGAAGATCTCGCTATCTGAGAAACAAAGTGGTTGTTGGTAGTGTGATGCGTTCAGGTCTTTAAGACATTACGCTACGAAAAAACGGTCTGCCCAAAAGGCAGGGAAACAGTACAGCCTTTATGAATATTCAACATGAAAATGTACGAGTATTTAACACTAAAAGTGCCTTTTTAATTATCGGTTTGAAAAAGGAAAGTATAAATTAAGTGAGTTTCGATGCTTTACAATATTTGATTACATGTATGAGAAGAATTTGCTCTGGTAATAACATCCATGAATCGCTGAGTGCAGTGACACACAGTTTGTCATGACTGCATCAAACGGTAAAATTCATATCCAAACAGCGAGACGTGAAGTCAAACAAATTTCGATTGCATGCCCAGCGGTTATAACAGGACGTTTCCACGCAACCCCAATATTCATTTAAATTCTGGCCGACAAGCAAAGTTACATTCACCAGAATGGGTACGAATTTCTCTCCCTGAGATATTGAAATATAAAACCAGAGATATTATCAGCTCGAACTTTCATGTTTCTTTATTACTTCCCTTCTGGGTCACTTGTCATCATGACACATTTATAAGAGATAAGATATCTACAATTTTCCTACTTAAAAGGTACTAAACTTCACACAGGAATGCATATCCTTTTACTCGCTTCGTCTTCGTGAGCTATTTCGACCAGTGTCGCCTCTGCAGGAATTGAAGGTAATGTCGATCTTGGAGTCCAAGAGGGACTTTGAAGGTACTTTGTTCGAAATGACGACAGTAAAACCTCAGTCCTCGGCTCAACTACTCCTCAAGCCTTCCGCACGACAGCCAGTAGTGCTTCTAAGCAACAGAGCTATTCGGAGCGGTCAGAGCTCACTGCGAAAGGTACCTCTTGGTTGATGGCGAACGCTCTGTGCGCTCCCTTCAGGAAAGAAGACACCACTAGAGCGAGCTGACGAGAGTCTCGTGTCTTCCCCGTCACAAACACGCCACTTACTGGATGGCCCCCGTAATTTGCACGCGAGCACCGACCAAACAATGACAAAGCCGGAATCAAAAGTGTGTGTGATGAGGGAGGGGGGCAACACTGACAAGTGAAGCTTACGAAGCCGACAATATTACAATTGTTAAGGTATTTGTGGAAACAGGATGAAAAATAAACATCACGATGCTTGGGTCATTACTTTAGAAACTCAAAATACCTCCTTTTTTAAAGTCAGTGTTCTGTGTACTTGTACCTTACATTCCCAGGTATTAGCGTCAATGGATATTTTCGGAAACTAAATGGTTCCCGAAGGATTTTACATACCCTTATCCCACGATCGGAGATCGATTACCCTCCAACTTTACCACGCATTAACCTATTTGAGCTTGTTTTCTCGAGTTTCGACACGTCTAAAACTCTCACAACCTTTCCAATCATAAAAAGACAGACGTTTTAATTACTTTTATATTAGTCGTTACAAGCAATGAGTTACATTTTTACGATAAACTCTTTACGAGCACGACTTTCACTAACCCACTTAGAATTAACGAAAATATATAGCAATGTTAAAAAAAGAAAAAAAACTGTGTGTGAATACTATGGCTCTCAAAACACGAAACCTCTCACTGAAAGAATAAAGATCTATGGCGCTTTACGAAAAAATATTCCCAATCGTGTCATCTTACAAGTTAAGACCCGTGGACATGCTTCACCACCTTTCACTGTATACTCCGATTACAACGAAGCGGGAATAGGCAGCGATCACTTGGAACGCTGTTATCCAATCGGGGAGCTAAGTTGTACCGAAGCTCCCGATTAGATAGTCGCTTCCCAGCTGATCAAAAGCCAATTCGCCCTACATTTTTAATCGGAGTGTAAATCAAATTCGTCTTCCAATAAAAAAAATCCAGGTTTTACGCCGTCTGGCCTGAGCGTGTACCGCTGAGGCCGGCGCGGCGCAAGGGCAGTCGCCCGCGTCGTCTGCGAGAGCGCTGCTGCGGCTGCGGCGGAACCCCCCCCCCCCCCAGGGGAAAGGCGCGGTGGATGAAAAGACGCGGCGTTCCGCAGGAATTTAAATCGTGACCCTCCGCGTTTTAAGGTGTCTGGTAAATGAAACTGCATTAAAATAAAAACGTGAATTAAATTTAAGAAATATGTAAAATTAGTTTTTTAATTGAATACGCATAACACGATGCAATTTATCTGCAATGATTTTCCACACTTCTAATGTTGGATTTAATTATTTTCGAGCAATAATACATTTCTGCATCCAAAGGCGTCTCAATACATAATCCTTAATCACAAAACCTAGACGAGATTTGCATGGAAGCTTGAAAATTTGCATTAACTGCCTTCCATATTCGCAGGCCCTGATATTCATGGAAAGAAACTGCAAACCCAATATTTGCTTTTTCTACTTAGATAATGCAAAATGTACTGTTTTAATACACAATGTGCAATAGTACAATGGGAATGAAAGATGAAACCACTATTGTGTTCTGACGCTTTACGTATGGTAATTATAGATAGAAAACATTATTGGGGATTATAACAGCAAGTCTTGGTTGGTACTAACATTCTTCATGTACACTAAAATTGACGTAATTCTTGCAAAAGAAGCTAAATTCAAAATTTCTTTCGCTTCAGTTTGTATTCATGATTTTCATCAAGAGGTAAAAAATGCACAAACGTATGACAAATGAAGCTGATGGTGAGTAAAGTGCATTCGAAATGGATGGGCATAATCACGGATGCTTTCATCTCGATGTTATTTTATTAATTCACGTGGCATTCGACGGTAATTGCTGGTAGTTTGATAGATAGATCAACATTAAAATATAATTTCTGTTAAAGTAGTAAATCGCAGGTAATGAACATTTTCCATAATTAATACACATGTAATGGAATATGAAGTAGAAGCTTGATGCAAACGTTCCGCTTATGCTGCGAAATAGTTGTTTGACTTTAAACAAATGAATTTAAACCTGTATCTATTTGAGGTTTTACACCGAATCAGTTGTTCGAACGGTTAGATCGACATATAAGGCACTTCTGACAAACAACTGACGAGGAAAAAAGTGCATCCCTCCTAATAAAACGCTGCCGTTGTTCAGAAGAACGAAGACAGGAATTCAAAAAAATTCATAACTAGAGAACATTTAAGTTCGCACGATTGCTTACCTTCTAGTATTTACGAACTTTCGAGTTGCTAAAACCCTAGATTTTAGTTAGCACACCCTCTCCAAACTCTTGAGAGAACCTGAACATTTGAAGGACGTGAGAAGATGTTCCCGACCCGTCGAGGAAGTTGGCACAAATTTCTCCCCTTTGAGGCGAGTACCACCACTGTCAAAGAACATCCGGCTCCATAACCACCACTTCCAGAGATTAATCCGAATCACGTCAACGGTAGACAAGAGGCCGGAGAGCTCCGGGAGAAACCCGGAGTTCGTAACGACTTCGCAGGTGCGCGAGGAACGGACGGAGAGGGCGCGAGAACGAAAAGGAAAAGATGGAAAGGCGGCGGTGGCGGCTGCAGCAGCGGAAAGGAGCCGACTCCAGAGCCCGTAATTTTTTTAATCCAACTACAATAAACAAGCGGCGTTTCGAACAGCTGTAGATTGGCTGCAGGAGACGATACGTTTCGAAGAGTAGATGACGTGGATGGAGTGGGTGTGGCACGACGAATTGAAGGGGAAAGCAGACAAGCGGAAGGTGTCGGGGTGAGTTAGAAGGAACTAGGACCGTACAGCACCATGATCAGAATGATTCCGAAAGAGTGGCCAGAACGATAGCGGTATACGCGGCGGGCGAGAAAACATCCGTATGCCGGGACCATTAGGTTCTATGAACTCCTAGGTGGCGAAGGTGCCAGCTAGTCTTTCGGGGACGAGGATGGTGATGGTGGCGGCGAGGCCGGCGGAGAAACGGCGATGGTGATGGCAAAGGGGATGGAGGATGAGGCGGCAGTGGAGGGGCCGGCGGAAGAAGCGATGGAGGAGGCAGCCAGGGGAACTCCAGAGGGGCTGCAGAAGGACGGTGGTGGGGGATGACAGGTGAACAGCGGCCGGGACAGTGGGCGAGACAGCGGGCGGGACGGCGGAGCCGTCGGTGGAGGGGACGGCGGAGGGTGCGGAAGAGAGAACGGTGGAGGGAACGGATTTGAGAAAGGGTCGACGGAGTGGGGTTCGTCCTCATCCAAGGAAGAAAAAACCGATGGCGAAAATCTGCTTTGAATATTATTCAACACTCATGGTTAACTGCATTACGTAACATGCATGACAAGATTTACCTGCTCGTGCTTTTTAAATTTAAAATACACATTTTCTTCAGCGTAGGGTGTATTTTATAACATTCACTATTTATGTTTATACATAATTCCTACGCATACATTTCTCTTCGATGTAACGAAAATCTTTTCATGTCAACTGCACGAATATTTTCTTCTCGTTCCTCAAAACCAAATAACACGTGATGCTGCTTGAAGCTGAGATCCAGCTTCTCTTGCGTTTTTATCTTACACACTTCCACAAAATTGCATCGCGCCGCAATAGATCCAATCGAAAACGGGGACCAACAGCCGCACAATCGATATGATTTTCAATACCGATGTCTCTCGTCTCGATATCCAATCGTTTTATTGGCACAGGAAGCAAACGGCAAATATTCCCGAGGACGAGCACATGAACGATTTTTTTTTTCGGGTAGAGAGGATTTTGTGCCGGACGCGCGTCGCCCCCCTCCCAGTTTCCGCCAATGGCGACGCGGGATCCGCTCTCCGATTTTTATGGGTAACAGAAGCTCGTAATCCTTTTCGCAATGCCGAGTTTTACACAATGCGAGTACCGAGCGGTGCATGTCATCCGCGCGAGCGCCAGCAGCACGCGCCAAAGGGAATGGGCGATAGATTACATAAAATATGAGCACGTGATGCACCTTGCGTCACTCGCACCGGTTTGTTCCCCCTCCCCGCACCACCCCCTCAACCAGGTTAAGTCCACCCTGCAGTGTAGCAGTGAAAAGTGCACGCCAAACCTCGTCCATGATCCATCCAATCACTGCGCTTCAGAAAAAAAAGAAACAAGCACCGCAGTTGAAAACTTTTTTTTTTTTAGCCCGCAGCGTCGATTCCGGTTATTAAGCAAGTTCTACACACACAAAATTCCGAAAAAGTGCTAAACAACGAAGTGAAAAAGTGAAAGGGCGGTTTATTTCCTTTTTCGCGAAACGCATTTGCGCGATAAAAACATTGAGGAACCACAGTTCCGATACGGCCTGAACTAACGAATCTTCATCAGAGCACTACACAAGGGAATTAACTGGGGAAAAATTCCCCGCAGAATGGAAGGGTGTCGGGGCTTTGGAGATGGAAGAGGGAGGGGGTGCACAATGAGGAAGAGAGCACAGGCGGGGAGCTGGACAAGCGGCGAGAGCCAACAGTGAGCGCCCGCCGCAGAGAGCATCGCTGGGCGGAGGGCAGGCACTGAGGCGAGCGCGGCGCAGCGCGGAGCGGGGTGAGGAGAAAGCGAGGGTGAGCGGCGGCAGTGTGATGGGGTGAGCAAGCGACTGCGATCGCTCGCGCGTCACTCCCGGTACATAATTAAATTGGATTCCCGACGGCGGCGGCGGCGGCGGCGGCGCGGAGGGCGTGAGGGTCGTGGCGGGGGGGGGGGGGGGGGCGGCGGCGTTTTCCGCGGATCCCGCGGCTAATGCCAGGGGCGCATTTATCACTGTGTAGATTGGGGGAAAACTGTTTATGTAACCTGGGCTGCCTCTCAAGGAATGTTTACTGCGCCGGTACACAGATCTATCAACGAGAGGAAATCCATTAATCGTGGGGCGGCGCGCAAACAGGATCCCGGAGGCGACTCGCGGGGTGACGGCGGCGGGGGCGGGGGCGGAGGCGGGGGCGGTGGGGGTGGCGAGAGTGGCGTCGAGGATGCCGGGGCGGCGCGAGCTCCGGAAGCGGCTAGGTAAGATTGAGGAGACCTTGGCGACGGGGTCGCCGGAGGGGTAAGGGAGGAACGGTGAAAGAACACTGGCGGAGGGAATGTTGACACAGCATGGAGGGGAGGAAGGGAGCAGACGGTAAGGAATGAGGCAGCAAGACTCAATGATTCAGCAGCTTGTAACAAGGACGAATAGTTACAGAAAGTGGAGTCAAAGAAATATTAAAAGTCGTGTATGTGGAAGAAAAGCAGAAGTGAAAATAAAAACGGACATACGTAAATAATCCAGAGCAAAGAACATTGTACTGGAGCTAATCCCGATATCCAATTGGTAAAACCCAAAAAAAGCCAAGTACCTCTTATGAAATTATTCAAAATCCCTAATTACAGTAGAACAGACCGCTATACAAAAAGTGGCAATTACACAGTCACCTGCGCAAGGAAGAGAATCTGGAACACAGAGCAAAAGATTCTACATAGATACGGAAGACAGAAGCAAAAAACTACATTTTGAGGATTGATGAAGAGGCAAGAAACCTAATTTGCACAAGGTAGGTAGCGATAAACAGAAAGAAGGGCACGTAAAAACCCAACGCAAACACCAACCGCACAGGCCGCGACGCGGGGCGCTGAGGAGGAATCAGAGGCGTGGCGCAGAGTGGGCGGCGCCGCGGAGGCGCTGTTGTCCCCCTTCTCCGCACGCGAGCCCCGCCGCTCGCCACAGCAGACGTCGAGGCGCTGGCGTCCCGAGCCCGCGCGCCGCCGCCGTCGTTTATCATCGCGGACGCGCCGCCGAGGGGAACGGAAGCCCCGCCGCTTTCTTCAGCGATAGCGGGAAATCGCTACTAATGAACTGTACTTGAGAGCGCGCTTTCCTCGTACTGCGCGCCCCGCGGTGCACAATAGATAATTTACAAACCGCACTACGGAAGTAGAGGATACGGAATTACGTACCACTACGACTCTCGTGAGAGTTCATGGACATTCGGATAGCACGCTGATGCATAATGCGAGGTAGTTTCGGACGCACTGACAGGTAGTTTCGGACAAATTGTGAATAAGGTATTTAGTTGATTACGTGCTCATATGTTTATATAATAAAACATTTACAGTAATGAAATATGTGCCCATTCATAAAGCAGATGTGCTGTTATGTTTGTGGGTTGTAACGGTCTAATAAAATATCTTATTATTAAAATGTCCTGTTACTTTAATTTTCCGACATTCATTCTCCATTAATCTAAAATCAAAACATTATTGCAAAAGTGATTTTGCTGGAAAGAGCTTATTAAGAACTCTGAATCAATTTTATTTCTATACTTATCTAGAAGTTGAATAGCTATCAAAAACTCAGTTATTCCAAACTAGAAGTATACTCATCAATGCAATGCAGTAAGACTTCCGCTATTAAAAATATAAAGTCATTAAAAATATAAACTCCGAGATTAAGGTGAGTTATCAATGATCAATACACCCAAAATTGGACCACTCCAAACAATAAATAGACAACACAAAAATATAGTACGTTACCGAGTCCCAAACACAAGCTAATGGCGCTCCGAAAACTCCTCTCACGTCGCCACTTACCTGCAAACACACAAAAAAAAAATACAACACACTGAGTAGGTTTTACATAAAAAACTTTTTACCGCGCGAATTTATTTTTAACAGGAAGTGATAAACGTAACAACTCGTCGTGTATATTTTTCCCCGCACAGTGCTACATGGCAGTTCCAATAACGCGGCGTGTCGCAGTGACTAACTGCGAGGCCAGGGTGGCCGGGCAGGCGGGGGAGGAGGGCGGCAGGTGGCGACGACCGCGCGTTGGAGGGTGAGGGCGGGTTGGGGCTGGGCAGCGGAAGGTGGAAAGAGGAAGCGGTGGGGGAAGAGGAGTTTGTCCGCGTGATCGCAGCGAATACGCGAAAGCGGAGGGTGGTGGAGTGACATGAGCTGTGCGAAAGTGGGGAGAAGAACAAGTGGGGAATAAACGTGAAGGCAAATGACAATGGGAATAGAGTGAAGGAGTGTGTGAGCGGGGAGGGCAAAATAAGGTAGTGTTGGGTAAGACTGGGAGTTTGCGGGGAGAGCTGACGAATGCGAGGACGGTAAGAGAACGAGCAAATGAATAATGGAAGAGAAGGCTAATGAGACAAGGAGGTGAGCAAATAAGGGAACGAGTGCGAGAGAAGCGGGCGATCACGACAGTCTCGGGGAGATCAACGGAAACGTGCGTATGCAGACGCAAATGCGAGGTCCAGAGCGGGACAAGTCAGGTGCATCAAAGTATTGCTGACGATTGTGTGGCCATTTGTGACGAACGCGGTACCGTGCGAAGAGTGGGCGGGAGGCAAGCGCCGCGCGACTGGGCAGGTAGGGGAGCAACGCGGGGGGACTGCAGCCAGCAACGGCGCGCCGCGCGTGGCAATGGCATGGGGGGGCGGGGCGGGGGCGGCGGCGTCATAAAAGCGGAGCGAATATCGCGTCGCCGCGCCGCGCGCTCGCTGTTCGCTATATTAAAACTAATTCGCAGTTGTGCCGCAGAGGGCGCCGCGGGCGCCGCGTCCGCCGCTCCGCTTCCGAAACCGGCAGCCGGCGCACCCGCCCTCGCCCCGCCCTCGCCCCGGCCTCCGCTCGCCCGCACGAGCGATCGCACGTCCAGTTTCAACGCGCCGGGTGCGCCTACTGAGAAGTGCAATGGGAGTTTTTGCTGTTTCAATTGTTCTATTTTTCTGAGGGTAAGTCTACCTACTTGGAATCGATGCAGGGTTGTATCGACATGCAATACATTCATCTAGGAAATTAAATCAATGAAATGCGATGTATATGAAGGAGAAATCTCATCGAAAGAGAACAATTCTAACCGTATCATTTTATGAGACAGGCGTATGCATGCGATACGAATCCGCCAACTGAAAGGTGAAAACCTGTACAATTATGTATCACCAGAGGACACATTATCTGGTGAAGAACGAAAGATATTGAAATTGTATTATATGTCACCTTTCATACACTTCTCCGTATTACTCATGCTGAATAATGAGAAACTGTTCTCATCAGAAGTGGAATATATCACAATTCATGTATCAACTCACCAATTACCTCTGCACACACTATCAGCAATACAAAAATTCGTAAGATTTACTGAAGACAAGTAGTTCAACAGGCTTCAATGACTCAGTAGCAGCATTGTCATTGCTTCTGTGGCGGCGCCGACCGGAGGCTTAGAATTCGAGTCCCAAAGAGGGCTATTTTCGACAGTAGCTTTACTGCCACCGTTGGGAAGAGAATTCAAGATCCGGCTGCTCTATTCTGTATTTTTCATGGTTTCTTCAATCAATATCAGGCGAATGTCGGAGCAATGCCTTAATAAACTGACCAATGTCCGTTTGAAATCTTTCCTTCATTATTTTACCCATCTTCTCCCGTGACGCACATTTCCACATACAAGCACTTCTCTCCCACTACCTGATGGGCGTTTAGAGTTTATCCCGGCGGGGGCGGTGCCCCAATGGAGGAGACAACTAGAAGGAAGAAATCTCTCAAGAAGCCCTGTAGGTCGGCACTTGTTCCAGCGGAGAAAGAACACCTCCACCTCTGTTCGTGATAACTTACAATCAGAATCAATCGGCAAATGTTCCTTCCTTCTAGTTTACGCGGATATCTTGTTCCTTACTTTAGAATCACCGATCAACTTGCTGGATTACCTTCCGCAAAGTTTCGCCAAACTTCTAATATCCTGAAGTCGCTACTAATTGGGTTTTAAATCAGAATTTCACATTTATATTTAATCCGCCTACATTCCGGCGTCCATTCTCTCGCTAACTTACCTCAGTTTCCCTCAGCAACCTCGCGTCCATGATATCCGACGCCCTCAATTCCAACTCGTACCAATTCGTATTCATTCTCTACCAACTCGTACAAAATTTATGTACCGATGTTTCAGTATAAATGATAAAATTTTTACTAGTTACAGATATTCCAGAAGCCAAGAAGGACATACTACTATCCTGAGTTGAGCAAGAGGAATTCATAAGTTTGTAACAACGAAGTTACTGCACATTTATAATACTGATGTTAATGTTCATTAATTAAAAGAATTAATATAATATTGAATTGAATTGAATTGAATTGGCCTTATTTTACGTGGCGAGACTCAGGCCATGAAGCCTGCTCTTCCGTCTAACCACGCAAATTTCGTTACACTCCTTTCACCAATTATGGGAGAAAGAAGGTATTACTTAGGCGACGAAACAGGCGATTTGAATTTAGCTCAGAGGCGTCATTTAGGCTTGAGGATCTTTTACATGCAGTAAATGTACTAACATGGGACAGCCGGCTTTACTTCCCCTCCGAAGGAAGGCGTACGAAGGATTTTTTCGCCCTTAAAAATCCACGGCTTCGATCGGGTTTGAACCCGCAAACTTGGGTAGAATATAGAAGTTCTTGACTTTTAATTACATTAAAACGAGACGAAAGCACTTGAATTTTTGTTTTGATATCGTAACATCAATCAACATTTACTTAACTTTTCATACACCGAAATAGCGTGAAAAGTGCTCTCAAACCTCCTTCCGATGACCATCCAACGGGGATTCCCCGCGGCGCGCGGGCGGTGGCACGCGAGGGGCGCCGCGAAGCCCTTGCACTTTCGCGAGCGGTGGCGCCTCGGCGACGTGTGAAATTTGCATATTCGCGCGCTCGCCCGCCAAGTCTTGCGAGAGTGAGGGAGGCGTCTGCCTGCCTGTGTTCGCGCCGTGCACGTGCCCGCCATTTGAAGGCATGCGACGCGACGCCCAGAGACTAATTACTGCACTCGATCCAATTAAGTAATCACTTAAACCGCTGAAACACTCGGCTGGCTCCTGTGAGCGGAGCCGGCACTGCCTGACGGCGCGATGCCTGCGCAACTTCGACGATGACAACGGCAACGACGGCGAGGTTCTGCTGGAGGGTAATTGGGGGGAATATCGTAGGAACCTCAGATTGTTGCCATAACGATCATTCTAAGAATACCCTTCATCCAAACAATCAGTCTTTTCTACACACACCCAATGTTCAGTTGACATTTTTGCCCTCCGAGAATTTATCAATGAAAACAAGTGACGCGAAATGTCAGACGGTTCTTTCGAGGAAGATTGCCATTGACAGTCGAACCTTCTGGTTTCTTCGATGTCGGGTTATCGCAAGCACCAGCAATCTAATCTTGAAGGGGAATTAAGAGTGTCTAGACATTGCTATTAAGCAGGAAACACGTCCAGATATCGCAACCAACCGAATACTGCTCTTCATTCATAAACTAGTGAGTAGTTTATGAGAACTTCGTTCTCCAGCAATGAAATTTAAATCTAAAAATATTGTCTGGGCTATCCGAACAGCCCAGAAATCACAGAGGCAACCCGGTAATGGTTGCGAGAAATAGTCACGACTCCCTATGTCACCTTATTCCTGATCGGTAATAAATATGTATTTCTATTGAAATGAACATGACCATTCTTTTTGTTAGGATATTAGTGTATCTTTTGATTTGTCGACACAAAAAGTTCGGAAAGGAATGGGAATAATCTTTAGAAATTAAAATACTACCTTACGTAATAAGAAGTGAATAAAATATAAATCAAGATACTCTTTTTATTGTGAGAAATTCTCCAAAAAAGATCTGAATCTTACAAGATGAGACCCATGAATGCATCTGCATTCTCATAAAAATTGAATAATACTCAAAACAGCAAGAGATGCGGTAGAATGATTTTCATCGATACTTAATATACAATATTGCATTTTCCGTGTATTGTCACCGCCCGCGACACGAGTGCATGTATCTGAGCGAAAATATATTTTCAGGAGGACCATTGAATCCAGTGTGAACGGCCGATGGCAGCCCCAACCCCCCGGCAGAGGAGCACAAGGGCGTCGAAAAATTGCAGATGATGAACGCGTTTATCGCTCTCGCAACTGCCACCCAAAAACAACATGCGCGGGCACATGCATATATCACTGGAAAACGATGATACATCGAGGGACTTTGAACTGTGTGCTTGACGTCAAAACTCGTTTTCACGACAAATACAGTAACCTATCATTATATTAGACGAATTGAGAGTTTTTCGGGAATACATGTGAACATAAACATTTCTTCTGTAACTTACAGCATACTCTTATAAGTCGGAGTTAATTTACGGGACAAAATTACGCCAGCTAAAATAAATAATTTGTTTTCTGACTGGAAACGTTTGGGCAGTAACAACTGATCTTCGAGTTGGAGATCAATAATATTAAGTTCTCGTTTGAAAATGGTATCAACAATTATCCAGTAATCACATTACAAGAACATTTTTGTGATAGGTCATACTCTCCCATCAGAGATACCATTAGAGGCCAAAATCAATAAAGAAAACAATACACACGAGTAAATAATTGTGTACACTATTTATTACACTTTCAACACATGAACCTTTAACAAAGAAGACAAATTGCATGCAGAAAGCATGAAACTTACCACACAGTAGTGTTCACGAACTTGTTTCCGAAATTACTAAAACGTTAAGCACAAGTTTTATATTTCTTAATCGTAAACAATTAATTTCCCTCACTGGTTATTGTTGTTGATAACAATTACTTCAGATTTTCTCACAAATCATCGAATCAAGGACAATCCGACTACACAAGAACGCATCTAGGAAAAAAAAGTCAGCCGCGCCTTTCGTCCAGCAATTTCGTGTGCGTTAACGATACCGCCCCCCCCCCCAACCATTCATTCACACTCGCCACTATTATCTCGGCGGAGAAATGACAGCTTCGCAGATTCTTATCACTATCGTATTGCCTAAGCCCCTGCGCAACAACAGGCGACGTTGTTGGTTTTCGAAAGCTTCTTGTCTCCTGTTCTGTCGCCGGACAGGCGGGTGGGCAGGCGCAGGCATCTGGATAGATAGACAGACAGGTGGGGCAAGCACACAAAGGCAGAAAGATAGGCAGTTGAGCAGACAGGGAAGTAATTGGGCGGGCGGTTGGGCGGGCAGTTGGGCGGGCAGTTGGGCGGGCAGTTGGGCGGGCAGTTGGAAAGATAGGCAGTTGAGCAGACAGGGAAGTAATTGGGCGGGCAGTTGGGCGGCAGTTGGGCGGGCAGTTGGGCGGGCAGTTGGGCGGGCAGTTGGGCGGGCAGTTGGGCGGGCAGTTGGGCGGGCAGTTGGGCGAGCAGTTGGGGGCAGTTGGGCGGGCAGCTGAGCCGGCGGGTAGGCGATTGAGCGCGCGTTGCGTTTCCCTGATCTCAGACGCCGGAAAGCGATAAAATTCGTAGGCAACGGGAGCAAATTTTCTTGGAACTGGCGAGCAGTCGTCGAAGGTCTGCAAACGTGCGCTGTTCTTAACTCGCGGCGCATTTTGCTGAAATTGCCGATTCGAAAGCTGAACGGATTTGCTTACAACGCAAAAGATTAGAAGTAAATGGCAAGGACTAGTGGAGATAACGTTTTGGTACATAAATCATCAAATATTAAATTTAACATTTAAAACTACATTTGTATTCATTTTATTGAGCCACTGCAAAGAAACTTCAATTTATTTTTTAATAATTATAACACGTTCGAGAAAAAATTTGTGAATAAAATCAGACTCAATTCTCAATGCAAATTTAAGCAAAAATTACGTCCCAAGTAACAAACTTCTCTCATCATTCTACGTTTTTGTTCAGCAATACTTACTAAATTCTCTGACTTCCACGACTGCCTGTCTTTCTCTTGTTCTACATGCATTCTGATCTGCGAGCAATAAACTGATTGTAAACCAAACTTTTAGCCAAGGATTCAAAAAGTTAAAGTGAGAATCACATGTTCTTTTGCCCTTTTATATGCATTCTCGATGAGACTCAGCGAACTGGTAAGTGAACAAGGCGAATTTCACATAAAATTTCAGGTATTTTCACAATACTATTAACAGGCATACTTCCTACGTGCGAAAAAAAGTTATAATTCACTGAACAATCAGTATCCAATTACTCTAGTAAATCCCATGGCATGTAACCGAAAGCCAGCAGCGACCAAACTGAATTCCTCGAGCTACTTGCGGCGGTCGCCTCGTCAAACCCATCTCCGCCGAGGCAGCGGCATGCAAAATTGAAATCAGTATTTTGCGGCAACGAACAACGGGCAACACTGCCCAGCGAAAAACAATTGAGTAACGAACTGTACAACGCAAAACAGATTATTCCAATAACGGCGCTAAACGTGATTGCAGTAGCGGGAGCGTTGGTAGCACTGTGCACGCCAGAAAGCATTTTGGCGGATCACAACATACGGCAAATCGTTCTCCAGTGCAATTACCGCTGGTCGAGGTGGACCACATTCATTGCTCGTTGCAAAAACAAATGTTGACAATTCCGACTTTTCAACTGAATGCCACGTCGAAACCACTTCCAAACGCCGCGGGGGATTCAACAAACAATGTAGTGAGAGCAGTTTGGAAGCTGCGATTCTGGGGAGATCGATCCTGGGGGGTTCGCAACTTTTGCGACGCACACAAACACCATCGCCATCGCCGCAGGGCTCTCGAAACGGTGAAGTTAAAGATCATACCCATAGAGTATCTCGTACTACCTCAAATAAACTTTTCTCTCGGATTGCATTGTGTCGGAAAACCCTTACCGAACAGTAAAATTCTCATCTAGCTGCGAAGACTATCATTGCTACATCGTTCGACTCCTTTCAATACACATGAAATAATAATTTTCCAAAAACATCATTCTCCCAAAATTAAAGGTACGCGTGAGCTGTACATATACAACTGTGCTGATCTCTTACGAACAGCATTATTGACGATTCTAACACACAGAAAAACAGCGTAAATATAAATCGACAAGTTCTTTTCAGTGAGCAACGGTAAAATCTTGAAAGCAACATAGTAACGTAGAAAATATCCACCAGATAAATGCGCTCCAGGATCAAGAAGTATTGAAGATTTTAATGCTTGACATTGTTTAATGCTTATATGGGGACGGATCTTTGACGCTGCTGAATCGGGATGATGCTGGCATAGGAGTGACGACCACGGTGACGGTGAAAGCCACTGTGACAGTGACGGCCACGGAAAACGGATGGGGACGGGGACCAGGCCGAGGAGGGAAACGGCAAGGGAGGTGGACGGCGGGGGCAGGGGCGGCGATGGATTCATGAAGCTCCGCGAGGGCGAATCGTATTTGTGCGCGTCGCCCGCGGGCGCTGCACTGCGAGGCGGAAGGCGGAAAGAGAGACAAAATGAGACGTACCAAGAGGCAAGCAGCAAGTTGGATACGAGGCCACAATCTATGCAATAATGCAGGACTCTGCAAACTGCATTTGGGAATGAAACTAAATATTCGGCTACAAAGTATTTCTACAACTTTTATCAAGATTCCAACAAGTTCTACACAAAAAAATTTTATTGGGTTAATCACGATAGTGATACATGAAAGGAACATGAGAATCGAAATCGTGTACATTTTCAGAAAATCACGACGAGGTCCATTACAGAATAAACTAAGGATGGCGGATCAGAATCAAATAATAAGAGATTTGAGCCACTGGTTCAAGTATCCACTTGTAAATTGTCACAAATATTTTTTTTAGCAGTGATCGAATTTAGTGTCATTACTCATCAGAACGATTATACTCTAACAGACAGTTATAGAATTCAGAAATATTTTAAATTGCAAGTGTACAAATTAGTATTAAATTCTTGAATACAGTGTATAACAACGCCTAAACTGTATATTAATCTCGCCAATGGATAATCAATAGTACAACAGAAATTGGGGAACACATTAAAAAAAATTAACCGATAATTTTCCATTGCAGAACCGATAATTTCCATTTACATGAAAGCTACATCAACTATTTTAAAAAAATAGTAGACATTTAATGAGATAAGAGCACGCATAGATCAACAAGCAATGAAATCAACGACAGCAATCATGCATTCACCCACTTGTACGTCATCTACTTCATCCTCCCACGTGGCGAAAGCGCGGTATTTTTCTACTGCCGCAACACCTTCCCGACACGGCGTACAAGAGAAAACGAAAATCGAACGAGGGGTGACCGCTGTTGGCCGGCCACGCGACACCACCACTCGATATACTCTAATTAAATTTAATCAAGCGCGGTGTTAAATGCACTCCACATTCGGAAGGGCAGAGGGCCAGCCCGGCATCGGGGCGGGGATCAACTATCAATATTTATGCAATCCTCCAGTTGCGTCACCCGAGCGCGTGCCTGCTGATGGCGCTGGCAGCAGCGGCGATGTCCGCGCGGTGGTAACACTGCACTGGATCGCGAAACGAGCTATGAATATCACTCAAAATTTGTCCGAAATACTCACATGACATCGGGCGTGAAAGCGCACTAGCATGAGAGAAGTACAGGAAAATGAGATGTGTGTAAAAGAAGATGGTAAATGACACTGCAATTATAATTCTCCCCGAACATAGAATGATTTGCAACCATTGATGGGTAATAATTAAAAATTCAGCAAAGACAATATTTGTCTTTAAAAACTTTTAATATCGCTGCCAATGCAGTAAGTTCAATTCATAGTCAGATAATTAAATGCGAAGAAAAAACAGAAAACCGTGAATAATTTTTGGAAACCCTACTGGTGATCATAGTACGATCATTCGTGAATTATTATACGTATAAATCAACTTTCACATCATTCTGACGTAGAAAATGAAATTCTTGAACATTTAATTTAGTCTTTTGCCAGCGATGCAGTTCAAACAAAGTATCAGATGAAAGCAAGTCTTTCCAAACGAAATCATAAATGATCATTATGAAGAGTAATGATCATTATGAAGTAAAAATCATTATGAAGAGAGTATTGTCATACAGAGAATATTGTAGATGGCCAATGCAAGTTGCACTTTTTATCTATTGTTAACATGACGCATGAACATTTGCATTCAATCCACGACTGAGAAATGTAAAAAATTACGTGGAACAAGTCCACTATCTTATGTGCAAATGCTTTGTTTTATACATCAATGCTATTATATCGGTCATGAAACAAAGTTGTGGACCAAAATATTATGTATTTTTCGTTCATATTAGATGAGGTAAAACCGCATTGGGAGAACACTCGTACAGTAAATTAGTGGTATTCATATACAACGCATGATAATTAACATTACAAAATATTTGTGTTTGAAATTATTTATTTAGATACCACCAATATTTTCGCATTACTGCAAAATTATACATGCAATGCAAAAACGCGGAATGACAAAATCACCTTTTTTAGAAACAAAATTCGGTGCGTTGGCTCTGATATATTTTAAAATTATAATGCAATTTAACATTTCTGTGAATTATAAAATCATCTGGATATTAAACGTCCCACAACTCGGATGTGTTGTAATGTTTAGGTATTCAACATCCAATGTTTCGGTATTCAATAAAAAAAAATGCTAAATAAGATATTAGGAGTTTGGATACCGAAGTAATAACATATACTTTTTCCAGAGTCATAAAAATAATGAATTTTACTTGTCGCTACGCGTACGTGAATTTAGTCTTTTCTTCAGACAACAGAAAAAAAACAAACTTTTTTTTGTACTAAAATGGCGAACGAAGATGATGCTTTGTTTTGATAACTGTGAAGAGTAGAAATGAAAGAAAATCGTAGTAGAAAAATGTTTATATGATCGGGGGAGGGGAATGATTTCCTGAGCGAAATTATTGTTTCTTATACGATCTCGATTATATTGTACCTGTAGGTCTCGAGAAAACAAAACCCACACACAATCCACCTTGAATGCACAAAAACAGTCATTCGCGCACATAATATAAAAATATATAATCAGTATTACGCTATCACAAATACACACAATTTTTCCGTCATTCCAACGACTAACGTGCGTTGCAACAAACAACCCTGAGCAGCCCCGGCGCGAGATCCAGCTCTCTTCCAATTCAAAGTAGGAGCCTTTCCCGGCGCGGTCCGGGGAATGTTTCATTCATCTGTCTGGCCGCCTCTTTATTCACGCGTTCGCTCGTTTACGCAGTCATTCAAGGGCGCGCCTGCGCGGGCGGGCGAGCGCGTGGGCAGGCGGACGAGAGGGCGGGCGAGCGAGCGAGCGGGCGGGCGAGCAGGCGGGCGGGCGGGCGAGCAGGCGGGCGGGCGGGCGAGCAGGCGGGCGGGCGGGCGGGCGGGCGGGCGGGCGGGCGGGCGGGCGGGCGGGCGGGCGGGCGGGCGGGCGGGCGGGCGGGCGGGCGGGCGGGCGGGCGGGCGATGGAGCGGGCGGGCGATGGAGCGGGCGGGCGATGGAGCGGGCGGGCGATGGAGCGGGCGGGCGTGCGGGCGGGCGGGCGGGCGGGCGTTCGGGCGGGCGGGCGTTCGGGCGGGCGGGAGAGCGGGAGAGCGAGCGAGCGGGCGGGAGAGCGGCACGCGGGCGAGCGAGCGGGCGGGCAAGCGAGCTAGCAAGCGAATGGGCGGGTGAATGGGGGGAAGGGTGGGCGAATGGGGGGCGAAGGGCGAGCGGGCGAGCGAGCGGGCGGGCGAGCGGGCGGGCGAGCGTGGGGCGCGAGGAGAGCGTGGACCGGCGGGCGGTGGCGGCGGCGGCCTGTCAGAACGGAGGAAACCCTATCCCGTTACTCGCTTGCCCGCAGGCGACAATGGGGCCGTTGACTGCCGACCGGCGCGGCCCGGCCCGTGTGGGCGCTGCGGCAGTGTTGGACGCGGCGCCGCGACGCCTGTACACAGGGTGGATTAATGCAGACTTCGCACATGTCTAGGGCCTCCGCTCGATAGAACCCCTATAAATAGATAATGTTCATTATTTCATTCTATGTAATTTAATTAATGGACAAGTAGGTACATGGAATAGAACAGAATAAAATAACTTAAGAGCCAAAATATACATTTATAATATTTTCAAATATTTAATAATGGCTTCCAACTCATACTTGATACCAATTTATAGTGTTTCCAATTTTCAAATAATAAAAAATCAATTCTACCATTTTTAAATCGATTTCAAAATCCGTGCTGGTTCTGAAGCATTTATAAATAAAATCTGATGATGCATTGATAATATTATGCTGCAAATGGGTGTTTTGATACATTTTCAATGTTTTCAGATCCCCATGTTTGCTCATGCAATGGCCCCTTAAGATATTAATCCGGCGTTTCCCTTAGAATACGTCAAGCTAATTCGTGCGACAGCCTGGAGACAAATATGAATTGCCTGACAGAGAAAAGAATTGCATTGTCTACGGAAATATCTCATCATGCGCGAGCAGGTTTGGCAACTTCGAGATTCATTCTGGTATAGGTGGGTTTGGCGAAGCTTTCTCAATTTTTCTTGGAGTATTTTCCGTTCATTTGTTTTGCGTTTGTTTGTAAGCAACCGATGAAACTCGCGGCCGGAACCCCGCATCCTGGTTGTCGAACTCTTCAAATGTTCGCACACACAGCTACAATAAACTATTTCTGCGATAGTTTTTGGTTCATTAAGGTTTAGTTTGTTTCAATTTGTTTGCTATTTTCAATTTGTTGTGTGTAGTTTTTTTTAATGGGAGTAATTATAATATTATCTTCCTCAAATTTGTTTGCTTTTTGTTTCAGGCAGCCCACTGATCTAGTAATATTTAAAAATAAAAAACTATAAATAAAAGTAACATACATACTTGTAACTCTTGTTCTTGTTGGAAACATCGGGCACCAGAAATGATAAAAACTCACTGTTCGATGTTTTCGTATCGTTTAAAAACAAATAGCTAGCAACATTATAAACACACATTATAATTCGTAATAGCTACATCAGATAACATAACTGTTAGCAAACACTGGAGACAAAATCAGCTACAAATCATAACACTGAACTCACAAGAAGAAATGAGAGCACAAAATGGCAACATTGAAACAAATAACGAATGTAGTATGTCCACCGATATCAATTCTGATTAGACCATTGTGTCTGTTATCACTTCCTGAATTCAGTCGGGTGGGATTACCCTGCGGTATGTCTGACAAAGTCGAGAATCAAGTGATAAAAGAAGTAGCATATTTTGAACTGCGGACTGATGACCACGAGAATAAAACTGGGAATTTTCTCGCTAACTTCTGAACATTTCAACAATGTTGTTACATGAATACAACACCCAGCGTTTAACACTACAATGGCAGCGTTCTGGTATTACATGTGTTTCAACAAAACATAAATAGTTTAACAAAATTCGAACTATTCATGTTATTTTCATGTGTAGGGTATTCATGAAGTTCATCACATAACCCGCAATTATACAAACATCTTCAATTTGTACTTTTCTTACGATAACTTAAGTCAAAAATCAACAAGATTCTTCAGTTAAACCAGAAATGTAAATAATTGGAATCTGGATATTGCGACGCCCCCACCTACCTGTGCTGTAATTGCCGGCTAGCTCAGGTGACGGGGTTCATCACATAACCCGCAATTATACAAACATTTTCTGACGTGGCTAGTGACAGAGGTCAATTGAAAGAAAGTTTAAAGACAAAAAAAAATGTAAATTTAATGAGAAATTAAAAAATGGTAAATTGACATTATTATCTGAGCTCAGTTTTTTTAAACCCTTGTTTTTTTTTCATGCAATCTTAAAACTAATACGATCAAATTACTTAAAACAAATAAAGCAAGAAAAAGAGATGCGCTAACAAATAAAAAGAAAAAAGGGGGCCAATGCGCGGCCTGCACCTTCTGAATGTTGACAACAGTCCAGGTAAGCCTGAAGGGCGTAATGAATGTTTGTTTTGTCTGTCGGAGCTCGACAGATTATTAGAATCACCGCTGCGGCAGGAGGACGCGCTGGGGTGAACGGCCTCCAAACAGGCAACACAGCTGGGCTCCTTTCTTCTGGACGGCACGCCCTTTAGGGTGGAGGGTGGATTCGCTCGCAGCCTGCTCCCATTCAAGAGAGTAGAGTTAACCACGACATCAGCTGGGACGTCGGCGGTAGCGGTGACGACAGATCGGTGACGACAGATCGTAATTTTCGTAATCGCGTAACTTGCGATACACGGCGCGGGCGTAAACGAGCAGAGAAACAAATAACATTACTAGATAAAGTTCTTTTTTTTTTCTCAATCTAATGACACGCGGTGCGATAATACCACAATCGCACTCTAATCATGCTACTTCGCGCTATCCTAGCGCCTACACAACTCGGATGACTCGCGTCCCACACCGTACAACATGAGCGTCCCCGCCTCTGTGTCCGCACGACTTGGGCGTCCCCGCGCCTCTGTCCAAAGACCTCCCTGCTTCTGTCTGCCCTCAGCGCGTCTCAGCGCCCACGAACCTCTTTCCCCCCCCCCAATTTCCATGAATGTTCTAGAAGTTTCTACAGAAATTTTGGAAGACGTGTTGTTACTGGCCGAAAGTTACTACGCCGAAAATAATATTGCTCCAATCAGATTACGCGTCTTGTCGGTAATTTTGATGGAATTTTCCAGAACGCTCTCTCTCGCACACTTCCTGTAAACAAACACGGAGCGGTCGCCGCGCCCGCCCGCGTGGAGCCTGGTCGGTGGTCCCTGAGGGGTTTTCGGAGGCGTTATCTAAACACTACACCCCCCCCTTGCTCGGCGACGCTAAGGAGCGGCGTAGATGGCCGTGCGAAGTGATTTAGGTCGCACCCGGTTGGGACGCACGCTTCTGAACAGTAATAACAAAATAAATGTATTTATTTTTTTAATCCAATATTCGGTTACGTCACATTTGCCCTCCCCTTCGGATAGAGATAAAAATCGGAGTTTTGAAGAATTTTAATTTTGAAAAATTAAGAGTTTTATCTCGTTGAAAAAACAAAAAAAAACGTTACCGAATATTAGATTCATAACTGGTGAATAATTAAAGAAAAAAAATGAATCAAAACAACATTCAATATTCAAGAAAAAAAATTTGCGCAACCCTTTACTTAAATAAAAGCAAAAAAGAACTATTAACTACTATTTAATCAGAATAAAATAATTAAATCAAAATTCTTCCAATTTTTCTCAGCGACACGAAGACCGCAAACTGTGCCGGGAGCCCAAGGTACCGAAGAATTATGTCAGAGATTGTCAATCAGTGGTTTAAATAAAATCTACAGAATAGTTTAACCTTTAAATGGTCGCAAATTATAAAAATTGTACTTCCCTGCTGGGAGCCCATCCAAGTCTTTTAAGAGGCATACATTTGGGCACGGAATCGTTTCAATAACAAATGGTCCGGTAAATAGAGGAAAAATTTATGGAATAATCCAGCAGGCTGATCACTAACTCTAGGGTCCTGACAAGTACTTTGTCACCTACGTGAAAGTGGTAGGGTTCTTACGAGGGCTTCCCTCTTCCTGGCATTCTTTTCCAGACGTACGTCAACCCGTTGTACAAAAATCCCGTGAATTTTCTGTCGTCTGGGTGAATTGAAATTGCCAATACGAGCTTGAAAATCTAAAGCCGAAAAAATCTTTGTTTTATTAAATTTCCATAAAATTTCATCAGTGTTCTGAGGTGCCTCGTTTTCTGGGATAGTAACCTCGTTGATCCGTCGAGCACCTAAACAAATCCTTACCCCCCCGTCTTTTTTCTTTACCACTACAATAGGGTTCAAATAAGCTGTTACAGATCTTTCAATTATACCTCGCTAGCATAGTTTTAACAGTTTGATCTACTTCCCTCATCGACTGTGGAATGGATAATTTTTCATTTTAAAAGGTGAATCATCGGTGACCTGAATTCGAAAGCAAAAGTCTTAATAGGACGTACAGGACGATCAAAACATTTACATATTTGAGAAGCATTCTTTGCAGCTGGGACCGTTCGTGGTCAGAAAAGTCATTATGCGGCACACGGCTTATGACCCTACTCACGTCATCCCCATACTCCAGGACGCGCATGAAATGCCGATTTCTATTTTGTCATCACCGTCGTCCTTGATTACAATTTCCCTATTCTCACCGAAGCTCACAAGATTCCTAGAAAAATCCACTACTCCATTATTTTCCCGTAAAAAATCAACCCCAAGTATTACGTCGTAATTCAGATCCTCTATGATCAAACATGGCACATCAAATAAAATTTCGATTTTTAAAGAAAGCAAAGCCTGCATAGTAATTGGTTTATTTTTTTCCTACTCCAATAACAAAACATTTAATAGTGGGCAGAGTTGGTATTGGAATGCGCTCGCTTAATAGTTTTGAGTAGAACTTCCTAGAAATTGCACTGATTTCACTGCCAGTGTCTATCAAAGCTTGAACACTAAGATTTTCAATAAGAAACTCCACAACCGGACATTTTCTCGCTCGTTCTCTGACAGGTTCATTCAAGTCGTCGTTTAGGTCAAAAAGGCATAATTGACTGACACAGTATTGAATATTGGTATCTCTGAGATAATTCGTTTGGAACCCAGATACCCAGAAAGCCCAAACGGTTCTAGTTTGACGGACTCGGTCTTATGGAATCCTGATGTCCATTCCTACTAGTTGTGTTATTATTACGGTCATTTGAGTTTGGTGGCGGACGGGAGTTGTTCCCCCCATTCCTCTGACCCTGATCATCACGGCGCCCCGACTGCCTGTTCCGATTATCTTCCTCGGGCGAAAACCTGTGATTTCGGTCCCAATTCTCTTCATAAGGGTTTGACCGCGTTCTATCAAATTGCGCCAGCAATTCTTGAAAATGATCAAGATTGTCAAATCGTACACTGTTAATAAGGTTTTGCAGTAAGTGAGGAAAGTGTGCGGTTAGAGCCAGATAATCTTTTATCATCTGTCGTCGGATCACATAGTTTAATAGCCGAAATTTTTTCCATGGCGTAATCTAAATATGATTGGTTTCTTCGCTTATCCCATCTACTCGAGAATTTTCTCTCGAACTCGTAACGTCGCTGCTCTCCCAGTAACGTGAAAGAAAACGAGTTCGGAATTCTCGTAAGTCTGCGGAAAAGGTGTTAACGCAGTGAGCCAGTGTGCGGCGTTACCCGTAAAAGTTCCTGCATAAATCTTGGTTTTAAGTGAGGCGGTACCGCCTTTGTCAATCTATAATTTCGGCACGATCCAAAAACTTTCGGATTTTCGTCCGATTTCCCAGAAAAGCAAAGATTCTGAGGAGGAGCCAGAAAATTTTAATCCAGAACCAGCAGACGCGTTCGTAATTGGATGATTTTCCATTTCTTTTGTACTTCTTCCTTTACCAGATTAATCACATTTTATCTATTTCTTTCTTTAGTTTAGTTTCCTTTCCTGAAACTTTCCTCACTACTATCACCTATCTTTTCAATTTTCTACCCTTTCGTGAATTTGACTAACTTCAGAGTGAAGTTTTGTTTCCAACCGAGTGAATTTGCCGTTCATTTCGGCCGTGACCCCCGCAATGTTTCCATTTACTGACTCACAACACGCCTCTATTTTATTGTCGCATGCTCGTAATTTCTGGTGAATTTCAGACTGTAGGTTTTTTAAATTTTCTTTCGTTTCGGTCCTTGAATTCCCCAATTCTTGACCTAGCTTCTCAACGGTGTTCTCAATTTCTCCGCACCTACCCTCGAGTTGATTTTTCAGTGATCCGATTTCATGGTCGAACTTCTCTTCCAATTTTACAAGTTTTGCGGATTGGTTATCTAAACAGTTATCTAATCTATCAAATCTTTCCTGACACTTTTCTCGTGTTCTGAAAATCGCAAATTAATTTTCTCGTCCATTTCCATACTTCCTGAAATCTGGTTCTTTAATTGATTTTAAATTTTCATAATTCTCTGCTTGTTTGTTAGAACTCGCATGAGATCACTTAGGTGATTTCATGCGCAGACTGGTCCCCTGAGCTGTCATCACCTCCACGTCTACACCTGATTCGTCCAGCATTTTGAATAACTTATGCGATTTCACAGTTTTTCTTGAAACGCGACACGATTTTTCCACAACACAAGACAAAAAATAGTACACTCACAAACAGAATACAAATCCAACTGATATCATTAACAGTCCACAAATAATTAACCTCGTAGCAACGTCCTTCCATCCATTTCTTGCTTAATATTATAAAAAATTCAAATTTAATTTGTCGCAGCAATACACAGTAATTCAAAAGTAACAATATTTATTTTAAGACAAATTAAATTTGAGGGCGTTTTACTGGGGTATCAAAGATACTAATTGAGCCCCACTTGGGAAAGCCATTTGCGACGCCCCACCTACCTGTGCTGTAATTGCCGGCTAGCTCAGGTGACGGGTAGAGCCTGAAATTTAGGTTGTGGACGGACGTGGCTACGTGACAGAGGTCAATTGAAAGAAAGTTTAAAGACAAAAAAATGTAAATTTAATGAGAAATTAAAAATGGTAAATTGACATTATTATCTGAGCTCAGTTTTTTTAAACCTTGTTTTTTCTATGCAATCTTAAAACTAATACGATCAAATTACTTAAAACAAATAAAGCAAGAAAAGAGATGCGCTAACAAATAAAAAGAAAAAAGGGGGCCAATGCGCGGCCTGCACCTTCTGAATGTTGACAACAGTCCAGGTAAGCCTGAAGGGCGTAATGAATGTTTGTTTTGTCTGTCGGAGCTCGACAGATTATTAGAATCACCGCTGCGGCAGGAGGACGCGCTGGGGTGAACGGCCTCCAAACAGGCAAACAGCTGGGCTCCTTTCTTCTGGACGGCACGCCCTTTAGGTGGAGGGTGGATTCCTCTCGCAGCCTGCTCCATTCAAGAGAGTAGAGTTAACCACGACATCAGCTGGGACGTCGGCGGTAGCGGTGACGACAGATCGGTGACGACAGATCGTAATTTTCGTAATCGCGTAACTTGCGATACACGGCGCGGGCGTAAACGAGCAGAGAAACAAATAACATTACTAGATAAAGTTCTTTTTTTTTCAATCTAATGACACGCGGTGCGATAATACCACAAATCGCACTCTAATCATGCTACTTCGCGCTATCCTAGCGCCTACACAACTCGGATGACCTCCGCGTCCCACACCCGTACAACATGAGCGTCCCCGCCTCTGTGTCCGCACGACTTGGGCGTCCCCGCGCCTCTCTGTCCAAAGACCTCCCCGCTTCTGTCTGCCCTCAGCGCGTCTCAGCGCCCACGAACCTCTTTCCCCAATTTCCATGAATGTTCTGAAGTTTCTACAGAAATTTTGGAAGACGTGTTGTTACTGGCGAAAGTTACTACGCCGAAAATAATATTGCTCCAATCAGATTACGCGTCTTGTCGGTAATTTTGATGGAATTTTCAGAACGCTCTCTCTCGCACACTTCCTGTAAACAAACACGGAGCGGTCGCCGCGCCCGCCCGCGTGGAGCCTGGTCGGTGGTCCCTGAGGGGTTTTCGGAGGCGTTATCTAAACACTACACCCCCTTGCTCGGCGACGCTAAGGAGCGGCGTAGATGGCCGTGCGAAGTGATTTAGGTCGCACCCGGTTGGGGCACGCACGCTTCTGAACAGTAATAACAAAAATAAATGTATTTATTTTTTTAATCCAATATTCGGTTACGTCACAATATACAGATAGAAGACTTCTTAGAATACTTTTCCAGGCCACTATGAAAATATTTGTAATAAACATGTAAAATTAGCTTGAGAAAATGAAGATAATGTGATTTGTTTCGAAATAACTTCATTAACTTACTTCAGCATTCAAGAAAAAATGCCAGCCTTAACTTCCCACACGGAAAGCTTATTGCACTATTGAATATGTAGAGGCAGCAATTCAATAATAGCACTGAATAAGGGGTTATTATCGCTTACTGAAGGGGTCACTTATTATCGCTTACTGAAAAAAAAATATTGTAACCTTTACATTGCCGATTTTACACCGCGTAAAACTGTTGGCAAGCTTAACAAGCTGTCAGTCTTTTCAAAAAACAAAAATTATGTGATGAAAAATGAACGATAATGCAGTACCAACATTGTTACACAAGTTCATCTATTAAATAACAAGTAACTCATTCACCATTACTTGATACGATATTTTAAATCAAACGAAAGTTTATGGCCGAAACGTTTCTTTCCTAACAGACAGTCAGACTCAAAACATGGGTGTCAAAAATAGATCTGAATCTGGTCAAGTACCCACACATATGTTACCCACACAGTTACACAATATGTAACGTCGATTTGACTGAAATATTCTATGCAAAGTATCAGTCGATAGCAGACTGAAACCGCAGAATAATTTATGAATTGTAACGGTTACATTACATCGTCTCATGAGGCATCACCCCAATCGGTCACAAACGACTGAAGAAAATTCCTAAAGGACAGGACATGAAATCAGCATCGCATGGCCTCATCCAAACCCATCACCCGCGACGCTGCAACCCGCCAAACATTCTCAGCAGCCTGCCCCCTCCTTCTTCGACTTCGTTCCTCCACTGGCCAGGCGGATGGGCACGCCCCGCTCCGCCCCGCCCTGCACCGCTCTTCTCTTCTTGCGCAATTAATTAGAAGAGTGAGCCTAATACGCCGCGCCACACATACTTTGGCGAACCGTCGGCACGCATGCCGCCCCTACCTGCCCGGATAGCTGCGGTGGCGGGGGCCCGCAGCCGTTCCGCCGGCGCCGCCTCCGCCGCCCTCGCCACGCCTGCCGCCCCCGCCGGCGCTCTTCTAAAATTCCCCACGACCGACCGACCGCTCGCCCGGATATGGGCTCTCCTCCCGATGAGCTTCGAATAGGCAGTTTCTTCATTTCGTTTCCTTTGACTTCGACCAGCCAACTTCACGCCTCTAATCGCATAATATTCTTTCCTTTTATTTTTCTCAGTCACAAGATGGTTTTGCAAAATCCTTTACATACGCTTTCCACACCAAATCTACGTGGAACATTTAAAAAGTTCTGCAACACTATATTGCTGTTTGAGTATTTCTTAACAGTGCTAGTCTCATTGTGTATTTACATATTGGTAAACATTAAAAATACATAATAAAAATTAAAAAAAGCTTAAAAGTATGAAGTTCTAATGTATAGTTTCATTATCATCGGGTAAATATTCACTACTCCATTACAAAAAGTATACATTCACACAGAAGCAATAGATCAGTTAAACAAAATGGTATCATCATAGTGAACCAATAGTTAACACACTGACGAACTCCTGGTAGTAAACGTGTATTCTGCGAGAATCTTCGAATTATAAAACAACAAGAATAAACAACAATATGTTATATTCGATTTTCATTTGCAAAAACTCCCCGAATAAAATCAACTACAACATCAACTCGAATACTATGAGTGCTTTATTACTCAATTGCTTGAACCGACTCCGTCAAATGTGTCTTATCGCGAAGTTGAATCTTCGCGATTGATTCTCGAATTTCTTCACTCTTCGGGATGATTCTCGAATTTCTTCAGTCTAGTCATTTATTCAATTAATCCAGCGTTCCCTGTCTTAGTCCAGGTCTACGAGGCCTCCAACTAACTAGCGCGGGAGACTGCTCACGCGGTGATTGTGCTATCATTCCCATTGAAGCTCGAGATACGCTTATCGGCGACATCTTGACTGAAGTGGCCTGTACAAATGTCCATTCATGGAATAGCCACTACTCTTCCAATTTACGGTTGACCAAGTGCTTCAAGACCTTTCTTGATCAACATCTAAACCAAACACTCATGAAATATCAACAAATTAGTTAACAAAGTTGAGGAATAAAATGCAATGAGTATATTCTCTCTCAGTCGAACTTGGATTTTTTTATTAGTGTCACGAGCTATCACGTCTCTATTACTGAGTATTAGTACTGCTTTATTTTTCTGAAATGACTGAAGTAGCACTGAGAAATAACTTCGATTTATTGAAATAAATAAAGTATCAACCTTGAACTTCGGAAGAAATTCACTTTGGAGTAAAATGCCAGCTAATAAATATTTACTGAAGTGTGAAAGCATGTCAAGAACAACCAAACCGAAAATATAGGTATTGAAAACGAACGAAAATAATAAAACATTGAGTATTTTGAAAACAATGGAGCCTAGAGTAAACAATACTACACACTGCATTCAAAAGACCCATTTTTTCAGAACGAGTATATTCAATTCTCCAACAACAGAAAACGTCCGGGAAATCATTGCAGTTAAATAAATATTGAAACAAAAATAATACCACAAACGCATCGCCGCATGCCATCGCCAACAGTGCAAATTCGAACTCAGAAACATCAGAGATACGAGCACAACCTTCAATCACGACGTTGTACAAAACGATCTAACCCCGGAAAATCGCACGAAGCTGACAATGAGAACTTTCAACATGCAACAAACGGAAGCCGCCCGCCCCACGGACACGCCGCCGTAAGCGTCCCAATTACCGTTCACGCACTCCTTTTGTGCGCCCCGCCCCCGCCCGCCCCCGCGTCCGCCGCCCAGGAGTGTCGTTTTAGCGCTTCGCCCGTGTTTTGCCAGGGTAAGCTTTCCGGCGCCCCCACGCCGCCGGAGCGTCCCCAATCAAGGTGAGTTGTTCTTGTTTCGTTTGTTTCTTTTTCCAATCGCCCCGATTTGGAGTGAAGCGTCCACGCGGCTCGGCTCGGCGCTCTGCTCCAATTAGAAGCCCGACGCGGTCAAAGAGCGCTCGCGTTTCACGCAGGCGACCGCCCGCACCGCCGCCCCCGCCCCGCCGCCACCGCTCGCACCGAGGTATGAAGCGCGGGCTATCAAGAACCGACGAACCGTTACGCGGAATGGACACGTCCATCGCTGGAAACCGGGCCACCGCAAATCAGAGACGCCGTCAAAGTGCTCCAAATAGCCGCTCCGCGCGCGATCGAGCCGCCCGCTCGACCGCCGAATCCGAATATCTAAATCGGAAACAGCGGACGCCCCGCGTAGCCAGGCGCCGCCCGCGCTAAAGAGCTTATCTGAATCCGAACAACCTGTGTAATTCAAACGCGGCCGCTGGAGGGTGCTCCGGTCGCGCGCGCGCTCATTTGCTCGCGATGCGATGGGAGGAGGCGCGGGGGGGGAGGCGCAGGAAGCGATGGGGGATGAGCTCAGGAGGAGGTGGGGCACATCAACGGCGCGGCGGAACACAGAGAAGCGAAGTTGAGCGACTGTTTGGGAGGAGATGGAAAGGAAAAAGAGTGTGGCCAGAGAGCATGCTATGGCAAACAGATGACAATGAATTCATGCTCGGAGACGGTACGAGGGAATCGACAGGATTGCGGCGGAGCAGCGACAAAAGAGGATTCTGGCGTAGTCAGCTGTATTACATTTTAACGAACAAATGGCGTAGGACAGAAGGATAAACCTGGCAAAAGCCAGTATTTTGGGAGTTAGGAATGCGAAAATCGATAAGAAAATTGTCCGGAATGAAAGCAAAAGTAAATATCCCGGTCAAACGAGACTATAAAACAAGTATTTAAGAAAACGAAACATCAGAAGAGAAAATAAAAGAAAGAGATAGCCGTCCAAAACAGCCAGTAAATATTCAAACATAAACTTACGGCTGTACAGAAAATTATGACGTAGTTATAGCAACCATTGACCACATAATATACACAAAACCCGCACAGATAGTGGAGCACAAAAATCCAACAGCAGCAGACCGCCGGTAGAAGTGAGGTGAGTCTCCCCGCCCACCCGCAGGACAAAATTAAAAAGGCAGCCACGTGGCAGTGCATCAGGAGGCACTCGGCGGGCGCCATCCAATCGAAGCGGCGGCATTCGCCGGCGAAGCGACCTCCCGCAGGAAAACACACACCATCGCCCCGCCCCGGTGCGGGGGCGGTGGGCGGAGCATCGAGTATCCTCCAGGGCGATCGAGCGGCGCGTGCACTCGTCGCCGGCTTTTCTGCCGCGGGCGCCCGGCGGGGCGCGGCGGCGGCGGCGGCCGCGGTTTCCGCGCCGATTCGCGACAAGTGACGCCCGCGCCCGCGGTCGGCGCGTCGCGGTCGCGGCCCGTGGGAAGAGGAGCTCGCCGCCGCCCCCTGCCGCTCATCCACTTACCGTGGGCGGGTTTTCAATTAGGAGTTTTTGTTTGCGTGCTTTGTTTGGTTCGCCGGTGGTCTATGGCCGTTCGATGAGAACATTTTCTCTCGGGCTTTACAGCAGCGCGAACTCTCTTCAGTTGACGCGGTTTCAGGCAATCGTGTGTACATATTTTTGTACGTAATTTGGGATACTTTTAATGTTTTAAGCTTGTAGGAGATTCTGAATCGTCTGGCTATTTCAGGAGAACTCTATGTACGTATGTATAGAACACACATTCGAATGAAACACGATTTTTAAAATGTGATTAAAATAATTTTCTCTCAAACTTTGCTTTACGACAGACATCGTTTTAAGTAATTGTTAAGAGGATAAACAATTTTGTATTGTAATATAAAAAGATTTTAAAGTAAAATATACTTTAGCGTAAAACCGCTGATACTAACAGCCGCATTTTCGAAGCGTTTCGTGTATATTTGTTGATACTATTTTGCCGAGTACCACATTCAGTACAAAGACGTACGTGTGTGTTAGGGGCTAAAAAACAGGGCTTCAGTAAAGATAGTGATGGATATATCTGATGAACACGATGGACATGGACGTGATGGACACGGACAAGTGCTACAGGAAACAACTCGAATTGGGAAAAGTCACAAAGCCTTGAATGCTACCTAAACTCTTTAAGACTTTTGATTACAATGCTACTATAATGAAAATAATACACATTTGCTTCTGTGTAGAACATGTGATAGATTTATCAAGTTATAGTTTTCCAGCTCAATCATACTTTATATCTTAATCATTTAACCTTTTACGCAAGAATTCCCAACTATGCAGTGAAAGCACAAAACGTGCGTAAGAAACTAGACAGCCTCCAAGAGAATGAGGATAAAAAAAATATATTTCTTGGTTCACTTTATTCTCAGACAAAGTTATCTTAGAATGGTATTAATTAAGTATCTCTTTTAATCCTGCAGTAACGCAATCAAAAACATTAGAAAAATTATTCGAAATTATTTAACTAATCGTTCAAAATGAATCAGTGAACATATCAGATGTTTGAAACAGTCTAAAAGAAAACCATAGTTTGTAAAATATTAGCCTATTTCTTCACTACAACTGTGATCACACGTACTCGCATGATGGTTTTCGTACCTCCTGTAATCGTAGGACTAAATGTGTGGTTTTATCGGAAACAGAACGCTCCCAAACAAAGTCGAACGGTCAATACTAAAAGCAAATACCGGATTCGCGAGTTAACAGAAACTGACAAAGGAGAGAGTGAAAGAAAACAAAACCATTGCAATGGGAAACATTCTCTTGTAAATGACAGTATCATTAACATGTAGCCATTGTTCCAAGTATAACACCAACCTAATTTCCTCCACATCTGATGTCCATCTGCCGCCAGCTCTACGATTCAATTTCGAATCCATGCTTCTATTGTTATCACGAGGACAGCCAACATACAATTGAACCTTGATGCACAGACGTCCGTCACAAACTACTGTACGCCAAAGTAATTCCAACGAAAGGCCAACCAAAGGGTTATTTCCAACTTTCAACCCTTTTATTTACATTTGTCACGCAGTTGCGCCATATGTGCAATACATAGGAGAAACACCTGCCATATGCACAAACAAGCCGCCCCAAAACCAATACACATTCGAATTTCACCAAACTCGAAAAATACGGATTAGAAAAATCCTCTCGTTGCCTTCCTTTCACCCCGTGGCGTAGTATGCGTTTACCAACACGGCTTTTGCAAAATAAATATAAATATACGCTTTGAATAGTAATCAATGCGCACTGGCTCTCATTGAAACAACTTTTTGGTGAAAACACAGCCACTTGATTTTCCAGGTTTCTCGTTATAAAAACATGTTTCAGAAATTGATAACTGAACAGCAGCACAGGTGGAGTTTAAAAGAGCATATGACAACAAAAATAATCAATTGGGGAAAAATTGAAATATTCAAAAGGCCACTTCATGACTATTTTACCGCACGTATAACTGGACATCTGGTTTGCTAGAACATATACAAAACTCCCGTAGAGCGTTTTCCGAAGGGCATGATTAATTTCAACACCGAGCACTTTACTGTAGTCAGAAAAATTTGGGATAACCGTTGAATGATTAATATATCTTTTGTTTAAATAGTTCATCGAGGAAAAATGATACAAAATTATAACAATAAAATGAAACTACAACTAAAATGCAACCGTGCACAGAACAAATAGGTTTACTGTACAATGGCAGCAAAATGTCTAAGTGTTGGATACAAATACATTTGTGAATATACAGTAAACATTGCAGATGCAAACAGTTCAATTCAAATAATCGTATCGGTAAGTAAAAAGCAATCAACATTTGTAATCAAATCGAAACGATGTGTTACATCTGAAAAGTGGAAGTAGAAATACTAACTAGATAGTACGGGTACTTCGGTATATCGGTAAATATAAATATCAAGTAGATATCCACATGTTTGAAAATTCGAAGTGAATGATTGAAAGTATCAACAACTTTAAGATTCCCCTCACTATTAGTTTACAAGTGTTATTTTTTAAACCTTCCAAAGGAAGAAATTGAAAACACAATCCATAAAATATTTTCTCTTTAGAATGACTTTTCAAAAATATTTTTAGACTTAAATAAATCAATACTAGTCTGTACAGTAAGAGATAGCAGAATATATAGAAAAAACAACAACTTTCTACTAAAGATAAAGACTCGCGCGTGAACAATAGAATAAACAGACTCATCCCACGATAAGGTATTCCAAAAGCCCTCATTTAGCCGACAATTCACGTTAAATCACTACGCACACTGGCAAGCGCTACAAAGCATTTCCGAAGTCCCACAATGAGAGCCGCGTCCCAAAAATAAAAAGTTGTCTCTAGCTGAGCCGCTCGACGCGATTTCATTCGCAATATTAGAGCGTCGCTCGAATCCAACTTCACACGCACCCTTTCCCACACGCCCGCCCATTTGCAAAACACCCACCCCCAAGACTACTAAAACCCGAAAGCAGAAGCCCCGCCCACCAGCAAAACTGCCCACCCACCTGAAAACTGACCACCCACCTGCAAAACTACCACCCACCTGAAAACTGACCACCCACCTGCAAAACTACCCACCCACCTACCAAACTGCCCACCTACAAATCAAACTACCCGCCCCTGAAAACTCCCCCCTGAAAACTCCCCCACCTGAAAACTCCCCCCCTAAAACTGCCCCCTAAAACTACCGCCCACTTAAAACACCCCACCTGTAAAACTACTCGCCCCCTGTAAAACTACTCGCCCACCTGTAAAACTACTCGCCCACCTGTAAAACTACTCGCCCACCTGCACAACCGCCCGCCAACCCACCACACCTCAATCCGTCCTCCAAAACTCTCGCCTCTCTGCCCGCTCACCAACCCGCACACACGCAGTCGCATCACAGAGCTCGCTAGGCAGGCGAACGCGGCAGGCCTGGTTTTATTCGACGACAGAGCGACGCATTGTTCCGGCCCAAAGCGAAATATCCGCCAGACGGCGCGGCGCCTCGCGTGAATCGGAATCTGGCGCTAACAGGGCGACGGGAAACTGCGTTATCGCAGAGCCACGCGTCAGATCGCGGATGCATCGCTGCCGCCGCCGCCAGTGCCAGAGCGCGCGTGTGCAAACGCGAATAACTCGCTTTATGCAGGGGTTGGTCTTTCGGCCACAGCGCCCGATGCGAGTTATGAAGTCGCATACCTGCAAGTTAATTACGCCCTGTGTTAAGTTCTTGACCCATATTAATACCATTGTCATTCATTCGAACAGTCAATGCAAAAGCGAGCGAGGGAGGCCGGCAGGCAGCGGACGGACGAACGCCGAGTGTGGACGAGGGCGGGGAAGGGGGCGGGAAGAGTCCGGCGAGCGCACAGGGAATGTGTTCAATTCCAAATAGAGCATTCAGCAGTGTTGATGATAACCAGTGGTATTTCATTACGTTCTCGTTTGACTACAACTCAAAACCTAGGCTATTGTTTCCTCCATTTTAATTAAACCCACTATCCTTTTGCCCGCGCGCCGCCCTTTCTCCCTCCGCGGCGCTCATAAACACGTTCGCGCACGCACACGCGCAGCCTACGCGTCCTTTTTACGCGTGTGTGTGATGATTTGATTTGGCGGTCGCGTTTTAAATGTTGGTTCGACATCAGTTGGCCGCAGCGCGGTTATTTAACAGATTCAGGACAATGTAAACCTCCCTTCGCGCCCGCGCCGCCTCTCGCCCTCTCGCTCTGCGCGTCTCCCGGCGCTGCGAGCCCGTCTCTCTCTCTCCCTCCCGCCCTCTCTCTCGCGCCGGCCCTGCCCCCGAGGGCTGGTCCGCCCGCCCCCGCCCCCGCGCGCAGCCACCCCTAATGAACCGACCGCGGGGGAGGGGGCGCGGCCGGGCGGGCGGAAGGGCGGCTGGCCGGCGGGGTGGCCGCGGCCGGGGCCGGCAGGGGAGCGCCGGGCGCGAGGGAGCGGAGGGCGGGGCGGGGAGAAGGGAGGGACTCGGGCGCCGCTCGGAGGGGCAGAGCCCTCCCTCACATTCCATCGGCGAGCGATACACGTTACCCATCCAGTAGCCGCGATGGAACCGCGCGCGCGAGCCCTCCCGCAGGAACGCGACCAATGAACCCTGATTAAAAACAATCACCGACCAGTTAGCAAGGCAGCGGCGGCGGCGGCGGCGGCGGCGACCGGGCGGGCGAGGGGGAGGGGGGCGCCGGGGGCGGCAACGGCCGTGTCGGGCGAGGCGCGCGCGCCGCATGTGCATCGCCGGCGCCGTGGCGCGGCCCCATGCGCCCACGCGCGCATCCGCGCCATACCGCACCGCTCCATCGACGGACACTCGACGCGCCGCCACACGCCGCAAAAAATACCGCACCGTCCCGCGCGCCTCCTTTCTCCTCTCCTTTCCTCCTACAACGGCGATGGAGGCGGAGGCGGTGGCGCTGGCGATGGCGATGGGGTGGTGGGGGGTGGCGATGATGGTGTTGGCGTTGGGGAAGGTGTTGCCGATGGCGGTGGCGGTAGCGGTAGCAGAGGCGGAGACGGAGGCGGTGGCGGTGGCGGTGGCGGTGGCGGTGGCGGTGGCGGTGGCGGTGGCGGTGGCGGTGGCGGTGGCGGTGGCGGTGGCGGTGGCGGTGGCGGTGGCAAGGTGCTCACGTGCGGTTACCAGTTGCGACCGCCTCCGATAAATCTTGGGGTTCTGCGAGACCACCCAGCAGACGTAGCACACGCGGAGATAGAAGGGGGAAAAGAGATTGCAAGGTGCGTGAGGCAACTCGAAAGGCGGCACGGATGTTGTCCGCTGAGACAATGGAGAAAAAAAAAGAGGCTGCAGGCGACAAAAGGTAGAGCACGTAAACAAAAGGAAAACGAGAAGGAAGGGTAGTGGTTGCAGGGCGAAAGGTAGCGAGGAGGTTCGCAGGTAGCAGTGCCGTCGTAGCACAGAGGAAATATATGCGTGTATACACACACACATATTCTTTTCTCCTACCGATATACCAGAGCAGTTAGCTTGTCTATGGGCGGGTAGAATGGGGGCAAGTTGGAGTGGGAAGGGGCAAACAACAGAGGGAAGGACAGTCAGCACAATCACGTGCAAACTCATTCGCTGGCGACCATCCTTCGGCCTTGCGTAGTCATGGCCATAATGATTGATTGATTGAGATTCCGGGAGCGTCAACTCCTGATGTCATTAGTCCCGTAAGTGTAGTGCAATTTTCTCGGGAAGTGGCGGTCTTCTGCTCCCGGTAGATGGCGAGATCCGGCGCCGACCTACCGTACGCTAGTGGAGTCTTCCCTTACCAGCGGGGCACCCCCAGCCGGGACAAGCTCGAAGCCCGCGACCGGTCTCTCGTCATGTGTGGTAGTGCAGTGCATGTTAGTGTAAGGGGTGAGGATAGGGTAAGGAAGAGGAAGGACAGATCGCGCGCGGTCCGTGGCCCGTTTAGTAGGGTACTGCTCCGGCATTCGCCTGGTGTTGATCAGAGAAACCACGGCAAAATATCGATCAGACCAGCCGGCCGCTAGAATTCTCCTCCAGACAACGACTGAATTCGATCTATCTGACAAGCTAGTGTCGAAAATCTTGCTGCCGTTGGGGCTCCAACCTAGGACCTCCCGGTCAACGCACTGCAGTGGCATGAGTTGATGCACTGAGCCACCTCTCCCGGTATGGACACAATGGAGGGGCGTGAAGCCGCTTCTCTCATACGCGAGGAGAGGAACGCAGTGTACATCCCGATGGAGATGGGGGCCCCTAATACTCCGATGCGAAGCGACAGAGGCGGCGCCTAAATTCATTACGCGTGGCGTTCATTTGTTATATTCGTGGAATATTTTACCAGGCAGCGAAACCCTTCGTTACAGATCGAAATTCGATATTTGAAATTGAGTCGCTATGATGTTGGAGTTCAATGAATATTCTAAGTGAACAAAAGGCATGTGGAGTATATAAATTTTCTCATACAAATATACGAGATATAAAATTCTGCCACGGTACTTATAATGAAATAAATTGATGATACCTTGAAATAAATTATCATTCATATTTTGTTGTGAGCAATAATGAAAAATTAATTTTGTTATATACGGATTCAGGAATTGATTCTTCATTTTCTTTATGCAAAGGCTCATGTATATAAGTATTTTAATATTTAATCCCTAATCCAATACATGTATTATCACTACATAGTATTGTATCAGCGAGAGATAGTTTTAATTCTACGAATATTTATTGCAAATATTTTGTATGCATAATTTTTTTAATAGCAGATACAAAATAATTTTCATACGTAGTTATTCCTAAACGAACGCTAATTAAAACTAAAATTCCATGACACATTCCAACAAAATAATGAATATCGAACTTCATTAGAGCAATGAACTGCTTCTCATAAGCCGTCATCGAAACGAGTGAACGATAGCCTCTATGAGAAGTATACGATTGCCTACATAAAATGTGGATTCAAATTACATTGTAAAGGTCATTGAAATGTCTTTATTTAAAGTAATTCTTCTCACTTTTGTGTATTAATACACTGAAAATAATATGACGCGCTTCCTTACCTTTCCACCTATCCTGAATTTTAACGTATTGTCAGAAAACATTTTAGAGCGAAAATCTCACAAATCTACAATGTGGTTTCCGCACGTTCAATTTAATATTTTGTAAACAATAATCAGAATCCATCTCTGAACTGAGAGAACAATTGTTCATGAAATGCATTGTATCAACACGATAGCATCATGGCTTGATCACTGATTCCGTTGTCTCCTTGTTTAAACGTCTGTTTAATAGGCCAGGGTTCGAAAACAAATAAACAGAGACGTGGCCCCAGATCAACTGAAGGCCAAACTGCCATTAACTCCGGGGTTCGTTGACGGATGTCGGCGCAGCAATGAGAAAACAATTTATCCTCTTAACTGCCCGAATGTGGCTGACGTTTCATGATGCCCATCAAGTGATTTACGTCTGCAATTCTTTCTCCGTCTCGGGAGTTTTTTATTGATGCGTCGCTGAAAGCGTGGAGTTGATGCTCAACAGCAGAGGCATACTATTAATATCACTCATAGTATACTAGTCATACCAGTTTGGTGCGCACCAAGGCGGAGAAAAGTAATTCCCAGAAGTGGAAGAAAAAAATGTAAATACAAGCGACAACACGAAACGAGAAACGAAAAACACGAATATACGATGATGCCAGGTATTAGTGTGTTTGATACACAGAATATACCTGGAGATGATAATAACAGCGAAAATTTGCGAAATAAAAATATTCATGTTTGGTGCAACGAACAGGATTATTTCTTAAAGACGTGATGTCGTAAATATAATACTGGCAAAAGAAATTGGGCAAACGAATAAAGAGGGAACTAAGAAAATGTGTATAGTACCAGCGATCATGTGTGTGTATGTGTGTGCGTGTGAGAGAGAAGAGAGAAAGGGAGGGAGAGAGAGAGAGGGATGGAGGGAGGGATAGAGAGAGGGATGGAGGGAGAGAGAGGGATGGAGGGAGAGAGATGGAGGGAGAGAGAGGATGGAGGGAGAGAGAGGGATGGAGGGAGAGAGGGATGGAGGGAGAGAGAGGGATGGAGGGAGAGAGAGGGGTGGAGGGAGAGAGAGGGATGGAGGGAGAGAGAGGGATGGAGGGAGAGAGACGAGGGAGGGAGAGAGTGGAGGGAGGGAGAAGGGGGAGTGAGGAGAGAGGATGAGCGGGCAAACAGATCGAAAGAAAGTGACAGATTCAGAGAAAGAGGGAAGCCAATGAGAAAGGTACAGAGTGAAGAGTGAGTAAAAGACAGTGAATGTGAAACAAAAGATACAAGATATCTAATAATAAATTATAATTACAAATAAAAACTTCTAAAGGGTCGACTAGTACTAACAAGAGAGGCACGTCAACAAAACACAAGGATAGCGATGCGCCGCGCATGGCGGGGTTGTTCAGGCGGGGATGGCGCCTCGGCGGGTGAGCGGGGGAGGGGCCCCCCACGACTAGAGGGCGTGGCACGAGAGCTCAGATAAACCGCACTCCGATCGAACGATAGTCGAGCACCAGTTAGTTGTGTAACCGTTCCGACGGGACCACATTAATCATACCTCGTATGACTGACGCCAGGGCAATTTTGGCTTCTGCACAGCTCTCAAGTACCGACCGTAGTTCAAGATAAGCGCGCTATTTCAGTGATTAAATGTTGCACGCTGAGAAGCGAGATAAATGAAAGTTTCCTCTATGATGCGTGCTCGGAGGTTTCCGGGTACATACAGTAGAACACCGCTCATTCGAACTCTATAAATCCGAAATTCCGGATAGTCCGAACAATATTCCGAATGGATACGAAATAAACCAAATGGTTATTTGCAGTGTAAAGAAAGGATTTTACGATTAATGTAGAACTGCACAACTAATTACTGAAACAAGTGGAAAAGAAACATTTATTGCACTGGTAACTACGGTGTATATCAAATGTTTATGTAGCAGTAATTTTCACTTAGAGGAACTTGCAAAATCGGTAATCATCTTTTGCCGTAAGAAACTGAATCAGCTTGATGATGTGATTTTACTATGTTGCCATTTTCTCACATCGCATGCTACGTTGTATTGTGTCTGGTAATCATATAGATGTATTTGTACGGTACTTTTTTCGGTTAATCCGGACATTTCCGAATCCAAACAGACCACGCCCCCAATTACTTCGGAATACCGGGGTTCCACTGTATTACCTAGTACCATTCGGGGTTGACATTTACACAAACATTTTTAGAATGCAATAATTAGTTGTCACGAACACTTGTCAAAATTTTATTTTTTCCTAACATATAACATAAAAAACCATAAAATCATAATTCAACAGGTAATAACACCATAAAACCATCATCATTTTGTTATATCGCAATAACAGACACTAATTCCATTAAATGATAATTATTGTGATATAAACATTCTCGAAATCTACGAAAAAAACAAAACAAATTGCGATCACTACTCATTTCGTCACAATTTAAATGAATTTCTTACATTACCAGCCTTTCAATGATATCACAGAATGATTTTATCTCTACCCTAACACTGCCTAACGGTCCCTTCTCATCGACTCATATACTCGTAACGTCAGTTTCTCACTGTTCTCTTATCCCCCAATTTCCTCTCAACCGCCATACGCGCGCACATCCAAAACACATTCCATTCAACGTCGCTTTCCACCGCCCCGTCGGTTCCCTTCGCCTCCATCCCACATCGCTGCCCGAGCTTCCTTCTCGGCGCGACGGCCTCGCCGCCGCCCATCGCGCAGCGCAGCCGCTCTGTAAGCGCGGGCGATGGGCGACGGGGGCGACCGGACTGTTTACGAGCGGCGGTCCCGCGCATAAAACGCCCCGAGAACGACGCCCGCGCTTTACAACGGACGCTGCCGCCACCGCCACCGTCGTCGAGGACGACGTCGCCCCCGCGACGCCCTTCCGGAGGCGACTGGCGTACTGCTCGTTCTTCGGACGGCGGGCGGGCTTGCAAAGAGCGGGCGAGTGGGTGGGCGAGGGGGCGGGAGAAAAGGCGGACGAGAGCGCGGGTGAGAGGGCGGGTAAAAGGGATTGCGAGAGGGCGGGCGAGAGGGCGGGCGAGAGGGCGGGCGAGAGGGCGGGCGAGAGGGCGGGCGAGGGTGGGCGAGGGGGCGGGCGAGAGGGCGGGCGAGAGGGCGGGCGAGAGGGCGGGACGAGAGGGCGGGCGAGAGAACGGACGAGAGAACGGACGAGAGAACGGACGAGAGAACGGACGAGAGAACGGACGAGAGAACGGACGAGAGAACGGACGAGAAAGCGGGCGAGAAAACGGAGAAGAAGATGGGGGGGGTCAACGAACGGTGTCCGAGCTTTCGAATACGCGTCGCCTCAGCAGTTCCGCTGGAAATGCGCGAAGTGCCAGGAAAGGCTGAAGGGTACACTTGACAGCGATGACTCGTCTTATATTGTTTGGAATCTAGGATATTGCTGTCGTCCGCATCATGCCATGAATCTAGAATTTGAAAGTTATCTCGAAATGGTGTCTAGAGTTAATGTCCCAATATGTGAAGCACTGGTTGCTTCATAACAGGAATATTCAAAATAATACGAGTATATTACACTACTAAACCAGCACTTTTGAAAATACATATCAGGTCAACACATAATTGATAAAATCAACTTATATCCTCCAAATACTGTGTTCAAGGCAGGTGTACAATCTAACATAAATTACTCACCCAAAAAGCGTCAAAGCAAAATTGATAGGCTCACTTCCACACATTCACATCGCCCCTCCATAATATTACAAATCCACAACTTCAAAACATGACTCAAACACGTAAAGGAGATAACAATTCAAGAAGAGACACTTCGCATCAACTTACAGCCTCTGGAAGACCGACCCGCTTTCCTCGGAGCTGACGAATCTCAATGCCAGTGGACCCAGCCCTTGGTGTCCCATATCATGCGCGAGCGTTCCTGAAGACTACCGAGACGCCTCCCCAAGCGAGCGCCGCATCCCTACCGCAGCGCCCCGCCCTCCCCGCGCGGAACGCGGTCGAGCGAGCGAAAAGTGAAGGCGGGCGCCCCCCCCCCCCGCCTCCGCAGACGAAATTGGCAGTCGCCCGCGCCCCCCCCCCCCCGCCCGCGCTCGCGCCTCGAACGCCAAAACCCACTCGCTCGCTCCAACGCTCTTCTACACGTACATCCCCACCCCCCCCGGCCCAAACCTTCCGTCTCTCTTTCTCTCTCACGTCTCCGCAGATCACCATTCACGACGCCCTTGACGGCGCCGAAATCGTCCACCGAGCCCCATAGGAGATATCTTTTTCTACATTGCCCACGCTCACCTGCATTCTATTCCCTTCCCTTCTTTCCTCGTCCATTTCCATTCCCCGCTTCCTGCATTTGCTCACTCTGACCCGCCGCCATCGGTGGCCGAAGTTAGTCACCATCTCCAAATCCACAGTCACTGCCCATTGCACGCCCATTGGACGCGTTTATTCCGGGTGCGAAATCTGCGCTCCGGAGATCAGCAGTGCTAACAACTTCGCTTTTTTATTTCGACAGTGGCGGCGGCTGAGACGCACTCGTGCGGACAGCCGGTGGCGGCGGCGGCGGCGGCGGCGGCGGCCGCGGCGGCGGCGGCGGAGGCAGCGCCGCCCTCGCCACGGCTCCGGCGGGCCCGCAGGCAGCGGGCGTGAAATATTGAACACACGGCGAAATCACACACGCGCCACTCCTTTTGTCTTTCGCACGACACTCGCCGCTACCGTTCTCTTTATATTACCTCCGTCCTTTATTGGTGGCAAGAGGCTTTCATATGTATAAGTGACCGTCCGGCTGGCGTTGAGCGCGCGAGTCCGTACGTGTGTGGGAGTGATCGTGTGTGAGTGTGTTGTTTTTTTTTTTCGCGCGCGCAAAAAAGAGGAAAGAACGACCCAACATCGCGCGTCGGCCAACGGCATAAAAGAAGCCACCGGCATCATACCGCACGCCCTTAATTAGTTTGAAGTGTACGTGTATGGCTGCGCCTTTGTCGAAGCTGTGAAGCACACACGGCGAGTGTGCCGAGCGCAGATTTGTGTTTTCTATGAGGGGCGATAGTGTCCGTTTCATCTGTTGCTCCGTGTTAGCTGTTTCCTGCTCGCCGGCGCGCGTCCGACGCCTACCGCCCCCGGCCGCGCCGTCCTCCCCCTCCTTGCTCCGCGTCTCTCCGACTGCCTGCCGCCGCCGCCGCCGCGCGGCACGGCGCGGCGCGGCGCGTTTCCGCTACTCTCCTGTTTACTGCGCCCGTTCTATTGATCTCTCTAAATCAAGCGAGAGGGGGTGCGGGAGGATGCGAGAGGGGCCTAGCGGGCGAGACGAGCGGCAGGGAGGAGGGGCCCGTGAGACAGAGAGACGCGCGACAGAGAGGGAAGGCGAGGGTGAGAGAGTCGGAAACAAACAGCGGCGGGGAGCGCCAGCAACAGCATCAAAGACCGACCGCGGGCCGGAGCAAGAGAGCACGAGGGCGCGGAGGGCCTCGGCAGCGGCGGCGAGCAGGAGGAGGAGGAGGAGGGCGAAACATTTCCACTCTACAGATCTATGAAATCAATTTAATACAAACGTAAAAGCGAGCGGCGCTGCGCGGCGCGGAGCGGAGCGAGAGAGGGCGAGAGGCGGCGGAGGCGAGGCGGGGGGGGGGCGGCGGCGGCAACGCGGCAAGCGCCGGGGGACGGCGGGCAGGCGGGCGGCGGCGCGCGGGGCGGAAGGGCGGAATATCGGCACTTGCGGCGTCGGCCGCGGCGGGATTAGCTCCGTCCCTCGCCCCTCCGCCCCCCCGCACAGAGCACGGCGGCGGCGCCACCGCGGCGCCCGAGCAGCCCGCGCGCGAAACGCGCTTTGATGGACAGCTGACCGTGTAAATGTCTTTTCAAAATAATTCCTCTCTTTCGCGCTCGCCGTGCCCGCTCGTTCTTTCTTCTTTTCCCCCCTCCCCGCCCGTGGCGAACGCCGCTCGTCGCCGGCCCGCCCGCCCGCCCCACCCCGTTCGCGCCGCTAATCCGCCCCTGATTACATTTCCGCGCTAAATAGACAGCTCTCGCTCGCCCGCCGTCGACCAAAAGAGCGCGTGCGAGGCGGCCGTCGCGCTTGGCTCGCGCCGGCCGTTTTGTCGGCGCCGAACGCCGCCCCCCCTCCCCGCCTGCGAGCGGCGGAAAAAGGTAAACCGGCAAAGGCCAGCGGAGACGGCGAGCGAGGGCGATTTTAAATTATGAACACGGGCAATATACTCCTCGACGAACCTGTGAGAAAGTGCGTTTAGCACACGCGCGCGCTCGCACAAAGCGCGCCCAGGGAACGAGCGGGTGCGCGATCTTCAAAACGCCAGCCCGGGGGCGGGGCGCACACGATTAACAAGCGCGCGCGCTCGCGACGTCAAAACGCGTTCCTGCACCGCCTCCCACCGGCCACGGTCCGGTCGCGCTGTGAGCGTCTCGCGCCGCGCCGCGCCGCGCCACCCGCCGCCGCTTTCTGGAATCTGATAACAAAAATCCCAAAGCGAGTTACAAGTCCGCCCGCTTCTCTTTCACCTTTGAGCGTCGACGGCAGCGGAGGCACCGAGCGCGGAGTTGCGTCGGGGCGGAGGGAAGAAGAGGAAGGGTCTGAAGGGAGCGGAAAAACGCTCCCGCCGGAGTTGCCTCCGCCCCCGCCTCTGCGCGCAGCTTTTTCCGCGGAGGCGGTAAAACCGGGCGGCGCAGCACGGCGCCCCGGGCGATCGCCGGCAGAGAAACTCGGAGGCGGCGGCGGCGGGGGCGGGGCGCCCTACAACGTCGGATTAATTGCAATAAAGGCGCGCCGCAAAAGAAGTCTACACAGAAAACAGCGCTCGCCCCCTCCGCCCGCCGCCGCCGCGCCGCGCCGTCGAAAGGGCCGAGGGGCGCCTGAGAATAAACAAGCGCCGCGAGTGCAGCGATTCCGAAACGCCGCGCCGGCGAAATCTGCGTCGCGAGAGCAGCGTAGGCGGTGGCGCCGCCGGCGATTCGCTTTCTTTCTGGATTGCGGGGCCGTGCGCGTCGCAGAGAAGGCATAAAGGGGCTTTTGGTGCCAAAAGCAATACTGTGCATGAGAAGCCTGCATGCGCACATGGGACGTTTTTATCACGCCGTGTGTGGAGTGGCGACTCACTGCCAAAGCGACTCTCCCCGTGTCAATTCCTTTGTCTATAATGTTACTACAAACTTGAATTTTGAAATGCTGAAAATATTACATTTTATAAAAACACATTAAAATTAATCTATAAACGCTAAGAAGAAACGTTAAAACGTATTTTATAAAAGGGTATATTGGAATGTCACGCAAATATAACGCCATCCAACGAGCTATTTGTTATAGTATGACCGGACTCAGATATTAAGTTTTTTCAACGTACTTACGACTGAGCAAAGTTTTAATAAACAATCGAGAAAACCATTTTCCGAAAACGTCGCACTACTGAATCTAACAAACCAAAATTCTTATTAATTTTCTCTAGTGCATGTTGCACTGCAACGTCTAAAGCATTTTTGAGGTGAAGATATTAAAAAAATCCTCTTCTGATTTTGAGACGCGTCAGCTGACGCTTGGTATTGGTTTCTGGGAAGACAAACGAACTTCAAGGAAAAAACTGCAAGTTTATGACTTAAATGAAATAAACATCCACGAGTCCAAATATTTTATTTTGGTCATTCTGTGTCACAAAAAACTCTTAAGTAGCATTTCCGAGCACATTCCGGCTACGGAACAACTACTGCAGCTTCCCCGGTGCGATCTGCTTACGCTCGTCTGGATTATTTTACTTTCCACGAAATGGAACAATAGACAGGAGAAGTTAATAAAAGAAGGTCGTAGTTGAAAAATTTGGTTTTGCACTTCCTCGCCTTCGCCACTAACGCTTCAGCGCATATTCGTTTTATGCTGATGAGTATTCTGAGGATCACAGTACCATATTACATAGTCCATATTGTGTATTCGAAAAAGGGCACAGATAACAGAATTTTCATAACTTCGGAAGGGACGAGATTTCACAAGACCAAAAAAATGGGTACTTGGCAATAAACAAATAGATATAGACATACAATATAGCTTGAAAATTTAAAAATATGAGCTCAGCCGATCAAGAATTTTTTCTCGCTTCTAGAAACACGCTCCCCCCAATCCCACCATATGCGTATGAAGGGAACAATATATTGGTGGAATGGGTTTATATAAAAACTCGAGATACTGCAAGTCTCTGTATTCCAGTAACAGCGCCCCATCCTTACCAATATATGGAAGGAACTCGAACATTAAAAATGTGATAGACGCTCTCAAAATATCTCATTTCGTTGATTACGGGGCGGCAGGACGGACATAACTCGAGGCCTTAACCAGGTTTGTAAGGCCCCTGATGGCAAAGAATTCGAGTTAAAATGGACTGATGCCAAGGAATAGAAGGGGATCATTCAGTTTTTTCTAAGGGGTATGTGGTTACAGTTAGGGGTGCCGAGCAGGGAGGGGGTAACTTTACCTAATTCCAGACTTAGCTTGGGTTCCGAAAAGGTTTTTCATTCAAAACAAAAAATACATTTATTTCCAATTAAAATTAACAGATTTCTATTCATTTCTATTGCAAGGAGAAAAGAATTCTGCTGATATATTGGGAAAAGAGGCGGAACTTTTGTTTGAAATACGAGGTATCTCCATGAATCTACTCCCGCAGGCCTCTTGATTTCTCTGGGTGCTCTTGATATAATGTTCAGCCTATGCGGGACATTTTCATATAAACAATGTTTCCTGTAAGATCAACACAAAATGGATTTTATTTGTGGATGTATAGTTAATATTTATAACTTTAACAATTGATATATTGAATGCCTTTCGTTAGTATAGAAAATTAATAAAATTGATATTCTTGGATATGTATCATTGGCTTCGGGGTATGCTATTGAAAAATAGTTACGGTGGTTGTATTGCGGAATTGTATTTTCGCTTGCCCTTAAAGAAGAGTTTTTGCAACAAATATTAATTATAAATTTAAAGTATCGTTCATAATATTTGTAAAATCGCTGTGTTTCAACACCTCATTCGTTGTTTCGACACTAGAATGGTTGGATGCGAGAGCCGCTAGTGCATCTATACTACAGAAACAACATACGATTCATACTCGGCCCTAACGGTACAATCAAGCCTTCACAGAATAATCATAGCAATGTAATCACTGCAATACAGATATATTTATTATGGTTAATCTAACGCTCGATGGGAACCGTGAGATTATTACTCTAAACCATTTACAAATGATTCTTGTAATGGGTGAAATAATGAAGGGAGAAATAGGATTTGCTTACTAAACATAAAGGAAATATTTTATTTATATAATAATAGTTAAATGAAAATAAAAAAACGTAACACCATTCCAGCACGCCCTATGATTACATGGCACTGCAATCACCCACGCAGATATTACCGTAACGAACATTCACACTTTCCATCCCACGCATTCTGCAATACATCACCGTTTCTAAAACCAACACGTTGCCCTTTCCTACGTCCTCAGCGCATTCCGCAAAGGTCACACACATGCCACTTCCAGTCGACACAAATCATCTGCCGCCTTGTCACGCGAGCCGAGACACATGCTCCCGCGCATGTGCGGCGTCTCACCGCCGACCGTTTGCGGAGCAGGCGCGGGCGACACCCCGCCCAAGGCATTCGGCCCCTTATTTTTTTTTTTTTTTAATTTTACTTTTTGTTCGCGAATCCCTCGATATATCTCTCTCCTCCGATGCCTGCACACCACTCCATGGAGATGAAGGGAGTATAAATATGTCGCCACAGTTTGCCGTTCACAAAAAAACATCCAGATAGACGCGGGAGGGCTATGGAATCTGTCATTGAAGATTCTCAATTATTCGTCTTAAGAATGCGGCTTAGTACAATCGGATTGTGAGTCCTGGGTACGAATTCCGCTCCATTTCTAAAGGTTTGTTTGCGTGCTGTGACGTGGTAGAAATCCCCATTCACAATGTAAGTCGGCAATCTTTTTTTCCTGGGTAGTTGAGTGGTGCTTGGCACATTTACCCCAAGTTCGCGTTACATATGGGCAGTGAGTTCGAATTCCAATTAAGATCTGGATATTGTACGTTGTGTACCACCCTCGAACCCGATGTCCCATTGCTCTTGCTCGGGCGTTGTGTGAGCGGGAAAGGCCACGTGCGCGACGTAAGAGCTTACGGGCCGCAGCGTGTGTGCCATCTAGGCGTAGCCTGTGGCCCCTTTCCAATAAGGAACGTAGCGGGATGAGCCCAGGAGCTACACTTGGCAAGCAGTCGATTCAGTTTATTGTGGTCCTCTGGAGACTTATACTTTTCGCCCATTATACAAGGGGTTTTCTGTTTTTCATAATTCCAATATTCAATACAGTTTTTCGAGATATTATTGCAATTTGAACACCTTTCAATGCTTCTTTAACTACAGTACTTTCTTCATTGAAGTATTTCATTATTGTATTTCATATTGCACTAGTTTTCACCTTCTTGTCCGCGTCTATGAAGTCTTTAGACTAGACAGAACTACCATTGATGAGCTGAAGCATTTCTCTTAGTAGCACGGGTACCTCGAACTCTTTCATTTACGATAAATATTACAAAACTTTCTCACGAGAACCTCTACGTACAAATCGTGTTACAAGAATTCGCGGCATTGCATTCCCCCAAGACGTTACATTTACTACGTTCACTGTAACCGAATCTTCTTATGCGTATTGGTTATGCATGTGGAACGGGACCAATGTCTTCTGCCCACTATAAAAGAACCTTCACTAAATCTGAGTTCCCTACACATAGATCTAGAGTCGACTGTACTCTTAAGTATGACCGGCCTGAACCCACGAGCGACGTCGGTGAGATGGATGAGAGAATTAGTAAATACCACGGAACAACAAGTCTCAGCCGAGAAGGCTGGCGACGTGCGTATGCATAGTAAGGCACAAAAACACGTTAAAACAGGAATACAACATGAATGTAAAAAAAGAGGCAAAGAAGAAAAATTAAACCGACATTACAGCGAAAAACTGTGAAACGAGTGAAAGTTGTAAAATTGTTTATGAAAATATGAACAAATGAAACGGGGCACAGAATTACATCACAAACACGTGAGACGAAAAGCCATTAATAACATAATTCTTGAACGAATATTGCACCTTGTATTTGCTAAAAAGAGCGCCTTAGCTTGCTAGTGCTTTGTTAGACCTAGCTATTGGGAGTTAGGAGTAAGGCACTAAAGATTGGTATGGAGATTTCAACGCAAGTACAACAAAGTCGCGAGAGATCGCAATCCCCCCCCCCCAAAAAAAGAATGCGAAATACTATGGAACTCACAAAACAACGACGTCTAAAAGGAGCACTAACATGTAAAGGCAGATGTGGAATATCTACGACAAGGAGAGCAACGGCACATGGAAGGTCACACCGTCGTCGTCTTGTGCGTCCACAGCAGCAGCAGCGGGAACGTCTGCGAGCGGCGTGGTAACAAAATGTGGCAAGTTTATTCTGGCCGCGAGGCCCTCCTCCGGAGCGATACTCGGCGCCGTCACTGTAAAAAGACACGGAAACGCTACGACGACGGAGGCGGCCGCAGCGACTGCTGCTGCTGCTGTCGACACGGTGGTGGCAATGGCCGCGATGGCGGCGGCGGAGACGTTGGCGGTGATGGAGGTGACTGGGGTGGAAGTGGTGACGTGCAGGCTTACGCGAAGCCGATGGCAATAGCCTTGCGGTGACGATGTCGTTGGTGTGGGGATGGCGATGGTGTTGGTTTCGGTGTAGACGTTGGTGGTAATGGTGGACTGCGGCGTTGGCGGTGGTGTCAGAGATGGCGAAGGCGTTGGCGATGGGGATGGTGGGGGAGGAAGGAAGGGTGACGGCGGTGGTGGCGACGGGGTCAGTGACAATGGCGGCGGCGGCGGCGGTCGCGGCTGTCGTTTTGGGCTTGGCACGCGTCGCGGCGTCCCCCGAGATCGCCGCCTTCTCCCCTGCCACCGCCTCCGCCGCCGGGGAAACCCCCACTGCCGCCGGCTAAACATAGTGCGACGCCTGTGCCACCGCCCGCCCGATCGTCCGCGCCAGAGGGTCGAGTACCCGAAATCGTGTAGAAGGATCTCTCAAAAGAAAGAAAAAATATAGTGAAGCTCCAGGGTTGCCAACATGTACCAATTCCAACTGGATTGTAATGGAAATGAAAGGCGTGGGTCATGAGTTTACAATGTCAAGGTTACGTGGGAAGTTCTGGGCGACCAGACTGCTCAGCAGATGGCGCTAACGAAGATGGAGAAAGCAGGCGAGCTAACAACAGATAGAGAAATGAAATCGGGACACTACTCACCACTGAACTAACAAAACATACTTCTGTACAGAATCTAATTAATTTCTTTTCCCCCAAAAAAATTGAATCAGTTTTTATTTGTACAACAACGTATGAGGAATATTTTTTTAAGCAATGAATCGTTACATTACCGAAAACGAAAAATGTCGGCCAACAGCTGTCGTTGCAGTTAAATATGATCAGACTCGGTCCTTACCTGCAAAAGAGAAAAAAAAATGTCAACCAAATAATGTCGACAAATAAAAAACATCACAAAACCAATATATGTACAGAAAACATTTCCAAATTAGGGGTATTATACTTTTTCGTCTTTTTCAAATCCATTCCTCTTTAGACCAAAAACATATAAAGTAGAGTTTTTCACACATTCATACATGTTTGCCAAAAGAATTTACATAATTTTCCATTTCAGGTAAAATATTATCTTACATTTACAGCAATCGTTACTAAAATATATTTTCAATAAAATATTGTTAATACAATTTATTATTACTGTATTAGGTACTTGGTCACCAGCTGAAACTAAAGTGCAATTCCTTTAAATCTACTTAGGATAAAATGAAAATATTTGGCACATTAGCTGAAAATTTGCTTCCATTCCCAAAGATTATTTTGTCTCAAGCTGAAACAAGGCTGAAACCTTTTGAGTCTCCGCATACAGCACATGATCGAGCCTGTGCTATCGTTTATTCAACAAACATCTTGACTGCTTAGTTTGGAACGATCAGACTGGGTTCCAACCATGAGTAATCGATTTCATGTTTACTTAAGAACTCGCTCTTCTGTTATTTCCTCTTCTCCAAATGTGATGTAGAATGATGTCGCCGTTACTTGGCGGCATTTTCAAAGATTTCTATACATTTTTTTCCATTTTAGATCACGTACAACGTCAAACTCGTGTCCCGCAAGCGTCCATAACGGTTGCACATTGTATTGGCGAATGTATTTTATTATTTCCAATTGTATACTTTGAGATTTGAAGATCCAGAATACACACGCACATACTATTTACTCGTATACAAACACACAGGCACACGCATGCGCAGATAGTTGGATGCATACACGTGCGCACCCACACAACATACCCATGCCCAAGGAGTTCTTCGAATTCACCATTCTTTGAACAGAGACCCTACTTTCCCTTAACCAAACATTGGCCACCACAGTCATTTTCTAATGTGCTTAACAAGTATTGTTAGCATTTTCCAAATACTAACCGATTATTTTGTCCCCAAAAAACCGTAAATATACTTTCGCGATAATTTTCAATCCCCCTCCCCTTTTTTCCCTTCCGCATGCGTTCCGCATGTCGCGTACCCGAGCGAGCCGAGGCCAGAACTTGGCCCTGCTCGAGGCGTCGCCAGTGGGTCGTCATCGGATGCAGGCGACGCGTCGCATGCGTCCCATTCTTCCACGTCGCGCGCCGGTCTGCTCCCCGCGGCGCCGCCCGCCGCGCCGGCCGCGCGGGCCGCGCTGGGCCGCTGGCCGCTTCCAGGAACCCGCTTCCCTCCCGCGAAACCGCGCCGGCGGAGCGGCGCTGGTCGCGTTGCGTCGCGTCGGGCGCGCCGCGTCCAACGGGAGATGCTGCCTCAAGAGGACGAGGATTCGACCAATCTTCCAACCTTCACAGAGTGCCAGTTCGGAAACTCACATGTTTGTACCAGGTGGCCGTTTCATTGTTTTCTTGCCGATTATGAGTGGGACTTGAGATTGGTCTGACTGCACCTAGAGAGGATGTCACAATGAAACAAATAGAATTTTTTGAGGGGAGGGGGTCGACTACAAATCTATTCATGACTAGTTCATGATGTTCTTGACGATCAACCCATTTATTTCGTGAGTGAGAAAGGTGCAACTGTAACGTCTTCAATCCAAGGTAAACCGAAGGAAATGGCAATCGCAGAACTGATGATTTACATAACATTCAACATTCCACTAGGTATGCTGTTAATTCAGTCTTTTAACGTTTAAAAAGTTGTTAAACCATTTCAGATAAAAGGGAGAAAACGTGAGAGATAGTAAACTTCTCATGAAATATGGCAACGTGAAAGATGTCAAGTCCTTGAAAACTAAATGGATTTACTTCCCATTAATACGTTATCGAACTTTTGATAAACCTAAAATTATTTTTCTCCAGATGTGACTGCAGTGGAACGACACTTGTACAAAAGCTAATGTTTTTTCAAGGCCATGACAAATTGAAATTCAATACAATGAATTACAAGTTTATATCGTAATACTGTTTCTCGTTAATATACTGTGACAGATTCATTGAAATACAAGCATAAATGGGATTCTTCATAACATTCAACAGAAAAACGTTTGCAGTGCTATCAATACAATTGATGATGAACATATTACATCCTACTTTGTGAGGTTTAACTGAGAATCATGAAAAAAATTTTAAAAATAAATTGGGTAACCTACATTTACATTCAGCATAATTAAAAAAATTATACTAATGTATAATTTTCCGCACATAAAGAATACACGCAAAGCGCTCGCAAACCACACACAATTTTCACTCTTTTCTAAAGTAACACGAATAAGAACAAATTCAGTAATACATTATTTCCGTTTTGTGAACGACACGGGCCGTGCTGTTCCAGTGCGCTGCAGCAGCCGGCGAGCGGCGCGGCGTGCGCCTAGCAGGGCAGCCCGCCAAACAAAGGAATTAACGGGGGACACGCGCGTTGAGCCGCGCGGATTGCAATTGCGGGGGCGACGGCTGGCGACAGTGACGGCGACGGGCGCCCGCGGGCGGGCACGGGCAGCGGCAGTGCCAGAGGGAGAGTTGGCGCTGGTAATACGCAGATGGTAGGGCGGGCTGATGGTATCAGTTGCAATCGTGGTAGTGGCGTTTGATGGTGGTTGTTTACGGTAATGAGTCTTGTGAAGATTAAGTCTGATAGCTATGGTGGTTGTGATCATTATGCTTACAACTGTTTAGTTTGATGAGTTGTAGATATTCTGCTACTGTAACCGATTTGATGGTAGAAGCTACCGTAACTGCATGCGACGGACCAAAATGGACACATCGGCAGCGGTGGTTGTGGTGATTATGACTATCATGTTATGGTGATCTGATCCCAGTGGTAGTGGTGATGTGATCACAGTGGCTATGGTGATCTGATCACACTGGTTATGGTGATGGGGTAGTTGTAGCAGCCCTGGTTAATATCGATGTGGTTCATGTGAATATGGTGTTTGTGGCAGTGAAGCTGGTGAAGTGTCTACAACGCAGGCAGCTACAATGACGAGTGATGCTACAGGTCAGCAAGTGGGAGTCGCAGCCCACCAGGGCAAAGAGGAATGAGAGGACAGGCTGGCAGACGGACGGTCGGCCGGTCGGTCGAACGAACGGGCAGCGGCGCTTCTGGCGGCAATAACTCGGGCATTGTGCGCGCGGGAGAGCGCAGATTGGTTATTTTTACGAAAAATGAACGGGATGCGGCGGCTGACCGGAACAATACGCGCATCAGCGGGACTCCGCTCCGGCCACGCCGTGGCCAGCGCTGCCCCCACCCCCACCCCTCGCCAGCGCTAGCTCCTCCACCTCCAAACGAGAGTCCGCGCCAACACCTGGTTCCGGATGAGCGCTCGTGAACAGCGAGTTTCCGAAATCATCTCAGCAGTTTGTTGTCGCAGAATAACCTCCCCGCACCTTCTGCTAAATTACTTTTCAAGAAGCCCCTACGCACGTAATTTCCCTCGTGAAGTAAAACCAATGTTTTACTTACGGTTGGGTTCGGGTCGCAGAGAAGTTAATAAAAATTTTCTGTAAATCTACCCCGTAGAGTAGTGTCTTTAATCCTTAATATCTGTTTGGGTTCCCACCAACCTCCCAAAAATCATTCAACTGACATCTCATTTATAATCTCTGAAAAAGTAATTTTCATTGTACAAATCCAAATAGAAAATTCTTCTATTAAGCCTGCACGTTTTCACACTGACTTAGTTTAAAATAGTACATCAGTTTGATAGAACATATACCTAGATTCTTGCTTTTCTGTCCTGTGGTCCCGGAGATTGTCAATTTTTTATTATGTAAAATTCTTCGCCTCAAATGGAATCTTGAACTTAATTTTTTTGTCGCCGAAAATAAGGGAGGAAATTAAGGATAGCCGCGGAGGACATGTGCCCCAGGCGCTTCACCGTGTCGAAACGCGCACCAAAAGCAAGGGGAGTGAAGTTGCCAATTATTATTGCTTTTAAAAGTCAGAATAAGTAAGTGTGGTTCTGTGATTCGAGAAAAACATCTGTAAGACCCTTACGCCGCATCTTTTCGCATTTTCTTGCAATAATATTGAGGCTTCCTTCCGCGAGGTATACGCCAGCGGATTATAAAATTACAGAGGTTTGTAGATTTTCATACTGTGCGTGAAAAAGGGGCATTGCTTTAGTGCAATTGATTTTTATAAAAGTACAAAGTGATACTTTGTCATTTTTTGCACAAAGAATTTACCTACGTTTTGTTTCGTTTTGGCGGCTCCGCATCTTATACAAAGTATGTGTAGGATACGTTCGGAAAGAGAGGAGAGGAGGGAGAGAAGCGCACTTCTCGGTTATTGTGCTCTATCTATAATTATCGCAGTATATGAGCATTCGATTAGCATTTGTTTTCGACTTCAAAGCATAGCATTCTGTTAACACATGACATTAACTCATTGGGACCTAATCGTAAACCCCCGCAGGACCGCTAAAAACCATCCATATCGCCCTCACGCCTCTGAGCAAAATTGAAATCCGCCTGTTTCGTCGTCCAAAATAATATCTCCTTTCTCCGCTAGGTGGTGAAAGGAGCGTAGCGAAATTTGCGTGGTTAGACGGAAGAGCGGGCCTGATGGCCCGAGTCTCGCCACGTAAAATAAGGCATTAACTAACTAACTAACTAACTAACGCCCGCCCGCCCGTCCGTCCGCCCGTCCGTCCGTCCGTCCGTCCGTCCGTCCGTCCGTCCGTCCGTCCGTCCGTCCGTCCGTCCGTCCGCCCGTCCGTCCGCCCGTCCGTCCGCCCGTCCGTCCGTCCGTCCGTCCGTCCGTCCGCCCGTCCGTCCCGTCCGTCCGTCCGTCCGTCCGTCCGTCCGTCCGTCCGTCCGTCCGTCCCGTCCGTCCGTCCGTCCGTCCGTCCGTCCGTCCGCCGTCTGCCCGTCCGTCCAAACGCCAGTCTGCCCGTCCGTCCGAACGGCCGACTGCCCGTCAGCCCTTTGCCCGCTCATCAGCCCTTCCACAACCCACTCCCTCCGTCGGCCAACTCGCTCGTTTTTCCACTTCTCACACAAACGAGAGACATCTCAATAAATTTGAATTTCGCCCGGTCTACTACAATTTTGCGTGACACCAAAAGACCCGTGAATGCCGCTCCATTCACGGCGCCGGAGCCTTTGACGGCTAATGAAGCGAGCGCAAATTAAACACGCGACGCGCTCGGCGCCTGCCTCTCCGCGCTTCTTTGAAATATGAGATGATGAGTTCTGTTCAAATTATAAACCCAAAAAAGATTAAACAATGAAAGCTGCGAAGGAGGGGGAAGCAATAAAATTATGGCATTGTGTTTCGGAGAGCGACGGGCAGCGCGGTCGGTGGCGGTGATGACAGTGAGGGTGTGTGACGGGGGAGGGGCCGTGGACGCGACGCGACGGAAGCGGCTGTATTCACGTTTTAACAGGCGGCTTTGACAAATAAAGTCGGCGGCCCGCCGACGAAGCGCGCGCGACGGCCGGCTGTCAGGCGCGCGAAAGAGAAGTGCTGTTAAAAGCCCCCTCTGGCAATAACGCCGAGAGCGTATCGAATTCGGGACATCTAAATTCCCTATTCGATTTGTCGAATCGGACAGAGTGAGATCTGCGAAGTTCTTAGCTCTCTGTGCGGGTGATGGCTTTTGAGCTTTTTTCTGGCTTTCTGAATCGTGAAGTATTCATCGCATTCCACCGTTCTCTTCTTGAAAGTATTCCGTAATCCATAGAGTTAACATAACTCATTGAATAAGGTTAGTATTTTCACTCTTTATGAAAAGATCAATACATAGAATTAACTTGTTAAAAATCTCATCTTCTGTGACTAGGTCAAGCAGTTCACGAACTAAATAAACAATTGTGTAAAGGAGGGTTTTCTTCCAAAAGATAAATCCTAAGATATTTTACTCTCTAGATAACTTTTCAAAGTACTGTCTTTATATCTGTTGGAAAACTGCATTCAATATATGGAAAGAAACCCGCTTCTTATGTTTGTAACTGTAAAATGCATCATCCAGGCAAAACAAATCCGAGATTTGAATTTTCTGTAACTAATAATAAACGGCATTTAATTGTATTGTACTCTTAATACTATCGTATCGTGACAATAACCCATCTGAACTGAAACACACTTCTACGCAACTTGCAACCCAGCTCCGGCGTCCACAGTGAACCTAATAAAGGATCGGAAACCGACGCAAAAACGACCCGAAAGACAGAAAGCGCCATTTCCGCCGCTGCCTCCATCAACGAGACGCCACTAAAAGCGCAACTGCGCACGCACAGGGTGCCACCAGCGCGTCCCCAGAGGTGTGCGTCAGCGTTTTATCGCAATCTACGCGTTTTATAGACGGTTGGGAGGGGGGCGACTTTTAAAACGCGTTCACCGTCGTTACGACGCTCGTTCACCGCCGGAGCAGTCGTCGCGGCCCGGAGAGAAAGAGAAAGGTCAAGGGAAACGCCCCGACGGAGACAAGGCCGCGCGCCCGCGGCCTAAGAAACGCGCGCCGGACCCCGCACGCTCGCCCACGCGCCCGACCTCACTGCTGTCAGGCCACCCGCACGCGGAAACTCGTTTGTATTTTGACGTGACAGCGTCTTACAACTCGAGACCCCCTGCCTTCAAAAGGTTAGCGACACGTTAAGGTCACCACCAATTTCGCGTTCAGATGTTAATGTAGGTCTGTCTCAAGCTTCTGACTTCAGAATAAAAGTTATCGTTTTGACGTTATCAGTACACGGGAGCAAAAGCGCTGCGAAACTGACTTCGGCTATTAAATGCAATTAAAACAGCTTTGGCGTACAGTTGCGATATCACGAGGCCGTAATATTTACAGTTGTCAATGACGGCCTTATTCACAATTTTTTTTAAAAGGTATACAAAAGCCTTCGGAAAAGTAAATCCCTAACAAACAACCAACAGCCTGCGAAAGACAATGGATTATCCCTCAAAACACAATCGCATTGAAAGAAACCTCACAAACGCGGCAGCTTTCAACGTCCACCTACTGTGCACCTCGCCACCTCCCCACTCGCACGCTCAACCCGGCGGCGGCCGGTCGGCATTATTACGGGGCAGCGTGCGCACCGTCCCCACACAGCCCATTGAATTCCCGACACCCACCGCGCGCGGGCGGAAGCCGCAGAAGCAGAGCATCGGGCGGCGGCGGCGGCGGCGGCGGCGGCGGCGGCGGCGGCGGCGGCGGCGGCGGCGGCGGCGGCGGCGGCGGCGGCGGCGGCGGCGGCGGCCCCGACGCCGCACACGGCGCGACGCCGCGCGACGCCACGCAGCGGCGCGCGCGGCGCGGCGCGACAGAGAACGCGAACGACGTGGCGCGACGCGAGTATTCCGCGCCAGACAGAAACCTCCCGCGGCGCGGATTAACCTTTGTTCGCGCGTACCGCGCCCTGGGGCGCCCCGCCCCCCCGTCAGGGGAAGCCTCGCGCGAAATCCTCTTTGAGGAACCCGCGCACGCACCTACACACACGCGCGCGCTCGCGCACGCGGGAGCACGCTCTCGCGCTGTGCGCAGCGGTCGCGCGCGTCGGATAACGTGCGACTGGCGTGTTCTTTCCGGGCGAGGCGGATTAAACGTTGCTGCTACTAAGTAAATGTACTTTAATGATTGTGAAGGGAAGTTTATTCGTTGCAACATTGTCTGGTTAATAATAGTGTAAGCATTAAGGCACAGTTCAGGAACTTTGTAGTATTCATACCGAGATTTTCCTTGAAAGTATCAGTTACAAGGGTATAACTTGGGTGAATAATTAAAGATTCAGATAAAAGCTTCTCTGCGTTTTGCTAAAATGACTTTTTCATTTTCTTTTGCAAACATATTGACAATGAGTGCTCTTCATCCGACTGCCTCTTCTGCGAAGTCCCTCAATACACCATCGCCTCTTTCACACTTTACTTTTTCGAACAATTCATTCATAATACACACACAGTTTCATTAGCGCATACACAAATTTGGAATAGCATGTAATAAAACGCAGAAAAATATTACTCAACTTACTTTACTATAGAAAGGGGTGTGTTTTATTTCTGACGTGAGGGATATGTGCATGAATGCCATGACACGAGAGGTTGGAGTCATAGAAAAACAAGTGAATCAAGAAGGCCCTAATACCCTGTCTCTTAGACACAGATGAATCAGAGTTTTTATTCCTTTTCCGAAGAAACAAGTGCGCCGTATGGGAGCGGCTGAAAAAACGAATGTAAATACAAGGGAAAAGAACTATTGAAATGAAAAAAAGTCTTTTTCATATCCAGAATAAAAACCCAACAAAAATATTATCAAACTTCTTTTACACTCTTCAGAGATCACACACTAAACGAACTAGCTACTGGATTTCAGAGAAAAAGAAAAATACCGTAGCAGTGTAGTGTCGCAATGAAAATACCCCTACAAAAAATCTTTCTATAAAATTGTCAACAAAAGTAAGCGTAAAAGTAAAGTTGGGTTCATGGATGTACTGAGAGATATCGAAAATCCCTCTAATGTGTCTTCAAAAACTACCGAGTGTAAACCCTTTCCTTCTTCACGCACACAAATACGTACATCAACAAAAAAAATGGAGTTGGGAGGTCTCAAATACTTATTGAAGACGAAGATTAAATTTGTATTCATTAGTACACTCAATCGCACTCAATGAGGAAATGCTATTCAAAATGTGTGGGATTATTACATTTTCATTCACTAGGAGTCAATTCAAATGGATGTAAGTGGTAATGATTAGAGGGATAAATAATTAGAAAAAAAAGGTTCTTCGCTTGGTATTCAATTTCTACTGTCTCCTAATATTATCTTATATACAAATGTTTTAAGCCAGTCCCTTTTTTAAAATCTATTTTCATAATAACTAGCCCTCTCCAGGGAATCTAAACTATACAATTTTCTATTTAATTGCACTTCCTGCCTGTTTATTTCCTATGTAATCCTCCAAGAAAGTACTTTCTGTTTCCTCCTTCATTCCCATTTATCTCACCACCAATACGTCATTACTTCTTTCACTAGTTCTCATATTCCCTTTTATCATTTCGTCTCACCGCACTTGTATTAATGTATAATTACTGTTGCTATCTCGTTTTTCCACTTATTTTCACACAATCTGTAGCGACTCATATTTTTTTCTATTCTTTCTCCAATTCCTTCCCCCAACAGTACCGACCAGGCTACTAACAGAATACACTCTCCTCCACCAGCCATCTCGAGAAGCCGCCGGTCTGGGAATACTCAAATCTGCAACGACGCGGGGCGGGGCGGGACGGAACGGGACGGCCCCGGTAGCTAGCGAAGCGGGGGGAGGGGGGGGGAAGCGATTTGCGCTAACCCTGACGGGTCCCGCGGGGCTCCTCCCCCTTCTCTCTAATGAACGACGGCGCCTACCGCCGCCGCCGCCACCGCCGGCGGCAGCGCTGGGGAAGGGAGCGGGTCGGAGAGGAGGGCAGCCACATTCAAACAAGTGTGACCTCTGACGTCCGCCCGGCTTTCCGCGCCACTCGAAATGCATTAATATTAAAAGCGCCTGCCCGCGGAGGCCGGCACGCCACCCGCCGATAAGCAGAGCAATGGGGTCCTCCGCGCGCCCACCCCGGCCGCCTTCGGGGCACTAGCAATGGCCACTCCCCTGCCGGCGGCAGCGAGGGCAAGGTTACTCCACATGAATTGTATAGCTGAAAGAGCTATACAGCTATAGTAGCTATAGTAGTGAGTTTCACATGTGTTTGAACGATACGGTCTAATCTTACGTAAGGCACACTCTAGTTGTGTTATCTATGATATCATTGATGTTCTACAATGGAATGCTCTTTAATGTAGGAAGTAATACTGCTTGTTCCAAATATGGGTGTAAAGACGGAGGGCGGACCTATCTGTGAACATTCTGTAAGGCGGAAATAGCTATCTTCAGGAATCTGAAACCTGTGCTGATTAAAGAGATCATTCCCATTGGAAACTAAATCTATCGAAATTCTCTTCCAGCCAATATATTCAAATGTCCCTTTAGCCCATTTACCCAAATGTTCTTCAAGCCAATATAATCAAATGCGTACCTAGTCAATCTATCAAAATACTCTTCAACCAAACACACTTCCAACCAATGTATCAAGAAGTATCTCCCTACGAAATAGGCCTTTATTGTTCGTATTTTAGGGAATACCCTTCGAGACGGCGAGGAAGTAAAAGTGGACATTTCGCAATCACACATACGTTTATTCAATAACGGACAGGGATGGGATTGAAATTATTAAATAATTTTACGAAAAGGGACCGTTTGTATCACAAACATATCACGCGAGTCGTGTTGTTCAGGCGTTGTGTCAGCGCGATCGACGCAGTGCATCGTTCTCAGAAAAACAAAATGAAAACAACGACGCTTGGTGTCCCGCCTCTCATTCGAAGAAGCTGAGCTATCCGCTTAAATTAGATCTCCGCTCAATGGCCATCTTTCCTCGAAAAGTATATTACGCGCTGTGAGGTCATTAAGAGACCACAGACTGTATCCACGCTTGCCAACTTTTGCGCCCCCTGGCAATAAGCGAGTGCAATTATGTGTTTCATGTTTTCGGTTGCCATTGGAGTGGTGTTTCTCATTTATTTCTCAAACGACGCTCTTTGAGTCGATGAAAATAGTCTCAATTCAATTATATACTAATCAAAATCAATAAAACAAGTGTCAGAAGAATCGTATGGCCGTAACCTTGTTCCAAAATACAGCAGATATTCTATTTCAATTATTCTGTCCAAATTCAAATTTAAATAAAACTTCAATTTGGCAAAATATTACAGCAAACCAGAGAAACACTTATCTACAGATGCCACGGAAACAAATTTAGCCTGGTGAACACTATCATTAAAGCTAAAAATGATACTCGAAAATGTTCGGAGTCCTGATTCACAAAAACTGCAACGGTAGAGAAATGTTCAAGGCATCTGACAATGGAATTAATGGGAGTCTTTCTCTCCGAGTAAAGGGGAACAGAATGGGCTGCGACGCTCCAAAGACCGCGGTGTAGTGTCGCCGAGACAGGTCACCGGGTCAAGTTCCTATTCCCAGTCGCCGAGTGAGTTTTAATTCGGAACCTGGCCGAGTGCCACTCTCTGGCCTTAATTTAGGATTAATTTCCTACGAAAGTCGAAGCGACAAGCGGTAGAATCAACAAGAATCAACAGTGTCACGGCCTAATCTGCTAGTTCTTTAGGTACTCAGCAGTTACGTCACGCTTGTCTCCCTATAAACTCCCGCTCTGTCGTCGGCTTCCAGAAATAACCTTGTTTTCTCCTGTGATGTTCCTATTGTGATACACAAAAACCAAACAAAATGTTACGGCATCAACATACTAACTCAATGAAATAATATTATTAGTATAGTATAGGTACGTCGAAATCTTATCACTAGTTTTGGAATAGCATTCAAAGATACTATAATATTATAGAAGTATTGTCATATTTGTTTACTTAAGAAGATGAAAACTTTTTCGAGCTATAGTTTGCATAATTATATTTTGATTTTTTCCCCTCATCCAAAAACCAGCTCTTTATTATATTTGTGTAAGACATCACTATTGTGGCCACATCCTTCTTCGCAGATTATATCTAAACATTATTCATATCAGTTCTTCATCTGCAAAGATGAACTAAAATAAGAAAAAACATTATTAACACGAGTAAAAATTGTTATATTATTCTCACTGAAATTCATTCACAATGAGTCAGACAACTGAAAACACCGTATTTTGTACTTCTGGTGCCACGTACGATCATCGCCATATAAATTTTAAATGCTGATTCGTAAGATCGCTACGCGAACGCGAATGAACAAATCCCCCTTTCGGGAACAATTACATATAGTGCCATTTGAATAGTATGGCCATCATTTCCTTAACTTCGAACTAATTGCTAATAAGACCGAGTTTCACTTTTGCACTTTTAAGTGACAGCCTCCATGCCAGAAAACGAAGAGTGCGAGAAAGGATGTTTTAATGTGCAAGGAGCCAAAGCGCGTGCTTAGGATTCCCGTGGCATAGAGGCCTTTGATAATGTTTCGAACAAAATTTCAAACCAGATTATTTATATTTTATAATACTTTTATGTTAATTTTTAAGTTTCATTATTTTCATAATCGATTTGAATATTTCGAAATGATTACAGGACCATCTAGTTTAAACCTGCGTAGGGCCTCTTTGCTCAACGTATCTTCGTAATTCTGAAATGCTATCGACATAACGCAACCAAAGAGGAACGAAAAACTAGTTTTAACGGCCGGCGTCAGTTAAGGTATGAAGTTCTCGCCCGATAAAAACAATCGAAACACGAATTGTCGCTAAAGATGGCGCGTGAGTACACTTATTCAATAAATGATATTTCTTGTATATACGATTTTTGTATAAGATGGTCGCGAAAAGTTGGATGGTTTGATGGTTGCGAAAAGTACTGCCAAAAATTCTGAACGAAACACTGCCGATAACACAAATAACAGACGCGTTTGAAGTTTGTAAAACGAGACGATAGCCGAGTTTTACAACCATCCGAGTCCATTATTTGCTGTGAATCGGTCTAATGACGTTAATAACCATAGCCGTAGGCCAAGGAACTGTGGAACCCTGCCCTCTCATTGCTTATTTTGAACAGAGACCTTGCATAATACAACATTTCGTATTTTAGTACCTATGTTGATTTCTTGATTTCTCAATTTAAAAAAAACAACTGACAATTTGCGGAACTGTTATACATAATTGAGTTTAAAAATTATTTCTTAAATGTATCATAAAAAAAAATTTCGTATTTAAAATGTCAGCAAAATTAAAAAATATATTAGAAAAGGGAGTCTAGAACTGTAGTTGGCCGTGCGTGTACGTCTCCCGAAAGTGCACCAAGCCGGCCACGCCTTGGCGAGCAATTCGGCGGGGTAGTGGGTGTATTCCCCCGCCCGCGTCGCCCGGCGGCGCACCCAGCCGTTTCCGGTCGGTCGCATGGGGGCGGGGGGCGCCTCCTGTCACCGCAACGGGCGCTGGAATTCAAACGCGACGCCGAGGCTCCACCTGGCCGAGAGACGGTTCGCGATCGCGACGGCAGAGGTCTCCACTGGCGCCCGCTCCGCTGCCCGCCGCGCCGTGCACGCGTTCCCTAACGCGGGCACTCGGGAAGGATTCGGAAAGGGCGTGTGTGTGCAGTAGTGCTCTCATGAAGTGACTTGCGAATATGTTATGAAAACCAGGAAGAAGACGGTACCTCTCAAGAAATTAAATAAAAATAATTTTCTTAGATTAACGTTCGCGGTCATATTATTAGGAACAATTCATTACATGATAACATGTTAATCCAATGATAATGAAATTTCGCCTAACTATAATAGGCAAAAGAGGTTAAAATTAGTATGTTGCAACTCTCATATCGTTTGTAAAATTGCATGCCAGCTGCTTACATAATTAATGTATGGTACATTTAAAGAAAGAAATAACAAGGGAGGATGTAACAAGCTACAATCTATGCAAGACTCGCATTGTACATTACACATACGAAGAAATTAATTTTCTTTTCAAGCTTCTCCCTCTAAAGGTGGGGAAGCCGGAAAATATGAACGCTGAAATGCATACTCTTAAGAATGAACTACTTTTTGACATTCTTTTGTATGTTACGATGCAAAAATTCGATCCTAATTAAGTTCTCGAGAAACATTTGTTTGTGAAAGCGTGTTTTCGCGCAGCCTTCTGGAAATAATTAAGTATGGGGGAGAGAGAGAGAGAGAGAGAGAGAGAGAGAGAGAGAGAGAGAGAGAGAGAGAGAGAGAGAGAGAGAGAGAGAATTTTCCTATTTTCTGTGAATTATGGACGACATGCAAAATAAATACCTACGTACAACAAGCGTACGCGCATTAATACTTATCTATTATTTTTGTAATCATATCAATGAATCATAACAATATGTTTAAATTACAAATCGAAGTGAAGAAATGCGGTTTTATATTTTGGTCAAAGATTCAGAGTTTAGGACAAGGGAACTTTATTGTGAGTGCCACATCGCATTAATCGTACTTCCCAGGAATCAGATACTAGTCCAAACGAGGCTTTCTTCATCCTAGTCATAAACGTGAGTTACGAACTCGATGAGTGCTACAGGAAGGCTACACAAGTGAAAGGCATTTGGGAAGGGGTAACAGCCATAGCACATCTCCGATGGACTTTCTGGCATGAGAGTACGGCCAGTAAAGGTCAAGTTCAGATTTTATACTCCCGACTGGGAGTCTAGGCCAACATCATAACCACTATCTGGGAAGGCAACGGTGACCCAGTTGCCCTCTTTCAGAAAGACAATGGGCACGTGCAAAAGGAGAGAACGACTTAAATGTGCAGCAGAACACTTGAGCTGTACGAGCACACTGCACTTAAGCAGTACAAAAACACTTAGACGAAGTGTCATTACGTACTGTAACAGCAGAAGATCGACTTGGTACGTTAGCACTTCAATACCTACATCTGCCTGTAGATGACGTTTTGCGCTCCTCGCATGTCACGAAACCAAAATATGCACACGCACGATAAGCACAATGATGCACATCATTCGAAGATATTAATAATCTGAGTACTTCTTTATATCATTTTTTGGGCGCTTTATCATTTATCTTACTCATTTTTATCACAGGCATACATTAATTTTTTACCTCCAAATGCAGTCATTAAACTTCAGAAACTTGAAATAGTAATTCAATGTTTACATTAAATTCAAAATATTTAATAAAAATAAAATGCGCGTTCAGTAATTTCAAATGTACGAATGCAGTATTTCATGGTTTAGCCGAAACTGTTCTTATTGTTCTAAGCTATTCTGCCTTTTGAAAGAATTTTGTACTACTGCACTGAGGTATTAAACATGACACTTTCTGGACTATGAATACCAAAAAAGTTCACAAAACAATGTCATCTAATATCGTCCTCAAATCTTTTAGAATTTAGTTAAAAATGTAAGAGCACGGAAACAAATAACATTTTACAAACAAATATTGAAGGGCAGGAGTGCTCACAATAATGGACACACGCGAAATTGTTTAAAAAACCGACCTCCATGAATCTAATTTATCCTAAGAAATAAGAAAATACATTACAATAGAAAATAGAAAACGCCATAATGTGCCACATCGTAACAGAGTTACCACCACATACTGTATGTACAGGTACGTATACGCAAAGTTTCTTCCGAGGTGGCGTATTACATTCCACCCCAAATTATTCTGGCTCGTTGCATTTGGATATGGGGGATTCGCGCTTAGAACCTCGCTGGAGGTCCTTCGCCATCACTCGCGGATAATTCCGAACCAATTACAGCGTCGTCGGCGGAAACAGTCCTGATGAAGACACGAGGACCCTCGAAATCGGTTTCAGCTGCAGTCCCGACGCCATCGATTTATCGAACGTGGACGGTATGCGCGTGCCTTCGAACGCTTCCGACTTACCGAATCATTACCGCGGTATTCGGCTGAGTGCGAGACTCGGAGGGAGAAGTGCGTGAAGCTTGGTAGTGGGCGGAGGAGAAATGGCAAGCTTCGAAGCCAAAAGATGTCGTAATGAAACAGAAGAAGAAAGATACAAGGAGATGATGCCTGGCTGTGAAAAAAAGTGCGCGAGCCTAGCATTTGAGACGTGCGTCATCACAAAAATAGCGCAAATATTTAAAGAATACAGTTTTCCGATGTAAAATTAGCAAAATTAATGCTGGATATCCCACAACCATTAACAATTCTAATAAGCAATAAGAATTTTTAGGTAAAACGGTTTCACAATGGACAAGCCCCATTGAACAAAAAAAAAAAATTTTTAATTAAATGAAACGAAGATCATGATACAGAGAACGGTGAAGGAATGCAAAGATTGAAATAATACACAGTTCGCTTTTTTCCCCTTTTTCTTTTTCAAAAAAAGAAGCAGCACACTTTAATACGTTATATTGTTTGGTTACACACAAAAATACGAGTTTGGATGTTTGCAATTTTAAAATAAACGGAACGGAAATGGCACAAACTCAATTGAAGTTGCTAGTGTGCATGTTTACTATTCTCACAATAAAAAAGATAAAGGAATAACCATGAAAACCAAAGAGGGATAGTTCTCTGATTCAAATAAAAAGTGTACGGCAATTACCAGTCGCCACGGAAGCGTAGGGCGAGACCGCAGGGGCAGGGCAGGGCAGGGCAGGGCAGGGCAGCTCACCCGGAAGAGAGCCTCCGCTCTGCCTGCCGCGTTGCAGGGGTGAGCGGCAAGCGTAGAGCCGGGTTGTCGCATTGTACGCGTAGGTTTCGCGCCGGAACAGATAGCTAAACATACGTCACTGCTCATATACGCCACTTCCCGCATTTCTTGTCGATATGTACGAAGGCAACGTAGTTTGGAAATGCAAACACTTCCAGAGGAATTTAAAAAAGTAAAGAATACTATATAGAATGGCGTTTTTCGACTTGTTTAAATAGAGGGTAGGTATGTAAATTAGGATTTTGCTAAGCTCAACTTCACATAAGTAAAATCGCGTAAAAAAGTACTAATACGTAATTACGAAGTTTGCGATGACTTCTGCTCTGGGTGGTTTTGCACGAGCACAAAAGTTAATCAAAAACATACTGCAATCTAGGACACCATAATATTCAAATTCGGTGGATCAGCGCGGAGCCACGGCGATTGGAGAAGAGAGGGAAAGTGTGCTGGCCCGCGCGAGGGCCAGGGCAGGCCAGGGCGGGCGCGCAGAGCAGGGCGCAGAGCAGGGCGCAGGGCAGGGCGGGGAGGTGTGCGCAGGGCAGGGAGTAGCCAGGGCAGGGCGAGGGCAGGGCGCAGGGCAGGGCGCAGGGCAGGGGGCAGGGCTAGGGGCAGGAGCGCAGGGAGGCGAGGGCAGGGGCGGGGCAGGGCAGGGCGCAGGGCAGGGGCCAGGGCGGGGCGGCAGGGCCAGGGCAGGGCGCAGGCGGGGCAGGGCGGGCGCAGGGCGAGGGCAGCAGGGCAGGGGCGCAGGGCAGGGGCGCAGGGCAGGGGCAGGGCAGGGCGCAGGGCAGCGGGCAGGAGGCGGCAGGGCAGGGCGCAGGGCGGGGCAGGGCAGGGGCGCAGGGCAGGGGCGCGAGGGCCAGGGCGGGCGCAGGGCAGGGGCAGGGCAGGGCGCAGGGCAGGGCGCAGGGCAGGGGCGCAGGGCAGGGGCGCAGGGCAGGGCGCAGGGCAGGGGCGGGGCGGGCCAGGGGGCAGGAGGGCGCAGGGCAGGGGCAGGGCAGGGGCAGGGCAGGGCAGGCAGGGGCGCAGGGCAGGGCGCAGGGCAGGGCGCAGGGCGGGCGCAGGGCAGGGCAGGGCAGGGCGCAGGGCAGGGCGCAGGGCGGGCTGGGCGGGGCGAGGGCGGGCGCAGGGCGGGCCAGGGCGGGCAGGGCGGGGCGTAGGGCAGGGGCGCAGGGCGGGCGCAGGGCAGGACGCAGGGCGGGCGCAGGGCAGGGCGCAGGGCGGGTGCAGGGCAGGGGCGCAGGGCAGGGGCGCAGGGCAGGGCGCAGGGCGGGGCGCAGGGCGGGCGCAGGGCGGGCGTAGGGCGGGGCGCAGGGCGGGCGCAGGGCGGGGCGCAGGGCGGGGCGCAGGGCAGGGGCGCAGGGCAGGGGCGCAGGGCAGGGGCGCAGGGCGGGGCGCAGGGCAGGGGCGCAGGGCGGGGCGCAGGGCAGGGGCGCAGGGCAGGGGTGCAGGGCAGGGGCGCAGGGCAGGGGCGCAGGGCAGGGGCGTTGGGAGTGGGTTCGACAGGTCGGGGGGCAGCGGCTGGCGGGTGGGCGGAGCAGGGTGGGTAAGAGCGCGCGAAGACAGCGGCGGGGCGTAGGGAAAGGCGGCGTGAGAGGGCGTGGCAGCTCTGGGCGGTGGGCGGAGGGGGTGGCGCCTGGGTGGTGGGCGCGGCGTCGAGCACCGAACGAGCGCGCTGACTCAACAAGCAGGGCGGGCGGGCATGCTGGCTGGCTGGCTGCGACCGGCTGTGGCGGGCTCGTCTGACGCCGTCCGTGACTCACGCGCTTCACGTCCTAAGAGCGTCTCTCGAGAGCCCAAACACAAAACACTCCAGGCACCAGAGAGATAGAGGAGTGGGGGAAAGGGAGTAAGAGAGAGAGAGAGAGAGAGAGAGAGAGGGGAGAGGGAGAGGGAGAGGGAGGAGAGAGAGGAAAAGTGAGAGTGAGATAACGGGGAAAGATGTGAAAGAAAGAGAAAGTGGTGTAACACGGAGAGAGAAGAAGGAAGAGAGAGAGAGAGAGAGAGGAAAGAGAAGAGAAAGGAGACAGGAAAGAAAGGAGAGAAGAGGGGAAAGAGAGGAGGGGAGAGACTTGTCAGAGATCATTACGTTTTGATTTCGGATTTCTGGTAAAACTTTAGGAAGTGCGTTCACCCCAAAACTCGTAATTTTCTTAAACGGAGCGCTTTATGTGCTTCTGCATTTTATCATATTCCTAAAACAAATGGTGTTCAGAACCAATGATGTAATTTCTTTTCGGATGCAATAGTGCCGGAAATGCAAGATGATTGAATTCTTTATAATTGGATAACTGATATTTCATCGTTTTTGTTGTTTTTATTATCTAGAGGAAATATTGATCTTTTCTACACAATCTATTACACTAACTTGTATAAACTGATACTTGTATCCATTCACTGGTTTTTACGAATTTTCTTGAATAGGTTTTTCCTTAAAGTTATGGCATTAGCCAAAAGTCAAATAAAATATTCTAAGAAGAAAGTGAAAAAAAATTATGTTCAGTCTCAATATTTCGCTGATGCAATGGTAATTTTTTCGTCAGTTTGGTGACGTGCTGATTACCAAGAATAATCTGATTACGTAATAGACGAGACAGAATCTACTGACCACATCAAAGTATACGTACTTCAATTAACAGATCGATTGACGGTGTACTTCAAACGTCCTCGTTTCATTAATTCTGAGAACGCTATCCAACTAACGATTAAGCCCAAGTTACAATTCCAGTCGGTATTTAATAGTGTTAATAATGAGATTACTATACTGGAAGCTTCGAGTTAAGCTTGAAAACAATCAAGGACATTAAAAGCGCAATGCATATAATCCTATCTTGCAACGCGAGATCGTCGGTATAAAATAGTATGAATAATGCATTACCTTACTGAGAATACTATATCGTTTGTCATTTCGCCAATTTCACGAACAATTCATTATAAGTATATCAGTGTGTCAAACTTGGAATATTGCCACCAGCAAATCTAAAATCAAGATACACCCTCCAGTTGCCAACTTCTCGGCATGGCCTCTTGGAAGATACAAATAGCAAAGAAGAGCCGACATTATCTACCAGAAGTGATGTATAACACACGAGGAAATTACAATTATCAAAGATAACAGTGGACGTTACCACACAAAAAGGCCAAATCACATACACATACGCTTGGGGCTCCCGTCGGGCAAACTAGCGGAGGCACGGCTGCCCCGCCCCTTTTCATCTCGTTTCTGCAAGGTCTGATCACGCATGAGCCTCGGACGCGACACGTGTATCAGCACGTATCATCTTATTTATCTATGACACATTAGCACCTATTTTCGCACGCCGTGTGCCGCTATCTGGGGCGTGTATGTCGAGGTGAAGAGTTTCTCAGCTGATAGCAGAACGCACAGCCGCGATTGAGCGCTCAGCGGGAGACCAGCCAAAGCGAACTCTGTGGACTGCCTTTATCAAACTCGGCAACATAACCACGTGCAGTCACACAGGCAGATGCCTCGCCAGAACTCGTGCCTCCAGTCATTCGTATTAACTGAACACCCACACCCACACACACACACGCGCGCGCATTACAAAAACACAGCCTAGAATCGATGGGGCAAAGTCACAGAAACGACCAGAGAAATTTCTCTTCATAATTCTCATCCATGCAATAGCATCGACCTACCTAATATGCTGCCTAAGCAAATACGCCAGTAGCTTCACTATATGTGGACATTTTCTGGAGTTCTGTGGGGAATATAATTAGTTCAGTATATCGTTCTCCATGTTTCAAGGCAGTAAGTCGATTTCTTCGCTAAAGGAACGATGAAAGATAATAGCCAAAATTTTAGCTGTTTTGCCTTCGCAAATATACTTTATTTCACCGAAGCAAATATTTTTTGTCAATTCTTGCCAAAATCAAACTTTCCATCTATATTTATAATCCCACTTGTATATAAGTTAGGATTGAGACCACAAGAAAACGTGAATAGAATCCACTTCTCTTCGTAGTACGTCACACGCAGTTTCTAACTGATTTTAATAATAATGTAAAATACATAATTAAATAATTTAAATTAATAAACCAGTGCTAAGCCAGGTCTCGAAAATGTGACGTCCTGATTAACAAAGCTTCAGCTGCGAAGGAAACTATGAATAGTGTGTACAGTCAGTCGCTTTAATATTCGGGCAGACAAGAAGTTATCAAGTTTTGTGATTTATTTATGATTATTTGAAAGAAAAACGTCAGTGCAATAGTAATAGTAATAATAATATTACTGAACAAAAATAAATTTTATTTACATAATACTAAACGAAATAAGGTACACAAATGTGTAATATGTATGTATAAATCTTTCATAACTCGAAGTTTCACAGTCACTTTTAACACACGCAGCACAGCAAAAGGTGATAAATTTACATTAAACTACAACATAATATTTTGTAGCTTGTCCCTTTTGTCTTAACACTTTTTAGCCGTCTTTGGGATGAAATTGCTCCAAAATTTCCACCATCTCGTAATAATTCGTCCAATTTCTTTTTTGATCGTTGTGTTTAAGTATTCTAATTTCTGATTCGTGCCTACGATTGTCAGTAGAGTTTAAACCTGGAGTTTGGGTTGGCGTAGTGTGTACCTTGGGATTGTAGAGAAGCCATTCCTTCGAAATGTAGGCCTGATGTTTGGGGTCGTTCTCTTGATAAAACTGAAAAAAATTCTAATCCCCAGTTTCTTTGCGTTTCTGTGCAAATTGTTCTTGAGAATATTCGAACACTTCAATTTCTCCTATTCCACTGGCGGCTATGCAGCCCCAAATCATTATGGCAATTCTGGCCGGGGGATTTCTACCTCTTGTAACAAGTATCTTCGCGAGCCTAAAAGTAATTGAGCAATTGCAAAAATGGTGCAGCTCCTAATCTCATGTATTGCATTTTAAAATACTTTGTGATGTTATTTGCGGTGTGGGGAAATCTGAACATCCTGTTTATCATCGGCGCACAAGGAAAATGACAAACTCAAAAAGTGTTATCTAATGCCGAAAAAAACGATGTCGAGATTTCGGCGGAAATACGTGTTTTGGCCCCTGGTACCAGAAAAGTTTTCTTTTTTTCCTATTTTTTCCTTAAAGCGTCTGTCTCAGCACACTAGTGCCTAATTCATACACAAGATTTCTCCCAAAAAGATATTCTTCAACCGATCTCGCGGAACTGGAGGCTCTACAAATGGATATTTTAATATTTTGCGGTATTTAGCTTTAACCCTAGAGACGTTTTCAATTTTTTCTCAAAACTTTTTCCAAATTTATATTTTTGTTTGAAGTGATGACGGTGTACTCGTAAATATGATTAAAGTCCGTTCCATGTCCTTAATTATTGAAGCTAGAAGTTCTATCTTTAACGCAATCTACACTTAAATACTAATGCTTTAAATTACAGGTTTTTTAGTGTTCTGAGTAATTTTATTTCAAAATGTGTTAATGTTCAAAATAACTAGTCATAATATCAAAAATGGCTCCAATTATTTCCTTCCAATTTTTTGTAGAGAAGAGTACAATACGCTCATTACATTTTTGAATTAGAGCGGACACGCAAATTACGTGAATCACACGACATAAGAGCCATTCAAACCCCGTAAGAAGTTTCTAGAAATCTGGGGTGTAATAAGGCCCAAACTGGCGAAATTCCAACAATATTGTTTACAAAAACACCTCCAAATTTTCCCGCCAGAATGTCCATATTAATTGAGGTTTTGCATTGTAAAGATATTTCAAATATGATGGGAATGATCTAAATGATCTTTTCAAATTATTCGAAAACATACACATTCAGTAAATGAGAAAAATGCTTTGTTTTTGTGAAAATAATGACAGTGTAATATCATAGAAGAAACAAATAATCGTACTATTGAGATCTCTGAATAATTTATTCCATACTTTTTGTAGGTTACACTAATTTTGAGAATTATGTTTTTTAAAGTTCGCAAGAATGAATGTTTTTACAAAAATTCGAGCATTGTTCATGGTTATGGCAACGAATGCTGAAGAATGTCATTCAGATAAATAATTCAATGTTGCTAACACATTCAATGATTATTAAAAGATACGAAAAATGTTTTGCTGTTTCAAGCAGTTTCGTGAAGAGAGATTTGGGATGATAACCAAAATATTAGAAGTAATTAATTTGCATTGCAATTATTATTTTGCATAATAGTTACAAATAATACGAGAAATCAAGTCATGTGCCATGTTGTATTACAACTCATTTATTTAAGTGAATAAGTGTATTTAAAAAATATTTTTACTGAAAGACATTTCCTCTCAGGATAAAGCAGTTCTCAGACTACAAAATGTCGATTTTTAAGCAATGTTAATTTTTCTTGTGTACTGACATGCGTAGGCATCCTGTTATTGAAGTTATATCACTTGAGCGCAATCTCTGAACTACATAAGGGCAATGATTTTCTGCAATATGTATTATATGGATGTGAAAGGAGATTGTTTCCCTCCATCCATGCAATAGCGTAGGAATGAAGGTCGTTATTATACACAAAGATCCCAATAATGTTTATTTGGTTGCAGCAGCCTTCACTCGGCTCTGCCACCGCAGTTGTACACTTGACCGATCGCCGTTGTTATCGGAGAGTCTCTGACGACGACGCGCGGTTTTATGCGACGTCTTATCGGCGTCGCGACGCGCGCGTCGCGACGCGCACGCGTCAGAGACCGCCGGCTGCAGACGCGCGTCCACGCGCGCCCAGGAAGTTCAAGGCCGCGCCGCTGATAAGCGCTCTAGGTTAAGGAGAAGTTTTACACAGCCATTTACGGGCGAATTGTTCTTTTGTTAGTAATCAGATCTCGTGAGCACTCGGTTCCAATGACGATCGTAATCCTGGCTTGGTCGAATGGGTCTGCACGTCTGCGTAATTGGAATAACTCGTTTTTAGTATGAGTGACGGATGGAAATTTACTAATACATTAGAAGTTGGTCGGTCCCATTGAGGTTTCTGCGTCATATGGTTTGCGTCACGATCATCAACAATTTTATTCGAATAATACTACATCATTTCGTCTTGCATATAACACACAAACAAATTTGTAAAATCTAGGTATTTTAGCAGTTCGAGCCGAATGTTCAATGAATCTAAGGAAATATCTTTTGAAGAAACGCCGATTCCAAGAACCAGTTGTTGGAAAAGGAGATATACGATTCAAATGTACATCTGACATTGGTGTGTGATGTTATGAATCGGGAATTATGACCTTCTCTGAACTATTCTATTCTTGAATTATACTTCATAAATAATGAATATTATTGGCCACTGACAAGGTTAAAGAACTTTTCTGCAACTATCAACTTTCCGTAAGACGATACCTTGTAAATTAAGAAAATACGCATGATGCAATGTAGAACGCGATTAAGTCAGGGTGCGCTAAGAGTATGCTCTTTGAGAGATTATGAACAAAGCATAGATTGTATTCCGAGAAAGATGAAAACAAAGAATGTATACGCGTTTCACATATTTTTTCAAGATCCATTTAACTTATTCCATTTCTCCGTGTGTGCCCCTTCCCTCCCCAAATTGAAACCAGCTCTTCTGAGAAGCAATGCGTGTGAGCCGCCCCCCTCCTCCTTGGCGTTTGCAATTCGTCGTGCCACGCCTCCTGCTCGAAACAGCCGTGCGACAACAGCGAATCAACATCTCCGCGAACGTGAAAGCACTTTGGCCGCGGATCAAAACAACGCAACCGCGACGCCCCGCGACGTGTCGCGTCCCGCGCTCGGACACGAAACGTTACGGCGGGTTACGAACTGCGGCCGGCAACGCCGCATCCGCGACCGTCGTGGTCCTCGCCCGATTTAGATGGCTGATTCAGTGAAGAGCGGCCGCAGACGGGGGCAAGGAGACGGCGGCGGCGGCGGCGGCGGCGGCGACGCAATTGGCAGCAATTGTACGCGGAGCGGCGCGGTCCCCGCGCAGGGATGTCCCTTCGCGTAGTGGCTGTTGGTCATATGCCACGAAGCCTCCTAACCTCTATCGACATCACTGCATTGGCCAACGACATCACTTTTTGACTGGTGGCATTAAAGAGATTCCTCAAAACCTCATTGAATGTTATACAGTTTGTCGACTTTTACGATAAGGGTGTATAACAAAATTTTAAAATAAAATTCCGGAATAATTCCCACTTCTTTCCCTACATGCGTTGAGAAATTTACATAGTTTTCTCAAACAAATGAGTTACAAACAATTCAAACAAATTCACAAACAATATGAGTTATATTGATAATGCAGAAATGAACGTGAAATTTCAGAAATAATATTAAAAATGATAATTTTGGAAATAAATAAAATAATAATAACAATAGTGAACATCTCAATTTCCCAAAAAATCTGAGCCACTTCCATTTGTTAAATCACTTGCCTAGACGTGCAGCTAAATCTACCCCTGTTCATACACTTTTAGATTATTGAATGAAACAATAATTCAAAAATTGAATGCTTATAATTATTGACAATAATTTTCAAAAAGTGGAGGCTGTGTTACAAGAACGGCTATAACGTGTTATTAAAATGTTCGATACAACTATACTCCGCTTGTAGTGGACGCTTCGTTCCAACTACAATGAAACATTCCGAATCCGACTAGCATCTGAAAAGATGAAGCACACTAGTGTACTTAATTCCCACTCTTCTCTGGACCATAAGTCGTCAGTCCCACACAATCCTCGGATGCATCGTTTATTCTCACCACTGACCTCGACAATCGATCATTTCGGACAACGAGCGATCATACGAGTTGTTCTGATGCGTGCTCTAGTTTCTGTGGTCTTATGGTAGTCGTTCTGCTATTGTTCGACAATTTACTGATAATAAAGTGTTAATTGACGTCAAAGAAATAGATGGTGTTTGTCAAAATGGGGTTGTGAAAGATGACAAGAATATTTTGTGGATATTCCTTAATTTAAAAAAACATAAGTACTGTAAGTGCGCAGAGAAATAAAATTTCTAACATACTTCCTGCATTTTTATGTCTAAAATATTGCCCAGTATATTTTCCGCTTTTCACCCTTCCTATGAGCAGTGATGATTAAGGCGTACTCAGTTAACCTGGTATTGCAAATTGGTTCTTCACCGGAGGCGTCGATAAAAGACCAAAACTGCTCCTCAGTTTTAAATAATTTTGAGTAGATTTACGAGACGTAAAATACTTCCCAGGTAATTATACCGCCGTATCACTTCTATATTATTTTGAATTTCAATTTAAAAGATAAATACAAATATTTTAAAGATAAAATAAGTTGAGCCACAGACTTTCTTCTTGAGAAATGTGGTGTCTGTGGCTCATTTTTAAAACTTAGTTTGATCCTATTCTCACATTTGAAATGAATTGAAAACTTTCCCAATGACAGCGCTTATTTACATTGTTCCTTTTACGTTTTCATTTTTGATCATCATATTTTGCCTACCATTAATGCATCAGTTATGTGTGTCATTAACTTGGCTGATAATGTACATTAATGAACTCAGTACAAAACGCAACTCGTACTTCCCCATATTTTATGAGTCCTTATTAGACTAGCATTTAATATTGTGTATAAGAAATAAACAATTATTGGCTCTTGTCCCGTATTGTATTCTGCGCGGAGGGATTGAGTAATTTCCGTGAGAACAAGGCAAATGACAACACGAATCCGCGAGCACCATGGCGTCGTATTTTATTCGCGAACTTTAACAACAGAGTTGACAATTCCCCACACGTGTGAAGGTCATGTCAAGGCTTTGGCCTTTGAGCAACCAGATTAACATAAAACACCATTGAGTATGTCCAACGCATTTTATCCCGAAACACGTTTTCCTTTTTTAACAATTAAAAAGCGCATTTGAACTAAGAATCAGAGTGACCTCGTTCCCTCACACGTTCTTCCCTTTCGTTCCCGATCCCGTGACGTCGGCAGCCAAGTCGTGAACGGGAGAACTTACTGATTATCTCTTGATTTAGATGATTGATTAATATTCCCTAACCACGTAGAGATTAAACCAAAAGATGGAAAATGAGAAAAGAAAAATGGAAAACAAGATAAAGAAAGCAGACCTAAGAGATCTGTTATTCTTTATATAGTAATCAGTTCATAAGCAAGTATTTCTAGTCTTAACTCAGAAATAAAACGCACGTTTCAGATTTTGATAAGATACGTTCTTGTAAATGTAATATAAACTAACTGCTGTGTTGTGTCTATCAGTAAGGAAGCAGCCGTCAAACGTGCACCCCTTTTCCTTCACAGCTAGCCTCTCTACTTCACCCTGAGCACCATTATCTTCCACAATGAAACAATGGCGAGAACGTGACGTCTCTTTAATTCCGCTCGTTCTCATCGCGTGAACATTCGCATCATGCTGCAACGTAATCTGCCATCTGAAGCACGGTCATAAATTATAAAATTACCAATTCGTGACGGACACGACGAGTGTCCTCGAAAAAACAACAGGCCTTAACACGGTCCTGTCCTGCATATGCTAATCATAGCAATGAGAGCGCAGGAGTATAGTCGGAAGGAAATAGCGAGAGGAAATGTCAAGGACTGAGGTAGGCCGAGGCCCGACCGGTCAACCCAGATCGCGCTGCCGCAGCAATAATAAGCGCTCCAATTACTACTATCATTTGTTTTTTTACAGATATAATCGATGATAAATCAAGTCGACATGTATACCAGGTCCAGTCGACACCTTGGCTGAAGGGGCGAGGGCGGGGTCGGGGGCGTGGCAACCTCTATGACACAACGAAATTCACTTGCGTATATTACACAATGAAAGGTCAGATTTGCCTACGGATTTGAAAATATCAATCATGTTGAAAGCATAAAAAAGAAACGAATGCAAATGTTGGTTTATTTTACAGAACTTATAATTTCACAAGGCACAAATTGTTAGGTAGCTTATATCAGAAGTTGACACGTAATGTGTGAATCAGTTGAGTGTAGTTAACTAATTGAAATATAATTTTCAATTAGTTAACTACACAAAAATATGCTAAATGGAAAGTGAATTTAATCTACTTTCGCCCATTGTTGATCTTACGTAGTTTTTGACACGCATCAAAACCGAAAACAATCTTTCAGCCCAACAATTTGAAATAGGGGTACACATACACTACACGTGAAAAGCGAGATCAACCTTTGGAAATAACGTGTAAAGGTCAGTTCTTCGAAGTAACTTGAGCATTTCCCTCAAAGCTTAACATTATAAAAAAGCGTAAAGTTATATTAAAAATATAATTTTAAATTTAATTTAAGATTCAATAAACATCATTATCTAAAAAATGTTGCACCGAAAATCTGCCTCCCTTCCAAACCCGACCTAGGTTTGGCTATTAATGCATTCGCCACTGCTTGCCACCCTTAAAGAAATTAAGATTGCCAAAAGAAGAGGGACGGTAAACATTCCGAAAAGGAGGACAAAAATCAAACAAGACGTGAATCCTCCGCTTTTGGACCACGAGCCATCTCTTGTGTCCAGCATTTGTCCACCCCTGCTGCGTCCGTGCACCGGGAGCGGTGAATTGGTTAACGCCTTGCGCTGGGGCCGGCGGCCTATCAATGGGCTCGAGCAGCCGGCGTATGCGACGCGCCAATTCAATGCAATTCCGATTACCGATACTTATCTCAAGGACGCGAGCGCCACGTCGCAGCAGCGCACCGAGCCTGCATTTCGACGGAACGCAGCGCGCGCGCGCACAGCGAAGGAGGAGGGGGCGGGGCGGGGCCCGGCCACGGCCGCGATAACGCGCGGATCGCAAGGCTGCCATCCTCTGGGCTCGACGTTCTATTTTATATTGTGGCATCGGGATAGCGAAATGACATCACTGTCACGAGCTCTATTTACAAATCTATTTATGAACAATTTCAAACTATTTACAGCTCTGGGGTTACGTTCGCAATTTACCTCCGTGACTCCCTCGCACACTGCTCCGTCTTCAAGCTAGTGCATCCTCTAACCACACGCTTCACCGCGCCGGTGCCCTGACACCCAGTGCTACGCACTCGCCGTGTCACAAGGGATACACTTCCGCCTCTGGGGCAGTAGTTGCATCTACACGCGAGGCAATCTCAAAACGAACTCTATCTGCTTCCCCGGCCAGCTAACTTCTTGGCGTTCATGTGATCTCCCATTCACCAGCCCCTCTGAAACGTGCGGGTGGCTTCTGGTACTACATGGCCGGTCACCGAAGGGGTCAGTCTCCACTGTCCTGCCCGCCCTGCGTGACGGGGGGTAATAGCTCTCTTTTCAATTGGCTCACAGCTACCAAAGTCTTTGTACTAGCCGGCCTTTCGTCGTTCTCATATGGCCGTCAGCCTCTAAGGAAGTTGGGAAGTCTGGCTGCCACGTGGCGACGTTACAATATATGAAAGAGTTTGTGCACACCTTAGCGGACAGCACTATCGATCTTCTGGGCATGCGCATATGCACAAAAGTGATGCGAAACTTGATCTGTGCATGCGCGTAAGATCGATAGAGCTTTAACGTTCGAGTGTGCGCAAACTCTGTATTGATACCAATAGAAACTGTTTTCACACCGAAAAGCACAGCCTACTTAAGTATATAAGACTGTTGAGCCTCTGACCAGACGCAGGTCGAGTTGCGCATATGACGACGTTCAAAAGTGGTTCAAAAATGCGTTTAAAATGGTGAGCAACATTTCTGTAATAACAAAAGAAAATGCTAATCGTTGAACTCGAAAATATACCCCAATGGGTTTGTATCGATACACGATTTAAAATCCAGCCAAAACTAAGCTTTTTTTTTTAATATTCAAACTTTCGAAAATAATTTCCACATAAATTGGTAAAACATGATTGTAACAACTTATTTGACTCTGGTTACGTAGTTTTTTCCTCTCAGAATCCTAGTTACATGAATAGCACGGTATCATCGATTTACCCAAACCGATACTGACAAGATAAAAACCGAAAACATCGATGCTTCCCAAGTTTCGATATAACCTTTGGTATAAAATTGATAACTAGTAATCCTAGGAGACCTTTAGCTGGAAGCCACCGAGAAGATGAGAGAATAAAACTAAAATAAAGCATATTACCGGAAGGAAATGAAAATTATATATTATAGAGATATTTCTTGATGAAAAAAAAAAAAAAAATTACATTTTATGTTACCTAAGATGGTGCTGGCGGGGTGGGATTAAATAAGTTATCATTGAGGCATATTATCTGATAACATAGAATGATTCGAACAGGGATGAGTAAGAAACGAATGAAGTGGTAGAACGATACTAAATCAGGATTCAAAGAAGCGAAGCGAAAACAATTTAATGTGTTCAAGATTTGAAAAAGTAACGAAAAGTGGTCACTAAACGAATAGCGACGTAAGCAGACCGATCTATGAACGAGAAATAATGTCGAACATTTACACATGCGTAAAGGATAGTACAAGATAAATTTTCATTATACATACTAATACATTATTCATATTTAAAAACACACACAGCATGTGCGTGTGCGCGCGCACGCTAGTGTGTGTGTTTTTAAATACAAATGTGTGTGTGTGTATATATATATATATATATATATATATATATATATATATATATATACATAGTAAAATAGAATTTTAAAAGACTGAGACAGAACAAATTAGACACGTACCGTGGCGAAGAGGAACGGACATGAACAGAAACAGGACAATAGAAAGAAGAAACATGGAGCGGACATACATGTACACATGTTATAACGTGAAATAAGCAAACAAGAAAAATTACTCCTGATGGGGGGGGGGCGAGAAAAGTCAAAGCTACAAACAGAAACGTAAATGTCAAAGTTACAAACGAAAATGGCAGAACAATGCAGTCGGAAAACAACAATTGAAAGAGTGGGAGCCCCAAAGGAAGACAACTACGACAGACCACCCAAGGAGTAACGGCAGGTGGGGCGGCACAGAAAAGCCAGACGTGGGAAGAGGCAGTACAAGACGAGGGCAACGGGGACGAGCAGGCAGGAGGCAGTCGCCAGCCGATCAGACGACACACGGGAAGATAAGCCTCTGCCCGAACATGCTACTCTGAGTGACATGTCGCTCGCTCGCCCGCCCGGGCCCAAGTCGAGCCCCGCCCGCCCGCCCGCTCCTGCCTTGTGATTATGATCGCCGGCCGCAAGCGGGCGCGGCCGGCCCCACGGCATCGCGAGCAGCACCAATGGAGACGTCTTGCTGACGGGAGAGATAACGTGATTTCGCCTATCGGAGATATTCCGATTCGTCATAGCCTCGGAGTAGTACACCGACTACAAAAACATAAACAAGTCTGACAGTTGCGTTATCAGGGGGGAAAATTCTTGGAAGTTGCAACCTGGATTCATCGGTATTCTACTCAGTTGACAACTGGCGATCAGAGCGTCCGATGGTCGAGATGCGTTTGATAGACCGTTCTTTAAACCAACACCAGTCGGAAAATTTCAACAACAAATCGCGGTGGTGTGTGCATTAAATTAACTTCTCGCTGACTCACCTAACTCTAATAATAGAAAATAAGAGAAGCCACCTGGCAAACGCGATTTCAATTGACAGTTCATCGCCACTGACTGTGATAAACTACTCAAACACCTTTTTTCTCGTGGCAGCACTACAAAAAGTCAAAACGCCCGCGGCGCAGGCGAGCATCTGACCTCGAAAGCGCGCGCTCCCCACCCCCTGACTCACGTCCCGCCCACTCGCGCACTTCCCCAGGGCCCACGAGCTGCCTCCTCGAGCAACGGGACCTTGCGGTTAGCGTTCAACGACCACCGCGCGTCCCGCCGCCCTTCGTTTAATGGGCGGCGTTTCCGCGCGCACTTTCTCCTGCGCGCCTGATGGCAGCGACGCGAGCGGCGCGGCGCGGCGCGGCGCGGGCGGCGGAGCTGGCAGGGACAGGGACAGCGGCCACGGGTCCAGAGGTGCCTGTGTAGTCATGCGACATCGACAACAAAATACCGACGTTACCAAACATCAATGTTCAAAATTCGATGTTAATAATACATCGACCAAAATCATCGATGTTTTAAAGCTGGCCTCTGACATTAAATTCATCGCAACAAAAATTAATTTGACAGTGCCCGTGAGTATTAATTTATAATTAATATTTAACCGAAAACAAAGTTAAAAGATTCCTCTCTCCATTTTCGAAACTACGAGTAATGACGAAAGAAATCATCGATGATTCTTTCGTATTTGAACTTTCACAAAATTCTGATTATGGGAATTTTTCATCCGCGAACAAAACATCGAACATTTAAAAACATCGAGGACGAAACATGTTAAAAAACATGGTATCCAATACATCGACGTTTAAAACATTGTCTTTTTATAGCAACATCGATGTTCTGGAAACATAGACAATGATGTTGCACCCCACAGTCAGTGGAGGCGGCGTGAACCGTGGGGACGGCGGTGGCTGTTGGCGGCAGTGGTTCTCAGTGGCATGTTCAGTCTGTGCCTCCGCCGCCCTCGCTCGGTGTGGGGCGGGGACAACTCGCCCAGGGACGTACGAATAGCGCGAGGAACTACAAGGAACTGGTTTTGTGCTGCGGCTGGTGTGTGGGCTGCAAAAGAAAGGGCGATTCAAAATCAATTCTATGGTACGAAGCACTCATATTTATTCACAATCTACTGCGTTTTTGAAATGCATGTTGATCTTATTCCTCTTCGCCTCCTGCCAGCGTTTGCGGTTTTTTCTATAGTAAATATCATCGGAGGCATTTGACGGGCGTCTTCATCTCTTCTCATGATGGCCCTAATTGTTTAGTCTTCATGGTCCATCCTAATTTATTTATCCTTTTACAGGGCATACCCATTCGGTTTCTCCAGTCCCAATGCGACAGCCACATCACATCCAAAATCATCGCAACAGTAATTTCTTGCAGTTGTCTGGAGGAAATATGGAACATTTTTGACATGCTTTGTAGTGAAGTACCAGGTGCACCGACTAACTTCTTGTTCTTTCGAATGTTTTTGAACCACATGGGAAGAATGAAAACGAAGATGTGTTCTGCACCTTAGCTGAGAAAACATTTTTGGTTGCTGAGTGCGAAACATAAACGGTTTGAATACATTTCCCCATTGAAGGAGCATTACCGAAGACGGCAGTTGTTGACCAGCACTCAGAGCACCATGGGAAGCCAACAGCACGTCCAAACCGGAGTCAACGCTTACCTGTAAAGAAGAAACAAATGGTTATACGAGGCATGAACCGTCCTTCAGTGAAATGAAAGAATAACAAGAACATTATATCAATATAATACAAAATAGTAAATCAGTCGATAGATATGATTGAAATTATTGTAAGCTATGGTTACGGTCTCAATCCGCAATTTTCTCACTACAACCTGTCGTATCTATGTGATTATACAAGAGTTCTCAGTTTTGTCTCAATCGCAATCTAACGCAAGAATTTCAAGATATGATAAGAGCATTAAACCAGTATCTACGAATGTAGGTATTTCAAATATTACATTGTATATTAAACATCTAGTTCAGAAAATTCCAAGATGTAACTTGTCACACACAAAGTAAAGGGAAAACACCCAGGAGAAAGGAAAAGGCCAAAAGAGCAGGAGATGATCAATTTAAGAAATAACAAGGTGATTCATGACTGATAATGAGGTTCGTTGAGGAAAAGGTGTAGTGGGGAAGTTTCTGTGGCGAGTGAGGAGAGCGACATGATCGACAGTCGAGTCGATGACTTAAAATATCTGTAAGAAATTATTCTGAACGAATATACCGATTAATTCATTTCATTGCACTTTTCCCATTTTATAACTAAGAAAACATCTTAGATGTTCAATGAAGCCAAAAAACGTTTATAATTTTAATAATGCATGAGGGTAAATTACAATTAAAAGCTTTCATCATTAAATCGATACATCGCATAATCGAAAATCCGCCCGGTAAGTGTCTGCCTAATCGGAATACAGCAGAGCTTATAGTTGGCGAAGCAGAGTTGACATTATGAGTATCCCTTGCTCGTACAGTGCACGAAGTAGTTCTAGCAAACAGTTAAACTGAGCGGAAAACTTTCGTCCCTCCATCCCATTAGAAAAACGAGCGCCGCCCCCACGAAACACTAGACCCGCAACAGCCCAGCATTTGTCCCGCGGCGTCGGCAACGACGAAAGCGGCTGGTACGGCAGAGAGGGGAAGGCAGAACGTTGATGCTCGGGCTCACATTAAGCTGTATCAGACCGCAGGAAATGGTTGTGATAGTGCGTAGTAGTAGCATGGCAGTACATCAAAAGAGAAGGGAGTAATGGGTGGCACTGATAAAGATCTAATGAAATGTAGTTAACGACAGAATAAGAAACGAAGCAAATAACAAAGATAAAAATCGTGAAAAATATATTATCGTAGAGAAATGAGAGAAAGGATAAAAACTGCAATGGAATGTAACTGCAGTAAGCGGGACGGATGTGATGTCAAAGAGATTAATAAAACTGAATAATGTCGGAGCAGAAGAAAGAATAGAAAGAAATATTGTTAGATGAACGTAAAAGTACTGAACAGAGACCAAAAGAGCAATATAAGAATAACGGCACCCAAAAAAACACGATCGTCAGGACGTTGCGACGAGAGCACATGATCAAGTGACCACAAAATGAAGATGAAATGCTAGCTACAAAAGAATGACAATCACTGTCCCAAGACGCAACTGAAAAGCGAGGGTGGGAGTGAGTGACGGAAACACGAGCGGCGATATCGGAAGCACTGGCGCGACAACACAAACCGACAGCGCCTTCTGTCCGGAGGGCGGGGGAAAGCAACATCGGCGTCCTCGGCCCAACCGGAAGCCGGCGGGCGGTCTCTCTACAGGCGGTGGCACCAGCTACTGTGGCGGCGGCGGCGGTTTATCGCAGGGCCCCGGGCAACCGCGAACGCTCCACCCCCGACACTGCCCCGTCCCCTCCCCCGCCGGACAAACAGGTCCCAATATTGCCCGACTCCAATTAGCGACGGCAGCGCCCTCCCGCGGAGACTCACTTAACGAAGCGGCCGCCCGGCCCGCCGTTATCGGGGCCCATCACCGCAACGTCGCCGCAGACGACGCGCCCGCCAAACAACGCGGGGCCCCGCCCCACGGCGGCGGCTGACCAGACGCCACGGCGAAAGCGGAAAACAATCACCCCGGAGGAGACTGAATGCGGGAGAGAGGCGGTCTGGTCAGGGCGCTCCCGCCGCTCGCAGAGGCCACCTGCTGCTAATAAAACTCAAAAAACGGGCCGAAGAAAACTAAATAGCTATTTTTATCGCAGCAGGAGGGTGGTTATGTGATACCCGGTAATGCCCAGGACTGTAGGTGGAACGAAAATAAACGTTTTACTAACAGACGATGAAATAAAACGACTGTATTAAAAAAGGCGTGACCTCACAGGAACGGAGACGAAAAATCACAAACAGTACAAAAATATAAAGAGAAGAAAGTACATTTAATGGAGTGCGAAAACGAAGAACGACGTCAATTGCAAAGTAACAGGACACTCAACATGAATTCTAGAATTCTGTTATTTACTTTTGAACTCCAGAAAAAAGGTCTTCCAAAATCAGTAATGTTAATGTAAAGCTATATTCATAGTACAGTCAAAGTCACATTAATGAAATACATTAATCGACTGAGTACGCTTATTTTCGAGCACTTTAAGACGTAAATGGTTATACTTCACTACTTATATTTATAGTATTTTATTCATCTCTCTCCAGTAAGATTCAGCTAAAGGATTTCGCCAGATGAGGACATATTCAAACTCACGCCCCATAACTTCTACATCTACCGGCAAACTACTCCATACTTTTAGTATCAAGTGTATTGAACAGGGTCGAACATGGAATAAATGGAAAGCCCATATATAAGAAACATTGCAGCATTTTCCCACCGAAAGTACTAGATATTTTTACACGAGCTATAATGCAGAGAAGAATGGACACGAAATCTCACGAGAGAGAAAGAAAAAACAACGCATGAGCTGCGAAAACAGATCAACTGGGACGGAAATAAAGAACTACGTGAAACGTAAATTTCGCTTTTATAAACGCCTGTTGACGTCGGCTACGGACTGGCACGACATTTATTTGTATCGTGCCTTAAACGCTTCCAGGTTTGATGCTCCGCAAAACAATGACCGAAATCGATGTTGGCTTTAATGACGCGTGAAATACGACACAAAAACACGCAATGGCCCGAGACGCTTTATCGAGACCGAAGAGGTAGATGTTGAATCGCAAGTGTAACGGAATATGACATACTCGATGTTTTTACAACTAAATCATGCATGCGGGAGTATGTTTTGTTCTTGGTCAAATGTTTCACAATTGCAGAAATAATAATAATAATAATAATAATAATAATAATAATAATAATAATAATAATAATAATAATAATAGCCAGACTTGCCATTAGAGGACAAGGCCTCTCACTCGATGGTGAGAGGCTCCTATGAAAATGTGTATGCAATTACGTTCTCATATCCTTTGACGAGTACCAGTGAATTCGGCGTAGGAATTAAAGTCAATTCTATTTTTAATTTGAGAGTAAATACAACTTTTTTACAATTATTCTTCTGAGACAACGTTAAAAGTGAGCACTGGAGAAGCAGAATCACTAACAAAACGTTTCCACAAACTTTGTCTAAGATTTCTGAAAGAAAGTTCAAATTAGAAGCTCATTCACTTCATCTGGTTTCTACTTCAAGTACTAGCTCATATATATGCATATATATGTATATATAGTGTTAAGTTAAACTGCCCAACTTAATTTTCTTATCACCAGCATAACTTCGAACACACAACACTTCAATACAATGACATCAACAAGTTTGAAAGAGAACGCGAGGACAACGAACAGTGAAGTATGCAAAAAGCTAAGCATTTTCGTAGCACGCGCAACCGCTGCTGACGTTCGCCGCATCTTTTTGCCGCCGAAGGCTGACGCTGCGCGTTTCCAACACGGCCGCCGCCGGCGCTTGGGGGCGTCAGCCACCGCGGTATATCGCCGCCCGAAACTTCACGCGCGCGTTTTCGGCAATTAGGACTTTTTCCCACTCGTCTCGTGGCTTATCGCCCGCGTTACTTTCCTCGGGAGCTTTCAGCGAAAAAGCACCACACCGCCGGGAGTTGCCACCTTGCTCGGCCCCGCCCCTCCCCTCCCCTCCACCCCCTTCTTCAGTCCCGCAGCTCGACTCCATCCCACAGGACCGCGCCAGGTAAATAAAAAGAAATAAACGGAAAAACTAACTTCTCCAATAAAATAGGTTTGGGGCTCTTAAAAAAGTTTCCCGCATGGTCGGTGGCGCGTGGTTTCTCGGGCGGCGGCGGCGGCGGCGGCGGCGGCGCGGGGTTGGAGCTGCGACGAGTAGCAGTGGAGGGAAGTCGAGGGGGAAGCTGCGGTTCTGTAAATGTAATTACCGCGCACGCTCTCTAGAGTAAGTTTAAAGATGTTCCGAGTCGCCAGGTGCCCGCCCTCCGAGCTCGTTTCCGCCTGCGCTCCCCGGTGAAGTCCGGAACGTGACGGCGGAGCGTCAGTTTCTCGCTCCGGTTGCTCGGGTCGTGACGGGCGGCGACCGACCTGCTGGAGGCAATCACTGCGACGTCTGCTTTTGTTGCGACTAATTGGGTGACGTGGTTCAGTGACCCGACTGTACTTAATTGATGCAATCCTTGCTTCCTATATGGATTTTAGAAATAATCACTTTCTGAAAAGATCCGGAATTATTGGGTCCAGGAGAGATATTTCAAACTTTAGTCTCCGAGTTTAAATACAGAGACAAGTAATTTCGAGCGGTGTTGATGCGCAAACATGTAATGCTATTGTAACCCTTTCAAAATATGTGAGTCGTAAATTACGAGTACATCAATGCCGACCTGGGCAGCAGGTACCATTAATGTCATGAGTAATGTAACAACATTTGTAAGGTCATGTGTTCAAGTCCCACAGTCCACAAGCGTTCGTGCTTGTTTAATGAACTTCCATTACTCAGAATACTTCTCTACAATATACAACTGAAGTCTCAGTCTCAAGACGGAACACAGGCGTTAGGCGTTACGCGTTAGCTGTTTAATTTGGAATGAAGAGACGCCTATCAAACCAAAGTAACGGGTATCCAACATGTAGCGCCACCTCCCATTAGTAAGTAACGAACGCATTTCAATTGCACCGGTCGTGCCCTCCCTCTTCGGCGCTTCAGGCGACGCGGGCGAAACCCACAACGACCTTCCGGCGGCGGCGGCGGCGCCCGGGCGAAGGCGTCCCGGAGGATGGCGCGGACGTCACGGGGAGACGCCTAATGAGGCGGCCCCCGCCCCAGGGACGCGCCGAGGTGGGCGTGTCACACGCACCTGCCGGCACATTCGCCCACGGGCGCTCGCCCTCGCATGGATGTGACGTACGAGGACAAGGATCAGAGAGAAGACCCGTTCAATCCATCATACGAAACCCTGCGAAGTCAAGGGAAAGACCTTACAACGACGCTTTATCAAAAGACCTATATAAAACACTAACGATTCAATGAAATACGTTGGGTTGTGTGCGAGCTTCCTACGTTCACTGGCATTGACGTAAAAGCCCGTTAATACATTTCTAGTCAGCTAGTGCACTAATGCGTAAGTTCCCAAAAAAGGGTGACGCGAAAATAATTTAATAAAGAAAACAATAACACATAAAACAGGGATAAGGTAAAACACCTGAATAGGTCACTGCCTCAATGTTAGCCACTTCACTTGGTCACTGCCACAATTGTTGAGGAAAAAAGGAAAAGCAATTGGAGTCTACCAACTTGCTTTTAATTTGCAGAACATGGTGTGTAAGTTCTATTCTAGTGGTATTTTTTTCTTTTCCCTCCTATGTATAAAGAATAATTTGAAAACATCTTAATAATATTGGAATTACAATAACGTATAATGAACTGGAATCCTTTTTATTTGTGTCTCAAAAACGTTCAGATGGGTAGGATAGCGAGTGATCATTACTGAGTCAATAAGCATAAAGAAAATTTTGCAATTTTGAAGTTGCACTATTGGGAGAAAATCGGAGTTAAGAAATATCAATAAAAAAGTAATAATTTGAAAATTGGACATTTTTAGACAATGGATCTCTTTAGAAAGAGGTATACAATCACCCATTGAAATTTACGAAAATAATTTAATATTGGCCTTAGAATTTTAACAAATTACAAACATTTTTAACAGAAGCCACAACTGGTACTTTTAACCCAGTGTATTAGACACTTTAGTGATGTTATTTTTTAACCCTGAGGATCGAAAACTATGCTGTTGCTTTACTGAATAAACAATAAAAATTCTCTGTACATAATACAGTTGAAATGTATTGAGAAATTCGAACTTGTTTCACGCAGCACAAAAGATTAATAAGGGGAGGATTTGCAGAATGACTCAACCATAATTATTCATCTACAGAAGAGAGTTGCGTTTTTAATATTTTTATTTGCAATGTGAGCCATTAGTGAACATATCTCGTTCGCGTAAGAGAGGCCTACGTTGTCGGTATCTCAAGTAGTATAGAGAGTAACTTCCGATGGTTTGAAGTCGTAATGCTGGCAAGAAAATTGGGACATTTTACGGGTGTGCAATGAATATATATATTTCATGTTTTGCCATTAAACTCACAAATTATTACACATATTAGTTTCTTTCAATACATATTCAAAAGACAATAACGTAATATTTACACAAAAAAATGAATTATCCATTGTCCATACTATATTGCTCTAATAAACTCACATTTATAACTAATCAAAACCTTTCCTCAAAATACACGCCAAAATTACTACCATACTTTAGAGAAAAAAAAAAAACAAAGAAGAAAATAACATATCAGTTACAGCCAATATCGCTTAATCCCATGTGTATGTCCTTGTAGCCATCCAAAAGACCGCATTACACGCTCCAATTAACTACATTGCACCGAAAACTGGCCGACAGAATCCTCCAGACGTAAATTAATTCACACACGTCCGGCGCTTAAACAAGAGCCGGAGTTCGTCGTGTTCCCAACGTCGCGGATGCCGCCACCGCCGCCGCCGCGGCGGCAGCGCCACCGCCGCGTACGTGTCGTGGCACCAGCGCCGCGCCGCGTAATTAAGGACGCGGCGATTGTCAGGCGCTAATCCACGGCGTAACGAGCCCCTCCCCTCCCCCGCTGAGCCACCGCCGTCGCCGCCCTTCGCACCTCCTACCAACTAATACTCGTACAACCTCACACACGCCGCCTTCTCCGCAATGCCTCGCCTCCTGTCGTCTTTCCAAATGCATAATTCCAAGCGCTGCCCACTATTCGTAGACGCATTCTCGGCTGCTTCTACCTATCCGCGGGCTGGTTTGGGTCACGATCATGTGTTGTGGTCTCACGTAGAGACGCCCTGGAGGGGAATCCGGGCTGAAACTCCCGGTGGTACTCACATCGTGTGAGAAGAAGTGAGCTCCGTGCCCCTCGGATGTAACAGGCCGGGTGGTCCCCAGTTCGGCTCTACGCTTCGTCGTCGCGTAGCTCGACACTCACAGGTATTGAGGGACTTTGTCGCGACGAGTGAATGGCGTTAACAAATCCGGTGCCAACCCGGAAAGCCCACAAGCCTCGAGCTGGAGAGACCGTCCCACCCAGGTTATGGGTAGATGAGCGCATCCCGTTCCGGCGAATCCGGATACCAGCCCAGAACGAAGGAATTAAACGAAAAATCGCCTCTTTATACGTATTGGATTCGTAAAAATTTAAATGAGATTATATTTAAACTAAGTTATTGCTGCTGTCCAACCATTTATACCAGTAAGACCCCACGTGCCCACCGGTACCTCTACCTTCGTTATTTCCCAACAACAGTTCTCATACACTTACTTGCCTTCTGCCTCCCCAGTCATAACAACAGCTCCTTTCAGTCTTCCTTGAACATGAAGAGATTCGCTTCCACATAACGTGTCCATTAGTCCCTTCATTGCTTTAAACTGCTTTGATCCGTCTCTTCCCCTACTTCACGTCAACAGACCATCTTCAACAACTTCTTAGAACGCCCATAAGCTTACTTGGCGTCTAGTACTTCTGCATTCTGCCCAGCTCTCCAATTACTTCCAGAGAACTTCTCTCATTACCCTCCAATTACTGCTACTGGCGTAGGATGTGCTTGGCTCGGTGTATCGAACATGTTGCCCTCGAATACGCTTCCACTAAATCCTCCGCGCGCATTACTTCCCACTACATCCAGAATCTCTATAAAAGGAGTACCCCGCACGCCATCATCGCTCCCATCAATCGCCAACAGCAAACATTGCCGCAGGCGGCCCCGCCCCACGAGACGCCCCCTCCACTCTGCACCGCGTGACAGTTATTAGTGCCCCAACGAGAGACACTTCCCCTCCCTTTATTATGAACTGCAGCCGAGCGGCTATTAAAAACAAATGCAAGGGAGCGCATGTTGCGAAGAGTGAGACTGTTGAGGTACACATCACCCGACTTCAAATCAAATGCGGGCTTTTTGGTCCGCGAATCGTTGGCTCATTCAGATATTCACCGTTTGATTCTGCTTCTGTAGAAAGGATTTTCGGTGACTTATAAAATATCGAGTTTGATGATACAAGAAGATGAAGTTTTGTGAGTCGATAAAAGTTAGCTTAAATTACTGTGAGTACTTGATTATTCTCAAATCGTGACAGTCAAGTTCCCAATTAGTGCCCCTGTTTCTACAAGAGTTCAGCGTTTCTTACATGGAACGTAATACTTCAACATAGTTTCTCACAATACTTTCACTCCCTGAAACTGATTTCCTCGGAGCAAGCCGTCAAGTAAATGCATCGCGTTACGTACGTACAGAGCAAAAATTAATCCACCAACACTCTCCAGTCTTAGCATCATGAAATGACTAAGAAACATCACAAATAGATTAATTTATGCAGTCGCTTAAACGCATACTGGGGAACATTAAGCTAGGATGAAGTACCGATTCACGACAAGCGAAGTTCTTAGATCTTCCTCCTCTCATTTAACCCTACACGACGGCGAATGCACGCAACAGATGGCCATGCAACGGAGGCGCCCGCGGGGACTCGTAGCCCTCTCCCGTAAAAAAAGGCGAGCACTCGATCTATGTCGCCCCCAAGGTGAAGACGAGGTTGCGATTCGTTACGCTGCGGAATGAAGGCTATATTTTGTTCCGCGCCCAGAGTGCGGCGCCGGCTGTTCTGGCAGTAGCCAGCGGTAAAGCAAGGTAGCAATTTATTAGAGGCAGAACGTATTCTTGTGGTTTTTTATGGGTGTTGGTTTCGATCTATTTGGCACATCGCAGAGAGTTGTTTGAGGGACATCAATTCCCGAACACAAAAATAAAACACCTTTACACAACCTCGTGATAGGAAACCAACAAAACAAATTCCATGACGCTCCCGTAGAGGGAGGTAAGTTTTTAATGCTGAGAATGAAATTATGTAGACATACATGACGAAATGTACAATGTACACGACAAAACTATTAAGGAGTTCATGTCATATGGTTTTTTAAATATTCTCTGATTTAAAATGGCGAGAGCCAACGAAATTTTCTTATATCTTTTCTACGAAATGTTTTGTTATGACTAAATCCCTACTAGTCTTTATTTATGACTAGTCTCCCCCTCGGAAATTTAGTGTTAAACGAAGCAAGCACTCAGAAGCCACGAACGACTTGGCTCCAATTGTCTATCAGGTTTCAGAAGCAAAAGTGTATTCAGAAACCAAAAAGTCTCATGCATCTTTCTGCTACCGCGAGTCCCACGCAGTTCCATAATTCACTATTGCAACCAAAACAACTAGCATTCTTAAACACAACCAACCAACAGCTCTTAAAAGCAATACAAAAATCCCACACGCCTGCTGCAATCTCCATTTACTACTCCCTCCAAAGAAAGCAAAGTAACTTCATAGCAAGTGGAGGAGACGTTACTGGCAAGAGCCCTTCACAGAATCCCTTCCCTAGGGCGCGGACCGGACGGCGACGAGGGGGCGGCACGTCACCGCCACCGGCGCGCACGAGCCGTGTCTCCAGACGACGGCGTAACATAATATTTACGTTCACTCACCCGGCGGCGTCCTCGGGGCGTTTGATCTAGTCCCGACCGCCGCCCGTCCGCAAACACGTCCCGCCCCCGCCCCCATTCCGCCCCACTGTGCGGATAAAGGAATCGCAAGACATCGGCAGCGGCGTCTGGAGACAGTGTGACGACGACGGCGGCGGCGGCGCCCATCTGGCTGCGACACGATGCGTATCCAGCGGCAGCAGCTGCCGCAACGCGCGCGCCCAGCTGCTCGGGATTAAATTCGATTTTCCTCGCGACTAACCAGCGTCCAAATTGCCAGCCACCAAACAAGCTTATGAATAAAATAGGAGAAAAGATCTACAAGGATACTTGCCTTTAGACATAGCGAGGCGGTCGTAATGTTCATGTATTTACTATGGAAAGGAGTGGTCTTCGTAATAGAAATCACGCCGATAGCTCCAGAAACATAAAGTAATTGTTATTTACGTAAACTAGTTCAGCTTTGGCATACAAATGGAATGTAAGCGGACGAGGCGACGATAGGAGCTGAGAGTGGCATTTTGAAGTATGCCAAAGACACTTTTGTAGGAGTTGCGTACTTTTTCTTTTAACACGTTTCATGGAAACGTACAAGTAATTTGTTTCATGAAAACGTAAAAACATACAACGGGGGCAGCCATTTTTATTCATGTCGCCCCAGTGTTTTGTTTTCTTTGCAGTACTCAATTGTTCTATATGGCCGTGACTTTTTGTCGTATCGTACGCGTACTAGCGAGGGTAAGAGGTTTCAATGTTTGAGTGCTGAAAAATACTTTAAGAGTATACCTGAGTTTTCTGTATATGTATTAATGTATAAATACATGAATTAAATGATGTTATGGAGTTAAACATTTGTGCTCACATTAATTTGAGCACAAATTAAATGGTAAAATCATTCTGGAAATATATTAAAAATTCAGAATAAATTCAAAACAAGTGTGTCATGTTCTGAATGATAACCATAATGATACTGACAAAAAATAATAATAAACATTAATAATCAAGTCATTATCAAAACTATAATCAATAAACAATCGGAGTGAAAATAGTATACGACTCGATTCAATTTTGCACAGAAACTAAACAAAATTTTTTAAAAAGAAATGGTTTTCTCTTATAACGACATATTATAGAGCAAACAATACAACTCAAAAATTGTAAAGACAACTGCCCAAAACACCTACACATGAATCCCTATTAGATAACAATTATCTCAGCCCTTTTAGCCCGCGGATTAGACGACCGCTCCTGCACCGGACGCCCGGCCGACACCGTTTGCGAAATTCAAATGGCGTTCGACGCTATCCATTACGGATATCGGAGAGGGCACATCCCGGTCCCCGGGGCACTACGAGAAGAATGCCGATAACGGCCTCACGCAAATAACCGCATACTCGATCTGGCTTCGAGCGAACGTTAAGAACATCGGGGCAGTGGGAAATACACGATCTCGAAATCGCACACGACATGCTATCGGCAAATCTCTTCCAAGTATTTTAGTCGACAATAGTAAACAAAAGAACTGTATGTTTTAATGCAAAATAACACTGTACGCTGCTGCTTTTCTTTGGACCAAATAATTGAGCTTTAAACTACTAAAATATAATTATAAGGAATTTCGTTCGCATTACGAAGCTGTAAAAAGAATGTAATATAAACTCATACTTCCATCTCCAGGCCAGGTATTAAGTACATTATATGCACCGAGTTGGTACACTTTCAGAGACTAACAGATTTCATTAGCATTCTCTCATTGAAAGCTCCCGCAAATCCTGAGAGGTCGCCTCTCGCGCGCAGAAATTTCGCAGGAGGGCGGGGGTGGAGGAAGGAATACACCCCGACAACACCGGCTCGCGAAAACTTAACCGACGGGGCCTCGAAGTTAACTCCCGGCAGACGCTTATAAGTTACAGCTCGTTGACCTCTGAAGATGCTTCCTTTGCCCCTCCCCGTTCGCCGGCTGCCGCAAGGTGCAGAGGCGAAGTTTTGAACAATCCCTCTCGCAGCCAAGTTTCGGTGGCGGCGGCAGCGATGGCGGCGGCGGGGGTGGCATCGGAGAGACGGGGGCCAAACTCCACAGGCGGGGAGAAGCGAGGGTTGTACGCGCAAGCGATACTGCGATACTTAAACGGGAGATTTATCGCTCGTAATATGGCCAGTATTTCGCGCGCATGCGCGGGTAGGCGGGGCAGCGGGCGAGCGGCCGCCGCCGCCGCAGAGGCTGCCCTGCGCTGCCCGGAAGTCATTTCAGCTCAGGGAGATCGGACGCCGCCCGTAGAGAGGGGGGTGGGGTGGAGGTGAATTGGCGAAACGGCGAAACGAGCCGCGTAAGGAAGGATATGAATTTTTCTATTGCTTGTTATTTGGCATAGCTCAATGCATAATACGACAATCATCACTTGCCTACAATAATACTAATGGGACTTCGGAAAAGAGGATTATTTATGCACATTATAAATATTTTCGAGTTCTTGGAATAAAGAAAGTTATCAAATTATTGACTTATTGATATCTATTCACATTGGCAGAATTATATTAAAATAATTACCATTTTGAATTGTCATGTAACATACTGAAAACCTACGATTTTTTTTGTAAACATAAGCCAGGGCAAGAAACAGAAGACACAGAATTGACGGTGTCACTAACAATAAAAGCGAACTTTCAAGTACACTAGACAGAAACCGCCATGCGAAGCAGGCCAAGGCCAGCAACGGTGAGAGGACCAAGGCCAAGACTGAGTTCAAAGCGAGGACCCCAGAAAGCCTAAAGCCGTCCGCATCCCAATCTGAGGTAGCGTGGAGAAGAATGCATGTACTAATCCCAGGGAAGGGGTAATGACGTAATTGTAATGTAAACTAACTCAAACAGATCTACTACGTACCGTTAACGGAAATCACCTTAAAGAGATGTATGGCAGCATTAGAAAAATTATACATCTATTAGTATTGCGAATAACCTCAAACTTTAATAAATAATTAATTACATTCATTTACTGAACAAACAATAATCAGTTCATTTTCAAACCTCCCGTTCTGCATTTAAATCACCAGAAAATCAAGTGATTTGAATGGTTTCTGAATATAGCACAATTACAGAATAACTTCAATTACTCGCATTTCTTGAACATCACGAATTTTTAGACTTGCTCATCTCCTTTCTGTACACTACTAAGCTTTACGTACGCAACACCGAATAATTCACAAGTTTCCATTCCCACGTTACAGTTATATGCTCGTTTGCATGTACAGTTAAAATATCACGGCATAATTTTGACTGTTTAGTCAAAATGTTTCAAGTTAAGGACTCTTAAAATAAATAGCGAATAGAATATAGAGCACGGGGCAAGCGAACTGCAAAGAGGCAAAAAGCGCGAAGAGAAGGAGCGGCAGCGGTGCGGCGGGGGCGTGGCGCGGGCGGGACGAGCGGACGACCCAGCGAGAGGCGACGAGCGCTCCGCGGCTGCCTCAGCCGCGGGCAATAGCCTTGCGACGACGCGGCCGTGACAATAAGAATCGACAGCGCCCACCCGCCCGCCCGCTCGCCTTTCGGCCTTCCCCTCCCGGCCGCCTCAGCGACCTCCAGCGGCGGCAACGACGGCGGTGGCTGAGGCGGAGACGACGCAAGTGGAGAAGATAGCGATTGAAGACCAGCTGTGGTAGCGGCGGAGGTGGCGAAGCGCTGGCGTGGCGTGGCGTGGCTTGCGTGGCGGGGTGGGGGTGGGGGTGGGGGTGGAGGTGGCAGGGGCAGCAACAGCAGCAGCGAAGAGCGCGAAGGCGGCGGGCCTGTGTCGACGCGGCTGGCGCGGCGCCTGAGCCGCGGAGGCGACCGGATGTGCTGCTCGCAGCGTCGAATCAGCAATGGAGGTGACGGCAGTGCTTCAGGAGGTGGTTAGTCGTGGAACGACGTCGGTAACAAGCTGAGATGGTACTAACGGAGGGGTAGTCGGTGGAAATGCGTCAAGAGACGTCGGTATGCAGGAGTGTACGTTCGAAGCTGAGATGGTCAAATACTCTTTGATAGCAGCGGACAGTATATGTGACAAAAAAACGACTGCACAGTTACCCCGTGGGCTGGCAAACTGAGTGGCTGGATCTTGGTGGAGAGCGGGAAGGTCGCGCGGCGCGGCGCTGGCATGGAGGGCGCCGCTCGTCGCGTCAGCGGTTGTCGTGGTGATTAGGGCGAGCGAAATAAGCCGACTGGTGTGCTTCGTAAAACCCGCCGCTCGAAATAACTGCGCCTCCGCAGAAAAACCGGTTCCGCCGGTTTATTGACTCATCTCGGCGCCGGAGTTAAAATTTTTCATTGCTCAATTTCCTGTAATATACTTATAAGAACGTACAACTGCGAGATTCCGCCTACATAAATTGTGATAGCTTTATATTAGTACTAACTAATCTTTCTGTGTCTTGCCAGCAAAACCGTGTTTACGGCACAAATCTACGGAAAGTAATAGCATGATACCTCCGCCCGGTGGGTTTTCTCACACTTCGGAGTCTTTCTCACTAGCACAAGCTTTGTGAATACCGCTGAGAAAATTCTGCTCCTGAGAAACCACCCGCCTTCTTAGGATAACGACTGGCCCGTCTCAGAACTGTTAAATTAAGCCTTCCGTACTGACAAAACTCTTGAATAAACTCTGCTCATCAACACATCAGTGTTATGCGAAATTTATAATGTATTAAGGTTTCGATTTCCCACAAACTTTGGGCAAAAGCAATATGAAGATGTGGGAGAAAATCAATGCCTAGCAACTTAAGTTGAAAAACAATGGGACTCCCTGTATCGTCCATGATAACGGTTATTAATTTACTCTCAGCGTATTATAGACTGGAAAACTCATTAACCAAGCAGTCAAAATCGTTTTAAATCTTTCACCTTCAGTTTAATTAAATCAACTATTTCAAGGAATCAATACAGAAATATTTAGACCTACAACGCTTTACTTCCACTTGCAAACGCGATCTACGATAATGATGGGCTAAAGCGTTTCTCCTGCAACAACAGGAAAGAGCACGTCAACAGAATGAAACAATTGGAGGTTTGAGTTGAGCAGCAAAAACATGAAAAAATGTAACACTCCAATCCGAATCTTTTCGGCTGCCTCCCCCTTCCAGTCCAGGTGCATTCCCGCCCGCCGCGCATCCTCCGCCGGCGTTATCTGCAGGGCACGCGCGCCTTCTGCGGGTCGAACCTCCGGCCGTCGCGCCTGCTGCCGCGCTATCGATTCGCCCGCGCGGGACGGGACGGGACGACGCGGCGCGGCGCGGCGGCGCTTGCAAGGGGGGCGTTTTTTATATGCGAGCGGGAATATTGTGAGCCCTGCGCCCTCTACAGCCGCTTGGCATCTGCCCCGCCCCCCCAACAGCGGTGGCTGGGTGGCGGCGTGCGGATGCCGACCGAGGGGGAGGGGCCGCGGAGGGGGGGGGTCAGGAGGGGGCGCCCCGTTGCGGCGGGGGCGTGGGAGGGAGCGGGGGCGGGGCGGGCCAGGCTGTGGCGGCGCGTGTCCGTCGTAAACGCGCGTACGGCTGGCAGGGACGACCTAGGTGCATCGCATCAGCGCCTCGCACTATTTCGGAGACCGTAAATTCGCTGCTGCCGCCCGTTAAGTTTTATTTTTTTTATCACGAAATCAAACATTATATTCAGAAACCGATTAAAATAATGCATTCTAACCAATATACACATTCCTCTTGTTTCGGGAACTGTTACCACAGAAGGTGGATGCAAAAGGGAGAGATCACAATGTATCAACTTCCACACAGTTTCCTTAATTACAACATGTTTACATAAGTATAAATAGAACTTTCAATGAGGTCTTAAACATATAAAAAATACCACACAATTTTAAAGAGGCTCCAAAATATTTAAAATTATAAAGATCTTTTATGAGCATACCTAGTAAGTGGAACAGTTCACTTAAAACTAATGACTGATATTATAGAACTACATAAAATTCACGTTTTGTGAAAATAAACTATCATAATAAATGTGTAAGGTTAAAAAAGGAGATTATTCGGTACTGCATGCTGCGCCGCGGTGAGCGTCCGATGCAACGCATCTGCCCTCATTCGTAAAGCGGGCCCTGCCGTATGCACGCGTACGCAGATATATGCGGGCCGGGAGGGGGCGGGGCGGGGCGGGGCGGGGCGGGGCGGGGCGGGGCGGGGCGGGGCGTGCTCGACCCGACGCACCCTTTTGCGCCTGCCCCTTCCGCGGGCCGGGAGCGCATGTAAATACGGCGGCGCGGCTCGCCCTAACACCATTACCGCCTTCGCGCGCTCATTTCCTACCCACCCGGCTGCCACCGCGCCTGCCGCTGCCGCCGGCGCCGGCGCTGGCCTCACGGGCGCTCAAATCTACTGAAATAATTTCGAGCGCGCTGGTTGACGTGCCTGGGTTCCCTCTGCGGCACGGAGCCCGCGAATTAAATGCCACGGCCATCGGCGCAAGTTCGGCGACTGGGTTTGAAATGTGCATGTGCTGCTTTTGTGTTTCCAATTTGGGAATTTTAAGTTTTAACACCCCTAGTTAATTTGTATGCTCATTGTTTTCTTGATTGAAAATGATGAGCATATTTTAATTTTTATTTTTTCCTCAGAATGCCATTTCTACACATTACAAATATGAATAAATACTCACTACTATGAAGTCACACGAACATGGATTCACAAGCCCCACAGTGTCAATGCTGCGTAAACAAAGAATCTTCGATCAGAAATGTCAATTTTTATTCGTAAGAACAGCAATCTGATTGGTGAACGAAACAGGTATAAACGGAGTACGTGTGATCAAAATTAATCTTTTCACACGGCAACCACAACACACATTACTAACAGCACAACTTATCATTACTTATGATTAGATATGCAAGTTTTTAAATTATACTGCTTGTTTTACGTGGATCATGCTCGTAAAATCAATAGCAAAGGATTTAACAAGCAAAGGGGCAAATTGAACTAGCTGTTTGGGAACTGCTTCTACGAGATATTTCAATCTTTATTTCAAAAAAACAGTTTTATTAGTAAAAGTACAACGCGGTCTTGTTCACACACAGAAAGGCCTTGTCCTCCCGAAGGCACCCGTGTGCACACAGCCTTGCGCACGCGTCCAACACAGTCCTCGCGCGCGAAAAATAACACGCGGTTCGTCCTGCACGTTTTCGTTGGCGCGGGGCGCACGCGGACGCGAGTGCATTTCGGAAATCCGCCCACGACGGAGCGGAGCGGCCCCGACGCCACGCCGACGGAAAAGACGAGGGCGACGGGTGTCACACTATTTGCGGAGATTCCATCACCTGCGGCGCGCACACTATTTCGGGCCGTGACGGGTTCACCGTGCCGTTATTCCGGAGGGCTAATGACCCACGAGGAAGATGTCACGGAGCGCCGGGCGACGCGTCGGGGCTACGGGCGAGGCGCGGAGGCGCGCCGGTGACAGGCGGTGATCGACGCCGACGCTCACGAAATTACGGAAGTGGGGCGATCGAAGGCTGACGATAGGGAACAGTACGAAGCTATAAAAGATTCCTTCACCATGTTTTCACTTTCAATTAAAGCATTTCGTTAATTCACACAATTTCAACCGAAAAAAAAAGCAAAACTGATCGTAAGTAAAGGAGTTACACAAAATCAAAATACTTCATAAAGATTTATCGCCAAAAGCACAAAGAGAAACCTGGTTGACACAAATAAACGACACCCGCACTTCAACAGAAGTTCTGGAAGCACATTTCACTCTGCAGTTTGTTTCATTAGAAATATATTAAATTTGATAAAATATTTTATAAATGCAGTTGGAATGTACCTGCAGTTGGCAAGTATAGAATCATTTCTCTGTTCTCGATTACTAGCGAATTCCGATAGCATTATTCAAGTACTTCACTGGGAAACCACTTTAGTCCCTGAATATTAATATTTTTACATACACATCTCTCAACGATGACTTTTCAACCAACAAGGGTGATACATTTACATCGTGTCACATTTTCCGCGAACTCATCGAAAGTCGAAGTCTAATACCGGAATAATGCCTCCGATCAAAAATAATTTCTCCGAAGCTATACGGAAGGGAGAGAATTAATCGCTCCGCGAAAAATGCCCCTCCCCCTCCGCGTTCGACTTCCAACGCAGCTGCGGCCGGCGCGTGCCGCTGCGAAGCCCCGCGGCAACAAAACTCGCACGCCACCGCTCGCGCCCGGGGAGAGACGCACATGCTAGCGCTTTATCAAGCGCACGGCGGCGCAAAACAGGCGCGGAGCGGCGCGACGCTCGCCCACCTATACCCGCCTGCCAATCGCGCAGCTGCGCCTGCTCGGCGCCCCCCGCGTCGCGCCGCCGCACCCACAGAATCGCACGGCCGACCGGCCATGCGGTTGCTACTAAGCACCGAATTCTTAGCTTTGACTCACTTATAATCATTAATTGTGGGAATTCTGATTGGATGTTGTTGACGTTCTTATAAGAAGAGATAAAAGAAGTCATCTTCGTCAACATATCAGCTTTATTAAGAAATAAATAAATAATAAATAAATAAATAAATAAATAAATAAATAATCGTCTTAATAAAGCTGATATGTTGACGAAGATGACTTCTTTTATTTCTTCTTATAATCATTAGCTCATTGTTTATGTGCGTTTGAGTAATAACACACGCAAGTTCTATAGAGCTTACGAGACCTAATTTCGTACTTTCGGACCTGTATTGGCTCTTATAACGTAGAGGTCCCAATAGAGAAATTGAATGCTGTAGCTGTTATTTTATTCAGTGTTGTCATACTACCTTATTAAAGCAAATTCAGTGCAACCTACTGTTTTTACATTCTCGCAGACGATATTTGTTGTTTTTATTCCGGTTATCCCACCACTAGCCACTAAGTGCTTCTGAAGATTCACAGTTTGTACGCTGTATTCTGGATCTCCGGAGCTTGTGGGATTTTCTACATCAATTGGCTGGGTCGTACGAGGGAAGGCACTACTATGCGGAGAATGGGGACAGGATACAGAAGCAATGCTCGTGCACGGTCCATGGCCTATTCTAAGTTTCTGCTTCGGTATTCGCCTGGAAGCGATCAAATCAGTCGGCTTTCGAATGTGATTCCGGGAGGAGTTACTAACTTCCCGATGTTAAACACATCAGGCAAATTTCCAGCTCCTGGCAGGGATTATAACCCGCGGCCTCCCAATCACCGGCACGCTCGGGCTATAAGACACTACTATGCGTTGCAGCAATTAAATATAACACCAAATTCGGGACAAAATATTAACAATCGACAAATCACATATTTAAAACTTTCTTACTCTTGGGGATCTTTTTATTTTATTGCTAAAGCCATGTCAAAAGGAGCGAACGACAGAACACAGGAATAACAATAAATAAGGAGTAATACTTTGAAGTGATTTTGCATAAAAACTATAATTATCTTACGCAAAAAACTAAAACCTACAAAAACAGCAAGGAGGTGTCGAATTTTTTTATATATAATTAGAATAAAAAAGATGGGCTTATTTATCAACAAACAACGCAAAACAGCCGCGACGCGGCCCGGCGCGCAAGTCTACGTATCCGGCTGCCAATCGCGCAGCTGCGTCCTCTTCGCCCCGCGGTCGCACGTCGATCCTATCGAATTGCGATCGAGAGAGTCGCGCGGCCGCCCCGCATCGCCCCGTCCCGTGCCGCGACGCGGCGCGGTTATTACAATACGATAGCCGAGATATTATGCGGTTGATTAGCATAACTCGCGAAACGATAGACGCGATAGGCGTCTCGCGAAAGAAAGGAAAAGAGAAGGAAGAAAAGGTTCCATGGGGGGTCCCCCTCCTGGGTGCGTTCAGTTCACTCTTCGACGAGCGGCTGCGGAGCCCATTGAAATGCAATATCTGGATCATTATGTATTCCCTAGCAACTCGTTCTTAGTCATACGCTCCGAACTGATGACAAGCTAATGCTTCCCAAGACATTTTATTGGATAAAATAATATTGGAAAGGATTTTCCGTTGAGTTATTTTCTGAGATTATTATCTAGCTTATTGTAGAACAATATTGTTCATATATGAGAAATAGAATTAATTATAAATGCATATACACAATTGTACGTAACGTTTGCAAAACGTTTAATGAATATAGCAACAAATTTAGATGCCTTGACATGATGAAAACATAGACTCTACACTTTCAGAAAATACGTCGTTGGTTCATCCATAAGCCAAACTACACACGGGTACTAAGATCACAATCAGTTAATTCTCTAATCGTTTTTTTTTTTTTTTAATGCAAAATTAGTCTGGTAACATCTTAAATACAGAGTTCGTACTAGTACACCGCAATATGGAGATTTGTTCTACTTACAATCAACATCATATGAACAACGATTTAAATTCACATTCTTATAAATCTCATACTCATTACAAACACATTAAGAGATTCGATTCGATTTCTTCCGGCCATTTTTCAGTTTTTAATATTCCCCATACAGCAAACGCCTGCATATTAATGCACCCGATTAGCATAAGTCGCGAAACGATACTAGCGACAGATACCACACGCGGTGAAGGCAGACTTCCATGAAGGAGCCTCCCCTCCTGCGCGCTTTGTCAGGGAGCGTTCAACTCGTTGCCCGACGACGCCGTCGGCGGCCATTGAAATGCATTATCAAGATCATTATACTTCCGGCGCGCTTTGTGAATCAGACCGCCGCCGCCGCCGCCGCTATGAAATGCACTTCCCATCCGCCATTCCACCGATGACAACAAAGACGTTAACCGTATGAATAAATAATCTTGGGCGAGCGGTGGCTGCTCCCGCGCGGCCTCCCGCCCCCGGCGCCCCCCCCCTTCGGGGAGTCCCCGGGGACTCGCTAAAGCTCCTTTGGTGCGCGAAGGGCCTGCCTGTCCGCGTTGCAGACCTTATGAAACCGCAAGTCGACAGGGAATCGAATCCGGCGAGGGCCCTTCCTCTTTACCCTCGGCCGCTCCCCTCGTAGGAGGAGCGAATTCAGAAAGAGAGGACCCCCCCCTCTATACGACACTACGCACGTGTGTCCCATGGGAGTGGTCGTAGCGGAGATTTTCGGGCTATCGAGAAATAGGGGAGAGGATGCATGTTATTCGTATTTTTCCACAAAAATTATGAATGGACAATCAAAATGTGTACAATACGAATTTATATTCAAATTATTGATTAATTTCGTAATGAAAAAGGAGTGGTTACGCTGCAATATCTGGTGAATATAGTAGACATTCGTCCTTGACAGCAGATTTATTAATATACACTTTAAGTTATATGTTAATAATAGGCTACGAATACAAATGTTTTCTGAGAATTGACAAAATAAGTTACTGAAATTGCGATAAATAAAAATGTATCTCCATGTATGGAGATTCTGAACCGTGCTGATTTAATTATTACAAAGTATTAGATGAAAATTAGACGCAGCGGCCTCGAAATATTTTATCATTTGAAAAACCACACAATTGCATATTCTAAGTGCCTTCTTTCCAACGAAACGACATTATGAATCACGAGGTCAACAACTCAATAAGATCAACAAAACACTAGACATGCCACCGCCTTCGACCACAGTTCACGGGAACTCGTGAATTTACATGGAATGAATCAGTCAAGGGAACGCCAACCTTTGAAAGAAAACAAGCAACAGAACCATTCGAGCAAAGCGAAAACGAACAGCTCACTCATCTCGAGACTTCTCACACGTGACGGCGGCCATCGGGAGTATCTGAGTGGGCACGCGGAACGCCCCGAGCTCTTGACAAGACGCAACACAGTTCCCCCTCGTGGGAGGCGAGCAGCACAGCCAACACAACCAGCAAAGACGGTCGCCATGGCAATGCTGGAGCTGGGGGAAATATGGTACAGAAAAGCAACGAATGTGCAATTAGATCGAATACAATGAAATTGCAAGAAAAATGGATAGAACGAAATGCACTGACATGAATACAATGAACTGTTATGGAAAGAAAAACCAAAATGGAATAGAACAGTATCGTGATGTAGAGTCTGGTAGAAGAAGTGTCCAAGCAGGAGCGAAGATAGTGTACAGAAAGGCGGTAAAAGGAGACCGAGAGCCCAGAACGATAATAAAAATAATAATGGGATAATAAAAATGGGATGATGGTTATTTTGAGCGATATGACGCCAGCAGAAGTTAAACGTTAGAATGCAACTACAACAATATTACCAACGGAAACAAGTAGCAGGAAGGACAACGAAAAATTGCTGACAGCGACAGCCCAGCCAACACTACCAAAGACAAAAACTAGCAGAAGCTGTGTAGGCTACGGCTCGACCGTGGCAAGGTGGCGACGAGTCTCTTGCCGCCGGCGAAGAAGTAAACTCGGGCTCCGTGGATGGCGCAGACGGCGTGCACCCACGCGAACGCGCATCACAAGTATCCCACTCGCCGATGGCCTCCATTCCCGCGTGCTTCGCTCGTTATCCGGCGACGGCGGCGTCTGTTTACTTTCATTCATATTCTAATGAAGAGTGTTTACCCTTTTCCTGCCGCAAGGAAAACTGCTTGCTTAGTCGTCACGAGAGCTGCGGATGCTCAGCGCAGCGAAGCGATTCTCGCGCTCAAGATGAGACGCATCGACGTGTCTTGGTCGCACTAACCACTTGCCAACTGCAGAGGGCGGAACAGTCGGTCACCCTTACCGCAAAATAATTATACAAATAAAAATGTAACTTACGCTTATTCAATTCTTGATCGTCATCTATCTATAGAAAGAGTTGTTCAATCTCACCGCAAAGTAATTCCACTCGGAAAAGTCGAGTAAGAAAAGCACAAAATCTACAAATAAAAATGTTTCGTACGATCATTTAATTCTCGATCGTCATCTATCGGAACAGTCGTTCACCTTCAATTCTCGGTCGTCATCTATCGAGTCAATAAACCAATCAACCCTTGCACTATCAATTTATCATTTGTTCCGCCTCGATGAACACCAATGCCATACACATGCGTCAGATGCTCTGAATGAGAAGCAGCAATAAGCAAAGCGGCACAAACGTAATGCCAAAAACAATAATTATGTAAAAAGCAGCAATCATTTCAACAGCAAACTGCAACCCGAAGTAACAATCCGCTCCAAACAATTAGTGTTGTGTTAAGAAGTGAGAATAAAACTGTCGATATTCTTATGTTCTTTGAATCAAAATAATGGAGGTGATTTGATAAACTTAAAAAAAAAAAAAGCTTAAGAGTAATTCAAGAACAGCTACACTGTCTTAATAATGAAGATCAAGAACTTCAGAAAATGAACCAAACTATTAATTTACCAAATACATCACATCAATCATTATTATCCAAATATAAGCTTGGATGTGTTCCAGGAAACAAACCTAAATTATTAAAATCATTAAGTTCGTAGATGAGGTAAATTATTACAAACCATAAATAAAAACGCCAAAAACGTCATATGGAGCAAACTGCCATAAATATAAAGAGCGAAACCAGCATAAGACACCACTGTTCCAGAGCCCACTAATTTCAAATCATTTTCGAGAAACTCAGGAACGAGCATGGAGCATCCGGACTTGAGAAGCTCGCAGAAAGGAAGACAGGACGGGAAGGATAAAAAGAGAGAGAGAAAAAAAAATAAGAAACAAAAAAAAGAACCGTTTCCGACCGCGATCTGGAACATATGACGGTCGTTTAAAACTCCCCGCGGCAGAAGAGCGTATTTTTGAAATACGTCTCGCCGCGTGACGCAGTCAGATGTCCCGTAATAGCGCGCGATTCCCGGCCACAATCACGCGCGACGCACGCGTGTATCTCGCGACGGCTGAAGCACACAGTGGCCGCACTGCCAGATCTAAGCGGGTCAACGCATCGCACGGCGGTCGCAGCTACTAGGTTTGCAATCTACCCGCAAGTTTGCAGTTAGCGTTACGAATAATTTCATGTTTTGATGGTGGACAAAGCAAGACCATGGCAGATGTATTGCGATAAAAGACCATAAATAGATAAAGAGCAATATCCGACACAAGACCATAAACTCGCAGGCACTGCAACGACAATCAAGTTTACTTTTACACAATTTCACGAAGGGTAACGGAAACTAAATCCACACCTAAAGAAACAAAGCCGCCAAATCGAGAACTGTATTGTGGGACTAAGAAGCAGGTTGAACAGATAATTATCGCTCGTAGAAAGTATACTTAGACCAGATGCCATTGTCGTTGAATATGTGGTGGCTTTCGCTTCCTTACACTATATCTGATAGAATGGTGGCCGCTTTTATGGAGTTGGGGATAATGTTCAAGTTCCTTACATTTTCCATACCTATAATGCACATCGACAGCACATTACTGCTTCCGGTAGGAGAAAATCACAGACACGGAAGGTAGTTGTATACGCATGAGAAGTCTCCAGTGAAGAATTAATTATATATTGTGGGTTTCAGGTTTATTAAAATGTCTAGGAAGTCAGCCTTTGGATCGCTTAGTTAAAGAACAATTTGGAGCATTCTTTACTTCAAATCTGTAATAAATCAATCCTGAGATGTACTGGTACGCACAGGTAAAAATGATGAGGAGAACAATAACATTAATCCACGAAGGAATAAATATTATGTAAAATAAGAATTAAAAGGAATGAAAAAGAGAGGAGAGAAATGTGGCGGGGGGAAAAAGCCACATTTTCAAATGGAAAATACAAATAATTTTACTTTAAAAATGTTATTCTTTTTTGCCCAAGAAAACGTGAAGAATATATTTTAATAATTATTAATAAATATTTTTCTGTAGCGACTCCTTCATTAACGAATGTTAGAAGGCGACTACATAAAAGTATTAGTAGCGTTTACTGATATATTGGTTTCTAAACACTTCTTTTCACGAATTATACAAAATAAAAATGTAAGTTGTCGTGTTTGTAATGCATCATTCAATCAATGCAAGGCCTGCAAGTAAATGCCAAAGAAAACATCAAAATTTGGCCATTCACTCTCAAGTCTCTTTGAGATAAAGTGTGTGGCTGAAGCGGATATAGAGCTGCCTGCACACAACACTCAAATTGCGTTTAGAACGGTATTTTCGGCCACTGTATGAGGGCGGCGGCGGCGGCAACGGGGGGCACGAAACCTGGCTGCCAATCAGCTCGAGATATAACGAGAGGGGCCGCCGCCGCCGCCACGCGGGCCGAGCCGAGCCGAGTCGGGCTGGGCCGGGCCGGAGCACGTCGAGGAGGCAGGCGGGGCGCGCGGGTTCCGGGAAGGGCAGCTGCAGCGAGACACGTTATGCCTAATGAGGTGACGTCACGGCAGCAGGCGTCAGAACGCCGCCCCGCCGCGCAGCGCGGGCCCAGTCGGGCTATTTCGGATAGCGCGATGTGGCGCGGAGCGGAGCGGCAGAGGGCGGGCCCCTGCCAGGATTATGCTGCCTGCGTCTGGCGCTCCTCGCCGAGCAAGGGAGGCCGCCGGGAAGTGGTGGCAGCAGCACACGGGGAAGACCAGTGGTGGACGACGCCGAATGGCCAGGCATGCTGCGATTTGCACCCTATTGTTTTGGACCAATTCTTTCACATGGATTTAAAGTTGATTTGGGCAGACTGGTTAGGATGAGAGTGTTCTGAAACGCGGTCAAGTACCGTTTCGTTTGTGTAAGGTTTGAGGAAAAATTCAAGAAGATTTTAACACAAACCTTATCAAAACCACGTGCCAGACCTTCAATACAGAGAACAAGTCAAGTCAGCATTTGAAAGTTTTTTATATATTCTAATATCAGTACGAAAACATTTCATTCAAACGAAGTTTAAAAATTCAAACTAAAAAACTTCATTTTAGCTTCCGTATACAAATTCGCGTACTTTATATCTTGGCCACATAAAGTACGCTTTAAAAAATATCCAAAACAGTACTTAATAATAAAAAGTAGAACAAAAGTTGTGAAAGCTTTTTCATCGCAGTTTGACGACACACAAAACTGATAAAATAAAAGCATTTTCCGTGAACACGCGTGTGTTCTTACTTTTTACTAGGGAATTGTGAGGAAATTAGGACGTCAGGAGCAACGCATTCCGCGCGACTACATCCTTAGTAATCTGGCCACTCACTTCAGTAAGCAGATTAAGTATGACGGAGGTAAATCCATGTCACGGTGTTTTCGAAGCGCGCCCACCAGATGGCGTTCGTACGAAACACCTACACCAAGCAGCTTGGTTCAGTACTTTCCACGTCGCCACTCGGCGGTACGTCTCCGGGGAGCCTTTGTTCTCGCATAGCTTTTGTTTCTCTCCAGCGTACAACCGCGCGTTTCTTTATTTTTCCCCCCTTTTCGTTCTATTTTGTTACTTTTTTTCCCTCCACTTCCGAAAGCTTCATTCTTTCCCGTCCGCTTCTGGTAAGTTTCAGTTTCGGGTTCCCTTTGCTCTCCATACGAAATACACTAGTGTGCCGTGGAACATTTGTTTTTACGGCCCAGTTTAGTGTCGCCTTACAAGTGTCACACAAAGCTGCCTTGTATTTCATTCTCATTTCGGATCACTAAAACTTCTGGCAAAAGTGCGCGTATATTTTAAGGCCGCGGGGCCATGAAGAGAGGGCATCGATGGCCAGGCGGAGCAGTCACTGGTGCGCGGCGGGGACGAGACGCGGCCGGTGGAACGGAAATGGTCGTCTATCCGAAACAAACCCTCATTAAGGCGAGTTTACATACGAGGCAATAAAAGTCCCCGTATTGTGCTGGGGTGACCGTTCCCACGGCTGACAACACCCAGGGAGAGGGGCTACGAGGGACAGAGTAAGAAGCGGAGAGAGAGAGAAAGGAGATGGACAACATGAGGCTGCATTGATCCACAATAGAAAACGCTTTCGAATAATACGAACCTGCTTACAATAGGCAGAGAATGAGCAATGAAAACAGCGTGTAAGGTCCTTGCAAAGAAGGCATGCTCTTGGTTGACACTCATTTTAGAACGGATACAATTCATCGCATATAAAAGAACCTACGTATTTCTAATCTGAAAAAATGTTAATTAGAAATCATCGAATATTTCGGGTTAACGATGTTCTAGTTCTCAAATTCCAAACATCTTTTGTGAAAGGGAAAGACATAAACTCTCAGATATTAAATATTTCGAGTTTCAGAACGTCTACTCCATACCACAGTAAGCAAGGAAATTGATTAACCAAAATTAAGAAAATTAATTCCCTACCCTTGCAGCCTGGCATCAGACTATATAAGAGATGGAAAGACCTTCATCGATGCAAAGGTAACCGATATAAAATTGGGAAAAGGTAAGCAGAGGAGAAGGTTTAACTAAATATTTCATCTTAACAATAGAATATCCAAAGAAAACCAGTAAATATCAACATTTCGAATTCGCTTGAAAAATTTCGAATTATCGAGGATCGAACCTCCGAAGTAAAATTTGAAATGCGAGAACGAAGAACTTATTAGACATTAACGAGCTTGACACATCAACGAAGTTCGAGCTGCCGACGATTTACTTAAAAGAGGCAGCCAAATGCGCCGTTGCAGAAAAGACGCGAGAGAACTGCAGCAGCAGACTGCATGGGGGTGTGATCGCGAGCGAGTGGGCGGACGGACGGGCGGGCGGGCGTGGGGCGGGCGCGCGGGAAGGCGGGCGGAGGGCGCGCGGAGGGCGGGCGGGACGGCGGGCGCGCGGAGGGCGCGGGGAGGGCGCGCGGGCGGGCGCGCGGGAGGGCGCGCAGGAGGGCGCGCAGGAGGGCGCGCGGGAGGGCGGGCGGGAGGGCGCGCGGGAGGGCGCGCGGAGGCGCGCGGGCGGGCGCGCGGAGGGCGCGCAGAAGGGGGGCGCAGGAGGGCGCGCGGGAGTGCGCGCGGAGGGCGCGCGGAGGGCGCGCGGGCGGGCGCGGGAGGGCGCGCAGGAGGAGGGCGCGCGGGAGGGCGGGCGGGAGGGCGCGCGGAGGGCGCGGGCGGGCGCGCGGAGGGCGCGCAGGAGGAGGATGCGCAGGAGGGCGCGCGGAGGGCGGGCGGGAGAACGGGAGGGCGGGAGGGCGGGCGCGCGGAGAACGGGAGGGCGGGCGGGAGGACGGGCGGGCGGGAGAACGGGCGGGCGGGGGAAGGGGCGGGCGGGAGAACGGGCGGGCGGGAGAACGGGCGGGCGGGCGGGCGGGCGGGCGGGCGGGCGGGCGGGCGGGCGGGCGGGCGGGCGGGCGGGCGGGCGGGCGGGCGCGCGTCCGAGCCCGCGAAGCGCCCATCACGTGCTCAGGCACGCGCGTCGAGGGCCCAACACTCGGGGACGCGTCGAGGCGGCCGTGTCGCCGCCTGAGGGCCCTCTGTCAGCCTCGCTGTCACCGCCTCTTCCCTCTTTGCCGACTACCACCCGGCAGCATTAACATCGCTCATTGGAGTACGTCACTAAATCCATCCCCAATGAATGTCACCACCCCGATGCACGTCAAAACCGCCGTGTACTCCTCAGACGTTCAAAATATCCGACCCATTTTCCCCAAGCAAAAGGCACTAATCTGCGATCGCCTACCCTATAGGGAGAGCACATGTCAACGAATTTTAGATCTGGACAGGAGTAATAATTAAAGCAATACGCATTTTCATACAGAGTTTCGTGTGTATTATGTGACTAAAAAATGATCCGATTACAGTTATTAATTTTCAACAAATATTAATTTTCATTGGAGTATCAATAACTATGCTACATGTTTCTAGTATTCAGCCGAATATGTTCGTGAATTGCATGAGACAATTATATATAGCAGATCATCCTCGACACCTCAACTCCCTCCCTTTCCACAAATTCTCGCAAAAACTCTCTCAATCACCAATCAAATTTTCACCATTATTTCGATTTCCATTCTTTCCAACACCCCAACCACTCACTTCATTGCTTCTCATGCCCCCATTCATCGTCACCACCACCCTCCGGTAGCTCGTCGCAGCCGCCGCCGCGCCGGCCTGCGGTCGGGGGCCCATTAGCGCGGAGCAGCCGATTCGTTCGGAGGAGGCGGATGAAGGCGCGAACCGCAGCGAACCCCCGCCTCCAAGGCGCTTCGTCCCGCGCGCTTTCGCCGATGCCTCCCGAAACACCACCGCCCACCAACGCCCGCCGGCCATCCCGCCGCCCGTCCTCCGGCCCACTCAATCGGGCCTCAAACCCGGTCATAATTGCAAATGCGAGTGGGTTTGCGAAAAAATTGGTATCAATGGGGTTTTGAGGTCGTTGAATTTGAATAACATAAAGAAATTTCGAAATTCAAAATAACGGCTTCAAAATGGCGGATCTACTCATTTAAAAAGAAACAAAAATTCATACAAAAATATACATATGGGGTTCTCGAGATCACTGATATCGAATATCATAATGAAATTTCAAAATTCAAAATGGCCGTTCGGAAATGGCTGACTCATAAAAATAATGTGTAAAAATATGGATACAATAGTTCTCGCGGTCGCGGGTTAATATTGTTATCATTCCAAAAATTTATTTCAGTAATTTTCTTAATAAAAGTAATTATAAGAAGGAGAAATCGAAAAAATATAAAAAAAAATAATTCCCTATGTCGTCGAAGACACTTCCGGTATATCTAGTGTTAAATTTTACTATTTAGCTTGCAGTAAAGTGGCTATAAAACAAAAAAGTGCAGGCATGTGTAGCTAAATGTGTGATATTCTGATTAAAGGCGCTCTACTTGTCAAATAAAAATATTGAGGCAGGAATACGCAGGGCAAAAAATGTAATCCACAATATACTTGACTAACATTGATACGCTCCATAGGTTAGAGTTCCGCCGTATTATATATACAATTATTAGACACTTTTTCTTAAAACTATGAACTTATTGTCAAAAGAGTCTTCTGTTCGGAAATATGAAAAGAATCGACAAAACATTAATTTAAACCCTTTTTTTAATTTCACAAATATAGTCGACTAGAAGCAATGAATGTGCATGTTTGGAGCAACGGTAACTTTACGAGACCGTGAAAACGACAAAAATGATTGAAATAACGTTCTGGAGCTCAAGTAGTGTGCTCCAAAATCGTCCAAACGAGATTTGCTATGTCAGAATTCCGGAGGCGCTCTTTTGAATTTTGCCATTATGCCCAGGTTTTTGGCCCGATTCAACCAGTGTGCGCCGCCGCCGTCTGCCCGCTGCCGCCCGCCCACCGCCGTCGCTGCCGCCTTGTCGCTCACATCCGGCGACCCCACTACCCTCTTCCCGTTCCGCCGGCCCCTTGCCCGACGCGCGCTTTCCGCCAACACTGAACCTTGGTACCTCAGGTACTCCACTGCGGGACGCGTCGCTGGTGATGAGGTGCGCTGTAGACGCTGTTTTCGTGTGTATCGAGAAGCATTGAATTTCCGGTATTTAAGGTTTGATTGAAACCTTGCCATTAGATAATGGTTATCTTGAGAAATAACAGTGTCTGGAAAATTGCCAGAATCATTTAAAAAAATCAATGTTAGCCTCATTAAGAAGTACTGCCACATGTAAGTGACAATCGATTTTTTTTTTATTTTATCCAGAACAAAATTAAACAGTACATTAGTTATCTATTTAATCATTGAAGAAAGATACATCGTTTCTTTTAGAGGTTCATGACTTTGAAAAAAAATTAGGAATATTATTCTAAATATGCACGGTTGTACCAATCATGAATCAAATGCAATATGTTAAGTAACTACAATCCATGGAAATCAACCCTAGGCCACTACGAAATGTACTCTCATGAGGCTCGTTTCCCAAATCAGATGGGATCGTTCATTACCCAATTAATACTGTCATTTGACTCTTGGAATTCCTCGATGTGGAACGAAGCACTACCCTTCCATCCTTACAGTCACAGCCCGACGCGCGCGGTGTCCTTCCCCCTAAATCTTCCTTATCGTGGCATCCGCGGAGGGCGCGTACCCGAAATTAAAAATAGAAGGAAAGGACGCGAAAGGCATCCTCCGATCCCAATCAGGCCGCAGGAATGTCCCGAGCTGTGGCGGGGTGGCCCTGGAGGAAACTCGCGGCCGGCGGGTGGCGCGCATCTTGGTGATTTTGTCAGTGCTTAAGTCCAGGGCTCCCATCCACTCTCAAGCGATGCTTGCAAGACTAGCTTACGTCGGTTGTAAATCAATCGTTGCCGCATAGTTTCTACATTGGAACAACCTCTGGAAACAATTCGGTTGTGATATTTACAACTGACATAAGCCGAGCTTCCAAGCCTCGATTGAGAGTGGATGGGGTGGTTGAAGAGAGTTGGAGCTCCGTTTATGTTCCACACAGACTACCTCGAATGTGGGCGTGTCACAAAGCTAGCTTATGTTCTTGTGAATAATCTCACTTGACTTATCAACAAATGGTGCGTATGTCAGTCGAGAGCCAAGTTCCGTTGTCCACGCGCACTGATAGAATTTTCTCACTTCGCCTTAACAGTCAGTTAAACAAGTCCACTCTCTCATTTTCTTTTTAATTAGAAATCTTGAAATGCATGCTGTTTTAACGACGGACGTGTATACAATGATAACAAGCGAGGAATGAGTAAAAGAACGTGACAACGAACTGACCTACTAATGAGAAAGTCTATTGAATGAATTTCAAGACTAACTACTATGACAGAATTTTCGACCTTTGACCAAATGCCACTTCCAGTATCTCCCAAGAAATGTTCTGATTAATGGCTTAGTTATCAGTTGATTTTCCTGAGACTCAAATCCTGCAAGTAATATACACAATACAATATACGCCGCGAAATCGCTTACAGCTTAGCTAACAAATACAAAAGTTACGAAAGGAAATATATTTACGTGCGTTTACACACTCTTCTGACAATACATATTTCAAACGCATTACAAACAAATAAATTAAATTCAAAGCAAAGTACACAAGACCTACGATACTGCACGTATTTCCCGGTCAAACGTTTGTGCTTCATTTATCTGCATCAAACGCACAGTTTTGCCTTGACATCTGACCACACATCCAATTTATCTCTGTAGTCGCTTCAGATCCAAGCTGTTCATTCTTTTTTCGAGCGATAAAAAGTCTTTTCCTTTTCCTTTCCCTCGCTTCTTCCCTTCTCAGCCTTCGCAAACGTCTGTCAATCGGAATTTTTCGTAGGTTCCAATTGCGCACAAGGCACGCGAAGCGCGTAATCAGCTAACGAAGCCACCAAAACATCAACAAAGTCTTTTTTATTCCCAGCGAGTGGGGAGTTCAAGTACTGTGACGCGCGAGGTGACGATAAAGACGGCGGCCGGCAGCTGGTCGATCTGCGCGCGAGTTAAACCATTGCGGTTCGCGTGATAGGCTGCCGCAGAACAATGACAAACATTCCTCCCATGTTCAAAGAGCGATCGCAGCAGACGTTTTGGATTACGAAAAATCGTAACTTGTGAAAGCACTAATTAGGATTCCATGGCATTGTAGTTAGAGAACAATGCTCTTTCGTGAAAGTTTATTCAGTTGCGAAATGAACTCAGATTTGTGTTGTAAAATTTGATTTTATGCTTATGGGCGTAAGTACAAAATTTGTGCACGACTGTACACATTTCGATGTTTGTTTCTTTTACTCCAGGATTTACTCATGATCATTGCAAGACATGCAAAACTATTTTATTCCAACAGCAACGTTAAATCTAGCGCAAATTTCACGCTTAGGCACGGTCAGATTTTTTGATGTCTTAGCAAACTTTAAACTCTTAGCAAGCTTAAGAACTCACCAAAACTCGCGCGAAGAGATTGTTCTTGAGAAAACACACGTAAACAGCAACTCACCTGCAAAATAAAAATATGACGATAAGTTACAGTTATTCCTGTTACAGTATATTCAAAGGAAGAACATGTCTAAATATTATTGCAACGGGAACAGCAATAAACACGAAAATCATAGAAAAACTAAACGAAACTTGCAACACGATATATACTTCTTCACAAAAGAAAGACAAAGAAATATTTCAATATATCATTCCTCACATTTTTTTCATGCACACAACAGTTCTGAAGGAGTCACCTATGGTTCTGACAGTGTTCACTACAAAAAATGCGTTGAGAAGAACACAAATAATGAACAGTGCTGGTTAATTTTTTTGTAAATGCAGGCAGAATAATGAACTTATATATCCAAATCCAATGTCTTTTTTTAACTGACTTGATAGTTTCAAAATCATAAAAGGTATTAAGTCCCCCCCCCCAAAAAAAAAGGGGACCATGAAAACAATTTCTCAACTGCTACATAACGCTGAATTACTTGGAATGCTACCCAATGTCTTCGAAATATTGACGTATCACAGCTTCCGTTAATCAGTAACAGCATGTTCGTACCTAGTGTATACAATGACGCTAACGAGGAGTCGAGGTAACAACTGCACAGCCCTGCAACAACCCTCACAGCCACCACCAGCGGCAGCTCTCGCACACCCCGCGTTGATGACGATACAGAGCATCAAAGAATTTATCTATAAAACTTTACAGCAACTACTGCTTGGATTGTAATTAAATTTTGGAATATAACGCAATTTGCGCGCCCTCTGCGGGCCCCGACAATGAAACCCGAATTGATTTACTGTATCTCGACGGCGCGCATGTAACAGCATTATATTACATGGGTGCAGCGTGGAAAACCCGAATATTGTGTGTTTACCGGGCCGACGTCGGCTCGCTCTACGCCTGCGAATTATAAATAATCACATTAATTATCATAATACATTTACGGTGCCTCAAAATTTCAAAGCTTCAGTTTATCACATCAGAGAAGCCTTCCATGTAGAAAATTATCGCAGCAAAATCAACGGTACTTTGAATCGGCGGCCCGAAACTAAAAATGTTTTAAAGCGTCAATTGCTGGGCGTGTTATTAATCACATCGACCAATTTCGAAACTCGTATTTCTACATTTTAAAAAGGCACTTCAAAAACCTTTTACGCGAATCCGTGGTTCAAATTAAATGGCTGTAAATCCAACAGCTGTCGCATTCAAATCATATTTCGGGTCTCGCCACAACGGATATGCAAAACAGAACAAATCGACTGCCCCTGCGCTCACCGTCGAAGAAAAAAAAAGACGAGCACGTAAAAATCTCAATCCGTCATCAAATGCTAAGCGAGCTTAGCCGAAACCGTAACTCGGAAATAAAAAAGGAGAAAGCCCCTATCTTCCGTCGCGTGCGTTCACTTGTCGGGTTATCGTAAATTAGATTTTATCATCGGGAAGCCGCGTGATAAAACGTCGCCTCTTATATAACAGGGGAAGTGTCCCATTACTCAATATAAAAGCAGTGCGCCGAAATAAGCTCTAGATGGTGGCGTAGACGCTTTATTCGGCCGTAAACTACGAATAAAAGGGCAATAGAGGGAGCACCATTTTTGTCACGTTCAAATACAGCCATGCTGACAAAATATTTGATTCAATTATCTGGCCCATGTAAACGACTAGAAAAACAAGCATTGCAATCAGACATCAAATGCCTCCACACCATTTATACCATAATTCCTACCATGAGCAACTAGAGGTAGTCAAGTTTTGATTAAATTAAATTTAGAGTGAGAGTGAGAGTGAGTGAGAGAGAGAGAGAGAGAGAGAGAGAGACAGACAGACAGACAGAACAGAATCAACTCCTAGAAAGGAGTTGTCAGGGAACGGATCAAGAACGAGAGAGCGCGAACGGAAGCAGGAAGGAGCAGGAGGTTGATTGACTAATTGATTAAAATTGAGAGGGCGCTTCAACTACAATAATCATTGGTGCCCATGTCAACATACTGTAAAAACTTACACAATTTTGTTAAAAGGAACGCTCCATATGCACCTAACACTGTTGCTGAATAAAGGAACATATATATTTTAAAATGAAAAAAAATTATTATTATTATTATTATTATTATTACTATTATTATTATTATTAACAGTAATAATAAAGCCACCTTAAAATCGGTGGTATACAGGTCAAGTAACATAAGGAAGAAAAAAAAATTAAAATAGTAAAAAAAAATAATATTGTCCTTCCCCTCACATATTCTACACTCCACTTTCGAGGAGCGGAAGGGGGCGGGGGAGAGCGGGCGGGAGCGCGCGCTTGAGGCATTGTGTCGCAGGCAGGTGGGTTCACGCTCCGTTTGAGAGTCTGGCACGAGCAAGCTGCAGGAGCGCGGTGAATAATGGCATTCGTTAAGGCCGCCACATTTGATGCGACGGCTAATCCGCTCGAGCGGCAGAAACCACGAAAACACGGTGCGATGCGTCTCTAAAAATTCTCCTCCATTAACTGCGTCCCAAACTGTTTCAACAACCACAATACAGTCACCTCTGTTTCAACTACTTTCCCCGTAAGAGAAAGTTACTGAAATACATTAATATTTCATTCCCGTCCCATTATAATGTAGTCAAACACTATAAAACACATTTGAATACTTCAAGTTTCTCCCAATCGTAATGGCAAAACATGCCAGCTATGAAAAATAACAATCACTGTATATGCAATTTACATTCTACCGAAACGCGTTTAAATCTGACAAGAAACAAAAATCAATTCACCTTTGCTTTCGACAAAAAAGGATGTTTATTTTATCAATAGTTCAGCAAATTGTAAATGATGTGAAAATGCCATTTTGGCAAATTCCATACCCAATTAGGTATTATTTCCAACACTAAAACAGATCTAATTAACATTCACATCTCGATGTGGAAGTTCGACCGTAAATCATTAAAATACCAAACGCACATGAAAACACAGAGTTTGTACGGAAAAATAAAACACTAAATACATACATTACCAAGATAAGTGTTAATGTTATCTCGAATGAAATTTCAATCACAATCACAGTGTGTGCAATCGCTGTTATCTCATCATTTCAGACCATCACGTCCATTCTGATGTTTAAAGGCCACCGGATCAAACTTCGAAACGGCACAAAATCCTCTCATCACAATTCCGGGAACAGTTGCATTAGCGCCATACGCAAAGAACTCCGTCCTTTCGCCCTCGCATAAATTTGGAAAGCCAATCCGCGCGCTGCGATAACCTATCGAAATAACCACCGGAGGCCACCTCACGGACGTTAATTGACTCCAGGCAGAGCTGCGGGCGACTTTATTTCTGGATCCGAACTTACGCGCCCCGCAGACGGCAACAAAGGATTTTACAATTTCACCCCGTTCCAGTAACGACGCCGTTAATTCGAGAGCCCGTAAGGTTATTTTATGTGTCATAAGCTATATCCGTTAACGAGCCAACTTCACAGCGCGAACCCGCCGCCGCGAACGTGTTCAAAATCGCGCAAAACGACCCCGGTTAAGCGCTCATTAAGCCCTTCCGGGCCGAAACAAAACAGGTAAGACGAAAACAAAAACAGCGCAATAATTACGCCGGAAACTATGCAACCGGGAGCGCGGGAGAGAGAGAGAGCGCGACCGAGGGAGGCTGAAAGCCAGCGAGGGGGCCGTGACCGCGCGGGGGCTGATGGGGGCGCCAGAGGGCGCTGGAAATGCACGCGGGAACGAACCGGCGGTGGGGGAGGAGGAGATTGTTGGGAACGATACCGGGGACATTGCCGGTGGCGAAGACACGGAGAGAAATATGAATGAAGGATAAGTATAATAGTGACACGAATAAAGATCGCACGAGTGAATGAAAACATGCGTGTTGTTTATTTTGCACAAGGGAAACGAGAATCAATTTCAAAGGTATAAATATAAATAATTCGAAGTGTATAAATGAAATTGAATTGTATCAATACAAGAGAGGTTATATACGAATCTAGAGAAAAATATTGGGGTGCTCATGTTAAAACATATGTAGTATTTAATTGAAAGGAAAAAAATATTCAAGCTTACGCAAGGAAAAGAAGGTGCAAATATGGAACATCGGCAAGAAAGGAGATAGAGCACGAGTAAATCGTAAGGCAAGGATGTGTGTGTGTGTGTGTGTGTGTGTGTGTGTGTGTGTGTGTGTGTGTGTGATGAGAGAGAATTCAGCACTGAGTCCGTGTCAACAAATCGTGCGACAGTGGTAGACGTTGGTACAGAAGATGAGAACACATAACGATAATAGTTGGCGACAACGTGGCAGCTTGAGGCAATCACTGCATCATACAAGATCATTTGACGAAGTCCACGAAGTGAGTAATTACATCAAGACTGTTGTGAATGCAGCGTCGAGCGAAGGAAGGAGAGTGAACGAAGGAGTGGAGGATGATCACCGGTGCAGGCGGAAACTTCGAGGGCTGGGTGACGTCCGCGGCGCGAGCGGCGGGGGGGAAAGTTTGGGCGGGCCGCCGGGGGGGAGGGCCGGGGAGGGGAGATCCGGCGCGGCGTCGCTGGTGCAAAAATACCGATAAATCCGGTTTGGCCCCATCAACGGTGATCAAAAGTAAACTCCATGTTTCATTACGATAAGAGCTCATTTACCGTTATTTACACGTGAGTGACATTTAGTTACCCAATCCCCTTGCTAATAGTTTATAAATCGGCTTAACTGTTCTGTATGGATGTGCGTACGCGCGGGAGGTATCATGGGGATTTCCCTGACCGACTTTACGGGCGCGGCGTGATTCAGCCTGGCGCTTCGCCAGCGCTACCAACCGAACAGGGACCGCGCGGGCGCCGGATCACAGTGGCCGAAACAGCGATTCTAGGCGGATTAGCCCTAAATTGCGAGATCGGAAATTAGAATTCGTTTCATTCTATGGGTGTCTATGATGCATGTGCTACCTTCCAATTCCCTGCAGCATTTCCCCCGGGCTTTTTGTTGTTTTTTCCTGCCTCTATTAGGATCGTTCGAAACTGCGCATCACGGAGCTGTCCAACTTTGTGCGAACGATGAAATGAATATTTCTTTCAGTTCAATTTAGACTTTTAGAGCAATAATCCAGGCGTGTTTAAGCGCCAAAAATATTTTCGCGAATTCGCACGCTCAAAAATAAAACCTTAATTTTGAAAATTCTATTATGCCAGAACATAATTAATAAATTAAGGTTAAAACATGATAATGGCCAAGAATAAATCTTGAAGTAAAATTGAACCTTTTTTAGAAACAACTTTCAATCAAGAGTTGGGCACTTAAATTCTTGTGCCTGGTTGCCTCTCTGAATGTTGTTGAAATTATTTCTGAAAACTAAATAACCGTCCTGAATGGCTAGAAGTCCTAGTATGAATTTCTATAAACGATTTTATCAAACTATTAAAAAAATCTTACAAATGTACTTCAAATCTACCTATATAAACCTTCAAAATCTATTTCTCCCAAGCATCAGACCTATTTGACCATAATTTGTTGAGGTATTGCTTCTCATACGCACAATTCCATGAAATTCTCAAATTCAGATGGAACATGGTTCATTCGCCCAACATACGTGAATTGTTATTATTATTATTATTATTATTATTATTATTATTATTATTATTATTATTATTATTGACTTCATTTTTCAGTTAAACTGGGCAAAAGAATCTGTCTTTTGGTGTCTTAAAACCAGATTCTGCTCTTATGAAAAGGGAATTCACCCTAACCCACTAGATCTTACTGTGAAATTATTATTAAGTTAAAATAAAATAGAAATGTTGTCAGAAAATAGTTTATTCTAATCATTTTCTTGAAAAAGAATATCATTACATTCATAAGTTGCTTTTTTAATAAAACAAAAAAGATTTGATTATAGCCGTATTTTCTGCGGTCCATCTGTGATTTTTTTCTTTTCCAAAAGCAAAATAATATTTAAACCGACTTCAGAAATTTCAGCTGATCATTTGATTTCAACAGAGTCCTCGAAAACGTCTTGCACTATTTGATAGAAAAATTGGCCAAGGGGACCGCTCAGATCAGCTGAGGAAACAGTGCGAAAATCTGTTTCGGGGATATTTCAAAACAGGTCGCAGATAGCTCTGAAAGAAGCTTATGGACGGCGTGAGTTTCACTATATTCATGGCGTTACTCGGCATTCGTGACTACACGGCATCTACCAAAAATTGCAAGGTTACTGAAGATCGCCGCTGCTTACAGGAGAATGGACGGAAATTTTTTCTTGTGAAAAGAATGGTAAACTATTACACAATTCGCACCAAAAATGAAAAAAGAGGAAATCGATGGCACACACAACATTTGTTATACATTTCTTATTATTTTCTCGTATACTACTAGGTTATATAGAGTTCTTATTACTACCTAGTACGCCGTAGCAAATTAGCAGGTTTTTGGATAGAAAGTCTTGTATTGAGTCCTGATATGTGATGCACGAAAAAGAGGTTTTTTCTGCTTCTACATGTAAATTACTTTCTTTAATGCTCTGTAAAGTGAGAATCCACGTTCTGTGTGTCCTCGAAACCGGAAAAAAAGGTATTCAGCAAAACGTGCTCATTTCTGTGAACAATGCTAGCGCCAATACCGTACACACGATTTTCACCGAATTTAATGTTTCCCAATCGATCTGGATGATGTCACTGACCCTTACATTTGAAACAGACATTTTTATTTTTGAAGAAACTTAACACGACATCCCAACGACGTATTCGAAATTTTCTCGAAAATGGTTGCAATTACTTCTTTAAATTTGTTTGCTCAATTCCCTTACATAAGTACGCTCATAAAAATGGGGCAGGTCTGATTTTCGTTGATAACTTTTTTCTGAAACGAAAAAGCGAACTAATTATACCAGTACGTTGGCTCTCGCTTCAGAGAAGTTAGTACGGCGAGTTTAAACGTCGCCTGCGGCACGAAAGTACCTAATTGCGTAACCCGGCCCTGCCAAACATTTTTTGCGCGTTAGAAATATTCTTGCGGGTTTCATTAGGGTTATAATATTACATATTAATTGTCACAAATAATATGATAACGTTCTCATATGTGCTTTTGAAGCACCAACTGACGATTGAGGCAATATGACAAATTAAATTCGAAATTGCCCTCCACGAGATGTATTAGCCCTGAGTCTTCAATAGTTGTGTCCCTCCGCTTTACTATTAACACGAAAACATGCGTTATAAAACTGTACGCATGTTGTTTCGCACAAGAGGTAGCATGCGGAAACCCAGTATTCGGTAGAAGCCAGCTGGAGATCCCTTCGGCCGCCAAGCAACCACCATAGCCCAGAACCGTCCTTCTTCCCACTTCGCCGGAGTGGCGGCGTGGCGGCAGACCGGCTCGCGGGCAGCGGTAAATAAAGTTTTATCTTTAGCGTGGGCCGCACGGCGCGGCGCGGCGCGGCGCGGCCCCCGGCCACAGGCAGAGGGCTCTTCGCGCGCCCTTCACGCTGGGCCCGCCCGCCCGCCCGCACAAAGACAGCTCTGTTCCGCTTCTAATTATTTTCCTCTCTCTCTCCAAAGTTCGCCTCGAGCGGCAGTGGCGGCGGCGGAAACCACAAAATACATAAATGTAAGACTCATCGACGAGTCGCTACGAGGGAGGGAGATCGAGGCCGCCGCCGCCGCCGGCCCCGCCCACCCGCCCGCGTCGCCCCGCCCCCGTTTCGGCCGGCCCAGCTCTCGCGGATCCTCCACTCTACGCGACTGCGTTTCTTCACGCAAAATACAAAATTTCCGCCAAGCGACACGAGTGTTTGAAGATGTTGCAACTGTCGACGAACGTTAATCGCCGCTACGATACTAAATATGAAAGAAATGCAAACGTCAAGTGGATATACAGAGTTGAGAGAAGGATGAATATACTGGGACAACTCTTTGCCTTCCGTTAACAAGCTTTTTATGAAAAATGTATTTGTAACAAAATACAAAATACATAAAATCACTTAAATAAAACCTTTGGCATATTTTACAAGATTTAAAAAAAAATATTTTGCCATCGCGACAAGTGGATTCATTTACTAGGCTTAATAATAAACATAAAATTCATGGAATAGAGATTATTATTATTATTATTATTATTATTATTATTATTATTATTATTATTTCTAGAATACAATGATTTATAATTAAGATTTCTCATACTTTGAACATGCTCACGTTTTAAATACACATTTCCCATTTCATTTCAGACACATTGATCCGAGAAAAAAAGGAACAAGGAATATTCTATTTTTCCTCAATGCTGCAGACTACAATATCTTTCCAGACTTAAAACTATGAACATTCATAACAAATGAAACCATATTTGAAATCGTTTAACGCATTAGCCATTCCGAGCAGAAAACGAACCGTAATCTCCTGTTTTATCCCAGTTGCGCTCACCTCACCAAGCTACCGAGACGACTATACTTTCTGCAGTTTAAGAAGCCCTTCCAGGATGCACAAGGCGCGACAATGGGCCCGGGCCTTCTGGTTGATGACCAGCTGCTCTGACCACTAAGCTACCGACGGGAAAGGTGACAATAGTTGACTATGATGACATACAAGGAGTGATAATTGCGCTCGTGAAAACTGTTCAAAAAATGTGTTGTCTCGGTAGCTTAGTGGTCAGAGTAGCTGTACGTAAACCAGAAGGCCCGGGTTAGAATCCCGGTCAGGGCCATCAATTCTTTGAACAAATTTAAGCAGAACTTGTTTGCCAGGACTAATGTGATGATTCATGTTCACATTAGACAGATTTCCGCATTATGCACGTTCCGTAATGAGCAAGTTTTACGTTACTACCGCAGCGGCGTCTCTTCTGCTTTGAACCCCGCCTTGCCCAGCCGTTGGGCGAGAGCCTCGGAGAGCGGCGCGGCGCAAGTGAGCGAGCGAGCGAGGGAGCGAACGAGCTCCTTCGAGGAGACGGACGGCAGGTGCGGCACGCCCGCCCCCACCACGGCGCCGTGAGATGGGCGCCGTCCCCCCGGGCCCCTCTTCGCTGGCCCCGCCTGCCACCCTCCGCGCGCGTTCCCCTCGCCGCCGTTGACGCGCTTTGTTTCCACTATCCAACTACCACTTTTTTTGTTTTAATTTCAATTTACTTCAAAAAATGATTTTGCATCACGCATTTTATCCCTTCCCAACTCGCCAGTAAACTCATTTGCCACATTAAAAAATACTTCCACAGGTGCTCTCCAAGAATTCATTCTACGAGTATGATTCACCCCACCCACCAATTCTTTTTTGGGGATGAGGGTGCAGCAGAAACATTCTTATTGACATTACGTCTTTCTTGTAAAGAATACATTTTAGACCACTGTATCCAAGACGAATGAGAAATGTAAAATGATTGTTCTTCCTTAAATTTTGAGAATTTGAGCATTTTTAGTTTGCATAATCCACAAACGATTAATTATCGCATTTAAGTAACATGTAGTACTTGTGACGATACTATTTTTTTTTCAAAACATGACACAGCATTCCAAATACTTCTTAAAATGTTAAAAATGCCAAAAATTATTTTTTGTTATGAAAACGAAAAGAAGTCTGTACCCGAATAGAATTTTTATTTTATTACAATCATTCAAAATTTTAATCATAGGTCAACATCTCGAGTATATGGTATCGCAAGTCACGGAGGTGGTCCACACTCGCGGAGCACCGCACGGACGTCGTGACCACGTCCAGCAGTGTTTTCCGTAGGTCGATGCATCGCAACGAATGGGTCCCGGGCGCCCCACAAACGGTGACCCGCTGCACAACAAACGGGGTCGTTTGAGAAGAGAAACGATGGGGGACACAAGGAAATAGTAAGAAATACGGTGCCCCGTTGAATTATTTCTGGGGTGTCGAGGGGAAACTTCCTGTACGAAGAGCTCAGGAAGTGATTGATGCAACAGACATAGCCGTATTTCTACTAGTGCAGGAAAATGGAAATTCCGCGCACAGTCCATATTATTAACGGAATAAACCAATACCTTATTCGCCAATTTCCCTTTAGTAATTGGTGCTCATTCCAATTCTAAAAATTACACGGTAACGAATCTTCATACTAGTTACACGGATGCACTCATTAGTGAAACAGAATAATTTCACCTCATACACATAAATTCTGTAATTATTCCCACCAGTAAATGGAGACTTCTCTAAATGATTACTTAAGGCAAAGAAATAATGTACGCGGGCCTAACAAAAACTGGGAATTCGACCAGTATTAATATTGTAACCATTAGAGTACCTAACACCTCTAATGCGACTTGCAATAAAAACTGAGAAGCCTTTACACACCTACCGGCCAGTTGTAGGAGAAGAGAGCGATGTATTGAAGAAAAACTACCTCCGCCAAGGTGAAAGTGTTGGGTTTCATTGTTTCATTGCGTAACGAAGAAGTATACGCAAGGAAATGGCAGTGATGGAAAGTACACAATAATATTTTTAAAGTCGAATAGATCATAAAAATGTTTCTAATTTCTTCAATCGCACACAAACTCTCGAGATCTTTAAAGTAACAAATAAATTGTGCCCTTCTTAGCAGTATCATGGAATACGGAATGGAAATACATGACATAAACAAAACGACAGAAAAAACAAGACTGAAATTTTAAACTATGACAATATTTGATAGAATATATTATTCAAACACGTTTTTTCCAGACTTTTTTACAAAAATATTTGTTTCAGAATTGAGTAAACATGAGATTTAACAATCGGCACCAGCTTTGAATTACGTAAAAGCGGAAACAAAAAAAAAAGGTACAACCAAAACGTATTTCCTGCAGGAAGACGGAACACGTTACGCATTGCATATCCACCGCAATCTCTTTTATATCCACCCTCAACCATTTCTCCCCCAAAAACGCGACACCACCGAATAATCTCACAATAAGTCGAGCTGGAAAGGAAAACTTCCCCGGGCATCAGCGCTACACTTTTCTTTTCTACGGCTCCACGCGAGCACACAACCGTCTGCCAGCCGCCGCCGCCGCCACCGCCGCCGCCGCCTTCCGGCACGGCGCCGCGCGCGCATGGGTTCGCGTAACACGTGCCGCCGCCGCCCCATTTCCAAGGCCCCCCGACGCCTCTCGCGCGTCCCTCGATAACGCGACACCCCGGCCGTCCAGGGCGTGCGTGCCGCGCACGATGGCGCTCACCGGACGCGGCAGGACGGAAAGCACTTGCGGACCTTCGTGGGGAGAAGATTACCCCGCAAAATGTAGAACGAAAAGAACTGGATAAAAAATAACTAAAAAATACTGCTGGCATTGTGCAGAGATATTACTGTAAGAAGGGATAGTTTTGATAGCTACAGCTTGGCCAGTGTTAGTTAACTGCAAGTTCAGTCCATGCACGCATTTTGTCAGCGCGTTCGTTTACAGTCAGTTCATTTGTGAATGGCTTCATCTTTATCTCTTGCAATGGCATCGCCCTGCATGACGTTCATTTGTTTCCCGACCTATCAAATTGGCCTCTTCTTAGAGTAACTCCTCTACACAAAGATTCACGGCTATTAAGGAAACTGAAGAATGTTCCGGATCATGGGATTTGGTCACACTAACAATTCAAAACATTAACACATTTCAGTTTGCTGACGTTTCGGAATATTTAATTCCACCTTCAGAGCAATTAAGACACGCAAGAGCATTTGTCATTCCATCTCAAACACTATTAAGTTCTGCGAGGAGAGTCCCCTTTGCACAGCTCCACTGCAGACCAAGGAATCGTGGAAAGTGAAGGACAAAATGATGCAGTGAAGCTCTGTGTGTGGGCCTTAATTTAACACGATGTAGGTGTCTAGTAAATATATATGTAATAATGGCTATGAAAACATCCTACTTTGTTCCTAGACGTTTTCTAGAAATCTATCAGAGTTCGAAAATGTGAAAACATCACTTCGCCTAAAAGATCATAGAAAATAAGTTATTTATTGCGACAAAGCACTTTTCGATAGCGTAGGGTTTATTCTAGCTTACAGATATACCAGCAGGATTTGCCAAATATGATTACAAACGAGTTCTGAACATCACCTCCGTGCGTTCGATAATAACTTCGAGGTGAAAATAATTAATACCATGTACATATGTCACCGCCAATTATGAGTATCTATCCTTTTACCAGCAACTTCACAAATCGTTTGAAATTTCCATTTCGCTAGCGTGAATGACCGAAGTGGCTTTATCGTCAACACGACCGGCACCTAAGTTCTAAAAGTTACTAGTTCGAATACCGCCCGGGTCCAAAATAATTGTTATCCCATTTTGGTATGCAGATGTGTGGTTTGCTTTACTAGGGGTTTCGTATAATGTTCACCTAATAGCCCGTAAATGTCTGTAGAGTATGAAGATCATTCCTCTGGACAATGTTAGGTAACGTGTTAAAAAATTCTACTAAACAAATAGTTCTGCTGGCACGTTAACGGGAAAAGTACCATTACTTCTGATATTGACGATGTTAACTATACATGAAATACGTATCGAAATAGGGGCCACTATAAAAAATGCAAATTTATTGAAGTAGCTCCGCACAAACTAACGTAATAATTTTTCGAGTAAATGGGCATTTCGGTGTCATGATTTACAACAAAACACAAATACACACAAAGCCAACTAATTTTGAAAACAATTTTCAAAATAATCCATGATGCTACATTATGTAAACTAATATTTTCTGAAGATACTATTCAACTCCATTGAATTGCTATGTCTAGGTTTTAAATGTTCAAAATAACTACCACATACATTTCATCATCATAAACTACTACATCATTTTATCAATGTTTCAAGTTTTTGGGCAATATTTTTCCACTAAGATATTGATAAGTTGCATTTATTTTGTACTTGGGAATACCGAAACGTTTCAAAGTTTTAGTGTTTTTATTCAACAAGTGCATATATTTTTTTAAAAACAAGTTCCGATCATCTTTTAATGATCTAAAATTGAGAAAGAAATTAATTTATTATAATAATAGTTTTCAAAATTGCAGGTTTTAATGAAAATCGAAACTTTACCACATTAATTGCACTTTCGTCTATTCGAGCAATAAAAATAATGGGGGAATATAAAGGGGAAATTTTTCGAGAAAAATATGAAAATGTTTTAGAGTAGTGGGTTTTGAGAATGACGTATGAAAGGCCTTCATGTAAAGTTCCCCCAAAATTAAAATATCTTAATGATTTCTGGAACGGCACAACTAGATCATCCTCCTGATATGATATGCATGACACACACATTCCAAATTCCGGGTAAAAAATTGCGTGAATCTTCTCGCCACCGTTACCAATCTTAACTATCTTTAGTACAGCACTAACATACCTTAATTCTAGCGTGTGCGCGAAGTTACAGGTCTAATAAATCTTACACGTGGATTTTACGACCGAAAATTCGCGATCATATTGTTGATTCCAATACTTTTCAAAAACACCAAAAAAACAGGTTTCTTCAGGGAGAGCATCCAAAATTTTGACGTCACCACCACAAACGACGGGAAACGTTTACCAAATCTTTGCTTTCAGCAGCTTCGAGGATTCTGCGCACTGCTTATCTCCACCACCGCCAGTTGCCGCGAGCGTGCATGCACGAAACAAAGAGAGCGCGCGTCCCGCCGCCTTTATGTAAGTCGCCCGCGAGGAAGTCGTGTCTACGATGGATAAGAGACTCTATCGCTTCTTGTCGTAACGTTGTTGCACGCACATTACAAAGAAGACAGTCTAGGAGGCTAGGGTACATAGCGCCGCGAAGAAAATGAGAATTAGATATCCTGTTTGCCAGAGGCGTCACTCATTTCGAAATTAAGACTTAATGACCACGCCTCCAAACACTAAACCAAAATACTAATACTCATTCTTACAAACGAGTAAGACCAGTTTGCATGTTTTGTTATCATCAACGCCCGCGGGTCCTAATCTCAATTGATCGTTCATTCCAAATACGCTTTTTGACGGCCGTCGTCTCGGTCGGGTGGAGAGGTTTCTCGCTGTTCGAAATAAATGCTGTCACAGAAAATACAAACATGGCGAGTGACGCAGCGACCATCGACCAGCGGTGTGGCGTGTAGCTCCGCACCGGGAATCGAAGCCGGAATACAATGCCGACGTTCGGATTCAATCGTTGAGCAGTAGGTATTTAGAGTAATTTTTAATCGTAAAATGTGTTTGTGACAATGTTCAAGAATATGTCTTGCGAATTTATATTACGATGGATCAAAAAGTAGCTGTGAAACAAAATAAAAATTAATCCCCGCCCTCTTTTCAAAACAATACTTGCATAATTACAAAACACTTGAGTGATACGCGACAACTTGAATGCTTACTTGCACAGAAGATGTGCAAGTAAAATGTTTTCATATTTTTCTTGTTATTGAGGTCTCCGGTGTAGTATACTCATTCTGTTTGTAACTAAGAACTACGCTAAGTTGCGGTTCTATTCACTCTTAGAACGTGCTTGCCCCGCTGTGTGAGTATATATACGTGTGTGTGTGTGTGTGTATATATATATATATATATATATATATATATATATACATACATCACATATATTATATACACACATACATACATATATACATTCCTTGTGTGTAAACAAGTCGGCCCTCGAGGACTATGGTTATTCGAGCATTTGTTAAATTTACATGGTCAAATTAGCCCTAATTCGTCGTAAACATTAATAAATCCCAACTTTTGCCTCCCATATCACACCATCATCCACTTGGACTGAAATTGAAGTTCTTTAGTTTATAGTTGAGGTTGTTACAATCTCACTCTCAATGTTTCGTAGCTACCACGAGACCATATATACGACGATATATACTGTAAATGTCGTATGGTACGATTTGGCTAAGCCTTCCGTGCCGTACGCCGGATTCGAACCCAGAACAGTATGTCCTGCACTTGGGAGTTGACAACCTGCGCTACTTGCATGTAAACTCACTTTCTGGTTTTTCAATCTTTCCTTCCTAAGAGAGTATGTTGTGTAGATCTCTGTGTTAAGGCACGACACAGGCTTTTTTATATACTTCAATTACAAATCGGACTGCACAGTCAGAAGCAATTTCCTTCTTTCGATGCGCCACAACAATTCCAATATTTGGGTAGTTTTATGTATTTTTATTCAGGACGCCATCTACATGTGTCATTCGCAATATTTTTTGTCGTTTCGGATCCGATAGAGAGATTTCTGTCATAAATGTAGATGGGTTTTTCAATATATCCTTCCGTCAGTAATGAAATTTTTAACCGTTTGGCCCCTGTTGTTTTTGTAACGTGCCGCGTTCCTGTAGTTCCGTAGTTTACAAAAACATTTATTCGTAATTGATAAGTTGTGATGTGGATCAAAAGACATCCATAAAATAATCCTTCAATGCGTGACTGAATTTTGATTGGTCACAACGCCAAAAGTCTTCTTCGGCACTGAAGATCGTAAGACACATTCCATAGCATCACCACAAGCAGAACGGAAATTCTTGTTATTGTAATATAGCCACATATGAAAAAAAAACAGAAATGACATTCTTGACATTTTTTTATTCGCGTGCTTTATATTTGTCTATAAAAAAACGTTGACATTCAAAACGCACGCAAATCATTTCTATTGTCAATACTGATAATGACAAGGAATAGAAGAGCATCCAAAATACAAGTGTGCACTTCAGATGTGAGAAATCACAAATACAATTCGGAGCAACAAGATCGACAAACGAGATCTCCAATATCTCCTTCGCTTTCCGCACGCCCCCCGACCGTCCTTCGCCTGACGAGCGGCCGCGCCCCCCCACTCGCTGAAGCACCTTCCACATGGGCCCGCGAAGTCAATCGACGCGCGCGTCGCCGGGGGCCTCTTGGCCCCGGCGCGCGCCCGGCAAACGCCCGGGGGGGCGACGGGGGCCCGCGAAGTCAATCGACGCGCGCGGCGGCGGCGGCGGCGGCGGCGGCGGCGGCGGCGGCGGGGCGCGTCACGGCAGCGAGCGTGCAGCACGCGGCGGCGGTGACGGTGGAGGCGGTGGCGCCCGGACGAAGCAGCGAGGCCGGTGACGCACGCTCGCTCAGTCAGTCGCTCGCGGGAGCCCGCACACACGCACGCACGCGAACGCAAACACGCGGCTGGAGAAGTGCCCCTTGAGTAAGACAAACCGGGACGCCGCCCGCGCCGGCCCACGCACGCAGGGGCGTGCGCGCTTCCGCTCGAATAAAATGTTTTCCTTAGGCGAAATTACGCTACTCTGGAGGAGCACACAAGGTAAAGAAAGAAGAAGAAGGAGGAGAAGAAGAAGGAGGAGAAGAAGAAGAAGAAGAAGAAGAAGAAGAAGGAGAAGAAGAAGAAGAAGAAGGAGAAGAAGAAGGAGAAGAAGAAGGAGAAGAAGAAGAAGAAGAAGGAGAAGAAGAAGGAGAAGAAGAGAAGAAGAAGAAGAAGAAGAAGAAGAAGAAGAAGAGGAGGCGCATTTGGCACTTCAACTGTTTTTGCTAGGGAATATCTGTTTTGTCTCAAGCGTCGACATGTCTTGGAATGTGTCCTAAGAGCACAAGAAGTTTTCAGAATGATCGTAAAATGCGGGATGATTCTCATCATTGACCGCTACAATAAAACTATTTGCAATAGCGCCTCATACAATAAGCAAAATCGCAAATCATATATTTCTTAATTATACGAAATGTTATGTAGAATATTATTCAGTTCGATGATATATAGGCAGAATACAAACTTGCTTTCGTCTTTCGGACATTTGAATTCAGAAACAGGTGATTCATAAGTGGCTTTTCCATTAGTTTTAACACAAATATTGCATGAAAATATTTTTCTATGAGACCCATAGCGAAACGATAACTAATAATGAAAATATTTCACTCATGAACAGGATTACAAAAATGAATGACCAGAAATACGAAGACCAGCATAAAAACAGCTAGTAGTCATCGGTAATACGAAAGATGTCCAAATTTTATCACTGCATAGATTTTCATAATTGTGGTGCATTCCACTCACGGGCATGCAGAAGTCATGTCCTTGCCTCGAGTAAAAGAAAAGATCATGAACGAAACGAGGCAAACACAAAGCAAGAAATGCGAATGCAACAGATAACAAAATGAAAACCGATTTCAATCCTGTCGTATTTTACAAATAGTCTCTTGAATCCGAGGCATTCGCGCCAGTGCAGCCATAACGAAAAAAAAGAAAACCAGATTCATCAGATAAAACATTGCATACCGATGGAACGCTATCTCAACAGCAATAATATCTCACGCCGCTCACAAAACCCCATTCTAGACACTCTCACTGGAAGATTCGCGTAAGTGCAAACTCATCGAGAAGCACACATACGTCACTTATCGCGCCGCGACTCCTTCGTATCAACCGTCTGTATCAAGAGATCCAACTTTTATTACCGTACTCCTTCCAGGGCCGATAAACGTCTCGGGAGGCTGGCACGGCCAGGATCGCGCGCCTCCAAACACGCCCAACCAGACGCACGGCGATCACGCACCTCACGGAGAGTGCGTGGCGCGAAAAACCTCCGGCGGGCGCGGCGCGGCGCGCATTTCTCTTTTTTGTCGCCTCTTTTTAACAGCCACTCTCCGGCAGCTGCGACCGCCGCGCCGCGAGGTAGGCCAGCGGTGTGTGGGTGGATGTGCGGAACGGCCGAGCGCGAAGCGTCGCGTTGCCCGACAACCACGGGGAGGGGGGGGCACGCAGTGAGTATGAGGGTGCGAAGCGAGTTTTCATTACTTTCGGTGGCAGTGTCGAACGCGGAATCCACAGTAGGAGGCGTAGTATGTATGTCCTCACTCATCACCAACACTCATTGTGAAGGCAAGTCAATAAATAGATTAAGTTAGCAGTGCTCGTTTTTGAGTTAAGAGTTTTGTTACGATCGTAGATGATGGGCTTTGAAGAAACTCATAGGTTTACCTTCTCTGACACAATAACATATGGAATCTTTACGAAATCTTAGTAATAAATAAAACAATTCAGAAAAGAGGTTATGAATCTCATGAATTTAGTTTACGACAGAAAAGAAAAGTCATTTCTTGTTTGAGAATATAAACTTCATTCATTCGTTCATTCATTCATTCATTCATTCATTAGCCAGATTTCGACCTCGTCACTATGTATGTGAACTAGTGTGGAAGTAGTCAATTTTTCTGTAATACTGCAAATATTCCGAAGCCTGTCAACTGCAAAACCCTACGAGATTCTTGAAATATTTTACACATCCTAATTCCTATTTTACATTTATAATATTCAACTAGTTACAGAGCGCAATACATCAGCGTCCAACATAAACGTGCAACGAGAAAATTTTCTTGTCAACCGTCCTACTATCGAACAAATCGTGAACAGGGACGAAACCACACCTATTTATAATTTCAAACCATTCGCAAGCTAGCCGTCGGCCGAGCTTCATTCTCCAGCGCCATACCGGCGAAAAGAGTAACAGGCCGTTTTCATTACTTTCAGCAGAAAGCCAAATGAACCGGAATGTCGTCCCCTCCCTCCCAAGTGTATATCCCGCGGCGCTGCCGCCGCCGACCTTTTCAATTACGCCGGTAATAGGATCCGCCGACAAATCACCCGGGCCACGCTGCGACGCGCCCACGCCGCGCGCCGAAATAATATAGAGCACTATGAAATGTCCGCGCACCCACCGGCGCCCTCGGGTGGGAGAGGGCGGAGCCGTGCCGCCAACACGCGCGGACTTCCAGGCGCCACTGGAGGAGGGCCGGGGCAGGATCACGTGGAAGGCTTTCGCGAGCGATAAAAAAAAGCGGGATCGTTTTACCCATCCACGTACGGTTTTCCAAATCTCAGGTACTCCACAAATTGGCTCAGCACGGTTCACTAGTTGCACACAACTTGTACTTTCTGGACCATCTGTTCTTAAAACTTCAACAGGGTGCTCAGTTGCCAATTTTGCCATAATGAATTCGTCAACAATAATTAATTTTTGAAAAAAAAACCTTCTTTGACAAAACATTTAACATAATTCTACTTCCTTAAATTTCAGCAACCCATTTTTTATGTAGTGTGTGTGTTTCAAGTTTTCTAAATTCACGACGAATAATCGATATTTAACAGCCACGGTCTTGCTAATAATGTTGCCAATAATTGTCAAATTGTTAATTATTAACAAGTTTAAAAGCAATTCCTGGAAAATAGGTGAACATAAAGATTGCCCTGAGTGTGAATAACGAATATTCAGTGATTCTCGCGTTCGCCCGACAAACACAAATGACTAGTCAACCCCAGAAAAAAATATCCGTGGCTTTATGCGAGTGTTTCATGCGTTTCCTGAAACACGCTTCGAAAGATGCTGTGATCAATCGCTGGACGAAGCCCAACGTTTTGCCCAACATGACGTCCCGCGTGCGGGGCGGAGGCAGAACACGGGGCGGTGGGCGAACGAGTGGGCGAGCGGGCTGCGCGACAGCGCGTTGAAAGTCACCGCCCACCACGGCCATCCTCACAGTCACCGCCACCACACACCATTTTAACCCTGTCTCTCGCATCTGTACCAATAATTCGAAATGCGCACAAATACACGCCAGCCATTAAGAATTACATCAGCTAAACAACGACACGGCTAACTACATGCATTATGCTTTGTTCTGCTAATCTGAAATCAATATGATTAATGGGACGGTCATAAAATCCACCGCCGGTCAAGCTTATTAGGGCACAAACAATAGACTGATGGAGATAATGACTGAAATGGTATTTTGATGCCAATTTACATTGTTGCAGGTCAGGATAATTAATTTAAGGTAATATTACTCCTGTTTTCTATGGAAACAATAGCCGCTGTTTGGGCCCGGGGAGATTAGTGTTATGTGTCACTATTATTGGTGGCTCTCGCACAAATGCAGTCGCCGTGCGCGCTAACAACGTCCGTTCTACGGGAGAGGGGGGGCGGCGCCATTATTAGTGTGTCAAGCCCACCCCCCAATAATGCGCATTACAACCGGCAATAATAACACAGTTGTCACTGTTGACATGACAAATAAGCCAATATGAGCCGTTATTATCCCGGGGTATTCTTATCTCCGGGGGGAAGCCGAGAGGCGCGCGGCGGCGGGGGCGGCGGGGGTGGAGCGCCCTCCTACACCTCCGCCGCCGCCTCGTCCCAAGAGGAGGAATTCGCATTATAGCGCGGCAAACTGCCTGCCGGCGCCCACGGAATGCCGGCCCGGCCACAATGAACCGCTCGCCCGCCCGCCCGCCAGCCAGGGCGGGGCGGGGCGGGGCGGGGCGGGGGTGGCAGGCAGGAGAGGCAGGCGCCTGGCGGTGGCGGCAGCGGCGGTGGTAGTGGCGGCGGCGGCGGCGGCGGCGGGGGCGCTCGGCAAAATTTGTCACCGCTAGTCAACTAGACGTGAACACTGAAGCCGCTGAAGCCACCGCCGTCGCCGCAGCATCACCGGCTTGTCGGCCTGCCCGTCCCCTTGCGGAGCCGCGCAACCAAGAGGCGGCGACAGCGACTGGAGAGGTAGCAACTTCCCACGAAATCCCCGAATAGTTCACCCAAATAAAATGAAGATTAAGCTCTTGCTCGCGATGGTGATCCTTTAAAACCATTGACACTGGAGTTTGCTTTCTGCGCGATTTTCATCTAATGCAATAATAGCCAAACGACATTCGGTCTTTATTAGCTCTAACACTGTACAAATATCAGAAGGAAATCAGCTGACATGTAAAAAATACTTTGAAAGTAAATAATGTTAAATGTTTAGATGAACTGTATTTGAAATAAAACTTTCCTCAGATAGTTTTAGAAAAATACAATTTATTATTTACTCCCACCCGAAAAGTGACTTCTTACGTTAAGTAGACGAAAATGCATGGCCTCTGTCTCACCTTAATGTTAACTTTTCAGTAGAATCACACTCACAATTATTTAGAGAACGAAACCGTCATTAAGGGTTAGTTTCACAAACTGATAGTTTTAAGAAACACACTGGCGAATAGTTACAGATACTTTTGAAAGTTTGTCTTAACGATATTAATTTCCGAATACATTTATTTTCAAATATCACAAAATCGGCAACGAATGCACACATCAGGGCAAATTACACAGTAATATCACAAGAAAGCAAATAAGTTTCTTTAGTCCCTAACTAGAGCGAAGATCCTTTCAGCTTCTTCATTAATTTCAGCGCCTGAGAAACGCCCAGTGAAAACCTGCCACTACGACGTCCGCCGCAATCTTCTCGCAAGTTCCGCGTCGCGCGAACCTCAACTTTCCTCAGTTTCTGATCACTCGCCGTGTCGACGAAAATTCGCTAACTTAATTCAAACTGCATGTTGGGTGGCTTAAGATACACAATTGGATGCCTTGAAAAGGCCCAAACCAGTCGCCAAACTGATCTAAAAAACGAAGAATCATAATGAAAACATGATGACGTGCTACTTTTTCAGATGTTGCTCTGCGCCAAGGCCCGAAATACAGATTCTCTCACTGTTTCTGCGATCGCCCACGCCAAGACACGCAGAGGTCGCAAAATATTTCTTCTGGTACTTAGTTCCTGCTTTATGCTAGAAGTTCTAAAACACGATGCGCGAGAAGTGCAAAAGAATATAACCTTTCAATGTGGTATGTTCAAATTGAAAAGTACATAAGCCACATTAGAAACAATACACCAATCTTCAAAATTAATTATAACACATTTTTGTGTAGTTCCCTAATGGAAAGCATTTTACCTTCACTTCTAGCTGCTGAATTCAAATGTGGAACAAAAAGGAATTAATTCACAAATATCGACAATATTCAGAGCATGAATGAAAATATGAATTTGTGAAATATGACATTATGTAACCAAACCGATATCATCAGTATCGTCTTTTACAATATCGGTTTGAAATACTCATTAAAAAATCCAAATAAAAAATTAAGCCTTGAGAAAATTTCCGAAGACAGTAAATATCAATGTTATTCATAAATAGTTAAAATTGTTATACTAGCATTCATTAGAAAATATTTTTAACGACTTTAAACATGAGTAATATACAACACAAAATACAAACGAGTGGAAAAAGAATTTAGGAAACAGTTTGCTTATAGTATGTCGACACAGATTTTTAATATATATTTATAAACATTTAAAAATTATATGATGATTACATAACATGGGACTTCACCCATTCAAACAGAACTTGCAGATTTAGTTTTAAAAAATTAGCTATTCTTCCATCTCTTTTCGATGTACTTGCAAAGCTTGGCAAAAATATACAAATATGTTTCAGAAATATTTGCAAATGTTTAACAATCAAAATAATAACCTTGATCGTGAGTAATTAGTCGGTGTAAAACGACAGACCTCCCAGGTTGGTTATTAGTCTCCTTTGGGTGGAGCTAGTACCATTCGGAAATCGACAGATAACGCAAAAGTAGACGCAGCGCTGCGCAATATCCATGAGCCCCGTTTTAAGAAGCAAAGCAGCGAGATGAAACAAGTTCTACGACCGCCTTACGCCAGCGAAATGAACAATTTTTTTTCTACAACTTCCTAAACTCACAATTTGGCGAAAATTTTCAGAATCCAGGACTGTCCACAAGAGATATAGCAGAACTGTGCACTATCATCCAATAGTTTGCTTATTTATTGCACGGTGTCAACTGCATACATACTGCTCAACCGCGGTAGTTGAACAGCCAGTTCACGATATCAACGTGGCCGTCGATGGGTCTCCCGCAACGTCACACACATTGAGATGTGGTGATGATATGAGAGATGAAGTGATAGGTAACGAACGTGAACACGGGAACGTTCTGGGATGAGAGGCAAGGGAAACGGAAGAACCCGGTGAAACTTGCCGCCAATCCGCAATATCCACCACAAATCCAGAAGGAATGATCGGGAATTGAACCGGGGTACCTACAGAAGTGAACCTAGCACGCTCACCGGTATGATATGACGGTCGCCCCAGCCAATGGAAGGTTGGTCGTGCAAGTGCCACCAAGCCAAAGGCCGGCCCAACTCGTTCCTGGGCGCCGGGACCCGCGGGCGCTAAAATCCAACGCCCCGCGCCGCCTTTTACGAGCTTCCCGGAGGAGGCCTTATAAAGAAATGCCTCCAGGCGGGCGGCGTACGAGCCTGCGAATAACGACGCAGGGCCTTGAATAATTATCGAGGCGATGAACAAGACTTAATATCGCGCGCTTCACCCCCACGGCGCCCTCGCGACCCAGGCGCCGCCACCACTGCACCATCACCACCACCGCCACCACTATCACCGCCGCCGAGCGGGCCTCTCGAAGGAGAAGTCATGGATACAACCAACGATTTTTTTATGGGGGTCCGGTTCCTTGCGACCCTTTGGAGTACATAGGAAATTCCATTTCGTTACGTGCACTCATTAAAGAACGCATGGGCATCACCAGCACCGAATTATTGCGAGAGGGGACGATTGAATAGATAAGGTATAAATTACTGGCGAGTCTCCTCCAAAAAATTTGGAGAGACGCGTCCCCCTAGCGATGACGCCCAAGGAGTAAGGCGCCTTCGGTGGCCAATACGTACTCGTAGCCTTAGATCATTCATTGCAACTGGATTGATTCCCGCTGAAAATAATGGACTTTATGTGCATTTTTTGCACTATTTGCTTCTTCAAGGTCCAAAGAAGAAGCGAAGAAATGAACGGCAAAAGAAGAGAAAATAATAGTTGGAAGACTAACCCTAGGAGCATTTCCATCTCTAATTTCAAATGAACAGGGCGGTAATGAGAAGTTCTGAATCTGGTAAATAGAAACAAAGATGACCACAATTCATTTCCACGATAAATATTGTCATTACCGTATTTGGAAAGAATAAATAGTCCTGTTAACATACACGAAGCCCTTCTCTGAAACGAAGAAGCAATTACTAGAATGTAGCTCAGAGCCATCTCTACCTCCGCTTATGAATACCAAGGACATATTACCCCCTTCTTCCTGTTTTGAATTTAGAAAGTTGGGCACTTACATTTTCGTAGAGTTTAAATTGGGGAATCAAACATTATTTGACTTCTAAGTCTTTAACTATTTCCCAACTCAACATCTGAAATATATACTCCTAGTACTGATTTTCAAAATACATGTTTTTTCGTAAGCTCTTGGGCTTCACAAATATGCTATTTGCTTTGGGGTCTCAAAATGTAAAAAAGATATAATACTACCAAACAAGTTCCACGAACGGAATAACAAATTGTAACGGGTATCTATCTGTTGCTCAAATAACTCAAGAAGACGCGTTCTCAGAAGTTTGCAAAATGCAGATGGAAACGACTCAGTTGCGATCTCCGGTTGCACTAAATTACCTGAAATACCCCACTTAAACGTCGTCGGTCCTTCCTCAGAAACCAAATTTACCCATTCCTCTCACACTGCTTTTCCTAAAACCCTTCCCGTAGAATAAACATACCTACAACTAGGGAATATTCAAGACAAAACGTGAAAACTTGAAAGTACGTTCCGCAGATCACAAATAAAGGATGTATTGTAAGTACTACTGAACTTTACTCATTTCTGTTTTTAACCTGCTATAAAAGCACAAATAAGTTACATTCCCAAACGCTAATGTCTGTTTTTTATCTTTATATATTCTGTAAATTCTATCTTGTTACATGTTTTCTGACCTGCTTACGTCAAAATAAAAATGAGATTGACATATTTGATTTTGCTATGAGTCACAAAATAAAATATAAAAGTGTTTCTCAGGATTGAAAAAAATTATTGCAGAACATCGTCATGACGCTGCAGTTTGTTTTTAAAAAAATATTACATGAACATTGAACACACATAAGGACAATGCTACATTTTACTTTTAACATTACGGTTTGAAATTCGTCAATGGTACCACTATTCTCCACAAAAAATCCCTTGGACAAAGAGTTAACGAGTTTTCAAGCGTTTACGATTCCAACGTGGATGAGTCAGCCGTATTCGTTTTAAGCTCCACAAACGGAGTTAAAGGAAACAGCCAGTGCGAGAACCGTGCAAACCGAAGTTTCTTTCGCCCAAGAAAACCGTGAGGTGCGGCAACTGCGGCCCAACGCCAAAATCTCCCTCGCTCATCACTCCGTGGGCTTCTGACAACACCCAAGATTTCCCTGCGCAAGACCCCTTCATTCCTTTCATCCCCTTTGCAACTTTATCGAGCAGTTCCGAAACAGAAGCCTCCCTCCCTTCGGCGACAACCCCTTCGCACCCCCGTCCGTCAGTGGCGCCGCGCCGGGGTGCAAGGGGGAGGATCCCACGTGCGTGACACGAACTTTCTCGCTCGAGATTATCCCGCCAAATATATTTCAATATACGCCGAGGCAGGGGCTGGAAGGGGAAGTGTCGGGGGAGGGGAGGGGGAGGGAAAGGCTGGCGAAGGGAGGCGAAGAGAAGATTAAAAGACGAGCCGCGTCACGAGGAGCCGGTTAAACTGAAATTGCCACCCGCACGGCCGCACGCTCGACGCAATAATGAATGCAAAACTGGGGAAATCAGAGAGGAGGGGCTGGCGGCGACGAAGGGAGAGAGAGAGAAAGAGAGGGCGGGGGGAGGGGCGGCGGCGGGGTAAGCGGCTGTGAAGCGAGGGGTGAGGCGAGGCGAGCCGAGCTGCGCCGCGCCGCGCCTCGCCCCGCCCCGCCCGGCCCCCGCACTTCGCGAGGCGCCTTCGTTGGAAATGTAATTACATGCGATCCCTTTCGTCAATGTTTAGGGAGGATCCGGAGAGATCTTCCGCTGGGAGAGCCGCTTCCCGCCCTCGCGGCCGAGCGCGCCCCGCGGCGCGGCGGCGTCTGGCGCGACGCGCGGCCCCCTGAGACGCAGGTGGCGCTGCTCGAAGGTTGTGGCCAAGGGCGCGGGGAAGTAGGTCACGTATTGTCATCAACACTCGATAACATTCAAAGGACAATTCGCGTGGGACCAACAAAAATGCCATGTTATATTTACATACACTCCCTGGATAGCCAGTACAAGGAAAATTATTTTCTCGCTCCAGGACGTTTATTTCGTCATGCTCAAAACTCATTCTTTTACAAAACATTTTCTTCACTTGAATTGAAGGGGCAGATAATCAATAATATGTCTTTGAAATTTAAAGGAATTTACTTGTCGCTTAACGACAGAAAAAATAATCAGTTAGCAATGATGTCACTCAATAAAGACCGAAATTTAGAAAAAATTATTTCCACTTTGTAAAGGGTGTTCATTCTTAACTATCACATTGCATAAAAAAGTGAAGTCTGAACAAACAAAACCTACTATACCGAGAAAACGTTCAACGAAAAGGAACATTAATAAAAAAATATGTGTGTGTGTGTGTGTTTTCCGGTTGAGGGAATGAAGAAGAAACGGAACGCAAAAGGTTGTGCAAATTCTTGTCTAATTTTTAACTTTGTGTTTAATGAGTATTTACTACCCAATACCATTTTCGATATTCTCACCACTGGAAAAGATTTTAAGATCAAACACCAAGATCTTTTAGAAAGAGGAATCTACATAACTACAAGTTGAAATGCGAACTCAAGATGATGTACAGCTCAAAATGCCCAAACATTATTTGCAACTGTAGTTCCTTTCTTAAAATGATCAATGATGCTTCATATTTTTCCATGCCAAAATAAAACCGCAGAGCACACACAATCAACGGCACGACTATGCACGACGATATACGACGAAAGGTTTCTCGCCTGCTACGGAAAACGGTTCATCAGCAAATTACGAGGAGAAACTATGCATTGCCTCGTTTCAATGAAAAGAAATGCTCAGAATACGAACACAAAAAAATTAATGTACGGATGGCGAATGAATGACAGATGTTAGCAATGTATCCTCAAATACTAAAATAATGTTGGATAATGACACGCCTACACATGTATATGTCAAAAAAACTTAACCCGTAAAAACTATTAATCGCCGATACAGATGAGTACTGAGTTTTACGCCACAACACCACGTACTCGGCAATTTTCTTTTTCTGAAAACAAATCTAGTCACAGTATTAGCACATACCGAACCACATTCAACAATCTCAATCAGCACAGAATGAGGTAGAGAATTGAAACTCGGAAGCCGGGCCCCCTTCGGGTATAAGCAGGTGCGCACACGAACCGTCGTGGCCGAGCGAAACAGCGGAGTGAGGTCTCCCCGAAATAACTCCCCCTGCCCGTTACTTTCCCGCGCTTCCCTTCCAGGAAGGTGCCCGCCGCCTTCGCTGTTTACCTGCCGCGCTGGCGGCGGCGGCGGCGGCCGTCTTCTGCCTTCTCCGCCTCCTCCAACGCCGCCGCCGCCGGCGGGCGCCCGGCCGCCCAACCCGAGGGCGCCGCGCCGCTCAGGGACCCGCCGCGCCGTCAGGACGCACCAAAGTGCGCCCCGCGAGCCCAGCACGGCTCGGCCCAGCCCGGCGCAGCCCAGCGCGCCACTTCCTCCCGTGATCTCTCAAACCAACAATTACGCCAAACAAAAGTACGCGAATCTACGGGACGCAAATACGAAAAGCATCTCACCCTTCCGTCTACCTGCAGTGTAGCCACGTCATCAGGACGCACTACAGTCTTTGCCCGCGAATCGCACACAGCTACTAGGCCCACTCCGATGCGCCAATTTCTCTCTTAAAGTATCTATCGCAGATGGGCGTGATGAAGCTCAGAGTATTATCCGCGCACGTTTTCTCGAGACGCTTCGCTAGATGTGAGAGGGACGGGACGTTTGTTTATATTCGATAGCAGGGCTGTCAAATGTGTAGGTTGTTTTTCGATTGAAAATATCTTATTTTACGTAGTAGCAAACATTTTGGTTGTCAGATTTTTGTCAACAACGCTTGTTACCATCTTCTATTCTTAATTCAACTAATGTTGAAAAAAGAGTGGGAGTCGGGGCACGAGAAAAACTGCGCTTACAATACAGAAAATAACGCGAAATGATTCTCGCTCTATCCTGCAGCCGCGTGGTCAGGTGGCTCCAAACTACACCCCACAACCCGTAACCGGCCCGGGCCAGAGCAGGGCGGTGCGCTAATTCCTTTAGCCCACAGAAACCCGTGAACACCAGGAAGCAAGCTATCAATATGCGAATGGTACAAAGAAATAATGCGATGAGTATTACCCCACAGCAGCTAAATTAGCCTTACATTTAAAGACAAACAATGACAATACTTTTAGAAATTATCATTTGTTATATACCTTCAAATATGTAAGTTCACGTATAAAGAAAATAAATAAATGATATGGTTGAGTTCGTTTTTAATTTCAAAGATTCTGCACGAATGAATCTATGTTACAAATACAGATACGTACATTGTTTTCAAATGATAAAAGACGATTCCCACATCTAGTTAAACATTCTTGTACGTAAACACAACTGTCTCTGAAGCACCACTTCGAAACAAATATTTTTGTCTCTTGACACGAGCGTCTCACGAAATCCGTGAGCAGGTGCGAAATTTAGAGACTACTCCGACCGCTAACAGCACATTCGACCGAAAAATTGAATCGAATAGTACTTTTCCAGTACAATTCGAACTACTCGAAACTAAAGGACAAAATCGTCCAGTCAAGATAAAACCAACACCTGAACTACTGTAATCTAAGAATGCCATCCACATCCTTTATATCTGGATTGTGCAAATAGATCATCTCTGACAGTTAAGAAATTCTGATTGACAATATTTTTATAAACCTCTCATAATCCTCAACAAAACTTTTCGATTAATTGTAGCAAGACTGGGGTTGACAAAGAGCCAGGATACTTCTCGCATCGACACCTGTAGTCGCATTGCACCTGCAGGTACCCTGAGAACTAAATACCCCAACCTAAGGGGTTGTCCCAGATAGAACGACCCCTTACACCAAAACCTGACATGCATTTTCGCCACGACCCATTTTCCGCCCCACACCCAGAATACTTCCTGTAGCCTGTAGCGTACGAGTCCCGCTCAAGCGCCCTCCCCGGCGAGGCGACACCCCGTCCGGTCGCGTGCGCGCCCGAGGCGCGACCGCCGTGCCAGGCCATCGGAGGAGCAGCTTGCGAGCACGCGGCGGGGGCTTCTTATTGATTTTCCCCTCCCGCGGGCGCCTGGCCCCGCCAGCACCCGTCCTTAGGCGGGGTGGAAGGAAGGATGGAAGGAAGAATGAAGGCCCGCCGCCTACACTGGGCCTCAACGGACTGGGCGCACCGCCGCCGCCGCCGTCGCTGCACCGCCCGGTCTCCGCGTCGCAACTGCAACACTGCTTACCAGCGAGTGCCTCAGACTCGTAGTAGCGAGCGAGTGCCTCACTCGTAGAGACTCGTAGTAGCGAGCGAGTGCCTCACTCGTAGAGACTCGTAGTAGCGAGCGAGGCCTCACTCGTAGAGACTCGTAGTAGCGAGCGAGTGCCTCACTCGTAGAGACTCGTAGTAGCGAGCGAGTGCCTCACTCGTAGAGACTCGTAGTAGCGAGCGAGTGCCTCACTCGTAGAGAGACTCGTAGCAGCGAGCGCTCACTCGTAGAGAGACTCGAAGTAGAAATTAGGAATAACATTAATTTGTTAAAGTTGTTTAATTTTTTAAAAATTCGAATCGCTATTAAGCAACGAAGCTCCTGAAAACAGTGACGAATTGAACGTTTTCAACGTACTGTGAAATCGAAGAGACGTTAGTCTGCATTGTGATCTACATACAACTTACATACAACTACACGACAGCTCTTCTCACGGTCGTGACCATGAAATACAGTCCTTTTAAAGAATAATGTGTATTTTATATTGCACAATTATCTTTTATTGTCATAATAATAATAATAATAATAATAATAATAATAATAATAATAATAATAATAATATTGCTTTGACAGATGAGATTTCTGTTTCACAGGATTTTGTTCTTAAACAACGCCCCTTCCCGTCTACAAAGCATATTTGTTGTTAATTATTTGACTGGAGAAAAGTGTGTACAACGCGACATGCATTCTGAACAACAGAATTCTGTATCACTTTGCAGTTGTGGGAATTCTGATTGGATGTTGTTGACGTTCTTATAAGAAGAAATAAAAGAAGTCATCTTCGTCAACATATCAGCTTTATTAAGATAGTTGGCTTTCGACGGCTTTGCCGTCATCGTCAGTCTCGCTGCTGTCGGCAAAAGTCGAGCGACTGTGCACAGTCGCTCGACTTTCACTTTGCAGTGCCTTACAGGAATATCATTTTTCTGGAAATTTTCTTAGATATTTTTCTACGAGACCAGTACTAGAGATGATTGAATGAAGCTTGCTTCCAGTAGCTATAAAAGGATACTTTTTCAACTCGAATCTCTAAAAGTTACAAGGAACTAAAACGACTTGCAGAAACCTGCACCCAATATGATACTGTACATATTCTGTATCAAATTTTGTTTGTTATTCAATTCTGCAATAACGGCTTAAAACGATTTTTTGCGTGGCTTTAGGTATCGCTTTCTGTAATTGCTCTCCCGTTGGAAAACTATTCCTGAGGTGAAATTTCGAAAGTAAGAGACAATGAATAAAGAATGACATCAACAGGCGATTTTCAGATTCTATTCTTTATTAGGAATTTCTAGCATTTGCACCAGCGTGCCAAAAAAACAAGCCACAAGTGCCATTTCTCTTTGGATTCCAAAGTTCCCAACTTTCTAAAGTAATTTTCCTTACTGATCTTAAGTATTAGAGATGAGAAAAGTAAGTCTAACCGAAAATCCAGAGCTTGCATACTCCTCCAACATTGGCGCTATTAAACCAGAGGCATAATGACGAAAAACTATCATTTGGCTTCAAAAAACTTGAAAAGATCGGTAAAATCACATTTGTGTTGCGAGAAATGAACAATGAAGGACGGAAAACTGATTTGTTATGCCCAAAGAGAAGATTATGACGGTAGCTTCAAATTTGATTAACTTTCAGACAAATGGTTAAATTAATGAACGAAATTAACAAGGTGAACGACTACACTTATACCTTTACTTATTCCTAACGCATGTGTTTTGCGATTTCATAGTCAAGGCAATCTATTCGATACCGCTCGTTGAAAGATAAACCCTACACTACTATGTTCTACATTAAACGGCACGAGCGCGATTTTCTTTATGTTGATTACGTAGTTTCCTAAAGGGGGAGGGCGCCGTCATGATCAGGACGGAAGTTCAGCCGTGTGCGAAGAGTCCGAAGGAAAGATCTTTTGGACATTCGGATGTCCGGTACCGTCCACGGTAATGTCATCGGTTGCTCCGCGTACATGCATTGGGTTGGGTCGCCTATCCGCAGTTGCAAGTGTGTGGTAATACGGAGCGAACATGGATGTGTCCAATTTAATTATGTTCGTCCAGAATTCATAATGTACAATGTTTAGTTACTTAAAAAAAAGTTACATATACTTTTAATGTAAATAGTGTAGCAGAATCTTCTTCCTTGAAATTATTGGTAGTAAAAACATATGAAGTACAAAAATATTTCTTTTATTCGTATCATATCATATATGATTCATATTCATGTCATAGTGGAACCACGGAGAAATTTTTGTGTTTAGAATAGTTTGCCTAGTGCAGTTTTACATATTTTAAATGTACTTCTGCTACACCATTGACTAATCTATAGAAAATAACAAGTTTTACCTCACACAGTGATTTATTTTCTATTTCCAAGTAATTTTTTTTCTTTTTTTTCTTTTAACTACGTAAGGAATATGTATTTTACATTATGTGTAGTGTTCTCTTGCCTCAAACACACTGTTAATCCCTCCTTAGATCCAAATTTCTCTAAAATTGTACCATCTTTGAACTTCAACTTGCAAAACCCCAATTAGAACTTCAAATGTATCATGCGACATCCTGAAGTATTGAACGAATTTGTCATCACCTTCAACCGGTCTGGAAGTAACGTGAAATTCCCCTTTTGCCATTTTCGTTCGGTTTTTAACAGAATGTGAACTTTCTTCGACCCATCATCTTCTATTGAAAATGAACACGATTACTTATTCAGATAACATGTAGCCGTCGCGCACAATATAAGGCATGGAGGTAACAATTGATTACAAAACCGCCCGAAGTGCCCGTACCGTAGTCCCACCCGTCCTCTCCCGGCCTAGTGCGGGCGACCGTCCCGTTCCGTCCGTCCCCTCTGACTCAGCTTGCGCGCGCGTAGCTTGAAGTCAACAACATAATTGTTTTAACATAAAGAAATGAAGATTAAACAATTGGAGTGAAGAACATTTCATTTTCAAGTCTAAATAAAGTTGGACTAAAGGATCAAACGCGTTTCTCCAAACATTTTATTATATTTTTAAAACTTTATTTCGTCCTTTCCCGGGATTCTTTCAAAAAAAACCGACTCTGCCACTAAAATAATCACTCCCGATTCAGTAGCCCCCTCTAAAGGAGCAAACGTCGACGCATGGTGCAAGCAAACGCTATGAAAATTTGGAAGGTGACTTACTCCACATGTATTGGACCATTGAGCGCCCTAAACACAGCCTGCGGCGGCAGCCACCCGCGCACCCCGACGAGAGGAAAGGAAACAGGATATGCTAATGTCGCCGTCAAGGGGAAAGGGGAACGGGGAGAGGGGGGCCGGGAAAGGCGCCGCGACGAGGGCGCGAACAGCGGGACGGGACCCCCGACAGGAGGGGGGGAGGGCGGCCACCCGCGCGCGAATCTGAGCGAGATTAGCACAAATTTCATTCACGATTTACACGTAAATGACTTGGGGGGCCGTCGGGGGCCAGGGGCGGGCGGACGGGCGAGCGAGCGGTCCGCGCGCGCGCGCCGCGAGGGGGCCGGCGCCGGGGAAGTCGTGGGGCGCCGCGCCGCGCTGTGCAGCGCTGCGCTGCGCTCGCCAACTTGTTCGCCGCCCCTGGAAGGCCGGGGCCCCCGGGCGCTCGGCGACACCGCCGATGCTGCTCAGTGGTACTCCACACACGATATTCGAATGCGTGTTCACAGCATTTACAATAGATATGTTCAATTTAGTGTACCGTGGTCAGAGATCAAAACCGTTTCATTGCGAAGAAAACCGTGCAGTTCCTAAGATGAAACCGTAAATTAAACTATTACTTTAATTTTACCGCGATTAAGTATAACTTCAATTACATCCGTGAGAGTCAACAGAAAAAAGTACCTAATGATCTGAGCCGGCAGCAGACTGAGCACCACTCGCTCGAACCTGACTCCTTTGCGGCTCCTCGCCGGATCCCCCGTCCCTCTTTCTCCGTCTCTTACTCCCCCACTCTCTCCTCTCCCTGACCGACCTTGGTTTGGTAAAACCCACACAAAAACTTGCCCCACCCCTCCGGGTATCGTCAAATCCCGAACGCTCGCCATCCCTTTGTCTCTTCTTCCCGCCCGGCGAGCACACCAAACAGAGGACGAGAAAAAAAACGACATATCATATAAAAAGCACAAAACGAAACGCCCCGTTCTCACCGACCCGAGCGCGCGCGCGCGGCCGGCCGGCCGAGCAGAACAATAAGCGGTGGAAGGACAAGGCTCGGCGTCAGCATCGTTAGCATACTCCAGACGGTCACAGTCATCCCTGGAATGCCGGCAAACCTTTCAACTCGCTCCGAAAACAATGGTCGGGAATCGTAGGGACCATAAAACTCGACGCAATCCATCGAGAAGGCACTACGTCACCGGGCATTGTGCTGTTGCGGCGTCGGCGTCGGCGACGCGGTGTCCGAGCGGTGAACGCCGGCAAGGGAACGCGCGAACGGCGGCGGTCTCGCGCGCGTCGCCGCCGCCGCCAGCCCTCGAGCGCCGCCTCCCGGTCGCTCCGGAGAGGCACTTTACGTCTGGGAACTCTTGCGATCCGTTTTTATGACGCCCCCACTGCAGATGTGACAAGCTACACACCGATACAATTCCTGACACTGCTTTGTTTAAACAACGCTAATTGTTACAAATCTTAAATCCAATTACAATAAAACTTAAGCCGTCAGAAATCTGACTGTAGTTGCACTACAAACACAGGAGTGAACATTATACTGCAATTATACCCGAAATTGAACGCGTCATTTTTTCCTTAATAAAGATAGCGACTCCTCTCGTGTAATGCTCCTTTTTAAATCACTTAACACATTTTATTATCACAGAAGCGTGTCAGCAATAATGTATGTGAATATATAGCAATCCTGAATGGAATAAGCACTTTTTTCTGTTCAGATTCGAGCTATCCCCACCGCTGATCCATACGTCTGTCGTGCGCATGAAAACAAGCGGGAAATTTTATAAAACTCAAATACCACGCCACCTTGCCTTTTCACGAATAAACCACTTCTGACTCTTCGATGTTTGAAAGCGGTAAGGTTTAGCTCGAGAGTCTGCTTCGCCCTATCCCCTAAAAATAACCTCTGGCTCTCACTTGCTTTCTGCTAAAGATAACTACGAATGCTGCCAGGGCTACAAGAGGCGGATGCAAAAACTCCGTGGAACGAAAGATATACATGGAATGGTCCATCGAAATGAAATACAGTAATAACACACCCCGATCATGCACACAACACAACACACAAACAGTTTTAAAACGGGCGATTTTGTTAAACCATGCAGTGTATTAATTACTAAACGAAGGCACAACACACAACTCGACGTACAGGTAAACAATTCATGATCTTCGGAACCAATGTTGATGTTTACATTTCACTCCTTTCAAATACATTTCTGTATCCTATGAAGAACATCTAAACATGCACACATGCATACTACACGTGACAATGCTTCACTTTCGTTCACATTGCGATTCTACTTTCTTGAAACCACGCTTCTGCACCTCGAGAATGAATATTCTCGTATTTTCTCAGTCAAAATATTTCAACTCCGCACTGTACAACAATTTTAATAGATGAAATTAAATAAACACGCACTTACTTGTTATAAATTCTTCAATAAACAACTGACACCAGGTGACAATTATTTTATAACTTTACACAGCAATTCAAAATCCCTTTGCAGTCACATGTACGCAATTAAACATAAAGATCTTCCCTGGAAGATGTATCAGGCACAAACACTTTTTCAACACAATGCAATGTTTTTGTTATGATAGAAAAGCATGCTTCCCTTACAGTGCACTAACCCCTCAATTCTCTCATTTGCCGCACACTTAAAACCTGCTCACCACACTTAACATCGCTTTACACCACGATCAATAAACACTAAAACAGCACACGGTATTTTCTCTGAAACGATCTGACATGCGCGAAAACCACGTTTCGTCACAACTCACTTGCAAGTACACACGATCTCCCTGTCGCCGGAAGTTCGTAGTGGCAAACATGACAAGTATGTAAAGTATTGGAGGAATCGCGATCACATTGCTTGCATTCTAGCACCTATTTCTACGTAAACACTTTATGTAATGTATGAAAATGACACCAAAACGTGAACTACTCACCTGAGGGAAAGTTAGACGCCTTCTCGGCGAGTTTGGTGGAAATTAGGACGGTATTTGGTCCGTAAATATGAAGAGTAAGTCTGATTTTGGTATGCCAAGAATGGCACAAAGAATCCAGACAACGCACAGAACTACTGCGCAGATGTTTCGCGCATATGGTGTCACAAGCTACCTCGAGGAGAAACTGGAGTTTGATCCACCGCTTGGTTATCCCCACTCTTCTCCCCACCACGTCACACACACAAAGGTTTGCGTGCGTATATTGGTGGCTTCGTCACTGGTCCGTTTCGGTGGTTATTTTGAAATACGGGTCGAACGTCCTGGTTGGGTTCCAGTCGAAGGTAGAAAGGTAAAGCTGAAATGATGAAACAATCGCATTGTAATTAGTTCGTCCGTATTTTATTCATTACCCGAGATGATGTACGAAGTATAAACAAATTTGTACATAACTTCTGTGTTAGATTAAAGACAGGTGTGTAAAAAAAAACACCCATCTCTCTTCTGCATCATTTCAATAAGGAAGAAGTGAATTTTCGAAGATTTTTCAGTCATTTCGCTGTGGCCCAAGGGCATAAATTATTATCATACTGAAAGTTTAATTTACTGGATTTGTCTTTATAAATTACAATGTAATCCGTCCGAGTATTTTAAGAGAATTGAATCACAAATTAGAAAAAATCCTGACATCTTTTGTTATTACTTTATTATTCATCGTATTATTTATTCATCAACTTCCACGTGGGAGCATATTATCGATAAAACGATGCGTAAAGATATTGTCTGTAATATCAGATTCCTTGAGTCTTAGCAAAGCTATAAATATGCATACTTTATTAAAACCATTCTCTGCCGTCCTCAAATTGTTGAGCATCTCACCTCCGTGCACTTATTGCGAATAGTAACATTTTATCGGAGGAACTCGGGAGATTCCTTAAGAGGAATCTCAGCATTACATTTTGAAGCTGCATACATTCGCTTAGACTCAGAAAGAAAATATATTGTTTTGTTTCGTTCTTAGAATTCCAGAAATGGATGCGGGCGAATTTTCCACGCCGCTGTTATGAACAAGTAATGTTTATTTTTCTTTCTTCTTGAAGTAATTCATAAAATCTAACATTAACAACCTGCTGTTTGTTACAAACAAACTCAGCATTTAGCTATGAAAAGTTGAATGAGAAGTTTTTAATTATAAGAGCTGCTCCCCATACTTGTGATCATATTTTCTAAGATTTTCCTCCAGCAAATGGTTGGAGGAAATTTTGGTGATTTCACTTATTCTTTTTACAGAAAAAATGTAGAAAAATGAAGTGACAGATTTATGGTATGAAGAGCCTGCAATACCCTAATCAGATTTTCATGTCACAAGGAAACAATCCATGTTTTGAATTCATTGTTTCACCTCAGATTGACACAGAACACTAACGTCAATCCTACTTTATAACATTGTGAAATTTTACGCACTGATAAAGTAGTTGATGAAACCAGCACCTCATTTAAAATAATAAGCTTTATAGTTTTGAAAGGCATTTTATATCTTTGGGAATTTTTTGTTGTTTATTTATTTACTTATTTAATATTCGAACTAAAAAAATAGATACAGTAAGCAGTAAATGTTAATGGTACGTATTTTAAGTATCGTAAATAATATTTTCTATTCATGTATACCACTAAATTAAAATTAGCTCAACTATTTCTTCATTCACTTTTGATTCATATTTTAACACAAAACTAATTACTGTAATGACAGGAAGCAGAAATCATTAGCTTACGATGCTTAGTTCTTCAAATTACCTTTTAATATATTGTCAATTATGTTTTTATTGATATTTTTTAATACTTGGTCAGAAATACTTAAAACTATTAAAAGGCTGGGATATTTTCAAAGTGAGATTTCTTTTAATAGATGAGAAGCTTGAGAAAGCTTTTTTAAGCTTGAAAAGCATTATTTACAAGAATAATTCAATTTTCATAACACCTTACATCTGGGTTTTCTAAACTCATGGAATTTCCTGGAGGGATTCAGACAAAAAAATACAACTTGCACATTGAATTCTTGATGTTTAATTTGAAAATTGTCACAATATTATTGATTCCATGTTCTCAACAGAATCTTGTCACAGTTCCTGAAATTATAGCAACATTTTGTATTAAACCAATTATACATATGGGAACAATCAGAAGTCTCAAAAAAATTAATAATAATAATCAGAAGTTATAACAAAATAAAATGACATAATTTCACTACAAAGAACAGCATGGAATTCTCTACTTGTCAGTATATATTGCTGGAAATGCACAGATACGTGCTTCCTAGGCATGCATCTGTATCCTGTCTAAAACATGAAATACTAATAAAACACCATACAAATAGGTACATAAAAGATCTCTACAAAAATGAAAATAATCATGAACATGATATGTGCAAGAAATAAATTGTTTAAAAGATGTTTTCATTCTTAGAGATCAGTAATACAGAGATTATGACAAAAGGTAGACAGATTTTTGCAATTCTATTAAGTTGTGAGAGTATTATTTATAAAAAAGCTTTTTGAACAGTGTTTCTCAACTCTCTGGCAACAGTTCTTTGGAGATCTTGGATTTCCTCTAATTTCTAGAGCAATATTTAGCAAATATAAAACTTATCCTACATTGAAAACCAACATCTCCTATCTTTGAACACTATATTTTGGCCAAAGTCTTATGCAAATAGAGGCATTATTCATTAAGTTAACTCATGTATTGAGAAACACTGTGTTTAAATATGTTAGTACATTCTAAATTTGTGTCTAAGCTGCTACAACTTAATGTTTCCAAATAATTACTTTCTAACGAGCAGACCAGGATTAATAAAATGTTTAGATGAAAAAGAAGGTATAGAAATGTACAAATGATCACAGTGTCTGTAAAATATGCCTGTGTTGCTGTTACAGTTAAATTCTACACATTAGAAAAGTTTCACTACAAGTATTGATGTCTAAAGCATGCTGACCAAGGAAATCATTCCAATGCAGTTAAAACCTACTCAGCAAAGCAACACTGGTACAACAGACTTTTTGTAAACTCTCAAATTGACATATAAAATGATGCAAGTTCCATTAAAGAGATGTTAAGAGAAATGCATTACAAGCCAATAAAATGCACATAAACTGTTACCATGCATTTTACAGCTTTTGTACCTGAATAAACATACTTAAGAGTAATAATTTCATGTCATAATGAAATTTCATTTCATACATATTCACCTTTTGACCCGCAAAAGGATCCTTGTTTTCTCACTCATTAAAATTATATTTTATGACTGTTGCACTGTACAGTATTAATTCTCTTGACAAGCTATATTTGTAATAAACTGCATGACAGTACAACTTAATATTATTTAACTGCACAGGTACAACCACATTGATATGATCATCACAATAACAGCATTGTGATGTTTATCTACCATAAGTGATAGCATGCACCGTGTATCTTGAAAAGATTCCTGTAAAAGAGTTTCTCTGAAATATACTTTGACTGTATTGATGCAATAGATTTTTTTTAAAAAATTGACAAACATGTTTATTCTCTCAAAGCAGAGCAAAGCATGTGAGAAAGATTGAAGACTAAGTGTATATTATCCAACAGTAGTCTGGTTATTACCCAGAATCCTTATTTCTAATACTCAAATGACAAAACTATTCCTTGCGTTATCTATTTTTTTAAGAGCAAGGTTTCCATTATAAAACATGAAATAAAGAAGTAAATTGCAAGGAAAGTATAGCTATGCATCGAACCAGGAAAATTCAGAATACAAGGGCATATAGCAATGAGAATGGTTTATAGAGCGAATTTTGTTGTATGAACAAAATGACTTCCTAAAAAAATAACATTTTTTTAAATATAAAAATTATTTGACATAAATATAATTCATAGATCACTTCATGTGCAAGATTTGAATGCTATTATTTTCAAATCTCAATTGTCTAGTTTCATTAACTGAGCCTAACTCTATGACTTCTATTGCATATCAACTGACTAGTGTCTGTTAGTCTTAATAGGTAATATTAGTTTTGTAAAATATGGTTACTTAAGCTTTAATAGTAATATCTTACTTCAGTATTCTGTATCACCTCTTATTAAAACAATTTTATGTTATTTAGGCACATAAAATTAAGCCTATCTGTGAAAGCTGTTCATTGTCTTGATGTTCAAATTTTCTTATAAACTCTTGCAAACAGCAATTTGCAATTAACCAACTTATCACAATAAATAGGCTTTGAAAATTTTTTTTAAAAAAAATTGTTTCATTTAATTAAAAAAATCATTCCATCTTTACAGTAGATACAAATGAAATATTTAATTTCTAGAAGTATGTTTTTGTGGAGTATTTTCTTTATATTGAATGCAATTAACTATGTGTAAACTCACACAAAACCATCCTGAAGAGTGTAGGTACCATACACATTTGTTCACTATGCTATTATTTTGATCAAAAATAAATTAAAATCATTCTTACCTACTACAAACGTATGAGCTACAACAACATACCCTGGTACTAATACCTCTGTACGCTGTGCTGTTTTAACATTACTACATTATAATGCATTTTATAAAGCTTCTTCAAGTTTACTGCATCTCCAAAAGGCAACATGAACAGCTGCACATAACTAAAACTGCTTCTATTTTGAATAAAGGCAGCTGCTATTTCCTAGATTATTTCATCAAATGATCTTATCAGTTTACTTCAATAAATCTCGCCCAGTATCAAAGTTCAAAAACGTCTTCAACAAGATTAACCATTACTAAACAACAAAAATGTAAAATCAAAACATTACTTGCAAATAAAATTTTTAAAAAATTATTTCTCACCTACAGATTAAATGTGGAATGAAATTATAATTTCCTTTCAAGCTTAGCATATGATTTTAAAGAACTATTAAAAGTGTTCTATACGTTACAACCATTAACAATTTGCATTGTACCTCTTTTTAACAAAGAATCAGAGAGAATTTTAACAATGCCCAATAAATTGAATGAAGTAAATGCAATAAAATGCAGAAAAAATATTTATCTGCATGTACTTTACAAATATTACATTTCATACTTAATAATACATTTTCACAAAACAACTTACAGAATAACATTAACATCCAACACAATCGACACTTTGGTACAAAGCATAAATAAATAAATAAATAGTAAAAATAAATGTTTTAAAAGGTTCAAAAATAAAATATAAAAAACGCAATGACTAGCTTTTATGAACAGTCTTCTAACAATCATGAGTAAATCAAATGAAACATCATTTAAATAGTTTTGTAACCTGATGCTGAAATAAGCGTCACTCAAAAGTTTCCTAAAACAAGTTGGATTTTAAGATTTAAGACAAGATGAAAAAAAAAAATAAAAATAAATAAATAAATCAGATCATTATATTAAAGCCTTTTCTGATTCTGATATGCGAGTAACAATCATTCCTTACTGAAAGTACTTAAAAATACTTTCTCTAATCTTGTATCCGTATTGCATAAGTACTGTGCAGATACTCCTAAAAATGTCAAAATCTCAAAATGTCTATTGTGCATGCCGACTTGCTATGGCAGGAATTTGGCATTGAAATGGAATTCATAACTGCAATATAATGTTTCCAACTTGAAAGAAACTTTCCACTGAACTTCAATATTATTACAATTACAACTAAATTGCTGAGCATATTTAACGATTTACAAGAAAATAATAGAGAGAAATAGGTGTCTCTCTCTCACAAATTCTCACTGAGTAATATATTATTACATTCATTTCAGTTTTCAAGAACATTCTGCAGTTTTACACAATATAATTAGTTTCTTGATCACCACTTTGGAAAAAGGGTTAATATTTCAAAATTTGTGCTTTGTGCATCCTGCCTAGCAAGCCTTGGCAGTGCTTCTAATTAGCATAGTTGCTAATATCTTAAAATTATGAATAACATAAAATACTAGTTTTCCTTGAGATGCACAATTTCATTATCAGCATTAACATTCAGAAGTGGCAGATCACGTTTCACTAACAAGTTCTCAGTTGGAAAGTCTAGCACCACCGTGACATGAAATGCCATATTAGCTGATGCAATACAGTATTCACACAATGAGAACCAACTGAAAGCTGAAAACAGAAAATCAGAGAAGTATAAGACATAAAGAATTTTAATCTATAAGGAAATATTGATTATTAATGATAATAATTAAAAGTGTAAAACATGAAAGTGTATTTAGGAAAAAAATAAAACTTATTAAATGCAAAATGGAATTTGATTTACAATGGAAAATATAACATCTATTCAATATCAAAATAAACGTAATTTACAATTTTTTAGCTAAGATGTGTAAATGCTACATGTAAATCTTACCCATTTCATGGCACAGCAGGCGATGTTTCAGGAAAAAAATCAGTAAACCCACAGTGCAACATATTGATAATATAAAAAGACACTTTTTGAACAGATAAGAGGTCTTCTCTGTTTCAGTCATGTTTGGTCTCAACAATTTAAAAACTTTTATTGTGGCGAGCATGTAACTGAGAGAACCAAACATAAAAAGTATGAAGATTTTTTCATGAATAGCTGAAAATAATACATAAAAAAACCAAAATTAGTACAAGTCATAAGAGAATGAAGTCACTGTTAAGCATTTTTCATAGAATACTCGTTTCCCTAAATAGGCCTACCATTTCTCTGTATTAAAAATTTATCAGTTATCACCATAAGTGATAATTAATTAAATAAATTTAGCCAGGCTTAATAACTATAACAGGAATTCACATAGTTCATAAATTCATATAGTATATAAAAAACTTTGGAATATTACCTATAAAAAATATTCATATTTTCAAGAATTAAACAAATTAAAAGGATTACTATATATGATTCACATTTCCAAAAGAAAACCAGAACTATTTCACTACTTTTTTTTTTTAAACAAGCAAAATACTACTAACAATAATATTAATAATAATAAATATATTACAATAATAAATAAAATGTAATAATTAAAATAATAAATATATTACTATAATTAATAATAATTTGTTATTATATAAATATAAATTATTATTATTATTATTATTATTATTATTATTATTACTATTATTATTCATTAACTCTGATGCTTTTGAATGTATGATGAGAAACATTTTTACTGGCCAACGAATGAGCTTGTCACAAAAAATAATATTTATATAAAATGCTACCTAACACTAATCTTATAGAATTTGTAGAAGAGTCATATCAGCATTATAAGAAATACTTGTAAATCCACAACAATAATTACAGGAGATATTAATATTAGTCTTCTGGATAGAATGGACTCGGTTGTGAAATCATGTTATATAGACATGGATTTGTCAAAGCAAGAGAATCTACAAGAAAAGAAATAAGATACAATGCTCTTACCTCCTCTTTGATAGACCACATGTATATAATAAACTAAATGTAAATCAATATATTCAGTTGTAATACACAGCAAGTATCAGACCATCCGATCAAAGGCTATCTTAGTACCAATGGCAATGGAAGTAAAAAGGATATAGTAACTCAAGAATTTCATAAGATCGGCCAAATTCACTTTACTTGTACAACAATATGAATGAGAACCAAGCGAGGACAAGGATGTAAACATTTTCATGGATAATATCTTAAATTTAATAATCTGTGTCAAGAATGTAGATAAATAGCTTTTAGAAATAACTGTAATAGGACTCAAAATGTGTATATTAAAAAATTATAAAGTTTGGGTAACTGAAGAGCTCTATCATAAAACGTAAGAAAAAATAGATTATTTAAAAAGTAGAAATCTAATCCAAAAAATAAAAGTTACAGATTAAACTACAAGAAAGATAATAATTTACTAATAGACTAATAACTATATTTAGAAATAAACTTAATATTTTTTAAGAAGAAATTTTATAATATTATGAATGATAGGAAAAAAGTTTGGACTGAAATAAATACATTAAACAGAAAAAAAAACTGTTAGTAATATTGATGATAATATTATTAAATCTTTTTTGGAGAGCAGGGTGTAAATGAAGTAGTAAATAACTTCATTGAGCAAATTAATAATATTGTACAAGAAAACCATTGTAATGAAGCAGAGGTAACTCAGATACCTACAGATAACACTTAACTTTTATTTACATATGCCAAATAAATGATACGAAAACAATTATTTCATAAGACATTAATGTAAATAAATCAGCTGGATATGATAAAATTAGAGCAAAAGATATTGTAAATAATGTAAATACATTTAGCAAGCTATTAACAAAATTGCTAAATAATTGTATCAATAGTGGTACACTTCCAGACAGGTTAAAAATTTCAATTATCAGACCAATATTATAGAAAGGTGACGATCAAGAGATGGGAAATTACAGGCCAATATCCATATTACCAGTGATAGAAAAAAAAATTTGAAAAATATATCGTTAAGCATCAAAATAATTTTCTACGAAATTATGATATAATTAATAATAATTAATGTGGATTTCAAAAAGGAAAAGGGACAGAAAAGCTTCTAGTACAAGTGGTAGATTATATTAACAATCAATTGAATAGAGGATATGGATAACTGCTAATTACATTAACTACTCGAAAGCTTTTTATACAGGAAAGCATAGCATATTATTAAAAAGACTGTAAGCAATCGGAGTCACTCGCAACTATTGGAAATTACTAACTGAATTTACACATAAATGTGTAAATTGATATTGTACAATATATATTGTACATGTATGACTTTGATTTAATTGTAATTGTATTACTGTATTTAATTGTATTACTGCCGATTCGGTGGTATAACGGTCAGCGTACCGGACTGTTGTACCCGAGTTTGCGGATTCAAACCTGATCAAAGCCGTGTATTTTTAAGGGCGAAAAAATCCCTTGTACGCCTTCCTTTGGAGGGGACGTAAAGCCGGCTGTCCTATGTAGTAGATTTACTGACTGTAAAAGATCCTCAAGCCTAAAAGAAGCCTCTGAACAAAATTGAGATCTGCCAGTTTCATTGCCCAAGATAATACCTCCTTTCTCCGCTAGGTGATGAAAGGAGCGTATCGAAATTTGCGTGGTTAGATGGAAGAGCGGGCCTGATGGCCCGAGTCTCGCCACATAAAATAAGGCATTAACTAAACTAAACTATATGTTAAAAATTGTAGAGAACCTAATGTTAAATCCTTGGACTTATCAGGGCCCAAGAACTATTTGCTGAAATAAACATTTAATAATTATTATTATTATTATTATTATTATTATTATTATTATTATTTTATAACTATTTTTTTCCAATTATGAAATAAGTTTTACACATTATTTACAGCAATTGATGCATACCTAATATCAATTAAAGGCATTTACAATTAACTACCATTACAACGGGAAAAATATAACATAATAAGGCACAATCATTGAAATAAACAATTTATTAAAAATACTTTTATTTGCTCCAAAGTATCTTCTCCTTATGTAGATACTGTCCTAAACATCCTCCTCCATGATAATTTGATAAAGTTAATGGTGATTTTGAACAAATTAATTTATATATGGACAATTATCTTAATATACTGATGTAAATGGACATAAGTAAAAGGTATTCTAGAAATATAATTCACAGTTCAATATTTCATTTTCTTTTCATAAGTCAGAGTTCTCTAAAAAAAGTGCACAACTAAACAAAGACACAAGAATAGATGGATAGAAAATTAACAAACAATGAATTGTGAAAAAACAAAGGAATTGAAATTGCTCTCAGTCAGGATGCTACACATTTGGGAAGTTAAGTTACTGATTACTTTCTGAAATGTGGCCCTAATGTCTACAATAAGGTACAACCTCTTCAAAACTCAATTCTGAAAATAGCAATGACAGGACAACCATATCATTGGCAAACCAGGATTGTCGGGTCAGTCAAGGGCAGACACAGGACATTGAATGCAGAAGTTTGACTTAAAATGATTTTAATATACAGAGGGTGTATAAGTAGGTATACAGGAGGTATTATTATTATTATTATTATTATTATTATTATTATTATTATTATTATTATTATTATTATTATTATTACAGAAATGAATTTGATAAAGAAACAATAATGAAAAACGTATTTCTTTTAGAAAACAGATTTATGAAGTCACCATAAGGCTGACATACAAATTATAATTAAGTGTAATTGTCTCAAGTGCTCATATTGTCAGCCTTAAACATTTACTCATTTCTGTAGTCTGGTATGTACATTTAAGCACACTTAGACGTAGAGTTCTTTTTATTATAATAATAATAATAATAATAATTATTATTATTATTATTATTATTATTAATATTAATATTTTGGTATATTTCTCTTACGAATTGATATATCATGAACAGTGTGTGGTTTTCTTGCAAAGACTATCTTTGATAACAAATTACGTCCATAACAAAATAAGTCTCAATTTACCATAAGAAAGAATAGAAAAATGGTCTTAGAACAGATAAAAATATAGAAAATGTTCTTATACCTACTTATGCACCCTCCTGTACTGCATTTCTATCACATTCAAAAAGACAAGTATTCTTCTTCTGGTGCTATTTCTACTTTTGTTTAGGCAATCAATTACAGAAAACTTGCCCTATTACCAGCAATTTGGCAAAACTTTTCAAACTTTGTCTTATCCTCTGGGTAATGTTCTTAACCCCAATAAGTGTATACGCTCATAAATTAATGCCAGTGAGTTTCCCAATTAAGGAAATAAAAGATGCTGAACAGAACTAAAGTACGGCAATCAACATAACAGCTTCACTTTCTTCTATAAGCAGAACTCAAATTTTGTCAATTTTTATTTCTTGTATACATCTATGTATATGAAGTAATATACTTAGCATGAGAAAAAGTTAAGCAATGCTGCAGAAAAGGGATTTTTAGATTTTAATGGAAATACACATTTTTGGGCCCCTGCTATCGAAAAAAGTGTTTTGTTTTTTAAATTTCGGACTATCTGTGAACAATATGGTGCTTCAACTGTTCATAGGATTTTTCTAAAATAAATAATCCTCAACCTATCTGGCCCAACTCAAGGCCTTATCTTTTCTTTTCAATTCTTACAAATTATTCAAATTTTTCAAACTTTCTTTTAGCAGCTAAACAGTATACTCTTTTTGCACATTTCCAATATTTCATTACGTCAGTTTTCCGAAATTTACTGACAACCTTTCTGCCTTTAACAGCAATCTGTACTTTTTCAATCTTTTTCTTTCTTCCAAATTTGCATGATATCAAAGCACTACAATCTTATAAACTGTCATTTACATAAACCATTCACAAAGCATTCTTCATCAATTTTGTAGCTTCATGAAGAATTCCCATATGCTTCATCAAGTGTTTCACTCAATACAAATTTTGAGCTACATGGTGTAGGAATCTCAGAGTAAATATTTAATATTTTTTGTTTGTTAGGGTCTTTCTTATCGCAGTGATCATTTTCCTTTCTCTGAAGATATAAACATATCGTCACACATCCAGAGCACTGTAATAACGCAATAAACTTGTTTTACACAAGAGAGCGCAATTTAATTTTCCCTACAACTTCATTTGCTTTCCATTAAACAATGCCTTCCAAGTTATATCAAAAAATTGTTGATGTCCCTTGGTGTTTTTATTTATTAAAATGGATTTTCTTCAATTGCAAGTTTTGGGCAACAATATTCCATAAAATAAAAGGCAATCTCTGTCCATGAAATAGTGATGCATCTGTCACCAAGAGGCAATTGTTGGCAACATCAATATAAAACTTAAAAATTACTATAAAGTTTCAATTTTAAGTTTTTTGAGGTACAGTATTCTAGAAAAGCCAAGATATTATGTTTTTTAAGAAGTACATAATATTAATAATATTTTAATAATCTTCTTTAAATAATTTGTCTGCACAATTTTTATCCAATATGCAAAATATAAATTTTGATTTGTTATAGTCACATGCAACGCTAAATTCGAATTCTAAGAAATACATTAAAATTAGAACACTAGGAAACACTTACTGAACCCATTAAAGTATACTCAATGTAAGAATTCTCAACTCCTAACATTCCTTTGAAACTGAATTTTGAGACTTGAAGGGAGATTTTGTTCATTTCTACCATTCGGGAAGTCATGATTCAGATATATGACAAATATATACAATGTTTGGATTCGGTAATGTGTTCAGGAGTGAGTGTATTTGAGTAAGCATTGTGCATTGGTCCATATTTTGAGTGCTACACCCCTAGCCTACAGAACATTGCATCTCTTTCTATTGCAATATAGCAGTGATTAATACAGAAAAGATACATGTGGATCAATGCACTTGAGCTCTTGAGGCATGTTTAATAAATTGAAAACCTCAGTCAAAATAGTTCACAAATATGTCCAAACAACACACTTATATGGGGCAGATCAGCAAAAAGTTTTGTTAGACTTCCCTAAAGATAAACAAAGCAGCAGATGCTATTGCGATATTTGATGTATGAGTATTTCTTACATTGTACACCCTGACAATTCAAACAAGAATTCTCTTGATGTCCTTACCTCTAAATGCTGTGAAATCCCCTCTGACCCCTCAAAAATTAGATATCCTAGGTTCTCACCCATTTGGCCCAGATGCAAAATTCACACATGAGACTGCAGTATTGACAAAAAAAGATATTGGACCATTCTATTGGGTAATTCTTTATTCATATACTTTTCTCCTTATTTAATATTTCATCATAAGTTCGTCTATTTTTTACTGAAATGTATGAGAATAGACATATACAGAAGTTTACTTCTCATTTTTTTATGACTGGTCAGCAAATCAGCCCTTTACAGTACATTAAAAGAAAGAAATAAGAAAGACAAAAATCCTTACAAATATTATGCATGTTTACAATTTGACATATTACTGGTATTTCACTATCAATCTAATTTTTGGTGGTACATAAGATGGCAAATAACTGGCCAATTTTCTATGTACCTGTACTGAAAGAAGAAATGTGTAAATTTTTAAGCAAAAGACTTAAGTTTTTTAACTTGCACATATTTTGGAACATTATTGAGATGGAGAAGATAGAAACATTCAACATTCTTCATGAAAAACTCCAGGGACTATTCACTATTGTGATGATTATTACAATTAATTCTGAAAATTTGTTTTAAAACTAGCGGTGCTACAACTGCACATACTTTCTTACATTATTTGTACCTGTTGTAATTTTCAAAAAATCACAGAGTTCAAGAAAAATGAGACCTGCATCTTAATTTTTAAGCATCCTTTGTATTATCTGCAAAAAAAAGTTAAAGAAAAAATTTGGAGCCGTTTTTAAGAAAATCTATTTGAAATTGCCTATATTTTTTTCTTTTTGAAATACATGAACAAGCAGGACAATCTTGATAATGTTCGTAATTAAACAAAGAAGAACATAAAAAAGAAATATATTATTATTATATAATTATTATTATAAATATAAAAATTATTATAATAAATGTAATAATTATTATTAATATAAATATAAAAATTACAATTTGATAAATAGAAAATAATAGAGAGAGAGAGAGAGAGTAAATGATAATCATGAGAGGAGGGTATAAAATTGGTCCAAACATTGTTTAATTAAATGTGTGAATGCTGGAAGCACTGAAAACAGCAGCAGGTAGCTAATTCCAGTGATCAACATCTGTTCAATAGGAAAAACTGAAATGGATTGTACAAAAAATTGTCTATGTTCAATTTGCAATTGTGAACATCAGGGTAATGGTATTGTGGAGGGAGGTGTTGGTATTGTGGAGAAAGAAATCCTATTTCATGCAGAATTTCATGAAAATTATTATTATTTAAAACAAATTGTATTTCATTTAAAGATTTAATTTTGAAGTACAGGTTCCATTATGGGAAAAAATCTCTATCTTCAATTCTGAGGTTGTAGAAAGACTGAAAAAATTTTAAACTTTTGAATTTTTTTGAAAATTCAAAGAACTTAACAAAAAACAGACCGACTCCCTTTTTGTAAGCATTCTTTACTCTATATGAGAAAAAAAAAAAAAAAAAATTTGGAGCCTTTTTCAGAAAATTTTGAAAATCTCCTTGCAACTTCATGTAAAGTACCCTCAAAAATCAAAATATCTGTTTCAAATTCAAGGGGCTGCAACATCAGTCAGATTGATCTAGGAATATCAATTTTGGTCAAAATCTTAAATACAGTTTAGTTGTTAGTAGTTCACAGAGAGACATTTTGTCATTAACCATTTTTTGGTAAGGAGCCTTCACCAAATAGGAATCCTGACCACATGTTAGAAAAAGTTTACTACAATTACGAACAAGATTTATCCAATTTTTCACTACTGGGGATGAAAAAAAATGGTGTTGTTGTCAAAAAAGCATTATAATACCTTTTCACATACTTTATAAGTACTGTGTGAGAAAGTAAAAATAACAAAGATAAAAAATTATAAATTAGAAATATATAATCAATTTTCACTAATGTGAACCGCATGCCTGAAAAGTTTTTAAACCCCAAATCTCAAATCTTTTTAATTCTTTAAAAAAAATAATATCATTACTAATATTTGTAGTAATATTAATAACCAGAAAAAATATATTTCAGCCTTTAAAACAGAAGTATGTTTTATCTACTGCCATTATTGGCCTTTTTAATACCTTCTTCATGACAATATGATCAATTACACACGCTCTATTCATACCATAATATGCTTAAGCTATGAAATTGTAAAAGTACAAAGTACGTAAACTCTACTTACACTTAACCAATACCATTACATTAAATATTCTATGCAAGTATGGAAGCAAAGTGCAAAACTCTCTAGCATTCTTTTATATTATATTTACAATGTATTTTATACTTAAGACTCAAATGTTTAAAATCATATTTGTGTATTTAAATCTTGAAATTCTTTCAAGATTTAATGAATCAAATATTTCATCCTAGATCAATATATTAACAACAAAATGTTACTGCATTTATTTTATGAAGTTACGTTGATACTAAAAATTAATTTTGTGAAGGGGTTAGTTTCAAACCCATGTCTAGCTTTCATAATTTTGTCACAGAAACAAAAACTCATTTGACCAGTTTCCCTTCAAGTTAAATGATTTATTATTAGTTTCAACAATTATTTAGATAAAAAATTATTGATATAAGAAGAATTCCTTTTATAGTTTCGCAGGAAACAATGATTAGATGGAATAATCGGTATTTGAAACATGAAGATTGCAAAGTTTGAAGAACTGCTTGAACTTTTTTGGGTTTGATCTAACAGAATATGGATTTTGCTGACTGACACAATGAAAAGTAAACATTATGAGTTTCAATACATGAGACAACTTCGATCAACCCCATTTTATTTGCACTGAATACTATAATCACCTTCAGAAGTTACATCAAATTTACAATGTTCATAGTGACAAATTATGTCATGAACAATAACAATGGAATTCTTGGCTGGAAGGCAGTGATTTTCCATCTCTAATTGGTACATTTGGACATTGCCGTCATAGAAACATCAAATTTTTTAATATTACTTGGTTTTGGTATTGATTTTGATTACAAAAAATAAGCTTTTTGTAAATTGGGATAATGGAATTTTATGTAAGATTTAATGTTGATATTGTCATAGTATCAATAACTCAATTTCAGAAAAAGTGGAGATTGCTGGGTTTGAAACTAGCCATCTCAGATTTACTCATATCAAGAAACATTTTAATTTTCTATTTTTAAAAAGACTTATATTTTTTGTGATTCCTCTGTTCTATCTTTTATGTACACTTACGGTAATTCTCTCGATTGGAAATGTATGTCACTCCACACAAAGCAGCAATTTCTACCACATTCAGCCAGAAGCATACATCCAAGAGGCGTATGGCTTTTGCATCTGTGGCATGTTTGGAAAGAGAGAGTAGTTGACGATAATACGATCGATATACAGATGCAATAACAACTCGTGGTCCAACGTGGAAGGCAATACAAATTCTCCATAAATAGCGTTGTGGGCTAATACCAGTAATAGCACTGATGGAAGGAATAACATTGTATACCTGTAAATAATGACTTCACATTAGAAGCAGATATTATGCAAAACCTAAAATGTTTCATGTTCACTGATGAGCAGATAAATCTATTTTTCTTCATAAGTCACTAGATGAAAGTGCCCTTTAACACTGAAGGCCCTACAGCAAAGGTTCTAGAAAACACCACATCTGCTTTTTTTCATATTCAGTGGTCATTCACATTCAAATTATTTTCAAATGATTTTAATTAAGCAATTCATAACAAAGAAACAAAAATCTAGTAATCATCATTGTTCATGTAATTCTCACTGACGAAAATCCTGCATCACTAAAGAAATTGAAAAAATGTGTATACCTTCTTGAGTTTTCTTTCAATATTTGACAATCTAATTCTTTATTTCTGACACTAATATAATTACTAGCTAGAAGATTGGACTGCAAGAAAAATAAAAAGTTGGCATAACTTTTAATCAATTCATCACGACAGTTCCTCTTGAAAGATACTGTAGATGTGGCAAGTGGCATAATGAAGCAAGTGGATAGCAATGGATATTTTAACAATTAACACAGTTTATTCACCAGTTAAAAAGAAAGGAGCAATAATTTTAATTCTGCTTGTCTACGAGTTCACACTCATTTAAAATATGTTTTAATGGCACCATCATAGTTGCCTTACTAAGAACCTGAAAACTCTCACTGACAAGTAAGGCTATGATTTTGATGACCCAAAATTTATTAAAATAAAAAATGAATTATATAAGAAAGTAAAAATTCACCGGAGATTGCATTATAAAGTAATTAGGAAAAAATATCTAGATGGATCAGTCTAAATACTAATAAAATTAGAATAGAAATAAAAATGGTGTATCCTAAAATACTTTTGAAAAGATTATTCCTGCCTTTGTTTATTAAGATTTAACAAGCAAAAGAAAAACATTAAATTCAATAATTACAATATTATGTAGTTCAAATGCAGATGCATCATAAGAAATTACACTTTAATAATATTATATTTTTCTAATCTCAAAAATGATCTAAAATTAAAGCCATGATATCATCAAAATTAGAGCCCTGCTGATAAACCTTAAACAAGAGGAAGCAGGTTAGAATTCAGAAAACTTCTCAAATAACTATTAATAGAGTGAAAGACGGTTGAACGGATTTCATGATCAAGGATTATGGAACTGACGAAATAAAGTTTTAAACATATTTACTGTCAGTTCTCCATATCACTTAATACCAATCAATATGAGTAACTGTACTGCAAAAAGATGAATGATAATTTAAACACATTTAGTAGCCTTGAAGAGCAGTAAATAAAAATATTAAAAGCTACTAAACTGTATAATGCCAAAAGAACTTACCCAATTACAAAAAACCTCAATATTTGTAACATTTACACAAATCCTTAAAAGTGTCTACATAATAATTATTCTGAAAGTTTCTTCTTGCAACATAGACACTGTAATGTCATAATTGTTTTTTCTTACAAAACAGTTTGTTTGTGATAGTAAATTCAATATAATTAAAGAGTAACATAATTCCATCAATTACCCACCAATTCACATTTCTCTTTGCAACAATAGGGGATATATATGTAATAGAAGCAAGCACTTGCACATTTGTATTAATTTATAACAAATATTTCATTATGTTCAATATCATTTTTACTTATTTATTGGTCCATGACAAACTAAAGTTATGACAAAAAATTAACTGTCAATTACAAAAATATACTTACTATTCAAGAAGTACTGAAAGAATTTTATATTTACAACAGATTTTACTGAATTATTATTTAGTAACATACCCGACAATGTGTTTCATGAATGTCATCTTGCTGGAAGATATAGGCAGTGATAAAGCAAATGAGCAATGCACAGAGTGGTAACGACACAGTTATCAAACATAGCTGACGGAAACTTATCATGAAAAATATAGCAGCTTTGTTACAAATTGACTGTCCCTCCATTGCTGACAGATAAATTTACATGGGCTGTAAACTTTCTTTATGTACTAAAAGTGTTGAGAAATTCCTGGAGAAACCATTTTACACTGTGACAGAGGAGCATCTAGAGTTGTCAAATTAGACATACTTTTATTCACAAGAATTACATTGTTTAAGAAAATACAATTAAACATGAACACTACAAAAACTGAATGACAAAAATATTGTAATACTGTAATTATTCCTATCCTGTCAATTAAGTCAAAGGCAAAAATCATAAACAACAAAAAACGCAAATTAAGCCAAAGAAAAAGTGATATTTTGTTTATATCAAACACCTGCAATGAACATCAGGTATTGCCATGGTCACTACATGGTTAAAACATTTCGAATTCGTTATTTTCCCTTTTAAGATCACAAATATACGCAAGACTACTTTAAATTCAGTTGTCCAAACTTATCCTTTTAATGAAATATGTTTAAAACCATTTGAAGTACAATGCCCCCCCATGCAGTTTGCACAGGTCCATGGGCCCATCGGTACCTATCGAAAACCGGTCAGTTTATGGAATACGATATGTATCTTCACACCAATACGAAGAAAGCGTACCTAATGTAGCCGTCTTACCTTCCTGAGATGGAAGTTTAACTCCAGAATACATGTTTACAAGATTAACCTTACAAGTTACTGCTATGCGACAATTTTGCACTTAGCTGTCATGAATGCACCTCAGACCTCCCTTCTACGTAAGTCAATAATTTTGTGTTTGATCCATTGCAAAGAAAAGTATTAATCGATAAAAACTACGTCACATCTGTGGATCGTCTGCAGATACAGCATAAAATTGGCCATAACGTTTAGATTCATACCATTGCACACCACCACATAAGGGCACGTAGGGTTGCAGGTTGCGGATAATGCGGACGTCTTAGCGTCTTTTTCCATGTCCAGTAACTTTGGTTACGCAGTTGGCAGCATCTGCCAACACGTCTTTATTCCGCCCCCAGCACACGTGCTTGCAGTGCTTGCACGTGTGGTGTTTCGGGCGTCGATGGCGTTTTGGTAGTTCTGGTGGAGGTCAGGAAGGGTTGTTTAAATAGTGCGTCCGAGGTGAAACGGAAATCCTGCAACTTACGCAAATGCGGCAGGAATTTGTTACGTCAGGAATATTTTTTTGGTCATAAGACCTTTCTGTTTAATATGTGTCCAAGAAAGGAAATGGATGATCCTTCTAGTGAAAGCGACCACGATTCTAATGTGTCCGACAGTGATTCTGATGTTTCAATGACTGACAGTTCCAGTAGTAGTTCCGAAAGTGATTCCGGAACAAAACATGAAACTGAACAGATTTTTCCGCAGTGTAGTAATGCAGAAGACTCAATTGTTCTGAATGAAGAAGAGGAAGATGACGAAGTCGTTAAAGCTATTATAAGAGAAAGGAATAAAGTCCGGCAACATCCTGCAGATATAGAGTGCGAAGATTTTGTTACTGACATTTGTTTCCATCCAAGTGAAGATATAATAGTTGCAGCCACCGTAACAGGAGATGCATTAGTGTAAGGTTGTTACAAGTTTACTTGGCATTGTATTGGAATTAACAATTTGATAGCTAAAATTCTATTTTGTCTCAGGTATAAATATAACAATGATAATAATGAACTTGTAGAAACATTGGAACTGCATTTGAAGTCTTGCAGAGATATAGAATTTAATGATGATGGCACATTATTATATTCCACCTCAAAAGACAAATCAATCATGGTATCTGACATGAAAACAGGGAAATTAAAACAAGTATATGAAAATGCTCATGAGTAAGTGTATTTAATGTACTTAATTTGAAATTGTTGTGATCTTTTACCTTCAATTCAGTTATGTTATCTGTGACCTTTCACAGTGCTCCTGTGTATACCCTCCTGGTAGTAAATTCCAACATTGTGGCTTCAGGAGATGATGATGGAACTGTCAAATGTAAGTATGCACCTATGAATAGTCTTGGTTCTCATACATTTAACAAAAAAATTCATTAGATTGAACTTAAAAATGCAACTAGGTCTATACAATATGCCTAGTCACAAAAAATTATTGTAGGTAAACAATTCATATCAATCTTTCTAAATTTGGGATATTATTTAATTAATAGTTATATTCATCAAGAATTCTTATTTAATTTAATTTTTCTGAAATATTCCTCAATTTTTCATTCATTGCTTTTCCTACTGGTTTTCTGTATCTTAATTGTTAAGACAAAATGCAACCAACTTTGCCAGACTCTTATTTAACATTACATTTCTCTTCATTCAAGCAGTTGCTATGAGGTTATTGCAGTATTTTTTAGAATATCTTTTATTTCAAATTTACCTTAGCTCAGGGGTGTTGTTTTGACATCTCATATGGCTGGTTGTTGTGATGATAACTCAATATTTTGTAGTTACTAATTTCTATTACTTTATTTATTTTCTAGTATTTATAGTCTTCTATATTCTGAATAAAATATTTAAGAATTAAAATTGCTAAACAAAGGAACAGTCTTGATATTGTGTGCTGTTTATATATGATGTAAAATTATTTATATGTAATTATAATTATTTAACCAACCACCCAAAACGTTCTCACATATTCTATGTGAAAGATTTTCTCTGTATAGTCCCCAAATGTGTAAAATAAATTTCACCATCAGCTGGTACTTTCTACTCGTTGGACCTGACTTAATTGTCATTTTCTTCAGGACCTTCCGAAGCATCTGAAATATCTCGCAATGGCCAAAGAATCTCAGCCGAAGTAAGACCCCTCTGATAAATATGTTAAAAACTTTCCTATGTAATGTATAACAGTGTGGGTAAGCCCCAACACCTACCTTCATAAAAGGGACACAACTGAATCAACTTCGAGAAAAAAGTACTCGACACAAAATGCAATATCTACAAACCATGAAACAAAGTTTGGTGATGAATTATGTAATAAGAACTTAAGAATCTCTCTGGCAGAGGCAATTAGTGAAATATGCCAAAATCTGAAATATGTTGAAGCTTTAATGTGTTTGCATTGAAATGACACACATGGACAAACTAAGTATACTGTTGAATAAAAATGAAAATTGTATAAATAAAAACCACAACAAAAACACATCCTAGTGAAACGCAGCTAAAAGCGATGAGGACTATGGTTCTAAAGACAATATTTAAAATTATATAGCAAAATGAAACCATCCAGGTGTTGCAATGACATTCCTGGGTGCTCTAGTGTTAATTTTTTCGTTGATGTTTTGATTAATATTAAACTGCAAATAAAATTTTATATAAATTTTATTTTCTTTGGATTATCAAGTTATGTTTTTTGATATTTGATTTTTTAGTCAATTATTTAAAACAGACACGCTTGACTGTCCGGAAGGCCTCACATCCTAGGCACAGATATATGATCTATATACATTTTTTATTAACAATGAATGCATAAGTTTACATTCGAACTGTACAATTGGGAAACGACTGAATATTCTTATAACATGAATTGTACTTCAGCTTGCGGGTCAATGACCCCCATCTTCATCAGGGTTTTCATCAAATTACCCTGATCCATTGAGCAAATGCTGAGAAGTCCTCTTGTTTTGCTTCTGTACATAAATGTATATAAGCGCATATTTTGTTGAACTCTCACTTTGCTGGTTGTGGTGGGAGAATATATGCAGATTGTACTTCTTCCCCAAATGTCACACGTTTTTACTGGTTTTTGACAAAAATAAATCAAATCAAATTTATTTAATTATTATTATGCAGTGCAGACAGTAACTTTTCTGAAAATATTTGATCTATACTGAGGAAAGAACTAAAAAAGGAAGATCAAAGTAGTTCTTCAAAGAACTATTTTTATCTAGTATATACTGAAATCAAAAGAAAATGTCAAAAACTGGTTTACAGGAACATTATAGAATAAAAAAAACATCTATGGAAAAGGAATGTTAACAAAATATACTTTTAACCACAGTTTGTCTTTCAATCAAACAGTATTAATTTGCTGAACAGGAATTTTTGGAAATATCAGGCATTTCTAAGTTTTTAATATTTAATTATTTGTATGGGAATATATTATTTCTAATATTTGTGTCTTATGCTTTTAGTGTGGGACATGAGGAAAAAAGATGCTGTATTTTCTTTGAAAGAAATGGAAGATTATGTGAGTTGCATGATAACTAATGATGCTAAAAAATTTATTGTTTGTGCAAGTGGTGATGGAACAATTACATCATTAAATATAGGAATGCGGAAATTGCACATACAGGTAAAACAGTTTTCATTTGCAAGCATATTTCAACAAGAACTTATTTGTTTTATATCCTGGAATTCTTTGTTTAACAGTCAGAACCATACAATACAGAAATCACTGGACTAGCGACAGTGAAACATGAAAGGAAACTTGTAGCTGCCACTGCAAAAGGAACAGTGTATCTCTTCAATTGGGGAGAATTTGGATATCATAGTGATGAATTCCCCAACCCCAAAAAAGGAATAAATAGTCTTATTCCTATTACTGAAAATATCATTTTAACTGCATGTGAGGATGGAATATTAAGGTAAATATGTAATTCAGATTTTTCAATGTATTTTACAATTATTTGTGAACAAGAAAATAGTTTTAATAAACAATGGTGGTCTGAATTACTCTCAAAGAAACTGTTATTAAAAAATTATGCTAGCATAGGGCAATGAGTTTCATTATAACATGGAAAAAATGTGTTTTCATATTTTGGAAAGTTGGTTGTTAGAATTAATGTGTTGACTTACATAAAATGGTTTCAGCAATTGCAACTAAAATTCACCTAAATAGAATGTAAAAAGTATTTCAGAATTTTGGTTTGAGTGATACAAGGACGGAAATAGACATGGAAAAATTTTCACTTTAGTCTCACGTTTTACAAATGGCTTCAACCTCTATCAACTATTATGCATTTTCAATTCAGTGCTCCAATTAAAAAAACACCACCAACCACCTGCCAGTTAAAATTACCGGTGGAAAGAAATTCAATTTTGCCATTAAGAAAGGCATAATAATATGGAATTTCGTGTTATTAACCCTTAAGTGGTAACACTGGTCTCTCAGACTCTACTGCTATTTCTTTGACTACTGGCTACATTGCAACTTTGAACACAGAGGCAACCGAGTCTCTTTGATGTGATAACAACATTCTGAAATTTTTCTTACCATTGTTGTAAATTTGCCGCGAAGGTCTTGGAGACCTGAATTACTGTAAATGTAAGTATATTTTACATACCACCTGTGTATAATTCTGTCAATTGATGGCTGCAACGTGTTGCATAATGTTTCTCATTACAATACAGGTTTCTTTATGGCACAGGTTCTTGACCAATCACAAAGAAGTTTACAAACCAAATATTGACGCTTCATTAATCACTGAGAATCGTTCTAGTAAATGTTAGTTTGATTGTGTACATTAAAATTGCATTTAATATTATATTTGTCAGTTTTAATTTCTTTTACTATCAGTAATTTTAAATGGAATATTATTTCAAATAATTTGAATCGTAATTTCACTTTGATCCCTTTTGACTAGTGCAGTGGTTGTGCTAGAGGGAACATTTGACTGACGTTAAGATCAAAACACAAGTTATTTTGTGTTATATATTGCTGCCGTGTGTTTGTCCTTAAAAACCGGCCAACTTTTTAGTTTCAAATGTCTAGTGAATCAGAGGATGAGTTGGCACCTTCATAAATAAAAGAAAAAGTGAAAATGGTGACCTTGGAATTATTGCCGCAACTTTTGTACTCGCTTGCAGGCGGACTGGTAAACAAACCAGTCACCTGCGGCAGGTGGGATAGCTGTCCGCTAAGTGGCGTTGACTGAATCCTGCATGTCAACTGCCACAAAATGAGTGAATGTGAAAGTTTAACACATAAAAGTTACTATAAGTCGGAGAAAAGGTACTGAATGAAACTCTATGTAATGGGTATTAATATACTCGTGTGAAGTTCACAATACTTGCTCATTCCTTGCTCCTATTGTAATATCACACTTGTGTATTAATACCCATTATCATTGTTTCATAATGTACTATTTTAGTTCAGTTGAAAGTGCCAAGAGAATAAGCCTTTAAGGGGGAGCCAAAAGGGGAAGAAATGATGAAAAATGCAATTTTTTACTTTTCTAAATCATTAATTGCTTTATAGTTTTGTGTTAAATAAGCCAAATTTCATCTTAATATGTCATCTCTAAGTTGTTTTTTTTAAATGTTGAAGTTTATATAGTGTGGAAGTGGGCATGGTCATTTCAGCACATTATGAGTGTTGCCTTGAACATAGTGAGTGTTTTTCTGCTTTCATTGTGAGAAATTAATAATGTTCTTTCTAGTGTTATGCACATTGTTTCTGGTAACAATTGAGGGTTGAATAGCATCAAAATATCGGTGCTTGTGTTTGCCCAACGTATGGACCAGGAATGCACTGAAAACTTTAGAAGTTATTTCCCGTAGGTTTAAACGTTTCATTTTTAGGGAACATTTTCTCAAAACTAGGATGCTCCAATTTTAACAGAGCATGTAGCTCACCATCTTGTGTATTTTAACAGGGTGTATTTATAAAATTTATATACTTCAGACAATATTCTTATAAATGTTTTTCAAGACCAAAACCGATTACAATGGACAAACACTACAGTTTAAAAACTTTCAGTATTTTTTAAAAAACAGCTTCGTTAATAGACTTATAAACAATGAATCTACACTCACATAAAATTTCAAGTCTGTAAATTAATTAGTTTTTGAGAAAATGGTCCTTACATTAACATTGGCGAGATAGGCCATTCTGGCTCCCCTTAAATGTGTCTTGCCAAAGTTGGTTCAGGACTGAATTGGTTGATGTGTTCCAATAAGTTGTGCAATGTAATTGTTAATATTATAGACAAAAAAAAAGCTTCAATTTATTATAGACAACGTATCACTTTTTTTTTTTTTTATTAATAGACTTCAATGCGGTGTTTCGAAATCATCCCTTGATTTCTTCTTCAGGCTTGGTAATTACATGTCAGTAATTAAAAGATACATAAATATAAGTAAAACAACAAATCTTTGGGCTAAAATATGCCTTTGTCAACATAATAAAACATCCAAATAAACATACATTAAAAACTAGTTTTTCCCATCACACCAGAAGGGTGGTGGGGAAAAAAAAAGAATTTGATTTCGAAACTTCGCATTGAAGTCTATTAATAAAACAAAATGTGATACGTTGTCTATATAATAAATTGAAGCTGTTTTTGTCTATAAATCCTATATAAAAAAGACAACCTATACAACATATTAACATTCATTGTTAATATTACCTGTTGTGACTAGTTATCTGCAATGACCAGATTTATATTATTGATTTACAAAAAACATCTAAAAGAAATATTTGATGCTAGTGTGACATTCAGTTTCATATGTTCCTGGTACAACTCTTCTTTAATAATAATTATACCACAAACATTTTGATTCAAATATATGTATTAATAGTTATATAACGAGTACATTCAATAAAAACATTGCACAAATAACAAAAAAAATTGCAAGGTCTGAGAGACCAGTGTTACCTATTACGTGAAAAATTTGTGTTACCATTTAAGGGTTACAAATAACTTGTATTGTTCTTTTCCCTCACAGGGCAACTCATCTTTTCCCTCACAGACACTTGGGGGTAGCAGGACAACATCAGTTACCTGTTGAATGTGTTGACATATCCCATGATGGAGATTTAATAGCATCCTATGGTCATGATCAGTTAATAAAGTTTTGGAGGATAAGATATTTTGAAGATATGGAAATTGATGGGAAAAAAAAGTCTGTGAAGAAGACCCAAAGTCACAATTTACCGTCATCCAAGTACAAAAATGCTTCAGACTTCTTTGCTGATATGGCATAACTTATTAAAAAGAAAATCCCAAGTATTTTAATTATGCAGTTACAAATGTTTTTCAAATTTTACAAAGTTAAGATGGTATGTTAATGGTATTAAAAACAAGCTTTGTATAAACCTTTGGCATGTATTTTCTTTTTCACGACAATATAAAACAGGAATGTAATAAATGAAAATTATTATTTCCTTAACTACATATTACTATGTACATTTGATTAACATGCACGTTAGTGCCATATAAATACTGATAAAAATACAGTTCTCGGCTTGATAATAAATTGAAGATATTTGCAACTACATTAAATAGCCAAATGGCACACATTTCCTGTTTTTCAGAGCAGTTATTACTCCAAATGAAAGTGAGAAAATTGGCATAGTAATTTGCAATGTTCAGAATACTGGACTCATCTCAGTCTTAGGCTTTGTGAGAAGGAACACATCCGCTTCACCTCTTTTCCCGCACCTGGTAGGCTCTATTGTACTGGTTAATTTCATTACAAAAATTGTCCATTGCTAACTGTAGGCTGATACCAATCACATGTCCTCCATCTATCAGGTCATTTACTACTACACCATTCAGACAACATAATATGTATATGCACTAAAAAAAGAAAGTGTTGCAGACATTTAGCTCTAATAATAGGCATAGCTTACGGTCTTGCACTAAAAATGGCAAAGTTGCAGACATTTATCATGTAACCTAGACGAATCCTACACAATATATAGTAAAAGAAGAAAAATTCCTTGTATTACATTTTATGAAAGCACACTATTTACAAAAGAAAATATGCATAGGCATCAGCATGATGGTCTGCAATAACAAGCTGGAAAGTCTAAATTTTTCCATAAAACAAATATACCTCATAAAGTGAATATGAAAAGTTCCTACAAATGTTTACACCTTTTCCTTTTCCTTCCTGGAGAACCTGTTAAAACTGGGGGAGACGGTTATTCCTTTTCTAAATGCATTGCAAACCACAGAAAATATTCTCAGCATACAACTGATAACACAAATTTTCTTATCTAAACATAATGCACTGCTAAATCTCAAAATACAAATAAACTTTCAATGTTGCACAGTTTGTCTGATGTTTTCAGGCCGGTAGTAATGTGCCTGTGCTGCTAACGTAGGGTGAATTGGAGGAGGAAAGCATCGGACATGCTCTACTGACATAACATCAGAGTCACCAGACTTCAGAAACTTGTTTAGCACAGCAAATATCTGAGAGTTCAACACCTGAAAGCGGCGAATTCGATCCACCATCCGCTTCAATGCCTAGGAAACAAATTTCATACATACACATAAATCTATTAACTCTGGGAAATATTGCAACCACAAAAACAATTACAAAGGGTATCATTTACTTACAATTCCTTTCACCATTTCATCTTTACCATCTACCCTTTGTACACGCAAAATATGGTAGCAAAAATCAAGGGCTTCAAATCTGCGTTGTTGTCCCAAAAGAACAATCATTGTGCATCCTGCCCAGTTTAGACCTTCACCAAACAATTCTCTGAAACAAAATGAATACAGAAGTGCCAAATTTCTACTGTATGAGGAAGTTGGAACTAAGGACATGATATATATTTTCATGAAAATTTCAAAAATGTCTAGATTGTGCAACAATCGAACAAAGAATTCATAAACTTTGAGAAAAGTGCCCATGTGAATGCTTACTCCACAGTGAATTCAGTATCCCCAACTGGAATACAGTACACAAACTGAAGAGCTGACCATAAACGATGAAATTCAGTACATTCATCAACATTGATGACTCCATTAGTTGGTGGTGGGCCAACCCATATAGGATCATCCAAAAAACTACGTAGACGGCTGAGTACAACTTCAAAGATTGACAAACCACAACATAATCGTTCTCTAGTCAATAAATCACCCTCACGGGCAATTAAAGCTTGCTGCAAAATAAGCATTTTTTAAAATTTTATTTGTAGTGTTCAACGTGTGCCGAGTCCTATTACAAAAAATCTGATAAATTATAAAGGGTACCTTTGGTGTGCCAAGTTTATCAATACTGGGAACAATCTGTAAAGCAGAATACTTGGCTTCCAATCTCTTTTGTTTTGTTTCGGGTTTCTCTCCATCTGTAATGTAAAAAATTAATAAATGTCTGCAACACTGTTCTGCTTGGAATGAGTTTTTGTTTTCATCATACCTTTGCAATATGGTCTAGGCAAAATATTCTGGAAAGGAGCAGCATGAAGTAAGTCACACACTTCCTCTTGAGACAAAGCTTGCTCCATCAATAAGCAGAAAAGAATTGTGTTTCCTAGTTCTCGGAAACTGTGAAACATCTCTGTTCTTGCATCAGGGTACTGCACAATATCATTTAACTGAGCATGGTAGTAACCTAAGACACCTAGAAGATAAAAGTAACTTGGATTGAATGCACTAGATGCACCCCCTCAACTTCCTCAAAACAAACAAAAATTAAACATAATTTCAATACAATAAACTTTCACTAACGATCTATACTAGTTAAAATAGGATATTAAGACAATTCAGAAGATACCATGCATTATTTGCCAATGAGCACAAAGATACTACAAATGGCATCATACAATTAATTATCGCATATTAAATTACTTTTTCGCTTGTTACTTCATAGTATAGAGAAAGTTATGTTCAACAAGGTGAGCAATTATTTGCGTAACAAACACTTATTTGGTACAATGACTACAATATTAGTAGCAAATAAATTACACTTCGCTATTTTGTTCTTTTAAAAAGTTTTATGATGTCAAACAGTAGGAAATAAGTGTGTGCGCGCACGTACATGTGCGTGTGAAATTGCATTTCAAGCACAAACCAACGACACCTTTCAAGCACATTGATGCCATGACATTTTTGTCTTCATCATTCACACACCTATTTTTATTTTCCACTTTCCCAAGTAGATGATCAAATCGATTTAAGCAGAACTCACATTGACCTCTTTGATGTCAGAGCTGTTGGGCCCACTGATTTGACAGTTGTTTTATATCTTCTGAGGTATGTGATGGCAAATACCCTTCTGAATTCCAGTTTAGTGATTTTCCTTTCTGTCTTGTAAAATCTGCCAAGCATTATTTATCGCTGAATCTAGGAGTTAGGTCAATATTGTCTTGTGCTATTTCTTACCTCTGATAGATAAACGATGCTGATTTATATCTTGATCCATTCGATCGGTACTACCCATATGTCTATTGTATATGCTAATAATTGCTGGCTGAGAGACATTTATGTTTTTTCTCTTTTGATGAATATCTCTTCACATCCTTCACCAAAGATTTCCCAATCATTTCATATGACAAAACTGCATCATCATCACTCACCAATATATTGCCACTCAAATTATCCAGTAAACTTCCTCTGTTTCATCACTGATGTCATCAGTTAGCTCGTTCACAGGTGGAGGTGGTGGAATGAAAATAGCTTCTACTTCAATAGAATTATCACCATCTTGAAGATACGTCGTTGAATAACAGTTGATTTTCCTGATCAATTTTTAATTTTTTTTTTAAAATTCCGATTTTTGTCTGTGCAATAGATTGAAGTAAAAAAAATATGAAAACTTGTGGAGTGATGTGAAAAGCAATGGAGAAGGACAAGTGTGACATACACGCATGCTAACTTTTTCACGCCTCCATAGCTTCCCTTAGTAATAATAAAATTAATTAAATGATTTTCATTACACTTATCTGTGATACATATACCATTGAGATAAATTGACTTTATAGCAATATAGGCTCAGAATTCAACTTGTCAATGATCAGGGGAATGTCAATATAGTTTTCCGCATCACTGATTTCGCTGCCTGGTCGGCCAGCTCATTCCCTGTAATTCTCACACGCTCTGGAACCCATCTTAAGTACCAATTAAAGTGGCGAGATAGAAGATGATGTATAAGGTATTGAACTGATTTCGTCAGGTAGTCTGAGGAAGAACAGGGACAGCTTGAAGAGAGCAGAGAGAATCAGAACAGAACTGCTCGCCGCAGCGTCACTGACTCAATGTATTTTAGGACTTCGAGAATTGTGTACACTTTGGCAGTGAATATACTGCACTGAGAATAAAGCCGACATGATTTGGTGATCCTGATACAATAAAAATTACATGCCACTGTGTCATTGTATGATGAACCATCAGTGTACAAGAGTACATGATCTGGATAGGTTTCTCTCATTTCCTGAAACTTCCTCTGGTAAACAAGAGGACTCGTAGTTTGTTTGGGGAGATTGGAGAGTAAGAGTTTCCGAGGGGGAATCGGGTCACTCGGGTTTCACAGGAGTGAGAAGATCGGCATTAAGTTCCCGCAAAAGATTTTGCAATCTAATACCTGGAGGCTAGGGTAGCGATGTTCAAAGAAAATATGAGGACTCATATTTAGGGTGGATAATTATTCGGCAACAAGGATGGTTAAAGAATCCTGGCACTTGAGCACCATAAGACACTAATAGAATATCCTGCCTTTTTACGGTTAGCTCCCCAGCCTCAGCTAGGATGCACTCAATTCGGCTAGTGAGATAAGCGCCTGTTGAGAGGCGGATACCAGCATGGAGTATGCTGTTGAAGGGTCGGAGAGTGGAAGGGGCTGCAGAGCAGAGCCATACACTACACTACCATAATCCAAGGCTAAGTGGATGAGTGATCTCTACAACCACAATAGTGTAATGTACTCGGCTCCCCATGATGTACCATTCAGCATACGAAGAAGATTAAGGGGGAAAACTGGTTTGTAGTGACGTTACTTTTGAGTATTTGTGCATGCACTAAAGGTCGAGATTGCTTTACCCTATGCAGGGTTTAATGTCCCTCTTTGTTCACAGGCATCAGATATCCTTTTCTAAATTAATATTTATCTGTATCTTTCTCTGATACTATTTCATCATTAAAATTTGAAACCACTGATTATTCAATATTAAAGAATGTAATGTTGGCAGACACAAGACTTTTGCACACTTGTCACTTTTCCACAATATTGCTAAAATGCAAAAAATAAAAAAAATTGAAAATTTAGGGTAAATCAGCTTAGAGAATAGACTTATTTCACATAAAAAATTATCTTTGACAATATGAAGTGCCTCTTGGTAGCAGATGCATCGCTATTTCAAGTATGGAGATTGAATTTTTTGACATTATTCCATAAAAATAAAATCAAGTTTTATAACATCCATTTTCCAAAATGATAAAGGTGACAAACAATTTTTTGATTGAATCTGAATATTATTGATTAATGGGAAGCAAATGAAGTTGTGGAGAAATTAAAATTTGTTCTTTACAAAAGTATTGAGTTTTGTGAGTTACGATAGTATTCTGGAAACGCTGTGATATCTGCAAGGAAGGGAGATATTATCCCCACCCAAAACCTGCTGCCTCTCTCATTTGTTGCCATTTCTTTAAATTGATGCACTTGTCAGGTTGCTGTCTTAATGTGCTGTGTAATTCGAAATTTGTTATAATTAACCCAGAATTCATGAAAAAAAATGTAAATCAATCAAATACAAATACTGGAAAGAACTTAAAATCCATTTCATACAAAATATTTTTTCCTTAGATTTGTTTGTTACATGCAAGACATAAAACAATTTTTCTATCAGTTGAGTAGTGTCCCCTTGAATCCACTTTCATGTAAAAATGCACTCTCAATTGCATGACTCCATTCCCAACTGAAAATGTACACAATACTCTAAGTATTGCATTTTCAATATGATGAACTGAATTGTAGATTAATTTAATATTCCTGTAAGTAAACCTTTTCTCTGTATTAGCTCCTTTATTGCACAGTAAAGGGATTGCAATACAGCTTTGTAGCTGGTATCAAGATGCAGCAGCCATCAGCTTTTGCAATGTAATTAAAAGAGTCAATAATTTTCAGACATTTTATTCATATCATATTGCCTTCTCCCAATGCTCTCACCTCTTATGAATCATCGAGAAAAACAAACTCCTGCTTGCTTTTACAATTGGCAACGAAGGAAATGAGACAAGGACAGCCTTCAGAGATAATAATATCAAAATTTTCATTGGCTGACTCCATCTTTGTGTCATCTTTTATGTGTCCAAGTTACTGAAATGTGCATCTGTTGCCAACATATGCACTGTTGAACCTCAAATATTTTCCATTAAAGAAAAACAACAGCAAACAAAGAAAAAGACATCTGATAAAGTAATCCGCTCATGTACAGAAATAAAATTTGCATTAGTAAAAGCTAAAATAAGAAAGCAGAATTGTGACCCAATAATGAAAAGGTTTCGAGGTATTTAAATAATGCTGTATATTTCTAGTGTAATTTTCCTGTAGCAAGGAACAGTATGAAACAGTAAAGCATTTACCTGGTGATCCATAATCGTAACGTGGCAGTTTGCATACTTTAGGCATGGCCTCCATTAGTGTTTTAGTGAACTGCAATATATTTCCTTGCAAAAGACTTTTCACAATTTTTAGCAATTCTTCCATAACAACTGCAATACCCTGATAGCCAAGCAAGCGACACATGGTACGAAAATGTTGTGCACCCACAAAACCTGTATTTACAAGTGAAAAAAAATTAAAATGTTACAATTACTTAATATTCATATGTTCCCTTTCTTTAATATACCCAATTCTTACCGGAATACTGCCCATATATTGTGCTGTAAGCCAAATTTAACTGCTTGCTTCCCCATAGATAGTGGTGGCCCATTTGAGGTGGTTTATCTCGGTGTACTGGCTGAGCAAATTGAATTCCTCTGCATCTGACAAATCTGAAATTCAATATTTTTCTCTAAATTTATTGAGAAAAACAATACTTTTTTGTTTATTTGCATCCATACAAATTTGTTGGGAATGTTTAAAAAGAGAAAATACCGGCTTGTTGCAGCATTGTAGCAATAATTTGGCAGAAAATCATAGTTTAATTCCCAAAATACATGAAGAGTTATTCTGCCATAAGGAGCAAGAACATTATGATTTGCTTCTCGAAACATTGCATCATATTCATCCAAAGCCAAAAATTTTGATAACAATTTGTGACACAAACGATTCACCTGAAGCAATCCATCCAATTCCTGCAATAAATTAAAAAAACAAAACATAAAACCTGCACATATATCTACGCAGTATGTCTGTAAAGTTACAGGTTCTACAACTTACCACAACTCCTGTGATATCTCCAGCTTCAAATTTACTAATGGCCAGATCCAATGACTTCTGCATGTCTGCATTTATTCTCTGAGTTATAAGTTTGTTAAGGTCAATGGATCGACCCAAGAGTTGAACATGCCTTTGCTTCAGAAGTGTTTCATAACGATTTGCTCTTGGATATGCCAAAAGATAAGTGCCTTGTGCTACACATTCCACTCTGAATCTTTTATCTAATAAAATGCTTAAAAAAGAATTAAGAACAGGATTACACATCAGTACAAACCATTTCAATAACTGCAAATATTTCACTTACAAACCTTGATGCCAATTGTTTGTAATGAGCAAAAATTTGCTCACTGAGCTTATATACAAATTGATCAAAACACAAATTAACTTCTGCTTCCACTTCATCATAAAGGAACTGCTTCCTGAAGACTGTCAATGCATACAAAGCACTATCATTGTATAGATCCAAAGGATAGAGAACATACCTGCAAAGGAAACTCACAAGTTCAGTTGTGTAAATATGCAATAACATAGGATATATTAAAATACAAACTTACTCCATCATTGATGGTTCCTTGGTTCTCAGAATGTGGTCTGTAAGAATCCAAGGCATCGACATCTCAATGGGAAACTGAAACAAACATTTGTGTCTCAATGCTCTACTTTGCACCACTCTAAATAGCATACTGTTAATTTTGGTGAATTCAACATTGCTACAAGAAAATCATAAGCATAGAAGCCTACAAAAATACAACTATTTATTCCACTCTGTTATACTCCTTCATTCACAAGCATTTATTTAAGACTAATTAACAAATGTAGACATTGTTTTGTCTTGGAGTTAGTCAGCCAATGGTTAGTGGCAACAAAAAGTGCTCATATTCACGTACAGTTCAATTCATATTCATAAAGGCATTAGTTTAACACAAACAGCACACAAGAAATTTTGGAAGTTATAATTTGTTTATTATTTCTTACTTAACCTTAATTATTCTGAAGCAAGCTGTCTTTAAATTGAGGGATCAAAATTATGCTTTAAATAAAAATATAAACTTCTGCAATGAATCTAGAGACGTAGAAGAATTCTTAAGTCTTAAGTTAAAATCAATGTAATACAAAAGCAGCTATTAAGTTCCACATTAACCAAGTCATGCTGGGCCTGTGACATAATGTGCGTATTGTGCTTTCGATTTATTACTCTTTTTCCAAAATTTTATTTTGTGCAACACTTATTGTGATGGAAGTGCATCTAAATGGGTTGAATTATAAAACAAAGTGAGTTCTAATCACTAATGAGTATCTTTCACCAATGAAGTAATTATTTAAATTAAGATTAAAACATATGTATATTATAACAAAATGGGAACACACAAGACTAATGCTGAAGGATACAAAGGAAATGCTATGCAATGTTTATCTATTAAAACTGCTTGTTACATTATGGGTGAAGACAATACAAATTATGAAAATAAAGGAGAAAGGCTAATTTACAAACAAGTTTGAAAATTACTCATACCATACCATGCAGGAAGTAAGGGGGAACAAAAAACAACGTAAGCAGAATACTTTCTGCATACCATATACCTTAAATACAAGTAGCATTAACAAACCAACATATTGACCCTGTGATCATGACAGAATTTACTAAAAAAACAAAGCCAAGGGTTATGTACATTCTGAGAACAAATAGTATATTAAATTTTTTAAAGTACCCATTTTTAAAATACAATACAGTACTTCACTTTTTAGTGAAATTCTATAGTAATCAATGCCGCACCATCCAGCTGCTCTCTGCAAGACACCAAGCAACCAACATGAACACATGCTAGATGCAGGGACAGCCAACTAAACTGAATAAAACAGATTCTGCAAGCAATGAAAACACAGTCCCAGAAGTTCAATGTCAAACCATTACACAAAAAGAAATAAATACAAATTTTTGTGTTATTTTTCTTTTCTTTCAATAAAAGATATTGGTACTCCTAATTAATAAGACAGTCTATGAACGTTTGGACTATGTCTTCATCACTATGCATTTCCAATGCTCTACCTGAATACGCTTCTCCATGGTGATGAGGTCACTGCACTCTTCATTATGTTGATGTCTCACCGTACATTTCTAAACCGCAATGAAACAAGATACCAACACCGTTACACAAATAATTTCAATGGCAGGTGCCTCAAAGCATTAAAAAAGAAGGATCACGAGGAAGATACATACAATGTAAATGTTAGGAAGCAACATCTAATTATGAAAGCAGAAGTAGCTACAATGCAAGAATTAAAACACTGTTACGAGAGTTCTGTAGTTAATTCCAATGACCTTGGCTTATATTTTAACTAATTTGCTTTTATCTTCTTTGGAGTTGTACAACTTTCCACAAATCATCTCCCAAGAAAGCCACAGCAGAATGGCATCGGTAATTCATTTCTCCCACTATATCCCTGCTACAACATCAACAACATACAGCCAAGAATATCAAGAAACACAACATATAAATTCCTGTTTTCATCATCTCATTTTCAAAATTTAGAATGATAATGAAAATCAGCATGTGTTCAGAAAATATGACATTTATACCATGTTTTCCTCCCTGAACAATATGAATATCCTTAGAAGTAATTGAAATATATATTGTTTTTCTTTGAAATTTTAAGGAGAACGTACTCACAATTCTTCCCAGAATGATATTCCATACTAATTATTCAAATTCTCAGACACATACAGTGCATTATTCAATACACAGTAGGTACACATACTTGATATTACAACTACAAGTTCAGTGCAGCTGCAATACAACATGGAAACCAAGTTTTCACAATAAGGTAAGTAATGAATAAACAAAAAACATGTGCAGAACTATGAAGAATACCAAAAGTTTTCCTCCTTTCCTCCTCAACAACTCCTCACATTTTTAAATAATGTACATCATTTAAGAAAAACAACTGAGGGATAAACTGCAGTGAAAAAGAAATCTCTGGCTTGAATACTGGACGTATAGGACACAGTCAAAAAATATTTTGCGATTTTCAGAAGTTTTAATAAAAATTGTAGATGTACCACATTTATAAATGCACTTTTCTCTATGTGACCGAAAATTTAAGAAAAAAATTGCAGCCCTTTTCAGAAAAATTTGAAAATACCATAGAGGCTTCACGTTAAGTACCCCCCACAAATTAAAATATCTTAATGATCCCCAAAATGTTACTACTAAAGCATACTCTTGTTTACGAAGCTTTAGCTCAAAGGCATCTAATCTAATCAAATTACACATGTCACATTACACGTGTAATTCAATTAGATGTACACTGCCATTCTTGCACACGTCCTCATTTTCAGGTACAAAATTGCATGCATCTTCTCTCTACCTGTACCAATCTTGACTCTTTGGAATTCTTAATTCTGTCTTGTGTGCAAAATTGCAGCATAAAAAAACTTAAACCTGGATTTTAGGGCCAAAAATTCAAGATCATTTTGTTGAGTTATTTCCAATACTTTTCCTGCCTAAATTGGAGAATAGAAAGGAAAGGTAATAAAATTGATAATTCTAATTTGATAGTGCTAATGAAGTCTTCTTCATGGACATTAGAAATTACATCTTGATCTGGTATAAAAAAAAACAATTAATAAAAACAAATATGTATGAATACAATAAAAGAGCTGTTTGACGATTAGATGATAAAGCCATCACGTGGTTTCCTAGCATATACGTTAAAAATTTCCCCCATATATATCATTTAGAACTCTATACATGACTCAAGGAGCCATTTGAAAAGTTTTCTCGCAATTAGCTGAGTTGTAATATCGATATCACCATATCCTCAAACCAACTCCAAGCACATAAGGATCCCTAACTTTCTGAAATCTGAAGAATATCCTTGGGAAATTGTTAAGTTAAGCAGCTTAAAATTACCCCTACATAAACATTACATTTACTTATTTCTTTCTTATTACGGTCTGATTATTTTACGGTTTTATTATTATACGGTCTTATTATTTTAAATCAAAACAGATATTAGTTTAAAATAGCTTCAAAATAATATGATTACTACTTGTCACAATGTATCCTCAATGGGGAAATGAAGCCTTTTTTGAATACCGGATGTCACAAACTTCTCCAGGCAAATTATGTAATTATTAAAACAAGATTTTCATCTTATGATTTATTGTATGATATCATCTTATCTTACCATCAGCTTTAATTTGAATTCCAAGGACAGACATTTTTAAAGGTCGGGTAAAAAAATTCTAATTTTACTTTCTCACATACATTTGTATATTCTGAGTAAGGTGTATGCATTTCAGAGAAAATTAAGTAATGGTCCAGAAATTGATTTCAAGATTTCAATGGAAATACATGTTTTGGGGTCCCAATACCAAAAAAGTGTTTTTCTCAAACCATCGATTTGTCTCTTTATGAACTACACTAGTGCCTAAATTATTTGTTGGAATTTAGCTAAAATGAAAATTCTCTGATTAACCTGCCCTGACTCAAAACCCTGTGATTTTGAAAAGAATCCTTGAAAAGAATCCGTCCTAGTTGCGGACGAAACGTCTGGAAATATGTTTTCCAATGGACCACGGCCTTTCAGCCCGGAAGAAATCTTTGACTACAACTCCAGCCGTGAAAGCCTACATTGTTTTATTAATCCTTGAAACGTTAGGTTATTTTACATGAAGCCCCTAAGACATTTTCAAAATTTTCTTAAAAATATCTCCAAATTTTTCCTTAAATTTCTTGTAAGAATAGAGTCAAACACACTCATAAAGATCACATAAATCCAATTTTCACAGTTAACTCTGATTTTTTGAAATTTGTGAATGAACATTTTTCGGACCCCACCAACAAAAATATTACTGAAAATAGACATTTTTCAAATAAAATTTGTTCTCCACAATTGGTTGATTGATTAATGTTTAGAAAGCGCTTCAACTATTGAGGTCATTGGCGCCCATGTGAAATTTTTTTTATTAATATTTAATAAAAGGGAATCTTGCAAAAGCAACTTTCTCATTGATTAAAGGTGTGTATATTGCCAACAAAAAGGGCTTGAATTACACATAAAATATACAAGTGGACAACAAAACATCAAGATGAACAAACGAACAAAAATATTTATAATAAACGTAAAGCTGGTATAAGGAGTTATCCAGGCATGTCTTCGTTGGCTGCCATCAAATTTCATACAATGCAGCAGGACGTATTCCACAGAAAGAACTGTCCAGCACGAATCACTGATGGGGGAGATTCAACTTGAAAAAGGAAACCATGAGAAAAGTGGCACTGTCCGATCCGAAGACGGGTTAAAACGACCTCACGCCTACATGGTCAGGATGACGATGTGCAGCTCCCTCCATTCTCCGATCCATCAACAGCATACACCACACTGGTATCCGCCTCTCAACAGGTGCGTATCACACCAGCCCAATTAAGTGCCTTCTAGCTGAGGATGAGGAGCTATCCTTGAAAAGAAAGGGTGATATTCTATTGGCGTCTTATGATGCTAAAGTGTCAGGACTCTAACCATCCTTGTTGCCAAATAATTATCCATCTTGAATATGAGACCTTGTATATTCTTCGAACATCACTACCTCAGCCCCCAAATATTCAACTGGGAAATCTTTTGCAGGACCTTAATGTCGGACTTTCCATTCCTGTGAAACCCCCTAGAAATCCCATTCCCCCTTGGAAATTCCTCCACCCCAATATTGACCTTAGACTCTCCAATCTTCCCAAACAAACTAATAGTTCTCTTGTTTACCGGATGCAGTCTCAGGAAATGAGGGAGGCCTATCCGGATCATATATTCTTGTACACTGATGGTTCATCATACAATGACGCAGTGGCATGTAGCTTTTATTGTATCAGTGTCACCAAATCATATCCATTCCATTCCCAGTGCAGTGAACTCGCTGCAGAAGAATATATGTAATTCTCGAAGCCCTAAATACATAGCGTCAGCGATGCTGTGATGAGAAGTTCTCTGTTCTGATTCTCTCAGCTCTCTTCAAGCTGTCTCCCTCAGACTACCAGACGAAGTCAGTTGAAAACCTGATACATCGTCTTCTGTTTCGCCACTATGATCTGGTACTCAATTGGGTACCAGGTCTTGTGGGAATCACAGGGAATGAGCTGGCTGACCAGGTGGCAAAATCTGCAACGCGGAAGAGTCATACTGACATTCCTTCAATACCATCGTCTGATGTTAAGGCTCTTTTTAAACAATTCATTTTTAGAGCATGGCAAACAGAGTGGCACAATACAACTTTTAAACTAAGTGTGATAAAGGATTCTGTTAAACCCTGGCTCTTAAAAACTCAACTAGTTCTTCTTCACTCTCAGTGAAGTCTTTGTGGTTGACCACTCCCTTTCAGAGGTTAAGACTTGGGTGTGTGGTCACTTCCACCTGGAGGCCAGCAATCTACTTAATTTTCTTATCTTTTCAATTTGTTCATCCATGCATGCTTCGAAAAGAATGGTACAATTCCTTTGTTGCCCCACAACTTGTAGTTTACCATATGTTTCCTCATTAACACGCACCAAACGAATCATTTTAAGCACTAACCATTTTAAAAGATGCTTCCTCGGTGCACCATGAGGAGGCAATGAAGCTTCTTCGGTCTATCTTCGGCATTAGGAAAGAAACTATTTAAATCAATAGTACGTTCCAGACAACTCCTCTTCCTTGCAGAAGAGAGTGAGGGAGGTTTAGTATCCATGGAGATGGATATCATATTCATCCCTATTGCCCCACCCCACCACAGGGCCCAACAAGGAACACACTCCATCAGAGTGCCAGAGTTACCACGGAGATATAGTGGGGGGGATAACACAGTAATACCCCTGCAAACCCTGCAAGTTGAGTTCAAGACCTAGTCTGAGCCAATTGATTGGGAGTGGGTTAGCTTCTGACCACCCATCTAAAAGAGTTCAATGCTAAAGCAAGCGTATTGAAACCTACGAGGAATGTTTCCTAAAATGCGTAAACAACCATAGAAGGGGAAGAAGAAAAGAGACAGGATGGTACAAAAGAACAAGAATGAACAAAGGGGAGAAGAAAGGTGACTGGTGAGAGAAAGGAATACTTGAGAGCCCTTCTTGCATTCTGTCACGACTTGGACCAACCCACCTTGACGGGTCCATAATTAGTACCTTAATTAAAGTTGAGTAAATTTTTTAAAATATTAGTAGTTTTCATGTAATTGTGTGTGAAATATGGGCAATTTTAAAAACAAAATTTCTCAAGTTTTCTGTATGGATAGTGCTAAATGCACCTTCCCTTTTATTCTTTGGTTTTCCAAAATTTCTTTTTTTTGCATGTAGTTTTTGCAAACTCTTTTCAATTCACTATTGTATGCAGAGATTTAACACTGATTTTCTGGTCAAATCTTGGGAAAATGAGCAGTCTTAATTTAATTCATTCCTTCAGTTTAGATATTAAAATACATTTATCTATACAGATCACACTTAATTCAAAGATGGCAATCAATCAAATTTTAATTAACAAAACCACTACCACCACTGAAATTGCAATGAAAGAATTACAATAGTGACCATGATACACAAAGATTATTAAGAAATTATTAAGAAACACTTTCAATTATTAAGAAATACAAACACCAACACATTAAATAATACACATATGTGAACATAGTTTTCTCTTCTTCTGCTTCATGGATTTAGGCCTTAAGACCTATTTCCACATCAAGAGAGCGAGTCTCTCTATCTTGTTAATAAAGGCCAACATTTCTTCTTCCTTTAGGATTATACTGGTACATTGTTATGGGAATTCTGTTTACAGGCATGCGTTGAATATGATCATACGAGTTGCTCCTTAATGATTGAATTCTGTCCATCAGATTGAATATATTCAGTTCGGTTCTGATGCCATCATTATATTGTCTAAGATATTGTAACCTGCTACTGAACGTAACAATTTCACTTCGGCGCTTTCTATTTTCCTTCTGTCTGTTCTATTTATTGTCCAGTTTTCGCACGCATAAGTTAGAATGGGTATTGCCATTACTTTGTAGAATTTGAGTTGCGTGGTTTTTAAAGTCTTGTTTCTTATAGTCCCACATGTTATAAAATCTATTTATTTTCCATTCCATTCCAATTTCCATTGATTTTGTTTTCATAGTGGAGAATTGCATATTATATTTGGTTGCCTCTTTGTTTAGTTTGTGTGCTGCAATTTGTAATTCATCTTCTGTGCTACAAAAAATAAATAACTTGGTCGTCTGCAAACAATATGGTATTTAATGTTTTCTAATTCTTTTTGTAGTATTTCTTCTTTTTGCGTCAAACCTCTTACGTTTCAAGTAGCTAGGTTTAAGTTCTCCATATTCCTTTTTCCATTCCTGTTCTTTGCATATACCATCATATGATGAGTCCGGCTATTCTCTTGATGGTTATCAGTAGGGCTGTGATTTACATGCATTTGCATATATTTTTCTTTTAACTAAGACATCCCATGTAAACAAATTGTATACGTTTTGGGCTATTTAGAATCAATTGAAGCTATTTTTATTTCGCATATTTTTGTATATATCAACATAATTGCATATTTTTGTATATTTATGCCATATTTGCATTGAATATTCACCCCTCATCCGTGAAAAGAAGCCCAACAGTTCCAGTTCCATCAGCGTGTAAGAGGCTCTGGCAGTTCTCTCGCCACATACTGTGTGGTCACTAGATTTTATTATAATTGACAGGAAAATATTTTTTGTTGCAATACCTATATTTTTTTAAATTTATTTGTGAAATGTACATTAATATCCTCCCATTCTGGGAGGCATGCACTGCTTTCTCTTCATGAGTACTTCTTCATCTCGCTGACACCCTTTGACCTGTCCATCAAGGAAGGCCCGACCAGTAGCTATGCTATCACTGGCATAGCTCTCAGGGTCACTGGGATACTCAAGCTCTACCACCAATATCAAGGTCATGTACTCCCTAGGTGGAGCATAGTTTTCTACAAGTAAAATAAAATTATTCATAGACTACTTGCTGCAGGAATCAAGGAATGTGATTTCCAATACTGCTGTTACAAATGACTAATATAGTTCATGTTTTTTTAACACTTTTATTTCATTGTTTTAGTTGAAAACACACACACACACGCACATACAACACAACACACACACACCGCCTTTTCAAGGAAAAGAAATACTTGCATAACTTGAAAGATTAGAACATCATGTAAAACCAAAAGAATCCATTATTTCATTTCTAATTATAACTCCAGGCAAATTTTGTTACCCTAAGACACTGCCAAAAATGCTCAAAAAATGCCCCTAAAATATTTAAAAATGCCCTAAAAGCAAAGAAAAATTATGTAAAAAATGTAACCAAAACCAATTTGGACGAAAAACTCAAGCCATTGGATATGTTACTGTTGTTATTGAGGTTGCTTCTATTCGTTCAAGTGAACTCAGCTTATAAACTTTTGGTTTGGACTGTTTTTTACCAAGAAATTTCTGTCTTTAAATATCCCAAAAGCGGCTGAACTGACAATGGCATTGTAAAGTCTCACAGGAACCTTAGATTATATACTCACAATGGCTGACATTATAATTTCTGAGCAAAGAAATAGAATAGGCTACAACTTTATTATGTAACAACAAAAATATTATTTCAAGCAAGTACCATTAAAACATTGAAATTGATGGAATCAATGCATTAAAAATTACTTATTAAAATGTAAACATTTAAAGGTAAAAAAACGATTAAAATTAAAAGGTAAAAATGACTTATTAGTCAAAATTGATTAAAAATGGGGGGAAAAAAATTAAATTAAAAAAAAATATAAAAATGGGTCATTTCCTTTTGTTACAACATAAAATTACTTTCTGTACTAAATGGCATTGTTCTAAAGAAAAAAGAGAAAAAAAAACGACCTTTCATTACAACCCTAATAAAGAGATATCTCCATCTCTATTTTTAAAAACACAAAAGGTTAAGAAAAGTAAGCAGGCTAAAATCATGAATCATATGATATATTGAATGAATCACGATCATATTTTAAACTCAAATAACAAAACAAAACAATAATAAAAATCTGACCATCTCAAATAGAAACCTCAAAAGACCTCAAAAACTTATTTGATAATGTTATTAAAGATAATGAAAGAAGTGAACAATCTGGTAACAATGGCCTGTCTCTTCAACCAATATATTTCGAGAATTGTGTTTGATCTCTTAAAGGATCTAAAGCCCCAAAATTAAACAACAGATTTTCCCCAAAAATTTTTGATGCAATGTTTCTTTCCAAAACTTCTTTTTATGACATTCTCAAAATAATTGGTAAAATAATAGAATTCTGCCAGCTCAGATGAATTTCCAGATTATTTGTTAAAGATGTGCACTTGCCAACATTCAACAGTTAACTTGCATATGTAATGCATCCTTAAGCACCAGAACATTTCCAGATTTTTCAAAACTTCTAAGATTAGGCCATTCTTAAAAAAAGACAACAAAAATGAAATTCAAGATGATGGTCTAATTTCAATTTTGTCAGTTTTCTCAAAAATATTAGAGAGGATTTTCTGCATACAAATGGAAACCTTTTCCCAGTAAATACAGTGTTTTCATATTGCCTACATGGATTTAGAAAATCAAAACCTACAGGCACAGCCAAATTTTCTTTTCTTAAAGATGTCACTTCATGAACAGATTACATGAAGCATTTATTAGAATATTTTTAAATCTCTCAAAAGCATTTGACATCATTGATCGTAAAATATTACTTTCAAAATTACCTTCAAATGGAATTCATGGTATTTCTCTAGATTGGTTCCGCTTATACTTTAAAAACTATATCAATAATTTTCCACTTATGATATAGAAGGATTTTTTTATTTGTAACAACATTTCATTGATAAATAAATTTTGGGTTATCTCAAACCCCACCACACTAATGACTTAATAATTACATCACTGTCTAACACAGGGTTAAGTAACAGGCAGAAGCACATCATCATTAGACTGCTCCTTGAATTAGAGCTACAGATGCAATGGTGGATGGACATGTTCAGAGTTGGAACCAGCCATGATGATGATATTTTCTAAATAGATTTATACCAAATTAGGTCACTAACATATTTCTTACACATACATTTATTCATACAGATCATCAAAGAAACTAAGATAATAATGAGTTCCTCAGTTACAAAGAAATCATAATTACACACGAGTCATTAGTAATTCACAAAAAATATATTAGTCATATTCTCTCATATTCATTTGTTAATTCATTTTTATCTTTCATTCATCTCTCAACTCCATTTTACTTAATGAAATAAATGTCATTGCTTTCTTTTTGCAAAGTATTTACATTTCCTTTATTATTTACTTTAATACACTTTCTTCAAAGAATCTAAGAGCTAGCTGAAGGAAAATAATACTCCTGGAAATCACTTAGTGATACGATACAATGGAAAAATTTAATAAAACCTTTCTATTAAATATAAAAAAATTTAAAACCGCACCCTATTTTTCATGAAAGTGACAGTATTTCCACCTCTGCCAAATACTTTAGATGAATGCAAATGTATACAATAAAAACAGCACATTAAAGCTACCTGCAAATAACGCAGGCATGAAAAATGCTGACTAACGCCAACTATTAGTACATACAATATGTAAAGAAACAATATGATTTGTTCAAATCCACTGTTAGTCTACATTATTGTGACTTAATATCCCATATTTTAATGTTAACATATGGATTATCAACATAAACGGCACGATATAAACGTGCAGCTAAATAAAGCAAAACATTCCCAGATGTCTACATCATCAGTAATATGCACTTACAACAAACACAGTTACACTGACAATTGAAACTTGAGGAGTTAACTCAAAAATTTATACAGAACTTACCTGAATTCTTCTTCCCATTGTCATTTCAAGATAAAACTCACGATACCACAATTGAGACAAATCACAGCAGTCTTGAAGAGAGGCTGCACAATGAAAAATATATACAATATTTAGATCTTAAATGAGTCTGTATGCCACATCATTGTAGTGCAAAAATTTTCTAATTCTTACCACTGAAACGAAGGAGATAATTCCAAAAAAATGAAGTCTTGTGAAATTGATCTATTTGCACCAAATACTGCCCATCAATATCTTTTCGTAGAGTTCTTTTTCCTCCTGATTTATCAGCAATAAGTGATTCAAGCATAGTTCTCACCATGTACAACTGGGTAGATGATGGACCTGCGTTAATAATATTCATATAATACAGAAGCTAAATTGCTGCTGAAAAAAAACACTAACATTTTTAAAAAGTAATTTTTGTAATTAAGAAACCATTTTAACAGACATCAACATTTTGTGTACACATACATTTCTGTACCTTGAGGCAAGCAATGATAGGTGCCACCATCAAGGTTTTGAGAAACTGTAAAAACAAACATGAATTTTATATGAATCATGTTATAATAATTTACCTTATTCCAAACATTAATTTGCTGCATATTAGTATATAATATGACATAAAACTGTATTTTAGAACAAACACTGCATCATAATGCATATTTTTCACATATTTCAAATATCTCTTAATCCAGTATTTAGACATTTGTAACTTTTGAAATTTCCAGAGGATTTAATTCCAAATGTTCCCGTTTATATTATCTAAAACCACACATTTCTTCTGGTACACTAATATATTTCGTTGGGTCTTTTGGAATCTTTACTAATATATAAAGTGATGAGCGCTTTCAATTACAATGTGATAATCTCTGGATGTACTGAACCGATACTTGGAAACTTTTGTGCTAGCTTCTTTTGAAGGTCTGGAGTATTATAAGCTATGGTTTACAGCCATAAATCTTAACATCTTTACAAAATAATTACTTTTATAGACTTTTTTCCATCTAGCATTATATCACAGATTCAAACGGCAACAGTTTAGCCCAGGCACCACCAGAGTATGACAAAAACTGAGATCTTCTAATGAATGTTCAGATCTACTAACCAATGTCCAGAATCATAAAATGTATTGGGTTTTGAAACAGGCTAGGAATATACATGTCCATTTGTGAATATTTGTGGTTGTTTGTTTCTGAACTTTATTGGAATATTGTAAAAAGACAATGCAGAAATGAAAGTAAATGTACATGCATTGTCTGTTGTACATGAATGTATGTTCAGTTTTGGGAATGAAAACATTGAGAGTTTGAAAGTATTTAATAATGGAGGTAGGTTGAGAATAAAAGCGTGTACTGTAAGTTAGAATGTTGCAGATGTAGAATGTTACAGTACTTATGTACAGAATGGTATATTGGCACGAGGTATTTTCTTAGTAAACAGCATCTTCTTTTACAGAACGTTATTTATGTTCTGTTTTGAGAATGAAAATCTTTCAAGTCTACTCCATGCTGTTGTTTTGCCCACTAATTGCTACCATCTACGAATTCATCTTTCTATAGAGAAAATTAATTTCTCTTAATATATTAATTTCAAGGCAAATGAAAGATTCTGGGAGTCCTATGTTTGCAATATTCGCATTTCAAGCTACACAGAATCTAGCACATCAGATCAAAGAATGTAGTTAACATTGTTTTGCAGGGAAGTGTTCAGCACATTGTCCAATTATTATGATCACATTACTTGCACATAGGTCTTTAAACATATATGTTTCTGTTGTATTTAAAATAATTATAAAAACTGGCAATTATGTTTCAGCATATACCTTTACAGTTATGTTTTATCAATTATGTTACAACATACAGAATAAGAATTTGAATATTAATTAGGAAAAATGTTCTTTTTGCTTGTCATACTGAACATTGCTAACATCTGCACCTCCAACTACATGTTACAACAATCCAACTACATGCTATATTATTTTTGCTTTAAATATAGTATTGTTAACTGAATTACTTCATGTCATAATTGGCAGTATCTTGAGTTCTTGGCCAAAAATCAATACAGTAAGATTATCTTTAAGTTTTAAAACATGAAGTGTTTTGAGAGTGGTTTAAAATGTAATTTGAATGTAAATCTCAAGTTCTGTTTTATACTTGTATTTGGTAACAATTTTACTAGGAATCTGAATCACTAAGATGTCATTTCATACTTTATTGTTAATATGCCACATTGAGTTTCATTTTTCTGATCTACTGAAATTAAAATAAAATTATGATGGAAGAAAACCAAAATTTTTAAAACAAAAATATTTATAAAAAAAATTTTAATAAAAAATGATTGCCTAATTGTTCCATGAAGAATGTAGTTTTCTTTTGCATGACATTTTTAATTGTTAGTAAAAATACATAAAACAGTGTGAATATATATATAAGAAAATTCATGCATTTTATGTACATAAATATTACATTTTTTTTTTCAAATTTTAACAATCAATTGATTTTAATTTTCAAATTATCCAAAAGTATGGAAAATTACAAATATAGGTTTAAAAAAATTGTTTTAGATGTTGAGCAGACTTTGATAACATGTGAACTGCATAATTAAATAAAAGAATATGATAGTACTTTTTTTTATTAAAATGTGAACCATTCTTTAATAAAATAATATTATTTAAAACTGTTATTTACATTAAATTGACCCTTTTCTTCTCTCTAAGAAATTGGATAATAAATAGTCTTGTCAACGCCGGGTTTTCTGTTAGTACTGCGATAAATCTGGTTTGCACTCCTTATTTTTTTTTTTTTTTAATAAGAACAGTTACTTAAAATGTTCAATTTTTTACTATGCCCAAATCATTGTGAATGTGATGGTTTGCATCCTTTTTAAAGTAGGTCCGTTAAGAGATTAAGGTAAGTGAAGATGGTATGGCTTACTCACTAGAAATAAGTCAAAATGATGTTTGGTTTGTTGGGATGAGGTTACGCAGTCAGGAGCTTCAAATTAAAAAAAGTCATAACAAAGCTTGTAATTGGATAACCATGCCTCTGATGATGCCAAATCCATTAATATTTTCATTAATAATAAATACATTGTACCCATGTAACCCATCATTTCAAAACTTACTGAAATTATTGTACTGTGATTGCAATGCATTGCAAGTGTTGCATTCATGTTTTAGTTACTAAAAAGACTGATTTTAAGACAGTCTGTACAAAAAGGTTTATACTACTTAAATCCTCCTTCCCAATTTAAAAGAATTTGTCCAAATGAGTACTTAAAGAAGGAGTAAATCAAATTACATCTCAATCATACATACATCACAATTACTCAAAGTACAATCAAATTTACATCAAGTTACAATATTATTACCTGAATATATTTGATTATAGAAAACAAAACTATAGACTAGAGCGCTACAATGAAAATTACAGGAATAGGAACATAATGGAGTTACTAATTTCAAATACAGCTCGTATTAAGCAATAATAAAAAAAAATAAAACAAAAGAATGAGTAAATTAGTTCAAAGAATTGGTCACGTTCGAATCCCGGTCGGGGTGACCAATTCTTTGAACTAATTTAATTATTAAAAAATACATTGTTACTCAGTAACATGGTCACAATTTGGATAGCTGTGCGTCTGCGGAACATATTCTCCGAGCGTAAGTGCATCCAACAAGGTGACGGGCAAGGTGACCATTATATACAAAAGAATGAGCATGAAAAAATAAAGAATAGAAGTATTTTCATTGTAGAACAATGAAAATTCCAGGAATATTGAGAAAATAAGAAAAATCATAAAAAATCTGTCTTTCAGTCAGTCAGACTGTGTCTTTCAGTCAGCCAGTCAGTCTTTCTTCTCAACCCTTGCCGGAAATAATGTTTAAAGAAGGAGTTTGTTGAAGAATTTTTATTACTGAAGCCTATATTAAGGTCTTGCACCAAATTCCCCATCTACATTCAGAAAATATGAACAATGATGTTTAAAACAACTAGCATACTCATGTGAGAAGTCTTGCATGCAGAAACCCAACCACCAAATTTCCCCTCTATCAATCTGAAGGGGAAAATAAAGTAAAAAAAAAGTGATTCATCAGAATTTAATATATGGAAGGAGTTCTAATAGTTCTCTGTATAAAACAGAGAGAGTGAAGATAGTCAAGATATTGTAATATTTGTTACACATGATGTGCTATAAAGTTTGAATCTCAGAATCTAGAGTAGCTCACTCAGAATTTAGAGTAGGTGCGTGTATACTTAAGGACTTGAGAGTGCATAAACATCCATAAGGAAATGTCATTCATGGGATTTGGTTGGAGTAAGTAGAAAATCACAGAACATCATGGTACATCATTGTTGTGATTTCTACATTGATTGAACATCCTATCATAAATCTTCACTAACTCAGCAAGTGGAAATAGGAACAAATATAAAAAATAAGAGTTGGATTTCGAAACTGCAATTATTTTGGTCATATATTTAAGGAAAATATCACCAGTAAAATTTTGAATTCATGCTGCTGATTTTGTTATGCAGATAAATAGTCTCATCCATTTTCTCAATTAAACACATGATCAGCATTCAATCCAAATGGAACAACAACTATAAATACAAAATAACTTACCAACATTTCGTCGGGGTACTTTAATACCAAAACCATTATCTGGATCTTTTTTGCCCTTCAAAGCAGGATCTTGCTGTGGTTCAACTCCACGTTGCCAATCAGCACAAGTTTCCCTTACTGAGACTATGATACTATATAAAATAAGGGAAATGGATTACTACTGAATTCACAAGTAATTATCTTCAAAATCAAAATAGAATTGACAAATTAATATAATTAAATAATGCTAAGTATCAAGCTGAGTTGACATAAAAAAACAAAACAGAAAGCTATAAAATTCTGGAATAAAAATGGGTCGGTGAATAAGAAAGGCAAATCTGCCCCCGGGAATTTGAAGTGTTAAAAAAAAAAAAGTATTTTTAGCTACTTATACAAGTTTAGCCACATAACACCAATCAATATTCACTTTAATTAGCCTTGCAATTGTCTATAGATGATAAAAAGGTTTTGAGAATTTTTCAGGCATTTATATCTGATTTTGACTCTTATAATCAACAAAAAAGAAGGGGAAAATAGAAAAATTAATGGCTTTTTTCCTTTGTGTTTTAAGAGTATCTCATTATCTGATGATCATAAAAAGGGCTAAATAAAAATTGTAGCCCTGTAAAAAATTCTCTATAGTTTCCCAATTTATTTCAACCTTTAATCTTATATTTTGCACCTGACAGCTCAATGTAAAGAAAACAGTAATTTAATTTCTTATTTATTTTCTTAAAATTAGATTTTGTTTTATTAATTTTCGTGTTTTTACTGTTTTATGTTTATTAGAAAAGGTAAATAATTAAAAACAAAATTGTAAGAAAAATATTATAATGTATTGCAATTTGAATATTGAACGAATTAAGGTTTTCAATAAAAATAATGAGTTCTTCCACCTTACCAGAATACTTTTTTGCTTTGATTTGACAGATTATTTAATAATAATAATAATAATAATAATAATAATAATAATAATAATAATAATAATAATAATAATAATAATGGTGATGATGATGATGATGATGATGATGATGGTAACTCTGGTTTCTCTACTTGACACATATACAAAAATGCTCTGAAATTATGCAAATGTTCAATAAACACCAGTTCTTGCACGCAACTGTGATTTCTTTTCTGTATGAAAATGCAGAACACTACAAAAACAAATGCACGTTTCAGAAGCAACGTTAATTACTTCAGTGTTTGAAAAGCACAAGAAACAATATTTTTATGTAGCACTGGTTCTATGAAAAGGCACTTCAATTAATTCTATTTCCACATTCGTTTAGCCTGCACTGTGTAAGATGGGTCATCGTAACTCGATTGAGATGATGGTACCTATCAATAGAGATTCTGACAGTTCCGACAACCATTTCAGCTTCTTAGCGCTTTCTGAATCTCGCTATATGGAAGTAGATGACAAACAATCTACGCCCTTCAATGTTTCTAACATAGATGTGATGTGTGTAACATTCTGTCACAGATGTAGATGGCGGACGTTTTGCAACTGGTGATATTAAACCAGATGACATGAGTATCATATATTGCACTTTACAGTGAGATGGTAAATCTGCAAATTGCGATGTAGAACCAAATGGCTTGTTTCCAAAATTAGCTACCTAAATCAAAAACATGGGGACTATTAAATTACCGTTTTATTTATATTGATCTGTCAGGCACAAAATACAAGATAAAAGGTTGAAATAAATTGGGAAACTATAGAGAATTTACAGGGTTACAATTTGTACTTAGCCCTTTTTATGATCTCCGCCAGAATACAAGATTTTCTTTAAATATATATATATAAAAAAAAAAATAAAAAAATAAAAATGTTTCATTTCAGCCCTGTACCATTACCCCGGTAACCCTATCTTGGTGCTTGTAGATAATTTTCTCTTGCCGAATTATCATTTTCTAAAGCAATCTACTATTTAATGTAATGTGATTGCAACACTTCCACAAGCCACAAGTATCCCCAGTGCTTTCTATTGGAGATATTATGAGAGAGAAGCATCTGAAGTGGACTCAAGAGACTTACAAATCTGATTCATCAAAACAGGCTAAGGCCATTCTCCACCATGAGGTTCTGGAGGTATCAAAGTGAGTAGGTGAATTATAAAATCAAACTGATTAAAGTGATAGCAAAACCCCTTTATAAGAGACACCTGGGGGAATGGAATTTTGTCTCTTATAAGCAGGAACTCTTATAAGTGGGAAATGGGTTTTTGACACGTTTAATGAAATGTTACCATATTTTTTATGGATTAGTAAAATTTGCATGTTATTTTAAACTTGAGGAAACATTAATAACTTGAAACCAGAGCCCATTTAGCCAGATCTTTTGAGTTTCAATGTACAACAAAATCTTGTTGTATGATGGAAGAGATAATACCTGATGTTATTATTCTTTCTGTACAAAATAACTCAATTTTCTGTTGCCCACCTCCACAAATTGTGCACGTGGCAGAAAATAGCTCCACTCCACCAAAAATAATAGAAATGTACGCACTGCAGCGTCTTCCTTGTTGCCAAGAGACATGAAGCTTACAGAATGAACTTTCCTCAAGAGAAATTTGCAGCCCCCTTACCCCCCTCCAGGTAATGCTGGTGTGCAAAATCCTACTCCAGTCTATTTAAAGCACGTGCCCAAACCCTAATCAAGCTGACAAAATTCCTGAGTCACCTGGAGGAAAATTTCACGCTTTGTCTCTTACAAGCGGGAAGGAATGCATGGTGGGGCGTAAATTACAATAGGCAGGAATCTCTTATAACAGGGTCTCTTATAAGTGGGAAATAAATACATTGTTTATACACAACTGATCTCGGGACTGTGAATTTTGTCTCCTATGTGCGGGATTCTCTTATATTGGGGTTTTGCTGTATATGAAAGTTAAAGTGCATGTAAAGTATTAATTCCAACAATTAAAAACAATTGAGATAAGAAAATTAAACCAATTAAAAACGGAAAAAATAACCAAAAAATGAAAATAGTATAAAAGATCAAAATGAAATAATAATAATAATAATAATAATAATAATAATAATAATAATAATAATAATAATAATAATAATAATATTAAAATACATCTCTTTCAATCGGGGATACTGGATCATTTAACAATATATCAACTGATAGACTGAATAATGTACCTAACATGAAAAAGAATTGTTACTAACCTTCTGATGAGATCCTTTTTGTTTTTTATAGCTTTTCGTAGAGGCTCTCGTAGTACTAATTGTACAAAATCCTGAAGTTCAGCATAAATATTACGACGTATTGCATCGGTAAACACAGTTTCCATTCTTGCCATCAACACTTGCAACCCTTTTATCATTGCAATTACTTCAATTAAAGCAAATTTTTCTTCTTCTGTATAATTGTATCGGGTTGCCTATGGGACAACAAGAAACAAGGGTCATTTCTTGGAAAGAAAAATTAAGATGAAAAAGGAACAAGACAAAGAAGAGAAAAACGAAACCCACTCCACAAAAAGAATGCATTAATAATTGTAAATCTTACTCTTTCATATTCTTCAGCTTCTGCAGGACATTCTTTGTTTTGATGATGATCAGTCGGATGAAGCAACTTCCATGAGTACAGTTCAGTAACAACACTTGTCCATTCAGATAAGAGCTGAAGTCCACGCAATGCTAATTCAGCTGTTTCTCTATTTTCAACATCACTTCGTGTCTCCTTGTATGTGGTAGTCACCTGTAATTATTTTCATGCCTAATAGTAAATGTTGACTAAAATATTTCGTATCACACTCATAACCAATGACATGATATTCTATAATAATTTAAACTGAAGAAAAGTAATCAGTAGAGGTTCTAGAAAACTGTCATGTTCAAGTCAATTACTATCATCTCATTAACTTTTGTGAAACAGATTGAAGAATGTTTTCTTTCTTTTTCTTTCCTTTTTTTTTCCCCCTTCTATATGAAACCAAACACTGAAATACAAACACAGTATTTAGCATTTGCAAATGAGTTGGTTATTATTCTTTCCATATTTTATTAGGAGCTTTACAATAAGTAATTCTTGCAAAGCTTATTAAAAACAACAACAACTTTGCAGTTCACCCAGAGTAGAGCAGACTACATTAAATTAGAAAAGTAATTCCATTACGTTTTTAGTACTGAATTAACTTGGATGATGATGAAATGGACCAGAACAAGAACTTTAATCTAAATAAAGTACTTCATCATACCTCATTGCTGTAACGAGCCAGTTCACTGATATATTTAACATGGTCTTCTCTAATTTGTGGCAAGTGAACCATTAAATCAGCTTGTGGACTTATACTATTTGAGCTAGATAAGGGCCATTTTGATGGATCAAAATGTTTACTTCTTTTAATGTAATTAAATGGAGCAATTTGCATGTCACCAAACAAAGGTACAACTTCTAAATTCTGAAAACAATTTTATATGTGTTAGACAAAAATAAATAACATCTAAAATTAAAAATAATTAGCTGTTTGGGACAAGATGTGTAACATGAAAGACAATCTCAAAAGATTGAGAATTGTGTTTCTAGTTTGGTTTGGTTTGGATTTTTCGTGTTTCCAGGCGCGTCAACTGATTTGGTCATTAGTCCCGTTAGTGTACTGCATGTTTGTTTCTCAGGAGATGGCGGTGGTCTTCCCCAGCTGGATGGTGAGATCCGGCGCCGACCTACCGTCGGCTAATGGGGTTTCCCCCTAACCAGGACTCTCCCACCAGCGGGGCACCACCCCAGCCGGGACAAGCTCTAAGCTCCCGACCGGTCTCCCGGAACATGTGGTAGTGTAGAGCATGTTAGTGTAAGTGTGTGTGTGTGTGTAAGGGGAGAGGATAGGACAAGGAAGATGAAGGACAGATCGCGCGCAGTCCGTGGCCCGTTTGGTAGGGTACGGCTTCGGCATTTGCCTGGTGTTGATAGGAGAAACCACGGAAAACTACCGATCAGAGCAGCCGGCCGCTAGAATTCTCCTCCAGGCAGCAACTGAATTCGACCTAGCTGAAAAGCTAGTGTTGAAAATCCTGCCGCCGTCAGGACTCGAACCTAGGACCTCCCGGTCAGAGGCACTGCAGTGACATCAGTAGATGCACTGAGCTACCGCTCCCGGTGTGAGTGTTTCTAGTTCTTCTACTCTCCAATTTGTGAAAACATTGTTCATTAATAAACAATTGCTCAGTAAGAACTACTGCATATCTTTCAGTCTTTCATCTTCCTTCCAAGCTATACAACTTAAGACAATTAATTCTAGGTTCTTCCAAAATGAAAAAATTAAAGTACGTAATACACCAATCAAATTTCAAATTCATGTTCTTGTTATTCATTTAATTTCCCTTAAAGTTTGTAAATTTAAGGTTCTTTAGATCTAGGACACTACTGGTCAATATCACTAATGCAGGGGCTTGATGCAGTAGCTAAGTACATGGAGCTGAATGACGAGTGTCTACAGTCCTATGTAAGAAATGGGTATTTCCACCATGTGATTGTGGCTTATTCCCAACCACTACATATCCCTTCAGACACATCAAAATTAATCAAGCCATTCATAATTACTCATGACCATTTCTAATACTACTGCTGTCACCTGCCTGAGAAGACAAGTTATGAAAGTGCAAGCCACCTCCCTTGTCTAAACTCAGTAACTGAGTAAGGCAACCATCTCTTTCATGACACTAAACATTAGTGCCAAGTTGATGTCTGAAATCAACAAACCTCAAAAAATGTTGATGAGGTAGAAGTCAAGACAATCACATTATAAAGATATATTTGTAACAATAAGTACAAAGAAGTTCTTGCTATAATATCTTACTGAAACCTTCAAGTAACCTGAAAGGCAGCACAACACAAATTACTGGTGGTACAACACTCATATTATTTGGAATGGGTATGTAATTTTATAATATTGCAAATTGGATTTACTAGGATTTATCAGTCATCTCATGAAACACACTCTTCAGCAAAGGAACTGCAGGTCCAGGTTCAATTCCCGGACAGCTCATGTGAAATTTGTTCCAACAAAACAAGTCTGGCTGCTTCATCGGGGCTAGTCCAACCCCTGTGAAGTGCTCTAAACCCTACACCTTTCCTAAAAATTATTATTTATGTAAGCCAGCTTAGAGAGAAATCAGAAATAAATCTCGTGAAACATCGCTAAGTTCTTCACTATGACAGGCCTTTACATCAGCCAGACTGAGCATTCATTCAGAACATTCATTCAGGTGAAAATTCTTTGTACCATCTGTGCTGCAATTGTTGACAGATTGACTAATAGATAATTTGAGGAAAAGAAAACAACATTTTTCGATATCAAGGGTACCCAAACCGTGGATTCTCAGTACACTATATATGTAAAATCGTAACTTTCCACATGAAGAAAAAAATATCCATTCTTTTTAGTACTTGGAACCCACACTATAGGTGATATTTTGTTGAAAAATTGGCATTTTTCCGGAAGCATTACAAATAGCAGTATATAAGAAAGTTAAAACTATCATTGTGAAAGTATTCTAAAATAGTAATTCTATTAAATCAGAATTTTCAACTTCTTAAGAACTCTCAAGTATATTTTTTTAGCAAAATGTCAGGTTTATTAATTTTTAAGTTTATTATTAGTACAGTTTATACAGTATTATATTATATTATACAGTAATTTTATAAAGAATAATTGTTAATTATAAAATTTACTTTCAGGAATAAAATAAATTCACATTCTGATTATTTTCCCTTTAGTGGTAGTTATCATTATCATTTAAGAGAAAATTTCATCAATCTGAACCAACTGGTTATATTTGTGAATAAGATTCCAATGAAATTTCATAAGCTATCATTTGATGACCAGGTTTTCAATACTATACAAGGTCAAACTATCACCTAATTTAAAACATTCAGTAAAATGAATTAAATTGTAACGTACCTTAAAAATCCGATCAATTTTTTCAAGTTTAAGTTTCTTTTTTTGATCAAGTTTGTTAATATTGCATAGATCACTGTCCATCAAGAAAAGACCAAATCCCATAACTTTAACAAGCATGTGTTTCTCAGCTGGGGTGAGATACATTTTAGTTTCAAACATATGAACACAAATATTTACAACATCTGCCAACAGTTCCTCATATCCTGTTATCTTTTCCAAATTTTCCTTAACAGTATCTCTAATCTTGTTTTGTGTGGCAAGGAACATTGAAAGATTTTGTGACTCCTGCAATGTCTGAGAATCAGCCATAACTTTAAGAAACTGGGCAGCCCTAAAAAAATTAAAATAAATTATAATTTTTTAAACATTTTAGGCATTCATTACAAAAATTAAAGCAGAAAGAAATTACTTTGATTATTTCTGGCTTCAATACGACCATTTTGCTTGGCACTGCAATGCAGCACAATGCCTTTTTTTGTCTTCTGTGCCAACATGTTTTGCGTATTTTTGACATTTAAGTACATAAAACCTAATCATACATCAATAATTTTGAATTGGACAGACTCAGCATTGTTTTAGATGCCTAACATGTGGAGGCCAAACACTAGAAGCTTAGTGATGTGTCAACTGGATCCTACAAAAACTTAGGTATAAAATTGCATTGGAATTTTGCAATTCCTAGAATGAAGTTACAGGTTAACTTTACATGAACTACTTTACTGTCAAAAAAATACTTACAGGACAAAAAAGACATTGTTCCACAGCACCAACAAGCCAAATAGCCCTATTGAAGTGAAAATTAACTGTTATTTCAAATGAATCTACTTTGCTAATAATACTGTACTATTCGAATACCTTCTGTATGTAGAATAATCATTTTTAACACTAGATTTCATATTTTTTAATTCATCTAAAACTGCAAACATGTTAATAAATTTTCCAAGAGTTAAAAGATATGCCTCTGAGACAAAATCCTTCCTCTTCTCCTGATGACATAATCTTTTCACTTCGGCCGAAAATCTCTCGATAGCTTTCCGCTACAAACCAAAATTTGTAAATTACATTCATGCAAGAACTGACCTTCAAACCTTAATAAAATGTATCCAAATCAACTTTTACCTGAAAATACATGAAATTCAAGAGTTTGTTAACTTCTGGGGCTAGAACTTCCACAGTCTTTTCATAAATTTCCACCCTATTTGGTTGTTCATTAGACTTGGGTTGAGGAATTGCTCTTGAACAACAACGCCAGGTGTACAGCATCACTGCATGTACTAAACCTTCATCTAACAGTTCATTCTGTAAAAAAACATCACATTTTACATTATGTCAAAATGTTCTAAAAGAATTCTTATAAAATTCATTTCTAAAATAACAAATGTCAATCAAGTTTCATACCAAACTTGCATGAACTGTGGCTTCTTCGATGTACTTGGCAATACCCGTGACAAAACCATTTCGGTCTTCAAAATTAGTATCAAAATTTGCCTGGTAAACAACTGAGCAAGGTTGTGCTTCAATGCAGGGCTGTTCATCAGGTAAAGGCAACTCATCCAAAACATCAACATTTGACAGAGCATCTTGCAATGTAACCTTCTCTGTAGCCATTGTGATATGAATTTCGGGATCTACAATGAAATAAACAATGCTGTATCAAACTTCAACTTTACAATAGTGCTGGCATGACCAACATTGAGAATTCATTAATTTTAACTGTAATGCAAGGTGCTGAAATACAGCCTTGGGTTACTCCTACAAAATTACGCAAATAAATAAACAGAAGTATTCAGGAGTAGGAAGGTAGTACCTTGTACACAACACAACAGATGAAAGTTTTCACACACTTCACATTTCTATCGCATAAAGCAAACGTCAATGATGACACTTCGGCTACAGGAGCAATAAAATCATTAGGAAGGAATCGAATAGGCACTCCCGTTCCTGTAAACTAACAGCAATTTTAAAGCATTTCACCAAAAAGTGGACTTTAAGTGAATACGTTCTTCTTGTAATTGAGAATATGAGGCCTTTTATTTATATATCAAGTGACAATTAACATTCAAGGGCACACCCACATAGAGCGCAAACACAAAACTTCCTCACTGTCATTTGCGGAGATCACTGAAATTTATCAGCGCCATGGAATACAGAACACGGCGTCAGTCGATCTCAGAAGCTCCAAGAAAAAGGCGCTGCCCACGCTCCTAAAATAAGAATAGAGGATTTTTTATTTCAGTATTTTTCTCTTTCATATTATTGTAAAATTACTTCAATTTTCGGTATTCGCAACTCTAGGATTGTTATAAAGCCATGTTTTCAATTATGGTGCGTCGTAATGCATCCCGAACAAATCAAAGAAACTGAAACTCATTGTTAAAAGTAGAAAGTTATAAAAAATCATCACTGGGTTTAAAATTAACATTCATTCGATTATTGTGTTGGAAAACTATCTCCGTTCGCGGTGTCCTATATTCTCTGATTTACGGCTAATATCCGCGCAAAAATAAGGTGTATGCAATGAGCAATGGAATTATTCGCGCGGTGTTTTATCATATTTTGGGGGCAATTGTTATAATAAAGAGAAGAAAGAAAGTACATTCAACTAAAAAAAAAAACAAAAATTTCGTTCTTCAAACTTTCACAACTAGAAAATTCTGAACATATTTTAACTGTTATATATATATATATATATATATATATATATATATATATATATATATATATATATATATATTGCACAGCATTTTTTACATTATAAATGTATGGGTTTGTTGTTATTCTTCATACCGTTAGCTGAGAAAAAAATTGAACGGAAAAATGGGTGGATATGGCATACTACGGAAGAAGTGTCTTTAGACCCTGCTGGAGCCTCGAAAGCCAGTCAATAATGTATTAATAGAATTCACAACGGTACAATCATGTCATGTGTCAATGTCATATAAACGTGCTTCTTTGCAGTCGGTTCTTGTTCTCCCGTTGTTCACATAAAGATGGCTGTGATAGCCTTTCATTCCATATAGTACACGTGTGGGAAGTAAGGAAAGTGTGTAGTTGTGTACTTTTGTCAACATGACGGACGTTGTGACCGGCACTTACATTTATATTTTTGTTTACAAACTAATACGTTAAAAAACTAGCAGATGCATTACATGTAGTTTGTTATACCGTTTTATTGTAGCCCTTTGAGATGAGACACTGGATGCATTTTGTGTATCAGCAAATTTACACGTCGACGTCTCAGTCTATGTGAAGTAACCTGGATAATATTCTTAAATCGTTCTTTCATCATGTTCTGGAGTATTGTGGGTCTCATTTCTTGTGTGAAACTACTTCTTATCCCAGCCTAGTAAGTGAAATTCAGTAGAAGATGCTGCAACCTGTTGATGTTTGATAACAAACTCCAGTTCCCTGTAGAAAAAAAGGCGCAACTGGTAAACCAATATGTTGAAAATATGCCTGTTCACTGTCAATATTTTTTGTGAAGCTAGATCTTTTGATTCAGATATTTGTTTTATTCAATTATGTTATCAGAAACACTTGATTATTACTTGAGGTAGTAAATTGTATATTCAAGTAAAATAATAATTGTATGCCTTTTTTGCAGTCGTTCTACTGACTTTGAAGTTCATCGTAATTGGTTGGCAATAACTCATTCATTACCCATCAGCAAATGGTATTACGAAGCTACATCGGAGTGGACTCTTGACTATCCTCCTCTATTTGCTTGGTTTGAATATTTCCTTTCTCATGTTGCGAAGTACTTTGATCCACAAATGTTGGTTATCAAAAACCTTAATTATGCATCATCAGAAACGATAATATTTCAGCGTCTCTCTGTAATAATTACAGACTTGGTTTTTGCATATGGAACTAGAGAGTAAGTGTGGTTGCACGGTTTTATTTAACTTCATATCTAGAATTGTGGATAATTGCAAGTTATTTTGTCTTTCCTTTATACCACAGGTGTTGCTTGTATTTGAGTGGTAGTGGTGTTCGAAAAAGCAGCAAATGGGGATCTCGTTGGGGATCACCCGCAGCAATTCTACAATTATTGTTACTTGGCAATGCTGGCCTTCTTTTAGTTGACCATATCCATTTTCAATATAATGGATTCTTGTTTGGTCTTCTGTTGATATCAATCGCTAGAGTTTTGCAGGTGAGAAACTTATCTCCAGGGACTGGCTTTTCTTTTTTCCTTGCAAATTAATAATATAGGAGAATAAAGTTAGATACTGAAAGAGTTCTTTAATGTTTCAGGGGAGATGTGTTTCTGCAGCCTTTTGGTTTAGTGTGTTGTTAAATTTGAAACACATATATATGTACATAGCTCCAGCATATTTTATTTATCTATTACGCAATTACTGCTTTCTAGTGGTGCAGCCAGGAATGGCAGTACAGTGGAAGAGTTTTTCTACTGCTAGAATAGCTAAATTGGGTGCTGTTGTTTGTGGAGTATTTGTAGTATCCTTTGGACCATTTATTTTCTTTAATCAGTTGGGACAGGTAAATATATGTACTTCAGGAGATCTTTCTTTGGTACTGACAGCTTGCAAGCACAAGGTGCAGTATTGTGAAATGCACAAGCTCTCGCCTAGCTGGGAGAGTTTCAGATCCAATAAGATACCTTCATCAGAAATTATCATTTGCGGTCTTTGAAGCAGTTCGAGTCTGAGACACTATGCAAGGTAACTCCTGCCAGAAACTCGTCATGCCTTTTGTTGCACCTGTGGGGATGTTCATATTATATTGCACGTCAGCAGGAGCTGTGATAACGTATATCAATGTGAACCAGGCCTGTGGTTTCTATAGAAATGAAGCTGCCCAACTGTCAATCCCAAAGTTCCATCTCCTGCAGTACAAATCTGTAACATTATTGTACCTTTGAAATTGAAAGTCGGTAGATAATTCTTATTTTTATGTTCAAAGGTTTTCTCAAGGCTTTTTCCATTCAAAAGGGGTTTATGTCATGCATATTGGGCTCCTAATTTCTGGGCTATTTACAACACCGTTGATAAAATTGCCACAGCCATTGGTATGTACAATTTAATAACATTTATATGTTTGAGTATTTTAGAAAGTATTTTCACTCTCGAAAGTTAAAACAGTCAAAAGCACTATTGATCTCTGTGCATGTGCAATTCAACTTTCACATAGCTTTTGTGCATTTGGGCAAGCACAGAAGATCGATATTGCAGTTGATTGGTGCCCACTAAGGTAGGCAAAAACTCCCTATTACTTTCTGTTTAATACTATAGATATTCCTTAATTTTTGCAGCCAGTAATTTGGGTTTTAATGTCATCTCAGAAAAAGCTTCCATGACTGGAGGCTTGGTTCAGGAGTTCAATCATAACATTCTTCCAAGTATAGAGCCCAAAACAACATTTTTATTAACTGTTCTTGCAATGACTGTAAGTAATTTGATAGTGAAAATTAGAAACAATAATAATGATGATAATGTTGTTAGTAAATGCAATTTTATTCATTTTGATTCACTTGCAGCCTGCGTTAGTTAAATTATGGAGATGCCCAGGGAATCCACTCCATTTTGTTCGGTGTGTTGTCTTGTGTGCTTGTGGATCTTTCATGTTTGGGTGGCATGTACATGAGAAGGCTGTTCTTCTGATCATCATTCCATTAAGGTAACCTCTATTATAATTATGACACAACAGTAAAATCAAATGCTTCAGTTCTCATTTGTGATCATTGTGTATGTTTTATTGCAGTTTAATGGCTGTTGTGTGGAAAAAAGAAGCACAAGTTTATCTGATGTTTGTTACTGTTGGTCATTATTCGTTATTCCCACTTCTTTTCACATCATTTGAGTTACCAATTAAGGTTTTGCTTTTGGTTATTCATTCGTCATATGCTTTTGTGAATCTCTCTAATCTTTTTGATTTAAAACATGACACATTTACTTTGCCATTGTTGACAATATTTGAATCATCATATATTTTGGGTCTGATCCCACTATTTTTGTACGAAAATATATTTCATTCTTGGTTAGGAATCAATAATAAGTTACCATTTCTTCCTTTGATGCTTACATCAATCTACTGTGCTTTAGGTGTCACCTACTCATGGTTGAAATACTATTGGCATTTTTTGACAACTAGTGAAGTAAATCACAAGAGAAAAGCACACTGACCATGTACCTGAGAAATGACTAATACACACTGAATGTATTATCATGATTTGTTGTAATAATGTTTGGTAGATTACCTGTACCAATGTAATATACCAAAGTTTTGTTATGTAATGTGTTTTTATTACATTAGATATATTTATTTTTCTTATTATCAATAATACAGTTGTAACCAGGAAAATGGGTCAGAGCACAATGATATTTAGAAGGAAGGGAAATAATGGGATCATTAAATGATTTTAATTCGACATCGAGTGTATCAAGACCAAAAAAAGCTCCAGGGACTGACAACCCAATGTAAAAGTTTTTATATTTTTGCCAAGAACAGACTCAAAGATAGCTTCAATGTATATTGGAACACTTGCATCATTCCTGGAGTCTGGACAACTGGCATTTAGTAGAAAAATATTTCTTTAAAAAAATAAATAAAAAATTTTGCCTTCATTGCAGCTCTTTTTGTAGTGTTGAAGGAGTTTTTAAGAAAATTTCTTGAGGAAAACAAAATATGTTTTGGAATTTGAAAATTGGATGGGTGAACTCGCTTGGTTGTAATGTGTCAACAAAGTGGGAAAAAACAATACCAAACTATGTATGGTATTATCCTTAATACTTTTGGACACAAATGCCTGAAAGAAAAAAAATTAAAAGTTGTGGTGTCAGTGTTTCTAAAATGCCAGTATACAAGTGAAATTCGGTAAGTCCAAAATGCGTGTCTTAAGATAAATCGAGTTGAAGATTCTGTTAAATTTGCCTATCTCTTGTTGAATGGGGCCTGAGAGTATTTACACGAGAGTATGGGTAATAAAGTCTGAGTTATTTTTTAAAACGCACTTTAATATGTAATATTGTTTTGAAGAAACAAAAAATATCCTGTCCAAGGATTTTTTTTTAACGTTTTCACTGTTCTATGGCAAACTAGTGATCCTACAAGAGCACATGCTTTTTTGTGATACATGTAACTCGTACAAAATATAATCTTAGTTGAACCCCCAGTGGGTTTTTCAAAGCGTCTTTCTGTCCATTTGGTGTATGTGAACAACACTGGTCCCGAAACTGTGCATATGATTTTTTCCAAACTAAATAAACCCCTGTCAGTCTAACCTCAATCGAAGCTCTGTGAAAAACCATTGATTTTTGGGAGTGATTAACATTAAGCCCTTGGGAAATTTTCAAAATTTTCCCAAAAATGGCTCCAAATAAATTTCTTTAATTTTTTGAAAGATTAAAAAAAATAAGAAAAACAAGATTTTCTGGAAAATGGCCCCAAATTATTTTTATTTTTGGGAGGGAGAGTGCTGAATGTACTCAATAAGATGTCATTTTGCTCCATTCGTTTTTTTTTTTAACTTGTCTCTCACGCTGGTAATATTTACATTATCGGCGATTTGTTCCTTTAATTGTATTTATGAGTACATGTGCTTTAAATAATGTGTAAAGTTTCTAGAAAACAACAGTTTTCTGTGAAAATGTGTTCAAAATTCGCATTTTCAGAAACACTCAAACACCATTTTCACAAAAATGGCTCCAAATGTATTTTTCAAATTTTTCGTATGGATAGTGCTAATTGCACTGTTTAATATGACATTAAGTTTATTTTGCTGTATTCTTTTGTTTTTCAAAATTCACAAAATTGTATTTTTTTTAAATCTCTCACGGTTTTATATGCATATTTCCAGCAATTTGTAAACACTATTGCATTTGTGAATGCAAGCGCTTCAAATGACGTCTAATAAAGTTTTTCAAAAACAAAAGTTTTCTGTGAGAAAGAGCCACTACAAATTCCCATGTACAGAAACACTTAAACGCCATTTTCTTAAAAACGGCTCCAAATTTTCAACGAAAATTTCCTTACTGGACGACGTTTTACTCTTCTGAAATATCTCAAACTAATATTGCGGTTCTACTATTAGGAAAAATTGAGAAAATTAAAAAAAAAAAAAATACTTTGGTTAGTGATAGATAGTAACTGCCAAAAGTATGTGGCAAATACGAATAGAGATGTCCAGAAAACGTGACTTTTAGTAGTAATTCGCTCGCCAGTGGGTGGCAAGCGGCAGGCTGTTACAAGCCGTGAGCGTATGGATAAAACATATAAATTAGTTTTTTTAAACAATTGTTTGTGTAAAAACAAGTTGGGTTTTTCTAACGTGGCATCTGTAAATAGTATCTCCCACAGATCTTCCTATCAAGAAGGAATTCGGCACGACTTTTTACAACATTCTTAGACCTAACTTTTGATCTGTAGCACTGCTTCATACGGTCGCGATCATGCGACATCAGGACCAAGAAAGATGCAGTCGTGCCGAATTCCATCTTGGAGATACTATCCACAGATGCCACATTAAAAAAAAAATTCAATCAATTTTTCAATTCAATTTATTTTTAAAACGTCGTGATCATTCTTCGTTGGAGGTTTTCATGTACATATAATGGCGGTGTACATATAATGGTCATTTTCACACAGTTTTTTGTTTTGTTTAAGTACACTTCCTCGCAGTGAGATGTTCCATAAAGTAAAGAATTATATAGAGGGCTCATCAGGCTTGTTTCGAGCTACCTCCTTTGAATAGTTTCCCATCCGCCGATAGAAAGTGCCAACGTCGCGAAATGTGAAGGGAAGAACCATGGTGGAAATAAGACCACCATGGGAAGAACAGGACCAGGACCATAGACTAAAGAGGTATAGACGGCTCACTGCGGGCAGCCGAGAGGGTACCCAGCAATGGTGTCCCATTCAGAGATGGCGCCACCGTCGGATTTTTAGTTCCTCAGAAAGTGGTGTCCGAGTAGAGTGCGCACAGGTCGCCCATTTGCCCCCAATACCGATTTCTCCCCTCCAGTACCCTGTGGCGGCATTTTCAAATAATTGAAACTGTTACTGTCGCAAGATCTTTCTACGGCATTTACAGCTAGGGAGCACATGACGGGGTGTTGCCCTACGCATAAGCACGCGGGACCTACCCCTTCACTGAACCAATTAACTGCATTCCAAAATGACGTGATCCTGTGACCATATGTATTATAATCATGCGAGCACTTCTCTAATTCATTCATTGGAAATTTGTAAATACAAAATTATTTATCATATAGTTCAGCGTTGCTCAAGCATTTATTAAGCAGATTCATCTATTAGATAGAAAGAATGAATTCGACTAGAGCTTATAATTCTAGAAATACAATTGAGGCGTTGTTTCGCCGAAGCTCTTTTTTTGGGAAACTTTTTCGATCGCATTGCGGCCATCTTCAGTGCTACAAAAATAATAACAGTATATGTAAATTGAAAAATAAAAGTTTATCTACTACAGAATATTATTATGCATTCAATACAATTAGAATTTAAGCAAAATAGAAAAATTGGAATATAAAACGAGAAAATCCAAACATAATTTTGAATAAAGAATACATGAAATAACAAATGTACAGTGCAACATAACTGTTAATAAAAAAAAAATAGAGAAACTGACATATAATTGACGTGGCTAGGAGCCTCGGACAGGCAACACATCGATGGTCAAGGGCATTGCACGTTATTTAAAAGAAAGCTCTCAATGGAGAGGGGAGAACGTTTTTTTTTCTAAAAAAGGGCCATTAAGGAAGGCCCGGCCGGGTGGTGGAAAAGAGGCGGGCGGGGGGGTTAATGTGCCTGGGATGCCAGCTTCCGGAGGGGTGAGAGAGAAGGAATTTGTTCGTTCAAAATAGTGTGCTGGGGATTGTTTAATAAATTATAATGTGTATGGCTTCTAATGGAAGTCTGTCAGTGTACCTGTTTTCAATTTCCAAAATTCTGACTTCACTGTCTGCATTAAATGCGTGTTCTTGTTCCAAGAGGTGGCTATGAAGGGTGATTGTGTTCTTTTGTGTGTATAAGCTTGTACGTGTTCTTTGATTCTTTGTTTAAAGGATCTTCCATTCAGGACAATAATTGCGCATTACAACTGCCACAGGAAATGAAGTATACCACCACTGCTACAAGAAATGGAGTCTAGTAGTAGAAAAGTTCGGTAAACAAACGCTTTTTTTTACAAACAAACACTTTTAAACAAACTTTTCTAATGCAGGATACCGCAACGAGATACACTCACCTAGAAGAACTTGTTTATATATCCTCAATATTCAGCATTTAGTTCCGGAAGTTTGCATTATTTACAAGATACTAGTTATAAATCATTATGAACGCTCTTTATTAGTACAAAATCCCGTGAAGTAAACGCTTGGTTAATTTCATATAGGGAGGGCACCGGGGAGTACCGACAAGAGAAGTCGAAACGTTAAACCAGAACACAAAATAAAATCGCCGGATATAAACTCAATTTTCAAAATATGATAAATTTACAATTTTTCTGACTATCGATTTGCGAACAGTTTCCTGATATCCGGAAATATTCAAAGTATCGTTCTCCATGTGCTTACAGCAGAAAGTCTTCCAAGATTTCATCACGAAGAGGGATAACTGTGAAAATGTGTTGCTGATTTGTCTGTGCAAATAGTTTTTTATTACACTGGAGTGAATTTTCTTATTAATTCTAGCCAAAAATGCACGTTTCATTTGTATGCAAAATTCATATTCTACATAGCTTAGGATACGTATCCCAGAATTTCAAAACACTTGCACACACATACACTCTCCCCATGACACACAGAGTTTAATTGATTTGGTTTGTAACAATGAAATAAATTTGTGCACCGACATCAACAAGTAGCATAAATAAAACAGCATTTTTGTGTGTGTGTGTTTGTGTGTGTGTGTGTTTGTGTGTGTTTTGTGTGTATGTGTTTTTGTGTGTGTGTTTTTGTGTGTATGTGTTTTTGTGTGTGTGTGTTTTTGTGTGTGTGTGTTTTGTGTGTGTGTGTGTGTGTTTTGTGTGTGTGTGTTTTTTGTGTGTGTGTTTTTGTGTGTGTGTTTTTTGTGTGTGTGTTTTTGTGTGTGTGTGTTTTTGTGTGTGTGCGTGTGTGTGTGTGTTTTTGTGTGTGTGTTTTGTGTGTGTGTGTTTGTGTGTGTGTGTGTTTTTGTGTGTGTGTGTTTTGTGTGTGTGTGTTTTTGTGTGTGTGTTTTTGTGTGTGTGTGTTTTTGTGTGTGTGTTTTTGTGTGTGTGTGTGTTTTGTGTGTGTGTGTTTTTTTGTGTGTGTGTGTTTTTGTGTGTGTGTGTGTTTTTGTGTGTGTGTGTTTTTGTGTGTGTGTGTGTTTTTTGTGTGAGTTTTTGTGTGTGTGTATTTTGTGTGTGGTATTTTTGTGTGTGTGTGTTTTGTGTGTGTGATTTTTGTGTGTGTGTATTTTGTGTGTGTGTGTATTTTTGTGTGTGTGTGTATTTTTGTGTGTGTGTGTATTTTTGTGTGTGTGTATTTGTGTGTGTGTGTGTTTTTGTGTGTGTGTATTTTTGTGTGTGTGTATTTTTGTGTGTGTGTGTATTTTTGTGTGTGTGTGTATTTTTGTGTGTGTGTGTATGTGTGTGTGTATTTTTGTGTTGTGTGTGGTGATGAGAGTAGAGAGAGAGAGAGAGAGAGAGAGAGAGAGGAGGTATATTGTGCAGCCGACTTGATGTTTTCTTACAAAAACTTTCTATTGGAAAAATGTTCAATTGGAATAATGAACGACTCGTTTCTATAGAAAATGAGTAAAAACTGTTTTTATGATGAATGGCATCTCTAGCCGATTACGTATTCTGAAGGGAGTAAACTCCATGAGGGGTCCCTCCCCCCTCGGTGCGATACTGGATTGAACAAAAAATATTTCGATTATTTAACCACTTCTGGTACAATTCTTCTTTACATTTAAGGAAAAGTCTTTGTCTTTTGAAAACAAGTCAGAGACTTTGCCAGTGACGCTTATCCTGAGCGGCGATCACACTGGAAACCCATTCGTAGCTGAGTAGCGTAGTCCTGTCAAATGGGACTCAAAAAGGCCAAATAGCCGAAAGTTTTGGTGTAGTTTTGATATTTGGTTCCTATGTGTTTTTGGGTCGCTGATCATGAATATCAGGTTTCTCAACAATCATTTTGCCAAGAAATACCTTTTTTAAGCAAAAAAAGTGTAAAAATTAAACCTTTTTTCAGTTTTTTCAAAATAACTCAAAAGCCATTTATTTTTTGTAATTAATGGCCCTATATCATATAAAAGAAGATAAAATTACCTACATTTGATGTCATTATGATTTTTTCGCCAATAAATCGTTTACCCGTAAAAACACCACGAAATTTGATGATATATGCGAAAACATGAAAAAAGGGAATTATCCCACTTTATCTCAATGTAACTGAAATACTACCATTTTTTTCGATATTAACCTGGTATAAAAATAAAGAGAATAAAATTATCCACATTTTATGTCGACTAGGTTTTCTTCTGGGATCAATGATATTGCCGTTAGTGCGTAAAATATGCCTGGATGTTTTTACAGAAACGGCACGCCACTCCCTCTCTCACTAACTCATGTGTAATTTACATCCAATGAATTTATATAAAAATAAATATGGCGCCTTGTGAATCTCTTTACATTTTATTTGGAAAAAGAAAAGTAAGTAATTAGTAATGTGAAAAAGAGAATTAATGTTTTGGGAAACGATGGACTGCATCTTCCCCAAGTCGTCTTCCATTGGTTCGTCAGATTCAATGGCTTCATCTTGTCCTCGTTCCAGCTCGTAACTCACCTTTCAGATCATTTCCAGAAACGACTGTCATATTGTCGCAAGACTGAGATACAAGTTAGATCATTAACCCCTGCCTTCTTGCAGTCAATGTTTTGACAGTTTTTGAAGCTCTTGCACAAACCAAATTTCAATAAAACTGCTAAAGGAGATGGTACCAACAAGTTGTGGTCAAAGGTATTAGGCTATGTTTCGTACTTTTCCCTCTCCATTCTTCTGGATTTTTTTCCTCAATCTAGACGTTGCTGAACTTGAGAATAAACTCTTAAAAAACGTTGTTGTGCTGCTGTAGGTGATGGTAGTGCCGCAATGTTTGCCTTGCAGCTGGAAACAGCTTCAGTAGATATCTCAACTGGCTGTTCTTTACATTTCAACCGACCCGAAAAAGTTCACCTCCATCAGCGTCCATCTCAATAGTTTGAATAATTTTATAGCAATTAATTGACAGTTTGTCTGTCAGAAATTTATTTATTTATTTATTTTACGTAAAAAACAGTTAAAACTGCGTATGACGTGCTATGGGGAAAAGTAAATTATGTGCACATTTTCAAAATTCTGTGATCCCTTTACTAAGTCATATACTACTTGAATTTTGAAAATGAAAAAAAGCTCCCATGTAATAAAACCTATTTTCAAGGATAAATAAGCAATACATTTTGGGTTCTTATCCATGTTGTCCTTCGGAATAATACTTCCTGCTGTGACAACATGGAAACGATAATTTGAATAATTGTATTTCCCACTGAATTCTAACAGACGTGCACAGAAAATGAAGTTACATTTATGTCCAGAAGCAACACAAGGGGCCATTTCAGCATTTGCTCAATGGATCAGGGAAACTGGACGAAAAACCTGATCGAGATGGGGGTCATTGACCCAGAAGCTGCGATGATGAGAATTAAATCAGGAGACAACCGTTCAAAAGCAATAACAAGGACATTTGCTTACATGGTACGCGAAGATAATCAATTGATCACCATTATTGAGGACAATAGATTCAAGGAATTAATTAAACATCTTGAGCACAGATACACCATGCCCACAAGAAAATAACAATCCTTTAATCACGGTTTCGATTCTCCGATATTTTAGTAGTTAAAAAAATTAGATCACTGTATATGATTCGAAATAACTCATTTTCATTATCTACATTAGAAATTTCAAATTAGATAAGCATTTATTGTTCGAAATTTAAATTCATTTAATTAATTTTATAGGCTCAGCTACTGAACCCCCGAAAATGCATTGACATGTGGTCTCTTTATAGGAATATTCTGAATAGTGACTACGAAATATCATGCTGTGAATACCCCAGGCCAAGAAGATGAATTAAATGTGCGAACTTTCTTTCTCCTGATGCAAATGTACTATCTTACTGGAAACACAAAGTGACTCTCCCCAAATTTAGAAAAAGTGCTGGTCGATACCTGTGCATTCCATCAGCTACAGTGATTTCAGGGAGACTTTCCAGTACAGCTACATTGATATGTGACAAAAAAAGAAATAGGATGGACCCAGAAAGAGTTAGAATGTTAGTTTTCTTTAATAAGAATCTTTAAAAACTATCAAAAAAGTTATGTTCATCTCAATAGTTTTTAAATATTAAAATAGTACATGTATGCATGTGTGAAGAACAAAATATATCATTCCAATTCTGATTGAATCACTTTTACAGCTGAGCCTCGTAAGTAGTATGGTATCAAGTATCGAAGCTTTCAGACAGGTAACGGTATCGAGAGATTCGAGAGAACTTAATTGGAAAAACAAAATACCAAAATACAACAGTGTCCTCAAATAATAATAATAATAATAATAGTAATAATTATTATTATTATTATTATATTGACTTTCAATATTTGTTTTCATTAAATTATGCAAAAAGAAAATAATGGAGAATCTTTAATGTTCATAAATAATACTCAGAAGTCAGGTTAATGTGACTTGGTCAGAAGGAGTAAAAAACATTTTTAAAACATTGCCATTGTTTCAGAAAATGTATTTCCATCCTCAGAGCTATACAAAATGAGAAAGAAGCAAGCACAATTACATAAAGCCACTAAAACATGTCAGTTACAATTACCCTATGTTGTTACAGTTAAACACATTAAAAAAATATACACTAGTTACACACCTTGCAACCACCAATAGAATACAGATAAAAAACGACTATATATTCTTGTCTATAGGGCACCTCATAAGATCTGAGAAACACATACACTTTCACCATACTCACACACCATGACTACTAATGGTAGAATGTTGGGCGGTGAGGAGAAATTTATTTACTATGATATTGTGAGATAAAACTTGCATCTGGTAAGGATCTATCATTAATTAAATATTAATTATATATATATATATATATATATATATATATATATATATATATATAATGTGTGTATGTATGTATGTATATATGTATATATTAAAACGCTCTCTATTTCTGTGAAATTATTTCCGCAACCGGTTTCCGAATTTATATCATTTTATGGGCGCCGGGAAAGGGTTGCGATTTTAAATTTCCCGCAAACATATCTAAAGGGAAATTTTATCCTACTAGCTCTGCCGGTTGAGTTCTTCGAAAATAATCGTCGCCGGTACTTACTTTCTTCCTAGCAAACGATCATTCGATCCGCTCTCCATACGTAAGAAGCGAGGACTCTGAAATTTGTTTCTGGAAAGAAATTTTTGAACTTTGGATTGCACAAGATGCTAAAGAAATGATAATCGGCTTTTCTTTTTCAGAATGAGAACGTTATAAGTTTATTTATCGATTAATTCTTTTTTAAATGAAATGTCACCTTGGTCATGACCGATCGTAAAAATTGTCTATAGCGCTATTATTCTTACAAATTTAGATATCCATGCGCTCTTGGACGATGAGACCAGGAAGAATCCACCGCTCCGACCAATCTTCTATCTTGTATCTTGTTCTCAACTCTCCGCTGCCGGGTCGATGTCCTCCTCAACTTATTGTTTCACTTACTTCCCTATTCTTTGCCACGGATGGGCACTAATGCCAAGACTGTCACGTTTTACTTAATCCACGTTACACGAAAAGTCTATTTCTTTTAATTAATTCCTCCAACTTTTAACGCGATAAAATATGAAGTTCATTCCCTAAACTACAAGATATGTCTCGAGTCTGTCTTCCCTGCTCTCACGTCCGTATTTTCCTCAAGTCCATTTGCGCCTCCCGGTGCCAGAATTATTCAAAAGTCCCAAATAGAATTACGCCCACAAAATATTTATAAGTCCTCACTGGTCAATTATTTCCCGCAAAATTCCACCAAGTCCCGCATTTATCATTTACAATAACCTCTGCAGTACGATGTGTACGGTACACGGTCTAAAGCTCCTCTCTCCAATATTACAAAGTTCAACCCTCGATAACTTTCATACATTATTGTCTCTTGTTTTACAAAGCAATCTCGAGTTTCCTTCTACGTCATACCATTACCAGTTTACCACCAATTCTACATGCCCTTATATCACAATCTTCTGTCTGTTACTTGCCGCGCAATGTTTTACTTCCGCTTCCCTGGTTGCTAAGGAACGCCCTGCCTGCATCGCTATGCCCTCAACATTTACACTTTTTACGATGAATTTAATAAATTTTGTCCCCAATTCCCATCAAAATATTGTGTGACAGTCTGGTACGTCATCATATATATATTGTAATGGTTCCTTTTATATCCTCCCGTATTCCCGCCCAGACGTTGGGGCGCCACTGTAATGGTTCCGACCTACCTGTTCTATTCATTTACGCACCCCTAACTTGGTCTCAAACACTATGGTGCCCTAGCTCTTACTATTTTCCTATCATAATCCTACACTTCATAGAATCTACTTCGTTTTGTTGAGCGCCTGGTTTCGTTGACATTCTCTGACATAATATCCTCACTCACCCGTTGCCCGTATCTCAGCTAGCATATACAAATAGAGCCTTACCTGGGCGTGACTACTGTGATCATTTCATACGGAATTGAAACGGTGTATCTGCACGCTCGTGCCTGGGTCAGTTTCTAGCTAAATACAAAACAATACTCACAATCCAGGTATACATGAGCCGCGATGAGCGTTCATTCATTTATTTGCCTTTCCTCTCCATTAACAAATTGTCAAGGCAGCTATTTGACACCCATTTTATATGAATTGCCTCTATTATGACATTCAAAATTTTATACAATGACATAAATACCCTGGATTGAAAACATAAACAAATACAAGACATCATTCATACTTAAAGAACATAAACAAAGTAAACATTCATACCGGAATGCGCATTCTGTCGTGACTTTATAGTTATTTTACTCTTAACTTAATTAGCATGACTTGGTCTTCGACAGAATCGTCAAAATTTATTCCCCCTCTTTACTTTTCAAATTTTATATATATATATATATATATATATATATATATATATATATATATATATATATATATATTTGTTATGCCACTTTCCTGGTGCTGCTAATATACGGCGACACACACTGCCATCGCCCGTCGTCGACCAATGTTTTTGTACACAGCTCGTGTACCCAACTCCATCAAATCGGCCGCTACCAGTTCTTGAACTCCACGAATCACCATCAAAGTCCCCGTTCAAAACTATTACGATGCACCTCGCACGAACTCATCAAATTCCATAAAAATGTTCGATCGTTTTCGCGTCCTGAATTACTGTTTTTGCAATTTTGTCCACTAACTGTTCGCAGATTATTTAAATTTCCCCTCCATGATATTAAAATGTCTTCATCTAATTGATAGCGTTCCCGCATAAACTTTCACTAACTAATTACGCAAAAATTTCGAATTTCCTATCACTCTAATACGGGTCATGCGTACGCTGCGAGATCTCAACTCACACTGAACTATCCTCTGTTTGGAATAGTTGGTCCAGAAGCTGGAAACTTTTTATAAAACACCTGCCCATCACTGCAAAAACATATCGTAATAGTTTCTACGTTTCATAGTTCTACGTTTTACGGGCGCCTTGCGTTTCATTACTGGTTTCATAAATTGTCTAATCTTTAGTTAAGAAATGTCACATTGTTATATTTCTTCCTCTTTTTTCCTTTCTTTAAAATAATTATTTTTGTGTTATTCATCTATGATGACGTCACTCCACTACGTCAGGCAGCGCGTCGCTTGTTTTCACTAATCCCTCACGTAATAAATCCAAATATTCAATTTATCTAGGTCACGTTAATTTTCCCGTGCCGTGGCTAAGTTTGTCAGGATCTAAATATTATACTCTACAACTCCAGAAAGTTTGAAGTCATTTCATCAAGGCGTTCTCGAGATATTTATGAAAACTGGTTTCTTTGATACTCTTGCTATCACAACAATGGGTTCCATTTTCTACGTTTCTAAACGTTCTGCATGCAATTTGTACCGTTTCTTGTATCTTCTTAACTCGCGGTTCGATTTTCCTGATTTTCTTTAGATTTTTCCTGAAATTCTGTTCTGACCATTGTTTATATTGCCCTTTCACGCTTTTCGCGTTTTCCGCTAATTTCTGAAAATTATATGTCCGCGTCGTCGTCTATTGTTTCTTCTGTAGTTTAATGTCTATCTGATGAAATAAAATTTTGCTTTCGGGATCCGCGCGTTCTGGGGTTGTTGCAAATCATTACAATATATATATATATATATTGTAACGTCGGTCTCTCTCTGGGTTCATGTATGTTCAATAATTACTCATGGAATGCATTTTTTACAAATTAACCTTTAATAAATTAAAACAAAAAAACAATATGATGGATGATGATAGCATGCAACAGTAGTTCTTACAATGGAGTTAACATATTGCTTACTGCGACCTTTGATTATATTAACTGCTTAACAATCACAAAAGTGGGAAACACTTGGCCGCTACCCTCGTGCCTAGTTACCGGCACGTCCGCTGCAGCTCCGTGAATTAAAGTCTGTCCGCACTTACGCGGCAATCGGGCTGAGCGTCGCTTAGTGCGCAAATTTTACTCATCTTAAGCTTCTGCGGCGTGGTGTCGGCGGTGGCGGGGATTTTACCCTGGAGCTGGCGTCGGGCGGCTTGGCGCTTTCACGGGCGGGAACCCCGCAACAGCGCGCTTCCTCTGGGCCCACTGCTGCGCGTTGTCGAACACATGCCTCGACAGGCGTTCCCCCGGTCACAACAGCTCGTGATCAATTAGACAGGGAAGCATCGAACCTTAATAGTTCTCGTAACATGAAATGTTATGCGGAGCCGAATTCTAGGTTGACGCACCAAGTTCCCGAACACATGTCTTGAGTGACATGATGAACTCGTCGGGCTACAAAAACGAAGTGCACTAGTCGAGTGACAAATGTCGAGTCAATTAGTCGACTGGCAAATGCCAAGTGAGTTGATCGAGTGCCAAAAATCAAGTTGGAGTGGTCGAGTGCCAACTGCCAGGTGACTTGCACGAGTGCCAAATGCTAAGTGAATTAGTCGGCTGCCAAATGCCAAGTGAGTTGCTCGAGTGTCAAAAATCAAGTCAGGTCTTGGGCCACACGCGCCCACGAAGGCACGCCTTCCCTCTCCCGGATCGGCGGGCCTCTTCATCATTCGCCGGCCCTTTGCTTACGTGGCGACGCTTGAGCCAATTGCCCGCGAGTTTGATATTACAATAAGCAGTGTGTTCGAAGGTAAGCCGCGCCCTCCGCGGATGGACACTTGTGTGTAACTATTGGGTGGTCCTTTCCTCGCGGCACGACCTGTCAGTTACATTTGGATTTCCCTGCCTTCGCGTCCCGGTCATATCGTTTTACCTTCTTTTTTCACGAGTGCCGGGCCCGGTCCGTCCTTTTCACGGATGCACACTTGTGCGTAACTAATTTTGGTAGCCTATTTAGCACCACGTACGCGGATTGAAATTTACGGGGTCTCCGGCAGTCGCGGGCGTGGCACGCTCCGGGGCGTACTACTCGCGCAACTTTTCTTGAACGATAGATTGAAGAAATGCGGGCGGAGTGGGGATATAAGTTACAAAGTCGGCCACTAGAGTATTTACAGTAATGTCAACCTCTGGAAAATCAAAGTCAAACCTGCTACGTGTTCGACCAGGTCATCGCTCTGAGTAGGCAACACTAGGGACACGAGATAGGAGATTTTGGTGCTTCCCATGAAGGACCTGGACCTGCCTCAGCCATTTATTTGGATAATGGTAATAAGGCTGAACAAAAGTTATCGACTATGAAAGCAACTAGCTTTGACTGTCTTCTATTTCGCGCCAATAAAATTTTAAGACCTTAAATCCAGTCCACGCCAAAGGAACTAGAAAAATTGCTACGAGAAAGTCTGTGCCATTCTGTAGCATCTCTAATTTTTTGTTGTTGAACAGTGCTATCGACTGTGGCAGGGTTTTCGACACGAACTACATAGCTAGCCTGCTCTGATCGGTAGTTTTCCTTCCCTTTTTACCGATGAATAATAGACGAATGTCGGAGCAGTCTGCAGATCGGAACAGTCACCTGTAGGAGCAGCCTAACTGGTCACGGACGCGCGTGATCTTTCCTTCCTCTTCCTAATATCCCACTTACACGCACATTACCTCACATGTCGCGAATTCGGATCTTGTCCCAGTTGCGGCGATACCCCGCTTTGGGGAGTTGACTGGATGGAGAAAACACTAGCAAGCAGACGTGTATGTCGGTGCTGGATCTCACCATCCAGCGGAACAGCAACAACAACATAGCCACCTCCTGTGATAACATGCCCTATGCCGGGTGATCAGTATAAAACGCAACCCTGCTTTTCAAGGCACTAAGAGAAAAGTGAAAGTTTTGAAACACTGCTTCTGGAACAGCTCCTTCGACTACATTTCAGCGACATTCCATTCACCATCACCCTCTTCGTTTCACTCACCCCCTTCCTGGGGTGTGGGTCATTCCTGCTCAAAATAAAACAGGCCGCGTCTTCATTCATAGTTTCCTTCTTTCGCAGTTAACTTACGACGCGCCTCAGTGTAGAGGAACACAGTTTTGTGGTGTGGTAGTATTTCCGAACGCAATCTTTCAAAGAGTGACGGGCAGCTTTCAGAGAAAAATTTTCATCTGTAAATCAGAGAAAAATAGAGTACCATATTTCGGTTAGTGAGGTGCTTTCGTAGGACAGGAGGTGTGTTTGATTTGAAACGCAATCGCCGAATTACAGTGCTCACGCAGCGAAAACTAGAGGAAGTTCGGGATGTTCTTTTAACTTCCCCGAAAACATCATTAAGGAAACTTCAGCAGCAATGTAATCTTTCTTATGGAAGTGCGCACTGTGCCACTAAAAATTTGAAAATGCGCGCTTCAAACTGCGGACATCTCTGGAGCTTAAGATTCCTGATCGGGCTGCTCGCATGAATTATTGTAATTGACTACGTCGATTCGTTAGCGAAGGTCGGTGGCTATTATACCCAAGTTTGCGGGTTCATACCCGATCGAAGCCGTGGATTTTTAAGGGCGAAAAAATCCTTCGTACGCCTTCCTTCGGAGGGGAAGTAAACCGGCTGTTTCATGTTGGTAGATTTACTGCATGTAAACGATCCTCAAGCCTAAATTAAACCTCTGAGCTAAATTCAAATTGCCTGTTTCGCCGCCCAAGTAACCTTCTTTCTCCCCTAGTAGGTGACAGGAGCGTAACGAAATTTGCATGGTCAGACGGAAGAACAGGCCTTATGGCCTGAGTCTCGTCACGTAAAATAAGGCATTCATTCATTCAAGGTCTAGAGGCACTTGATAACGTATTTTTTAGTGATGAGGCTTGGTTTTATCTGGTTGGATATGTTAACCAGCAAACTAGTACACTCTGGGGTACTGAGAGACCACAGGAAACAATAGAGACCACTGCATTAAAAAAAATTGGAGTATGGTGTGTGATTTCTCGTCGCAGAATAATTGGTCCGTTGTTTTTGAAAGAAACGATGACGGCGGTTACATATCATAATATGCTGAGAAATTTTGTATCCCTTCCAGAAAAGGATGAGAGAAATTGTTGGTTTCAGCATGATGGGGGCGGCGACGCATACTGCCAAATCGACAATGCAATTTCTGGAAGATTTTTGGGAACAAAATAATTTCTCGAGGTCGGTGGGTCCCTCGTTCACATGATTTGTCGCCACCAGATTTTTATCTTTGGGGATGCCTCAAAAGTAAAGTTTATGCAAACAAACCTGCTAATTTCAAAGAGCTCCAATGAAACATTGAAGAAGCGATTCGCATGATTGATAAACTTTACATCGAGTTGCAGCAAATGTTATCAATGCTTGTTTATTAGCAAATGGAGGGCATTTGAATATTTTTTGTGAAGTTTGTTTCCGACACCAATGTATAATTCATAATTTCCTTTTCATCATTCATAATAAATAATTTCCTTTTCTCCTTTACCGATTACCTTACTACATTTATAAGTTTTGTTTCAGGGAATTCCAATACCTTTATGTTAAGGTTAAATAATGGGGATGAAGGGCAAGGTTGTGATGTATCATTAAGCAGTGACTATCTTTCTCTGATAATCAAAAAATACATCCAGTTGCTAAATTTACAGGAAAATCTTAACACGTGGTGGAGCCTAGCTCTATATTTTGTGGGTCCTTTATACAGAAAAATCGATTGACGGCAAAACGTCCGTTTGTCAGTCAGTGTACACCAGTAACGCCTAAACCATACTCAGGATTTTTTCCAAAATGGATTTTCCCCGGTATAAAACTCGAGTCGAAGCTTCTTGGGGGTACTTTATATGAAGCCCCCTTGACATTTTCAAACATTTCCGAAAAAGGGCTCCGAACTTTGTCTTTAATTTTTTTTTAATATAGTAAAATACACTTACAAACATGGCATAGGTCCATTTTTCACCGTCAAAGTTTGCAATTTGTTCGGCTTATTCTTTCTACTACAAAATTGAAGAGATATTTTTCTTTTTTCTCTTTAGTTCTTTCATAAAGATCTTTTACATTTTTTGAAAATGTACATAATCTTAAAGAAAAATTAAACGATTTTAGTAATTTTCGTGCAACATTAAAAATAACAAAGATAATATTTTTTCCCTAACTGCTCCAATTTTTTTCTTTAAAATATTGGAAGGAAAAGTGTTGAATGAATAAGATATAAACGCCATACTGTTCTATTCTTTTGTTCTTTCAAACATGACTAAAATGTAATTTAATTGACTTTTCTTTCACGTCTTTAATATTCACATTGGCGGCAATTTGTTCACTTTATTTCTTTTATGAGTGCATGTGCATTGAATGATGACTTATAAAGTGTCTTGAAAACTAATTTTCAGTGAAAAAGGGCTAAAAAAATCCGCATTATCTGAACGGTCAAACGCCATTTTCTCAAAAAATGGCTCCAATTTTTTCTTCAACCTTTTCACACAGATAGTGCTAATTGCACCGTTTGAGATCAAATAGATTTTGCTGAATTGTTTTTAATTATGCAATTTTTTTTTTTTGGAATGGTATCTCTCACGCCTTTAGAATGCATATTTCCAGCGATTTGTATACATTGCATTTGTGAGTGAAAGTGCTTGAAATTCCAATCAAGTTTTTCGAAAAGTCAAAACATTTCTAAGAAATAGAATTTTAAATTTCTCATTAACGCTTAAACGCAATTTTCTCAAAAAACGGCTTCAAAGTTTTTCACGAAAATTTCCACATAGAACGAGCTTTTACTCTTCTTTAATATTCTTAAAGTAATCTATCAGTTCTGTTTTTAGGAACCTAAACAGAACAAATTATATATTTAAAAAAATTTGCGCTTTGAGCAACAATACATGTTAGTTGACATGATGTGGCAAAACAACACTACCGAGATATACAAGGCCTTAGCAGTCATTCAAGATGGCCGCCTAAATGGGCCATAAAAACTGATATGCGAAATAAAATTATAGTTACTAGCCGAATTTACATAATAAATCACATTATCAAATAAGAGATTTTCTTTCTTCAGCTGGAAGATTGTACATAAATTTAAGTTGTTTTTTCAGCTTTTAATATGTTATACTTTTAAGCAAGTAGATAAAATCCTACTGTTCAATCCCAAATTTTTTCAAAATAGTTTGCAAACCTGTGACACATTTTATTTACAGAAACTATGTGTACTTCTCTTTCAGATCTGAAATTATGGTTCATATCATGAATGTAGGAACACTTGATGCAAGGAATTGATTATAAAATTCAGTACTCACAATGTTATCTGCTTTAAAATCCATCCATTTAAATGTACCTCATCCATTATGAGTCACTAATTTATCACTATCACTAATGTTTTTTAAACAAAACAGGAAAATTAAAAACCTAAATGCTAAATTTTATAAGAATATGGTAAATGGTGTACAAGACAATATGAAAAAAACATGAACTATGGATATTCACTTCTTTTTTAAGCAAGGAATTTAATTTGTTCCAAAATAAAAGCATTGGGTTCGTCCAATTCTGAATTTGTGGTATTGATTTGAAGTAAGAGGTCTGAAATTAAAGCAAATACATCAAGAGGGCTGTTACTACTGCTTGTATTAAAACAGCTCTAACCTAACTTTTCTAAACCAACACACATTACAAACCTCTCCAATATTGAGTGCCTTCAAGTTTTAATACATTTTTACAACAATAAACCGTTTCAATTCCTTGTCATCCCCAAGTGAATTTATAATTTCAGGGGCAGAACGACAATCAACATGTTGAAAAAGAATACCGTCTTCCTTTTTAATCCAATAATCGTCCAAAACATGGAACTAGTTTGCTTTTTAGTTCACCAAATTTACTGAAAGATATTTCATTAAATCTTGCAATGTTTCTTTCGCACTTCTTAATAGCAGCGAGAGATGCTCGTTCTAAACGCAATTTGTTTTCTTGAGAACTTTCTTTGTAGGAAGTACTTGAGCGATTCAAGTAAACAGGATAATAGGGCAACAAAGAAGACATAGCTCCACAAGTCAGTCGTGTATGTTTTAAAGGAAGACTGATTATTAGTCCATTTTCACAATAGAACACTGAATTGTTATCAATTTCTCACGTTCGCAAGTCACTTTACAAAGCTGAAAGTAAACATAAACTTAGCAACTTACACATTTCATATTTTATCATAATTTCCTCTCCTGGGAACTCAACCTTTACTCACCATAATCCACACTATTATCAACAACAGACCACATCTACTAGTCGCGCGACTTTTCTTGACGTCTGAGCTCCCTAGTGCTCAACACAGCACGACTCGGTACGGTCTGGTCACAACATTGGTCTCACACGGAACGGCACGGCAAGATTGTCCGGGCTGCCAAGCTCTGCTTTCAAATGAATTCAGTTCTCGCGTTTTCGCTGTTAGTGTTGTGCCCTGTGATTCATTCGATTCTGATTTTGGTAATATCATATCTCCTTAATAAGCAATATTATCGTTATCTAATTATTTTCACTTGTGGTTGCTATTAATTGTGTTATAATCTGTTATATTTTATCGTCTATAATGTCCTGTTGTATTAAGAACGAAAGAGGCGCGAATAGTATTAATAAGGTTACAGTTGGCAACACCCGTTGGATGTGACGTCGGGATAAGCCTCCTCTCCCCGCACCCCGCGCTGGGAAACGTCAAGAAAAGTCGCGCGACTAGTACGTAACCACAACTCAAAGCTACATGTGCTAGTCAAAGTACACAAATGGATCGCGTCAACTCAAACAAGTCAGCCTTCTCTAGCCGCCATATTGGCTTTGAAAAACTACAGTGTAGGCCTTGAATCTACATGTACCATACATACACCATGTACCTAGTACATGGGCAAAACCGAAAAGCTAGCACAGACCTAAGATGCTAGAAAACTTACTATGAGAAAGTCTGTTCCATTCTGTAGCACCACTAGATTCTTTTACAAACATTTTAAGAGGCAACACGCATTATAACCCTTGTTTAAAGTTCGTCGTGTACTGCAATTCAAAGTTAATTTTCACTTAACAATCATCACTTAATAATCACGTAATCTCAATTAATTCCTACGATATATTAGGGAACAACTAAAGCATGTATTGGGTTTGCCCTCATCCCGTGTGTCGTTCATAGTTTTCATTAACCGTTCCCGCGGTGTCGTTAGCTGATTCGTGGGCGACGTCATATCATGGAATAAGATCCGGATATGTTTACGTGCTTATTTTGCCTCTTTAATTAAATATGCTGAAAGAAAAAAACACGATGAAATCCTCAGCACAGTCTTTCGTTAGAAGACACCCCCTCCCACTACCAAAAAAAAACACACAAATTTAAATAAAAAATAAATTTATTTACAAAATATACATAATTTTATATTAATTCATATTTTCATCATTTATCACATCATCTATCTCCATTAGCTCGTCTTTCAATTTATTACTTTCTTTTATCTTGCCAAGATTTAGCAAGAACTTGATTGTGTACTTATTAAAATCACATCTGCAAAAAGAAAAATATATGTATAAAATAATTTCATTTCATAATTTTACAAAAACATATAATGCAAACATGTGACAACGCTGGAAGAGAAGTAAGTATCCAAAGAGAAACAGAAAAGTAAACAAGTAAAAAAAAGGCACGAAGGTATTTTTACTTTCTCATATATGTACGTAGTAATACACATAGTATAGAGAAAGTAATGCTGAATGTAATGCTGCGGAAAATCGATTTCGAGATTTCGATGGAAATATACGGTTTTCGAAACATTCGAAATAACAGCTTTTTCGTTTACACTGTTATTGGCTGTTATCAGTTAAAATTAATAGTACCGCAACCTATTGACCAAAAGACGAACTATACGTTTTCGCGGCAACCATTTTGTACGATAACATTTTCACTGCAGATATTCAATCGTGATTAGCAAGTGTTCAAATTATTGATTCATTAATAAATAATGGCACACCATGTCTCATATAGATCAGCCACCATATTTTTTATATTATATACACTACAAAAAAGGTTGTCCTTTAAATCAAGTCCGTCTACTATGTTTATTACTTTTCTCACCCATTACTGATTAGGTGAGATACTGAGATAAGCCAAGCACCTGGGAATTAATTTTTAATGATAAATTTAACATTTAATGTTAGAATATGGAATCGTTCACAAAGAATACGCGTTGCAAGGACAACGGATCAACAAGGGTTAATTTTACATACTAGATACTTATATATAATAGATACTTGATGGCAGGATGGAGTATAGTATACTTGATGGCAGATCGTGATACAAATGGGCACGGCCCCGGACACATGATGTGCAGAAAATATGAAGAGGGCGTTGGAGGGTCGTAGTCGCCAGAAAGGAGGCATGGATTCATTCTCTACAAATATTTCATAGCGAGCACACGTTACCGGTTAGTGAGGTGCGATCGAGTTTTCAACATAGGCTGGGTTTTATGAAGATGCCAGTAGGCCGTGAATTTGTTTAGTTGGACGTTTGAGAGCTTGGTCTCGTAAATGGTGATATTAAAGGGTAATTGGGAATTTTGTTTAATATAGTGGTCGAGGTTGAAATTAAATAGACTCCATTTTCGAGGAGAGATATACATCAGGGTAGCTTCGTAGATGGATCAGTCACGAGTAGGTGTTTAACACGAACCACAGGGACAGCCGCGACCGCGAGTTAGATTTGTGGGAATATTAAATCTAATTATAGCAATCGTTGCGGATATTCTCAAACATTTTTATTGAGGAAAGGGCACGAAAGTGGTTTACCAAGGATCCCGAGGACTTCATTCTGCCAGCCAGCCGAGAAGCCAACAATCAAGATTACGAACATAATTATGAACGTAAGCTTACGAACTATTATGAAATCCGAACGGTGTTTTGATGTTTAAAGTGAAAAGAAATTCACGTAAATTTGGACAACTGCCATATACAAATAATAAGAATAAATGTTAATTTTTTATTATTGAAAAGGCTGATAATTCATAGTGTCATAGTCATCATTCTATATATTCTAACATAGTTGTCATCAATCTATAGAGCGATTTTCCTAAGGATGAGCCTAAGTGACAGCTAGTGCTGGCAACATAACTGAAGATTCTGTGGTCGTTGTGCCCTTGAGCCCAATGGACTCCCTTCCTGCATTTGTTCGTTTGCAGTTGGCTAACTTGTAAATGGCTTCGACGCTTCCTTTCGTGACGTCCTCGTCCGACAAAAATATAAACGCCGAGAGAAATAATTGAAATTAGGAAGTGTAGTGTTATGTGCTCTTCTGTAAAAATTATTTTTTCCTTTATATATTACATTGAATTTACTTCTTGTGTGATAAATATTATGTTTATTTTAAAACCGAGATTTGAATACGAGATGCGTACCAATGCACATGGTTCCGGCCTTTGTGCTGTTGTGTAGCGAGCTGTGATTGAGAGCTTTCTATTTACATTCGTGGAAGTTTTCTTTTACTGGTAGTGAGAGCATGTTAAGAGATTTTCCACATATGTCATTAAATTTAATTATTTCCCGGACTCGCGTACGTGCATATACATCAGCGAAACTCTTAGACTTTCTGAATTGGGATGTCTTCTCAAAAGCCATAACCAAACACTTGCGGCGGAGGGATACTTCTCTGAAATACATGTGATGTTCACTTGTTTTCGCGAACTGTCACTTTGGCTCATCCTTAGGAAAATCGTTCTATAATAGTTGACTCCAATTAATAGAACTTCCAGGAATCGTGGTTCCGTATAGAATCACACGTCCACATACAACAGGTAAGGTGTGTACGTTGTGTGTCGAACCCGTAGTTGAGTTGGAAAGTAAAATTGTAATAAGTTAGATTTCAATCAATTGAATTTTTCTAAAAATTATCACCATACACTAATATTTCCTTAATTCAGTTAAAATACAATGGGTGGGTCAAATAACTCGCATTATTTTTACAAGACTAAAGGCCCGTTTTCACGGTAGCGTAAGTCACGGCATTGCGCGTGTTTCTCGGGTTTGACGCTAGGGCGATCGCGACTTTTTATCAAGTTCTGCTTGAATGGCCAGCATTACAAAGATATTTGACATATATCTTTGATGAAGAACTTTGTGAAAGTTCTTTGAACTTTGAAAAAAGACGAACGTATTACATTTTGTCCAATATTTTATGTACTGATTTTGCTCGCGATTTACGATGGATGACGCCCAAATAGTGGTTGGTGCTACTTTATGTTTTATAATAACTAATCTATGTTTAATGCTGATGAAGGAATAAGTAAAGAAGAAACTTTTGAGGGTGAGACCTTAGAATAACGCTATGGTATTCATCCATGGTGAGGTTATGGTCGCACATTGTGAAGCATTAATTAAAGAACTTCGAAATGAATTATTTGAGAATGGATGAGTAAACATTCAATTTTCTGTCATTCCTCCTTTCGAAATTGAGTTATCTGATTTGGAAGTTTAAAAAAATGTATCTTTCTGAAGCGGGCATTTTCCAAACCCCAAATTTTTCACTTCTGGGAAAATGTGTCCTACAAGCGTTAATTCGTTTGGTTTTACTTTTGTAGTCAGGATGGACAGTATTATATAAACATTCTAATTGCTTGCACTCTGGAATTAAAACTTTCGTTGAAGCAATACCGCTATATCGGACGCCATGTTACCAAATGTATGATAAAACTTTAACGCTTCAGACTATCTTTTATCCAAGAAATTTTATAAAATATTGGCTATTACACAATCATATTTCTTTTATAAAATATCTTTGACAAAGATCTTTTTTACAGTGTAAGGTCCGCAACTGACTACACCGAAGAATGGGTTGCGAGAAATGTGCGACGTAAAGTGTGGAAAATCGAAACAAGGCACACTTATGGACCCCCCCACACACACTAAAAAGAACTTTCTCGTTCGCATCTGCGGAGGCTGTGTGTGTATGTATGTGTATATATATATATATATATATATATATATATATATATATATATATATATATATATATATATATATATATATATATATGTATATATATGTATATATATGTATATATATGTATATATATGTATATATATGATATATATATATATATATATATATATATATATATATGTATATATATATGTAAGGAGGTATCCTAATCTAATTGAGTTTGGAGCTTAAATCGAATGATGAGCGGATCGATAGCGCAGATCTCGAACGAGACGCACGCGTGGATGTTGAAAAAAGTTATTGATTCAGACATATGACAATCACGACATAAGGTCGCAAAGATAATAAGCTTTATCAAGAAACTGCAAATTGAATAATAACATTGAATGTTGTTTCTTTGTTATTGCAGGTAAGATTAGTGATTAGAATAAATGATTGTGTTATACCTTTTTGTATGAAGCAATAAAAAGAATCTTTGTTATTGCAGAGCAACAAATTCGTGTTATTATTTCTAACTAATAGAAAACAGATACATTACAAAACAACATTCTCGTTGGAATTCACAAAATCTCACAATGGACAAACTCCTTCAACTTCATAGTTGGCACAAAGAAGATGGAAAAACAAATCTAATATGCATAACCTCAATTGGCACACTGGATGGCCGTGAGTACTCTATTCCAGAAAATTATCAAGCAATAGGTAACCACACAGCGATTATGAAGACCTCAGCATATGCTAAAGTATCAAAACACTTGTAACAAGACATCAAATAAGAAAGGTATGGATTAATTTAAATGAAGAGTTGTCTGAAACATACTTGGACGAAGGAGAAAATTTACAATTCGCTGATATCTACTTAGAGGAAATAATTGACACATCACAAAGTACTAAGGTTCAGTTTGACGTCTCAGAACAACCACTAATAAAAATGATAGAAAAATTACTTCAAAAAAATCAAGAACTATCCATGGTAAAAATCTTGGTAAAATTGCAAAGAATTTACAATCGAAAAATTTAATGGAAAAATTCAAATGCCAATCAATGGATCACTAGCTTTGAAAAAGAATGTGAACGATTTAATATAACTGAAGATGAAAAGAATTGAAATTCTAAAATCATTTATGGATAAAGGTGCCATAGATTGGTATGGTTGTACATTATTAAAACTCACTATTGAAGCAGAATGGACAGAATGGGAAAAAAAAAATTTTGATACATTCGCCAGTAAAGGTTGGTCTCAATAAGATATGCACTGTCATTTAAATATCAAACAGGTTCATTACTAGATTATGCACTAAAAAAAGAAAAACTCTTACTGGAAGTGAGAAGATCCATTGATAATGGAACACTAATAGACCTAATTGCTACTGGCTTACCAAATTTTGTAGCCGATAGAATTGATAGAGAAATATTGGAAGGAACCGAAGACCTATATAATGAAATAGGTAAATTAGAACACTTAGTTTACAAAAAAAAATCAGAAACAAAAACAAATACATCAGCTAACAAAGACAAAATTGAAAAGACACCTTGTGAAATTTGCAAAGTTAAGGCAAGGCACACGCTTCCATCCTGAAGCGAATGCTGGTTTAAAGATACAGACAAAAAAATAAAACATGTCAACAATTCAATATTGGAGGTGGAATTGAACAACAATGATCCAAAAAACTGGTAGTTCCACCATTAATTAGACTCAAGGTAACATTAAATGACACTTTAGATGTCTCTGCTATTTATGACCCAGGCTCAAATGTTACATTAATAAATTCAAAATTAATACATGTGAAGCGAAAAGAGATAATATTATGCAAAAAGCTGACTTGAGAACAATTAATGGTGTACATAAAACAGATGGATTGATAACTCAAAGCAAGAATATTAAATGCAGAGGAGATATTAATGTTTTCATAATTGATAATGAAAATTTTAAATATGACTTTCTAGTGGGATTAGATTGCATAAAAACATTCAAATTAATCCAAAATGAAAAATTAGAGATAGAGAGAAAAATCTCTGATTTTCCAGAGAAGCTAGAATAGATCTTAAAATAGATAAATACTGTTGTAAAAGACTCTTACAGATGCACAATTGAAGACAAAAAGAAATAGAGGAACAAATTTCACAATTACTTGAGAGAAAGTTAATCAAGAATCATATAGTCCCTTTGCTTCTCCGGTGACACTAGCATACAAAAGAGATGAACACAAAAAATCAAGACTATGCATAGACTTTAGAGATTTAAATGAAATCATAGTTCCTCAATCACAACCATTTCCACTAATCGAAGACTTAGTAATGAAAACAAGAAATTGCAAATATTTTTCAAAACTTGATATAAACTCAGCATTTTGGTCCATTCCCCTACGAATCGAAGATAGAAGAAAAACAGGATTTGTAACACAAGAAGGAATAAGGAACATAAATATAACTTTTACAGTGAATTCATAGACGACATATTAATTTTTCTAAAACCTTCGAAGAACATATTGGCCATTATCACAATTAATGGAAGCAATAATGAAAGAAGGATTCAGATTAAAACTTTCTAAATGCACATTTGCACTGGATTCTGTGCAATATTTAGGACACATAATAAAACACAACTCAATCTCTCCAATAAAAGATAACTTGATATCAATACAAAATTTTCCTGTACCAAAAAATCAGAAAAATGTGAGACAATTCTTGGGAAAAATCAATTTCTACAATGAATACATACCCAAGATTTCATTAATTCTCGAACCACTACATAATCTATTGAGAAAAGGACAAAATTCATATGGTCTGAGGAATGTCAAAAGCCTTCGAATATATGAAAATTTCCTCTGCACCCAACCAGTCTTAGCTATTTTTGATCCAGACCTACCCATACATATATACACAGATGCAAGTCTACTGGGCATGGGAGCCATATTAAAACAACTACAAATACATGATGATCCAAAAGTGAAAACCAGTAGCATATTTTTCAAAGAAACTGAACAATCACAAAAAGAAAAAGCCATTTACTTGGAAGCCCTAGCAATAAAAGAATCACTAAAGTATTGGCAACACTGGCTTATAGGCAGACATTTCAAAGTATTTTCAGATCATAAACCATTAAACAAAATGAACATCAAATCTAGAACAGATGAAGAATTAGGTGATCTCACTCTACTATTTATCACAATATGACTTCAAATAATATACCATCCAGGTAAAAATAACTTAGAAGCAGACTGTTTGAGCAGAAACCCAGTACTAGAACCTCATGAAGATGAAGATGATGACAATTTAAAAACTGTGAATTTAATAACAATAAAAGAGATTATTGAGGATCAAAAAAAAAACGAAGATATAAAAACTAGCAAAAACAGACTAACTTTTAAAGACAACCTGTATTACAAAAAAATGAGAAAAAAAGAAAAAATCATATTATCAGAAGAATTTTAAAGTAAGAAGTTTATAGGAAACATACACAAACATTTTTGCCACATAGGGATGAAACAAATCAAGAGGACAAGACAAAATTGGTTTGATGTCACATCTTGGTCCTGCAAAAACCGTTTGATGTAGTTTCCATTGACACGATTGTGGATTCGTGGTTCACGATCCTCTAAAAAATATTTACATCTTCTTGTGGATCACTTCACAAGATTTGCCTACATATTAACATCAAAAACACAAAACTCATCTGATTTCATCAAACTAACAGAAATGGCACTTAAAGATCATAATATCAAAATACTTCTGACTGATCAATACCCAGGCATAAACTCCAAAGATTTCAAAGATTTTCTAGTAAAGAAGAATATCACTATGATTTTTACAGCGTTAACGACCATTCTCTAATGGTTTAAATGAAAGACTTAATCAAACCTTAGTGAATAAAATTAGATGTACAATAAATGAAGAAAAAAGTATGCATGGACAAATGTAGCACATAATTGTGTAAAAAAATACAATGAAACTGAACACACAGTAACTGGATTCAGCCCAAAATACTTGCTAATAGGTGAAGATACCTCAATATTACCAAATGAACTGATACAAAATAAAAATGCTAATAATCTAGAGAATGATAGAACAATTGCCCTACAGAACAGTATTAAACACCACGAATACAATAAAAAATTATTTGACAAAAACAGGAAAGACTATGACTTCAATGCTGGAGACCTGGTATTCATTGAAAATGGCAACGAATGAACCGAAAAAATTGGATGAATTGAGAATTGGACCCTACAAGATTCAGAAGAAAATATCAAAATCAATTTGTGAAATTGACACAGGACACAAAAATCAGAATCAAATTTATTTCACATCTCTAAACCATTCCAATCCCTGCACCAGATGAAGAAAATACGAGAACACTTAGCTCTATCTTTATACAATTTCCACAAAATTTTGTACCAAAACCTTTATTTTGGGGGGGGGGGAAGATGTAAGGGAGGTATCCCTAATCTAATTGAGTTTGGAGCTTAAATCGAATGATGAGCGGATCGATAGCGCAGATCTCGAACGAGACGCACGCTGGATGTTGAAAAAAGTTATTGATTCAGACATATGACAATCACGACATAAGGTCGCAAAGATAATAAGCTTTATCAAGAAACTGCAAATTGAATAATAACATTGAATGTTGTTTCTTTGTTATTGCAGGTAAGATTAGTGATTAGAATAAATGATTGTGTTATACCTTTTTGTATGAAGCAATAAAAAGAATCTTTGTTATTGTAGAGCAACAAATTCGTGTTATTATTTCTAACTAATAGAAAAACAGATACATTATATATATATATATATATATATATATATATATATATATATATATATATATATATATATATATATATAGGTAATATACAATGGACACAAGGAGTCAAAAAGGTACGATCTGAGAATATAAATGTAATGGAGTCCGAAGCAGAACCTTCTCCAAAAATAATTGGGATACTATCACCGGAAAGGGATGTACTAGAACCACCATCTGCCAAAGAGTGTCTCAATAATTTAATGTTAAAAATGATGGCGGAAATGCATGCGAAATTGGGAATTATGTATGCAGATATGAATTCCAAATCAGAGAATAAGAGTTCTAAATTAGAAGAGAATAATTATAAATTAGAGAGCCTGAGATCGGAAATGAATGAACGATTAAATGAAAGCCAAAAAAATTAGGAATTATGAATGTAGAAATAAATTCTAAATTAGAAGAGAATAATTCTAAGTTAGAGAATATAAGATCGGAAATGAATTAAGCGGTTAAATGGAAGCCATGAGAGATTATCACAGGAATTGAAAAAAATTCAAGGGGAAATTAGAAGAAAAATAGCGCAGTTACGGACAGACACATCGGCGGAATTTAATAACATTTATTTAAAAATAGAATCCTTGAATATCAAACGACACAAATACAGCAGGAACAAGGGGATTCTATAAATAAAATGTATTCAGAAGTCATAAATTTAAAAGAGAAAGTGTCAAAACTGGAGAGCATAGGAAAACAACAATGCGAAAAATTGACAAGCGCTGAATTATGTATATGCCGTTTGACTAAAATGTCGCAGCAACAAGACAATAGAATAGGAAATATTGAAGTAAAAATTGAAAATGCAGATGGTAAAATTGAACAACGAATTCAAGAGGGATTAAAAAGTATTAAACTATTAGAAGAATGTAGGTCAGAGAAGATGTTAGATTTAAAAAGTAAAACAAACGAATTAGAAAATGAAATTATGACGCGTACTCAGGGAAATATGGCAACTTCGGCAGCATCCTTAGCTGTACCCAGCCATTTAAAATTTCATGGGGACAAGAGCAGCCATGGTCTTTCATTGCAAAATTGGAAAGCTATTTTGTTATAAATAATATTCCCGAAAGGTTAAACCTGCATGTTGTTGAACGGGCAATATCGGCGAAGACCCATCATCGGCTAGTTCTGGAACATCCTAACCTCACTAGTTCTGGAACCGACAAATTATAGAGAATGGAAAGAAAAATATCTTAAGAGATATTGGAATGAGAGCCATACGTTTGAATTGAAATATCGGTTAATGGGGGAAAGGTATCGAAAGATCGGTACGGAATCCATGTGCGATTTTGCGACGCGGAAAATAGGGGCGTTTAAAGCTTGTGAAGCGAGGGTGGACATGGGCGAAATAAGAATAATCATTCGTCAGTTACCGACCGGTATTCAAAATTTATTGTGGAATTCGATGACGGGAAACTCTGAAGATCTAGTCGAAAGATTTAGTCGTTTTGATCAAACATTAAGTGGAGAATATGAGCGATCAAATAACAACGGAGGTAGTACCATGAAATCGCATACTAATGGCATAGGGAAATTTCCTGATAATGAGAATCAAAAAGTTATTGTCCAGAAGGAAAGGATGATAGGAGCAATAGTACGAAACCAGAGAATAAGAAAATAGGAAATATTTATCCACGGAAATTTAAGGAAGATAAAGAGGCACGAGCATGTAGAAATTAATGTAATTTAACAGGAAAACTCAGGGAGATCGAAACAAATGGGCGGGATATTTCGAACGGAAGCGCTGGCGGAACAATGGTAATTACAGCGGTAGAAAGTATTGAGATATCGGCGGAAGATTTATTAAGAGAAGATACGAATAAACGGACGGAGCAGAGCACGTGTTTAGTTTAAAATTAAGGGGATGTTTAATAACATTGTAAAGGACATATTAATAGATACTGGGGCGAACATCTGTGCGGTATCACAAGAACTATATGACCGAGTAAGGGAAAATGGTGATGAGATTGAAGAATTACCCATTAGAAAGCTGGATATCCGTGTAGCTAATGGCAGGCGCATCGAAACAAAGAGTCGACAAATTTGGGTGGAATTAGAGGTCCAAGGGGTGACGATACAAATTCCGACAAAAATTGTAAAAGGCTTGATTCGTCCAATTATCCAGGGTATGGATGGCCTAAAGATGTGTGACAAGGTCGATATAAGTAACAGGAAAATAATGTTACGAAGTGACAAAGGGCAACAACATTGTTTAGGGACCAGAGAACAGGACGAAGTTATATGTATTTGTGATATTGCGGTACAAGTCGAAGAAACCGAGAACCAATTCCACCCAGCAGCAGAGAGCGCAGTCGACGAAAACGGTGTAGATAGTAGCCGTGCAATTGAAGAATTACTTAGCGAGTATCAGGATGTCTTCGGAAGTTCTAAGGATCCAGTAAAAGGGTACCGGTTTGAAATTGAATTGACAGATGACGAACCCTTAAATTCAAAACAATACCCGATTCCCCAAGCATATAAAATAGAAGTTAGAAAACAAACACGATGCTCGAGAACGGAATTATAAAAAGTAATAAGACTGTGACTCAGAATTTAAGTCCGATAGTGATAGTTTGTACAAAAATAATACCAGTAGGTTTTGTATAGACGCAAGAAGGCCTAACAGTAAAACCGTTGCTCGTCGTGAAAAACCGCCGGAATTGGAAGAGATGATACAGAAGATAAGGGGAGCTAGACTATTCACGGGATTAGATTTCATCGCGCGATATTGGCTGATTCGATTACATCCAGTGTCAAGAAAATTTGTTAGTTTCGCGTTCGAAGGCAGTACATACAGTTTTCAGAGGATGGCTTTCGGACTGAAGAATAGTGGTGCGGCTTTGATCAGTTATTTGGATGATTTAATTCCAAATAAATTAAAGGAAACCATTATCATGTATGTTGACATTGTACTATTCTCAATATGGGGAGCATTTAGAAAAGTGGAGACAATTACGCGTACTTGAGACGTTTCTTGAATACAACTTAAAATTAAACATCGGGAAATGCCAATTCGAAAGGAAGAAAATAGAATTCATGGGGCATGTGATATCAGATGAAGGAATGACCATAAAGGACTAGAAACGTGAGCCTATCAAGAGATTACCCTAGGAACATCAGAGAGGTCAGAAGATTAATTGGGGTGTGCAATTATTACTCGTGGTTTTGCAAGGGATATTCGGAAATAATACATCCAATAATAGGATTATTGAAGGGAAGGAAATGGGAATGGAGCGCAGTATGTCAAGAGGCGTTCGATAAATTAAAAGAATTGTTTGACAAGACGTTCTTAATCTCTGTTGTGGCTACAACAATTCGATTTTGATATTCGTTATTGTGAGGGTCGAGAGAATGTTTTGCCCGATTACTTATCTAGAATTAGGATGCAAGAGGAACAGAGACCAGAACCAGAACTAAACTTGATTCAATTGGCAAAATACAACCGCGATGGACGAAGGGTGAATTAGCAAAGATTCAAAGAGAGGACCCTGTAGGAAAACAGATTATAGAACAGATCTTAGATAAAGATGACCAGAATAAGGATAATTCGAAATTGTCAATGTGGATATTATACGAGGGATTATTGTTACATTGAACGGAAAAAAAGGGGACGCAGTTCCAAATATGGATTCCGGACGCGCATAGGCGAGAACTCAATCGGTCAACGCATGAACATTTAGGTCATTTCGAATAAAATTGAAATTATACTGAGATCCAAATTTTATTAGAAGGGCATGGGGCGACAGATCCGCAGACAGGTTAGCGGGTGCGATGTTTGCCAGAGAACTAAACAGCCTAATAAAAAGTATGAGGGAAGTAGCGAGACTATTATGCCCACAACGCCAAGGGAAATGTAGATCTCTATGGGTCTATGCAGAAATCTAAATTTGGTAACCAATACTTATTTGTCATTATGGACGTCATTTCAAAAGTTATAAAATTGTGTCCTATTAGGAAACCAAATGTACAGATGATCTCGTAGGCTTCCGCGGCCAGACCCGGACAGCCCAGATCACAAATGTACAGAGTTGTATAATACAATGTCGGAAATTTTTTTGAAGAACTTGACACACCGAAGAAAATTATTAGCGACCCATGTACACAATTTACCAGTGGAAAATGAGGACAAGAAATGGAAGGAAAAGAAGTTCAAGTATGTTTTACAACGGTTCGGAATCCCCAGGCGAATCCTAATGAAAGGGTAATGAAAGAAATTTCGCGATTATTTCGAGTCTATAATTCGGAATGCCACAATAAATGGATGGAAGCAGTCCCCATATTAAATAACATTTCTCACGGAAGTACGCGAAGAACACCGATAGAAATCCATATGGGCACAATAGAAAAGATCCGTTCGGAGGGATAAAAATACCCCCAGAAATGAGTGGAATTCCGGGTAACGACAACGAGATACGGATAATTTATGAACATTTAAAGGAGGCGGCTGCGAAGAGGAAGAAACAAAAGCAATATTTTAAGGAGAGATACAAGATGGAGAACGAGGTGTTAATTAGGGTACCTCAAGTATCGTCGGTGGAGAAGAAATTGTTTTACAAATTCTTTCCTTTATACAAAGGGCCTTATAAAATTCATAAGGCTCTTAGTAATCCTAAAAGACAAAAGAGGAAAACGGATGGGTACTTATAATTACCGGAACATTAAAACCCTACAAGCGGGATGACACGTGTGATTAATTAATCCAAAAATAGAGTATAAATGGATGGCATTGAGTATGTATTGTAAATAGTAATGTGTAATGTTTTTGTTTTATTTTATTGTGTCTGTAGTAATTTATATAATGATATGTAAATAGGAAGAACATTTAGGTAGATAAATGGATAACGAAATAAAGAAATACGGGGGGGGGAGAATAATTATGCGACAAAAACAGTGATTCAATGAAATGGATATGGATAATTTTGGCAATAAAATCTTTGTAAATAGTCATAAGGCTGGAAGATAGAAGAGAGTGATGTGAGTGAATGTGTAGTGTAATGAGAACCAGTGCAACAATGGTACGAAGATAAATGGAAAGAGCCGTAAGAGGTCTTGTCATTTATTTGAGTTAAAGCAAATAAAATCACGCTTAGAAGGAGGGAAGTTGTGACATACCAAAAATGACGGAAATTTTATTTAGGCAGATAAAGGTCGAAATGTTGTAGATATTGCAAAAGACGTGGGTTTCTATGGTTTTGAGACGTGGATTTTTATGGTGCAGATACGGAGAGGACACCGTAGCAATGCAAAACAACGAGTTCGTTTGGAAGCAGGCACGGGGTCTACCGTAGCAACGCAAAACTAGACTCCAGGCCGTGTATTAGGCCGCACTAAATTCGCAATATGGTAGCTTGAAAGATTTCCTGTCGGAATAGCCAACTTATGAAACTATAACTCTGATCAAGTCTCTCGCTTTTGTTTTGTTTGTTGTCTCATTCACAATCCTCGCGCGGTGTCGAGTCTTGTCCACTGTACAATAATACATGTTTCGTTTTTCGGTAGAATTAAAAAGAGATGTTCATCTATAAACAAATATTAACTCTGTGAATAATTATTAAGTTAATTAAGAATTATCATTATCAACTATTACGAGTTTAAGAAGTGTTAAAAAGTGTCAAGTGCAAATGAAAAACACAACCTCAAAAGTTATCTGCGGTCATACTTCTATGTTATTAATGCTTTTGAGATGTGTGTAAACAGTTCCTTCACGTTTTGAACTGATAGTAATGAGTTTTATTGAACGCAAATAAATACCACAATTATTGAAGTTAATTAACGTGATATACATAGTAGTTTTTAAGTGATCTAATGAATTGTTCCTAACAGTCCAGTTATGTCAATATCAATGCAAATGCATCCATTTAATTTATCAGTTCAATTATTCATTAGCTTTTAAAAGTAAGTTAAAAAAATAATGAAAATCATCATTAGTGTAAGTAAGTCTTCAATAACTTATCCATTGTTACCAGAGACAGTCTTTGAATAGGTGTTACCTTCAAAGGTTCAATATTAAGTATAGACCCAGATGTTGTTGGGCTATCATTTATTTTCCAGTTATAATTAAAATGAATTCAGAAAAATAATAATAATAAATATAATATAATAATTATAAACAAGAAATACTAAAGGGACACTTAACAACAAATAATGAATATAACTATTTCAATTGACTTTATTATTATTACTAAAGAAAACAATTGGAAAATAATAAATAAAACTCAAAAACGCCTAGTACTACTAAATAAATAAATTGAACGATAAAACGCAAAGAACGAAGAGCACCAAAACGCAAAATGCAAATCTTTAGCAACACTCGTAAACTAACACAACTTCACTTGGATGGCTTTGAATGTTGGCGGAATCTATGGAAGTAGTCATTGTTTCATTGCAAACTTAAATTTTTAAAAATGTCCCTACCGTTTGACGGTAATATATACAGGGTATTTGTGTGACGGTTGGCAACAACTTTTGCCAACATAAAACGAAACGAAATTACCCTAAATCGAGTATAAATGTATGTTCTCATCCGACAGTGACATTTTTCAAAAGTTGTCCCGTTAAGTCCCCAAAAGCCGATTGGCTTTTTAGCTGGCCAGCAGCTTAGTTCGTTTGGAACCAGGGCAGGAGACACTGTAGCAAAGCGAAAAAAATCAAGAGAGAAAAACAGCGAGTTTTGAAGGGTGGACCAGACTGGGCATTAGGGCATTCCAACTCGTGTCGTGGTGGTGACCGGATCGCTAACGCGTTTTTCTTGAGGTTATTTATCAAATCGGGACCTGTGATATTTCGTGAGAGTGAACGTTGAACTTGAACTTAGAATATTTCCGCATTAGGTGTGCAACGGGAACTCGTAAAATTTGTGTGTTGTACCATTGCAAACTCGGACTGGTAATATTTTCATGAGTGAACTTAGAATATTTTCGCGGTGAAGTTACAAAGACTTGGCTTAGAAATTTTACCAGTGAATATGAATTGCCAGGTTATGTGATAGAGATAATATTAGGATATTATTCCGACTTGGAAAAAGTAATCAGTTTGAAATAGGTGCCCACCTGAGGCGCAAGATGATGAGTATAGGCAGTGCTTGTGAAGTGGTTGGAGGAAGTTTCGACTTGGTCGCTGATCATCGTGGACTTCAACAAGAAGGAAGATTGGTCTACCACGTGGCGACATGGAGCGATGTGCGCGCGAAGAGGCAAGAAAGGATAAGAAGTTCTATACCGCTGTTATTACAATAACGAGAAAAATGGTCATGACCTAACGATAAATTGTAATAATCAATGATAGTTGCTAACTTTGGCATGCACAATAAATTATAATTCATAGTTTGAAAGAAAGCTGATTCTCATTTGCCATTACATTCAATCCTTGAGTAGTCATTTTAGAATTATTTTCAGATTCCTCGCCACTCCGGACATTGATTAATAATTCTTTGCGGAGAAAGTAGCAACAATTATTTCATAAGAATCCGTCGACCGAGCCAGCAGGATTGACATTTATTTGTACTATATTTATTACACACACAAACACGTGTGTGTGTGTGTGTGTGTGTGTGTGTGTGTGTGTGTGCGTGCGTGTGCGCGCGCGCGCGTGTGCGTGCGTATATCGCGGTCGAAGCTGAAGGGTAAACTGGGAGACTTCCCATACCCAAATTATTTTTTCAACAAAATCTGTCGTTATGTGCCATTTTTTCCATATTGTTTTACTGAATTGTTAAAGAAAATTAAATATTTTCGACTAATTTTTCCTCGTCTATGCGGGAGGGAAATAGCAGGGCCGCGGTAGCTGAGTGGAGAACCTGCCAGTGGACAGACACCGACTGACTCTGCCGTGGATGCGCACAAGAGGGCGCAAGTCATCTCCTCTCTCGCACTCACTGGGAGCCTAGGCTCCCAGCTTCTACAGACTTGTACCGCGATGCACGTCCACGTCCCTGCCTAACGGTGTGGGAAAGTAGACCTTTCGTGTGATTTTTGTTCATGTTTTCTTTATGAAACAATTTATGACGTTAAAGATTTAGTGTTATGGAGGATGTCCCACTCTCATAACTTCCGAACAGTTCATGATATCGAAATGCGGTTTTTGCTCAACAACGTGGAATCATGAGGCAAGTAATCTATTTATTTATTTCACGTCAAAAAAACAGTTAAAAACTGCGTATGACGTGCTATGGGGAAAAGTGAATTGTGTGCACATTTTCAAAATTCTGTGATCCCTACACTAAGTCTAATACTACTCAAATTTTGAATTTTTGAAAGGGAGAAAAAAAACAAACAAAAAACTCCCATGTAATAAAATCTATTTTCAAGGATAAACAAGCAATACATTTTGAATTTTGAAAGGGAGAAAAAAAAACAAAACAAAAAAACTCCCATGTAATAAAATCTATTTTCAAAGATAAATAAGCAATAAATTTTGGCTCTTATTACTTCCTGCCGCGACAACATGGAAACGATAATTTGAATAATTGTATTTCCCACTGAATTCTAGAAGACGTGACAGAAAATGAAGTTACATTTATGTCCAGAAGCAAAACAAGGGCCATCTCAGCATTTGCTCAATGGATCAGGGAAACTGGACAAAAAACCTGATCGAGATGGGGGTCATTGACCCGGAAGCTGTAGTACAATAGTTGTTACAACTTGATTATACTCATTTATACAGTCCAAATGGTAAATAATGCATTATGTATCATTGGTAAAATTAATGTTACTTTTCTTGTGATGCTCGTATAGTCTCTAATTGTATAGAAACAGTTTTGCAGCAGAAACGATTTCACTTGGGATTTAAACTTTTCTATTGAATTTAATCATTTAATGTCATCTGGCAAAGTGTTGTAAAAAAATTGTATAGAAACAGTTTTGCAGCAGAAACGATTTCTACGTCGAGTGTTATAGTAATAGACTTGCATTTTCTGAAAATATATTCCGCCCTTGAGCAAGTCATTTTTACAAAACCACTGATTCGTAAATAAAAGACACGGTAATGGTAGAATTCTAGATTAATGAAGAGAGCTTACATGAATCACGTGGGTGGGATTTGGTTATTATTCGTACAATTGGTTTTTGTAATCTAAAAGTCTGGGAGCTATAAGATGTATTTCCCCAGAATATTATGCCATATCTCAGGCGGGAATGAACATTCGCGAAGTATACACAACGAGCAGTATGAAGGTTGACAGCTGCAGAAATGGAAATACAGATATATAATAATATGCTGTTAGATATGAAGAGACCATTGAAATCTGCATCAAAGCAGATACGACCATACATAAACTTTCAGGATCTGAATCATTTTAAAGACAAAATTGTTTCTTTTAAAATTATAGATACAGTAGTGACTATGGTGGAATATAATCTTCAAGATTTTGAAAACTTTCTTTCAAGCCACATAATTGCACTGACCACATGCACAAATGTTTGCACCTCAAATGGTGCATGTAATAAATTAAAACCTGTAACTGTAATACTAAAAAAACTTTATGTAGAATGTTTTGGTAAATAGTAGTTTACCAAAATTCAATAGTACTTTCTGGATAAAAGTAAAAAACAAAACAAGAAAATGTTATTTTTTCATGTTTTTTTGTTATAACTCAAACTCCAATGGAATTTTTTGACAAACTTCAGATTTGCAATTAACACCCCAAAAACATAAAGGAGCAAAAAATCAAAACTACACCACAATTTGTTTTAGCAAACTATGTAATGACTGAACCACAACTATTGGGGTTTTGTGTTGATGGTTTTGATGTTTTTTGTTAATAGAATAAATTATCAAAAATTGTCATCCTCCTTAGTGTATTTTTTAAAGGGGATTGTATAATGGTAATCATCCATACTTTGCTACTATTTAATTGTTCCTTTAGTTACTATCCTTTCCTTCAGTTCAAATTCTTTTTAACTAATGTGTATCTAATAGTAATACTTACATTTTGCTTAGATCTTCGTATTTGCGAGTAATATTCTTCTGTAACGTCAGTAATATGGGCATTATAGTAGTATCAGAACCACACAACTCAGGGCCATGAACAGTTATTATTGACTGAATCCATGTTAGTTATAACTAATGTGTATCTAATGGTACTACTTACATTT